>CM062817.1:1754236854-1754904317 GCA_031772625.1 Pinus tabuliformis | reverse complement strand
ATTGTGGAAGTTTTGCTATAACTTTTTTTCGATGTTTCAGAAGCTTAAAAAAAAATTTTAAGAAGAAATCACGCTGAATCTCGGTCTAGATTTCAGAGCTTTTTGCACTATATTTGTGGAGATATGATATGAGGAAGTTGGTCTTTTTGCAGACTCCTGAATTACATTCCAAACAGGTGACCTGGGGAAAATCATCATAAATTTCTCTCTGAGCATCGGATTGAAATTTTGTAAGAAGGTACAAAAAGAGGACGGACTTTAGTTTCTTGTATATATTTTTTAGAGCCAAAGGTCGAAACAGTGACTCGTGGCACGTCATAAAAGTTCGCTCTACTAAACTAGTCTATAATCAAGTCACTGTGGGAGATTTCGTATAACTCTTCCTTGGAGAATCCAATTTGGATCAAACTAGTGGCATTGGAAAGAGGAGACAGAGGGCTACTGCAAGTAGCAATTTCAGAACTGGATGATCTAAAAGTACAGAGATACATCAGAGGCAATATCGAGCTCCTACAAAGTGAAAAAAGGTGTGTAGATTTTTTTTAAATTTTTGCTTAAGCCTAGTTTGAAAATTTATTTTGAAGGAATTCAAAGGGCATAGTAGAGCATTATTATCGGTAACTGATGCCTTGAGGAAAGAAAATGCAAACAGCTAGTAAGCAACCTGAAAGCTCTAGCATGACTCATGAAGAAGAGGAAGAAATGCTACATGATATATGAAAATTACAAGACCAAGTGCAACAAATGTCACTCTCACAAAAACTAATAGAAGCTAAGATAAAGGGCATGGAAGCTAAGATGGATGATTTGAAGATAGCTTTGAAGAAAAATTTGAAGAGAGACATGGCAGATTTGAAGACAGATTTGACAAATTTTCTACAATAAATACTTACTAATGGTGAAAAGGTAGTAAAGGAAACTCATGATGCAAACAAAAGAAATGTTAATCATGATTTCATAGACTCTAATGTGGGATCGAAGACCCACCATATTCCAAAAATTGATATGAGGAATTTTGATGGCAAGGATCCCGCAACATGGATATTACAGATGGAGCAATTTTTCAATCTCAATAATGTGCAAAACACACAAAAGGTACTATTGCAACTTTATATTTGGAACCAAATCAGTTTGTATGGTATCAATGGCTTTGCTCTCGTAAACAAATTATCACTTGGGCAATTTTTACAGAAGAATTGATAGCACATTATGAGGATACAAAAAGCAACACTTTTTTTAGCCAATTGATAAGTCTCAAACAAAGGGTTCAATAATGGAGCACATTGAGGAGTTCCAAAAATTGAACATAAGGGTAAAAAATATTCCAGAGGAGCATAAGATTGATGTGTTCATAGGGACTTTAAAGGATAATATCCAACATGATGTTCGCCTTTGGGAACCTGATTCATTAGAGAAAGCATTCAGGTTAGCAAGAAAAATGGAAAGCAAAATTATGGCAACCAGGAAGCATACCACTCACAACTATAAAGATGGAAGTGTTGTTGCCCCTAGTCTTCCACAACCTATAAGGTTGACACCATAATAATTGAAAGAAAAAAGAGCAAAAGGGATTTGTTATAGTTGTGATAGAAAATACACTAAAGGTCATAAGTGTGCTGAGAAGAATTTTTTCTAAATAGATTATGAAGAGGAAGAAGAAAAGGAGCAAGAAAGGTCAAAAGAAGAGGATATACTCCAAGAACAAAGCCTAGATAAAGAAGAAATGAATCTGACCATATCTTGTAATGCATTGGCGGGAATTACCACTCCTCAAACCATCAAGATAGAAGGACAAATCAAGAAGAAAAAGGTAATAGTGTTGATTGATTCAGGAAGTACCCACAATTTTATTCATTGTAAGGTAGCAAAAGAATTGAATTGCTTCTTATATCCAACACCAGAGTGTCAAGTGATGGTTGCAAATGGAGGAACAATAAATTTCTCTGGAAAGTGCCATAATATCAAGCTATCCATGGGAGAATATGTATTGACTAGCCCAATGCTTTCCATTCCAATGGGAGGTGCTGATGTTGTACTAGGAGTCCAATGGCTACAATCCTTGGGTACAATAGCTTTTAATTTTCAAGAACTTTTCATGAAATTTTCTGTGGAAGGAAAGGAAGTTGAATTAAGAGGTATTGGAGGGAAACCGGGAAAGATAATCAGCTCTAATGGTATGACAAAGCTTCTAAAAAAGAACAAAGAGGTGTAATTGCACAATTATGTTCGCTAGATGTTTCCACATTGGAATCGTCTATTTCTCCAGATCTCCAAAAGGTCCTGGACAATCATTTCAAGGTATTTGAGACTCCCAAAGGTCTCCCACCTATTCGTGATCATGATCATGCTATTCATCTGATTCTAGGAAGTGTTCCTCCAAACATCAGGCCGTACAGATATCCCTATGCCCAAAAGAGTGAAATTGAATGTATAGTTGCAGAAATGCTAGAGGCTGGTATAATTCAACCAAGTCAAAGTTCTTTCTCTGCTCCAATAGTATTAGTGCACAAGAAGGATGGATCATGGTGCATGTGTCCGGATTATAGGGAGCTCAACAAGCTCACTATTAAAGATAAGTTTCCCATTCCTGTCATTGATGAATTACTGGATGAATTGCATGGATCAATTTACTTCACCAAGTTGGATCTTCATTCAGGATATCATCAAATCAAAATGAAGACTGAAGACATTCTGAAAATAGCATTTAGAACTCATGAGGGTCATTATGAATTTTTGGTCATGCCTTTTGGCCTTACCAATGCACCTTCAACATTTCAAGGTTTGATGAATTCCATTTTCAAACCATTCCTTAGAAAATTTGTGTTAGTATTTTTTGATGATATACTAATCTACAGCAAGTCTTGGAAGGATCATGTTGAACATGTTGACAGGGTGCTACAACTATTGGAGGAGAAACAATTATATGCAAAAAGATTCAAATGTTTCTTTGGATTACAAGAGGTGGAATATCTGGGTCATATTGAATCTCATAAAGGAGTTAAGGTAAACCCTAGAAAAATTAAAGGCATTAAGGAATTTAAATCCCCACATCCATAAAGCATCTGCGAGGATTTCTCGGTTGACAGGGTATTATCGCAAGTTTGTTAAGAATTATGGGAGAATAGCAGCACCTCTAACAACATTATTGAAGAAAGATGCATTTTCATGGACTCCAGAAGCAACAAAGGCCTTCGAACATCTTAAAGAGGCAATGTGCCAAGCACCAGTCTTAGCTACACCGGACTTCACAAAAACCTTTATTGTGGAATGTGATGCTTCAGGAAATGAAATTGGTGTTGTCTTAATGCAAGATGAAAGACCCATTTCTTTTGAAAGTCATCCAATCAAGGGAAAGTTTTTACACAAAGCTATTTATTAGAAGGAAATGTTGGCAATACTCCATGCACTTAAGAAATGGCAACCCTACCTAATGGGAAGAGACTTCAAGGTAAAAACGGATCATGATAGCCTTAAATACTTTTTAGAACAAAGATTATCCTTTGAAGAGCAACAAAAGTGGGTCACAAAGATGTTGGTTTATGACTTTGAAATCATCTACAAAAAAGGGAAGCAAAATGTGGTGGCAGATGCACTCTCAAGAAAGGATGAGGATGTGGAAGCATTGTTGTGTGCCATTTCTATTATCCAACCAGATTGGATAAACGAAGTAAGGGAGGAATGGAAGAATGATGAAGAAGTGTGGGCACTAATTCGAAAGTTACAACAAGATTCCAGTACGTCTGATACATTTAGTTGGAAAAATGATTCGTTATGGTACAAAGATCGCTTATACCTCTGTAAGAATTCCCAACTAAAACAAAAGATTCTTATGGAATTGCACACTTCTCCCTTAGGAGGGCACTCAGGATTTTTAAAAACTTACCACAGGGTTAAGAAGGAATTTTTTTGGGATGGCCTTAAATCAGATATTCAAACGTTTGTGGAAGATTTTTTGGTTTGCCAACAAAATAAAGTTAAAACAATTAAGACGTCGGGTCTATTATAACCTTTATCCATTCCAAGCCAACATTGGGAGGAGGTTTCAATGGATTTTATCATGGGTTTACCCAAGTCTGAGGGAAAGAGTGTCATCATGGTGGTAGTTGACAGACTTACCAAGTATGCACACTTTTGTGCATTATCACATCCATTTAAAGCCAGTACAATTTCTACTGCATTTATGGAAACAATTCAAAAGCTACATGGAAACCCAAAGATTATTGTAAGTGACAGAGATCCCATTTTCACTAGAAATTTTTGGGCAAAATTATTTTCTTGTCTTGGTACTCAGTTAGCTCATAGCTCATCTTATCATCCTCAATCTGATGGGAAAACTGAGATAGTAAACAAATGTTTGGAAGGATATCTTCGTTGCTTTGTATCTGATAAACAGACACAATGGGTCAAATGGTTGCCTCTGGCTGAATGGTGGTATAACACTTCCTTCCATACAGCAAAAAAAATGACCCAATTTATGGCACTTTATGGATATCAGCCACCATCCATCACATCATATTTAAGAGAAAATTCTAAGGTTCAAGCAGTGGAACATCACATCGAACATCAACAACAAGTCCTCCAACTCTTAAAGGATAACCTCGTGTTGGCACAAAATATAATGAAACAACTAGAAAATCAACATCACGGTGAAAGAAGTTTTGATGTAGGTGATTGGGTATTCCTACGGCTACAACCATATAAGCAAATGTCCCTCAAGCAAGCTAAGAAGGATAATAAATTATCACCAAAGTATTATGGTTCATACAAGGTGTTGCAAAAGATTGGTACTATGGCATACAAATTGGAGCTTCCTGTAGCTTCTCGATTGCACCCAGTTTTCCATGTTTCATGTTTAAAGAAGGTTATAGGTGACAAGCTCCCAGTTCAAACAATATTGCCAGAACTTGACAAGGAAGGAAAAATTATATTGGAACCAGAAGCAGTCACAGAAACAAGAACTCGACAGCTATGAAATCGATCAATTTTGGAGTATCTTATCAAGTGGAAGAACTTATTTGCTGAAGATTCCACATGGGAGGATGAGAATTTTATACAGAAGCATCCAAAACTACTCAAGCGTTGAGGACAACACTTTTTTGAAGGAGAGGGGCATGTTGGGTCCCTATAATACTAGTGATTACCCCATTAATATTGTAGTTGTATCCCTTATTAATATTCGTGTGCCCTATTGTCCCCATATTTATATTACTGTGCCCCATAGAATCCCTCTATTGTTATTTTTGTGGCTTTATATTATTATTGTTAGGTCGGCTGGGTTATATTGTGACTCCTTAGACTCCTATATATAGAAAGGAGGTTTTGTCATTTGAATCATCCAAGAATTATTCATTTATGTAATGTAAAGGAGGTTTCCCCCTCGAAGAGGCTGAATTATAAGGCGTTGATCTATCTTTTCTATCTTTTTCTTGAGCTGGTTTCATAACAGAGTGCATGTGA
The DNA here is from genome assembly GCA_031772625.1 of Pinus tabuliformis. NCBI lineage: Eukaryota > Viridiplantae > Streptophyta > Pinopsida > Pinales > Pinaceae > Pinus > Pinus tabuliformis. The sequence continues at coordinate 1,754,898,860 of CM062817.1, read as the reverse complement.
CCACCATGGCAGTGTTTGAATAGCTGGGATGAAGAGAGGGAAATCAAGGGCTAATATTAACCTTTGTAACTGTAATACCTTTTGATCCATAGTTGTTTGGTCAGTGTTCCTTTTGCAATGCTACCTTTTGCATTTGGTGGCAATTGCAGCATTGCTCACTGTCGAACCTTGGCATCTGTCCTTTCACGGATGCATATAGCTCATGAAATTAGGAACACTCAACGAGCCTCCACCCTTTGTTTCTTCAATTTTTTTTATAGCTAATTTATTTTCCTCTTTCTACTTTTTTCGCTCCCCCCCCCCCCCATGCTATGGTATTTTGTGGAGTTTTTCCCGAATCTTTGTTCATAGTTTAATGTCTTTTTCCAGAGTCGATGACAATATTCTTGGTGTTCCGTCTTCAGGTGTGACACCAATTTGAGAGAACCTTCCTTTAAGGTTACTTCACAATAGCCTCGAGATAATATTTTGTTGGTAGTTGTATTTCATGGGTTTGTTTTTGTTTATCTTTCCATGGTTATGTGCTCATATCCACTTGGAGATGACTACGCTTGTGTTTCCCTCTTCCTATACAAGAAGTGCCAGAATCACAAATCCTTAATTCAGTGGCCCCAATTCCTAGAGGATAATGAAGGGTACATTTCCAAAATTTTGGGGTTTTGTTTTAAATGTGTTTTCCAACACCCCCCCCCCCCCCCAACATTTGGGTGATAATGCTTGTTTTGGGGTTCTTGATGTCCCAGTTACATTACTCGCACACAGGTTGTTTTTGTCTCTCATTTTATAGTAAGAGTGTTGGTTTTGGTCTATTGTCGGTTAAATTTTATGGTGTAGCTTGTAGAGAGGACCCATCTTCTCGACCCAGTTACCCATTCGCACCTCAAGTTGTTCCTTTATTTTTTTTCTACTTCCTCATTAATTTTTGCTATTGTGAGTATGCCATAAACATGTTTGGGGTTTCTAAATTATTTTCTTTTTTTGTTTAATTTCTGGTACAAGTGGAAATAGAGGCCAACCAGCCATTTGAGTGATCCTACTGGCTGGAAAAGGAGAGAAAACAACAACGGGTAAGCTACAGTATTCTCAAATATTGTCGAAAGGGTAACACGCAATGTCTATAAAGGATTGATTCCTATTCCCTTTCTTATTATTCTTTCTTGAGATGGAGTGAATTCATGCTATCCCTCTTCCATGTCACCTTTATCCATTGCAAACTGTTTTTTCTTTTTAATGGATTCTCCAGGTTATTCCATGCGTCTAAGTATATCCCTTTTTGGTTGGTTACAATTTGGAGTACACCCTTAGTTATTATTATAGGTGTGGAGTTCAATCCTTCTCTATTGCTACAGTTACTTTGCTCGCTCAACTCCACAATTTAGAATACTTACACCTTTTTCCTTTATCTTGTAGGTATGAAGATACCCTTTGGAGCATTATGTTTCCTCATGAAGCCGCGAAAAATGGTTCTCACTTACCTTCACCCTTTCTAGGTTAGTTACCTCAAATATATGGAGGTTCTCACTTACCTTCACCCTTTCTAGGTTAGTTACCTCAAATATATGGAGCTTAGTCCAATTCCGTGAACCTGTTTAAAATTTATTATTAGCTAGTGTTAATGGGTTTATTCCTATGATATGCCCGAGATTTAATATGAGTGTTATTTTGCTAAACTATGGAATTGTATACTTTATTTCTTGTTCAATAGTTATTAACTATAGTTGGGTGTCCTTCCACTATATGTTTTGTTTATTTATTTTTTTCGTGCACCTCGATTCTATGAGTCCCCTTGCTACAAGGTCCACATTTTTGTTGGCTGAAGTGCAATAACACCCATGTAAGATCATGTATATTGTTATTCTTTGGCACAATGAAGGAGAGACTATTTGAAACTTCCTAGGGTCGAGGGATTTTTTTCTTGGAATTATCCTCCTCTAGTCTATAATCCGTCATTTGGATGCAAGTATATTTGCTATTATTTTTCTAAACTTTTTAACTTTGTAGGCCATAATTACTGAGGGCGCAGACCCCTAATTACTTGGTTGTGGGGCTTAGATTCTCACATGATGTAAAATACTTATGGGTATTTTTTCAAATTAATGATTATGCCAACATGCTATTTAATGCAAGTGTTTGCTCGTTATTTGATTTTCATATCTAGTCTATTCCTAGTGATTTCAGGTTCCTCGTGCTTATTACGGTAAAAAAATTTATGGATTATGAAATGTTCATATATTCAAATAAATTTTTTTCTCATTTCTTCTCAGGTGTCGAATTAATGTATGGGTTGTTTCACTACCAGTTTCATAATATATTCTTCCAGTTTGTAATCATTACTTTGTTATTCTTCTCCTCATTAGTTGTTTTTGTGCCGAGCTAAATGAAATAATTGTTTCTTATTGATATTTTTAAATATTACTATTTACTGGCATCTATGTTAGAAATCGTATTAATTTTCTTACTTGGTATGAGTACTACTACTATTTATAGTGTCCCTTTTTTTCAAAGAAAAAAATCTATTAGTACTTGTAGCTCTCTTGTATGCCCAGTTCCCTTACCCTTATCATAGTTAGGAGTTTTTGTTGTAATAAATTCGACACCTGCAAGTACTATTTCTATTCTTAACACAATAAAATTTCTCGTTATAGCTAGTAACTCCTTAGTTCTACCATCTAGATTCACGCCATTAACATAAAATGAAAAATTGTGTCTTATTAACAACCGTATCAGTTTTCAGAACCACTAAATTTATAGTCATTGTATGCATGTATCATAGTATTACAATCATGCTATAAACAATGAAATATGTTATTTCAGAGTACATGCACAATTGTTGTAGAATAAGTCTATAATTTAAAATCACAGAGAGCATTCCATTTTTAAACACTTAAATTTATAATCATTGAATCCCTTTCTCATAATTGCAGAACCAATTATTAAATAACCTGAATGCCTATTATCAATGTTTTAGCAATAATATCTACATATACTACTCACATACATAAAAATAAGATAATACATCAGCATCTACATATAACTACGCACATACAAAAAAATAAGATAATGTAGTAGATAATCTAAGAGTGAGCAGAAAAATAAGATAACATAGTAGACAATGTAACTGGTATCATTGTTAGGGATTCACTTGAAAATTTTACACTTGTTTTTCCACTCAACCTTGAACTGAGTTCCTCCAGTTCACCTCTGAGCTGAGATGTACTTGTCAGGGTATCAACAACCTCTATTGATCCCTTCAATAGGTATTTTTTACCTTTCTTCCATGATCGATTTTTCCTTTAACGACGTCTTGCTTTGGTGGACCTCAACATCCACTTGCCTAGGCTTTTCCTTAAAATCCCGCTTTTCTCTCCCATGGTGCTTTATGCTTATCCAGGCTTAGCATCTTTCCCCAACTAAGCCATTGAAAGGATTTTCTCTCCATTCCATTAAATCTTATCTAGAATATTTATCATGGAATAGTTATCTCAATCTCATTTACTAATGATATTTTTTTCTTTCTTTGGTAAGAATCTCATATTCAAGTGTCTCATTTCCAAGTACTTTCAATCCCATTTATTTATTAATTAATTAAATTATTTATTTACATAAGCATTTCAATGTACTTCATGGATTTTCCGCCATTTCTACTAACATAACTCATTATGAGCAAAGAAAACAACATTACAACCATGAAGGGATATTACACCCCATGTGTTCTTGATGGTGTTGAATCCATTTCCACCATCAAAAAACTATTCAAGCACTCCAATATTTTGATTTTTTTAATTTGTTTTATGAGATGCCAGCAAAAAAACTGCCATCCAGATGAATTTATGGCCTCAATAGACAACACCATTTTTTTAATAAGATTGAAAAGCCTCCATGTTTTATAAATTAGGTGTGTAATTTTCATAATGAACATCTATATGTTTTTGTCTTTGTCGTAAGGTGAAGGGTGTTGTTGTATGGTTTGCAACACTCATTAAAAATATGGATTCGGGGTTTAACAGTTTTCTCAATTATATGGATTCGTTATTCGACAGTTTCTTCTTTATCTTTGGATTTAGTGTTTATATAGTTTTCGAGTTGTTTTAGTGTTTGGTTTCTATTTTTTCTTTTGTTTCCTCTTTAGAAAGTTAAAGCCTTTGTGCAAAGCCGGTGAATTACCTAGCCCTGACAAGTACTTCCCTCCTGAGTTGGAAGCTTTGTTGGACACAAAACCTTCACCATCCAGGTGCTTGGAAAGACACATTCCCATGATTCATATGAAAAACTTCCTACATAAACCGTTATGCTCAAGGTAAATTGTAGAACCTCACTCAGTCTTGTGTTATCCCCGCATAGACATGGTGAGACAAGACTTTTTTCCTGGTCGAGACTTTACAATGGAATTAACCCAATGGATACACTTAATATGGACGAACCACATTGTCTGAATTATTTCCCACTTTGTAGGATCAGATTGTCGGGGTCCTCATGATCTACATCATCATCATTTAGTCAACCTACACATCATGACACCACGAATAAATCGTTAGATATCGGTGGAGCTATAGGTAAACTAACAAGTTTTAGTTTTCATCCACTATTGTTTGGACTAGATCGAGCTTAGATTTATCTTGACTGACAATCTATCAAGTGCTCAAAGGCATCAAATCTCTCTACATGCAAAAAACAAAAATTGAGTGTAAAACATGAGGAGTTAACACCTCTAGAGATTTAATCCTTGAATGTCTAATAGATTTGGTGTTGAGATGAATCTATATTGGTATATAATATCTATATATTATGACTTTTATGTATTATATATTTTTATTTGAAATTCCTCTAATAATAAGTTCCTCTAGTATTTTTTTCTCAATTTTATTATTTTTAGGTTATAAATTACAATATATAAATATTAGATATGTGAATATTTTATTTTTACTCACTATTTATTTTAAATAAAATATATTATAAATTTACATAATATTTATTATTTATAAATTAATATAATAGAATTTGTAAAATTAATGTAGTAAAAGTAAAATAATGTGGCATAGAGTTTATGTTTTAAATTTGAATGGCTCTATTAATATCTATAAAATTATTTTTAAAATATTAATAACCTAAACAAAACAATATCATAAAACTTTATTTAAATTAATAACTAAAAAATAACTTTTCCACAATTGAATTTTATATTTCAGTTTATAAATTTTATAATTATAACTTTTTGTAGGCAATAGTGAAGCGAATAGAACTGAGTAGTTATAAAAACATAATAAAATATAAAAAGTGTAACCTTAAATTTTCTTCACATATTGGTAACATTCTTCATATATCGATAACACTACAAAAACAATCGTTATCTTTTTTTTTTGCTAAGGCAAGAGACATTCCTTCTATAGTCATTAAACCAAAAATATTTTACATAATTTACAACTGTCCCCCAGATAATGAGGACTAAGAACAAGGTTGCTAACTGCCAAAGGCTAGTACCCTGAATCTAAAACAAAATCCTGACAAAGCCTTTGGGAAATAAACCCAAAAGGTGCTGAAAGGGAAGATGGGCTAATGATGAATCAAACAAAGCCCAAACCAAGACACCCTAAATCAACCAATATAATCATGACCTTCCAAATCACATCTGGATCCAATGGCAGAGGAGAAATTCGCTCCGCGAAGCCATACTAAACTTAACTCCCCAGCACCACCTAACAGCATGCTCAATCTAGATCGTTGAACCCTGCTTCTAAATCCGACGACCCAGAAACATATCACTCGACCTAAAATGCCGAACTTTAGCTTGCTATATAGGCGGTTTTCAAACTCGCCCCCCGCCATGCGTCAAAAGCTGTATGGGATCGCTCCCAAAAATCAAAACAGCTTCCTGCTTGAGAGGGGAGTGATCAAGTGAATACCACTCGGAGAGCCGTTTAGACTCCCGGGAGGGTAAGGAGGCATTTTACCACATAAGACTAGATTCCCAACTCGACAAAAATTATCACTTCCCAGAAGCCGCGCACTGGATAATGCCCCGTCCCAACCAAACTGCACGATAATTTCTAATCATTGATTAACGCCTCAGCATCCAACGAACGAGATCCATATTGCCTTGCGAATTTGCCCAAACTTTACCTTGCGATGAGGGCAGTTTACTGCACCTTCCCTCCTCCACGTGTCGGAAGGTGTATGGAATCGCTTCCATTTCACAAAAACCACCTTTCGACTAAGAGTGGTGCGATCACCAATGAACCGCTCAGGAAGCGGTTTTTCCTTCTGCAAGGTGAAACCATTGGAAAAAAGGCTGATGGAAAAATCCTAAACCCCGTTCTTTCCTTCTGGAATACTGAGCACATTGTTCCACCTCCTTGTCATAACTATAGAGTTTGCAACCTGGATTTACATTGATCTTTTCGGTACGAAGCCAACCACCTAGCCTATGTTGTTGATTCTTGAAGTTGATATTATCAGTGAAGCTCAAGCCTGCCCTACTCTGCCTTCCACCTACCTGTTTGTCCAAAATGAGAGAATCCAGCTGAGAATTGATCATTGAGACCTTTCCTTTTTAGTTTTTTCCAAAAATAATTTTTGTCCTCTTCCACTAGGTTATGACAAAGAGTTTTCAGATTGCCTTGTGGCATTGCTTGCCACCCTATCGAAACTCTGCTTTCCTTGTAGCTAACACCTTGATTGGCCAAGATATCCACCAGTTTGTTATTCTTTCTGTGCACATGATTGAACTTGACTAACTTAAGCCCCTGAAGGTGACCCTAAATTCTCTAGAAAACCCAGATCAACTTCCAGTGCTGTGAGACTTTCTCCGGTTCTGAACCGCAATTGATTCTTTTTATTGAGTTCACAACTAACTCAGAGTCGGCTTCGATGATCACATTGTGGCAGTTCTCCTGCTTCAAAAAATCTAAGCATTGCTCCATCGCCATTAATTCTACCATGTTATTGGTGGCTCTTCCTAAATGACAGTGGAAGAGGAAGAGTATATTACCTGCTTCGTCCCACAGAACCCCCCCAAAGCCCGCTATTCAAGGTTGCCTTTTGAGGCTCCGTTTATGTTGTATTTCAAAAAACCTCTTGGAGGAGGTTTCTAGTACTCCTTCTCAGATTCCTTTTTCTTTCTGTTCTATTCTAGCCTAGTGGGATGATCCCCTACATTCCTAACAACCTGAGAGTTCTTAAGTCTACTCCTGAGGGAGGATTTTTGGGAAGATTCTTGACTGTTGAGCTGATTGTCTCCCTAATATGTTTTAAGATCTGATCAAACAGGCGAAGAGTGGGATTCTTTTCATTTTTGAAGATTCTCTTATTCCTTTCTTTCCATATATTCCAAATAATAAAACTTGGCATGAGAGCCCATGCTAGGTTGAGAACTTCATTATCCAAAAATTTTCTCCTCCATCTACTTAGCGTGTTGGTAATACTCTCTTTGTCCCAATCAGACTGTTGAAAAATGATGGCAAAAGCATCCCATAGCCTAGATGTGAAATTACAGCTGTTGAGAAGATGTTCCATAGTTTCCTCTTGGGCTTCACAGAGCTGGTATATGGAAGGTCCTAGCATGCCCCTCTTTCTAATGTTGTCCCAAGTCAAGATTTTCCTATGATGAACCAACCACATGAAGAGTTTGATCTTCATCCAACCTTGATGTCTCCATAGGTTCTACCAGGTTCTGTACGAACCCTAGTAATCTAGCTCAAGGAGAATACTTTTTGCTTCCTTAATATTGAAGATGCCTTTATTGTTGTTTCCCCATCTGAGTTGGTCCTACCCTCCAGAAACCAAGATCATCCTTTGTTCCAACATTTTTCCAAGAGCCTTTGCTTTTGTTTTCAGTATTCTATCATTTGTGCAATCTATATTCTTCCATATCCTCCATTTTCCTATATTGTGGGTATTATCCCAAAAATATTTCACTCTTGTCAAACCTTAGGTGTCAGTCTCATGCTTAAGGTCCAAAAAATCCTCTTCTAACAGTGTTGGTTCTTGTTGCCAATTGTCCTCCTAGAAAAGAGAAAGGTCTCCTTTTCTAATTTCCCAAAAGTTGTTTCTTTGTACTATACCTCTATTCTCCCAGGCTTTGTTCCAGATAGCAGAGCCTTTTATATTTCCAGACATCCTTATGAGATCAGTGTAATGCCAAGAACTGACATATTTTTCTTTCCATATGCTTACCCATTGTGCCTTTGGATCTTTAACCCAACGCCACCAGAGTTTGGCCCCTAAAACATTACTTAGGATCTCTTGGTCATCTAAGCTAAGGCCCCCATAATTCTTGGGTTTACAGATCTTTTCCCAAGAGACCAAGGCCCACTTCTTTTTAGTCTCCTCCCTACCCCAAAGAAAATCTCTTTGGATGTTTCTGAATTGTTGCAAAACACCTTTAGGGGCCGGTAGTACTGATAGCCTGAAAATTGGAATTGATTGGAGCACCACCTTTGTTAGCACGAGTCTGTCTGCCAACTTTAAAGATCTGTTCATCCATTTTCTGACTTTATCCTGCAATTTGTTGATCAACGATTCCCAAATGCTCTTATGCAAGGGCTTCACAGTTAGAGGAGCTCCTAAATACTTTGAAGGGAGGGAATCTCTCTGAAAGCCTAGAATTCTGGAGATATTTCTCTAAATAGCAATATTGATGTTAAAGAAAAATATTTTGGATTTGGAGAGGTTAAATTCCATACCTGAAGCCATGGAAAATTCATTCAGTATTTGTTTGTATGCCCGAGACTCTTTGACTGTGGGGATTCCTTCTAACATGGTATCATCTACAAATTTTTGATGAGTCAGAGCCTGACCATTCTCCTTCAGTTGAAGACCTTGAATTTTTCCCATGACTCTAGCATGCTTGATAGACCGGCCCAGACCTTCCATCATGAGTATGAAGAGAAAGGGAGAAATCAGATCCCCTTGCCTCAGCCCTCTTGTAGGAAGAAAAATCTCAGAAGGAGAACCATTAACCAGTATTGAAAAGTTGGAAGAGGTCACCAAGGCCATGACCCATCTTACCTAGTTGTCATCAAAAATGAATGTCATTAGCACTTTCCAGATATAGGTCCAGTTCACTTTGTCATAAGTTTTTGCAATGTCCAATTGCAATATCATACCAGCTTTCCTTTTGCTGGTTAATGAGTGGACCACTTCATGAGCTTAAATAATGTTATCCAGAATTTGTCTGCCTTCAACATAACCTGATTGTTCCCCTGAAATCAGAGAAGGAAGCAGAGGTTTGAGTTTGTTGGCCACTACCTTGGATATTATCTTGTAAACCACATTGCATAGAGCTATGGGTCTATACCTATCTGGTGTTTGTGCATTTTCCTGTTTAGGGATCAGGGAGATGAAGGAGGTGTTGAGCACCCTCAAGATAGTTCTGTTCATCCTAGAGTCTTCCACAACATTCAAAATATCCTCTTTTACAATATTCCAGCAAACTTTGAACAAATCTACATTGAAGCCATCTGGGCCTGATGCTTTGCCATTCTGCATGTCTTTGAGAACTTCACTGACCTCCTCTTCAGTCACTAGTCTGTTAAGATTGAAATTGTCCTCTCTAGACACCAGCTTAGGTATATGCTTGGTTAAGTCCCTGATGTAATGTTCTCTATCTGGATTATTTTCCTGGGCTATTTCTCGGAAGTGTTGAACTAACACCGCCTCTATATCTTCATGGGATTGAAGAAGTTGTCCGTCCTCTTTTTTTATTGAAGAAATTCTGTTGTGAGCTCTATTCACCATAATGGATCTGTGAAAAAATCTAGTGTTACACTCTCCTTCTTTTAGCCATTGGACTCTAGATTTTTGTCTCCAAAATATTTCCTCTTGTTTACACAAGTTCTCCCATTCTTGATGATGTTTCTCCACTAGATCATTTTTGTCTTTATCAAAACCTTCTGTGATCATAGCTTGGTTGAGTACCTGCATTTTATTTTCGACCGATTTCTTTCCTGCGAAAATGTTGCCAAAATTCTTCTTGTTCCAATCTTTGAGCCTCATTTTTATGTGCTTTAATCTTTTATGAAGCATGAACATTCTAGTTCCCTGGATCTGTAGATCTTCTGCTCACCATTTTTCAATATTACTGATGAATTTTGGGTGTAAAAGCCAAATATTCTCAAATCTAAAAGGTCTATTCCAAGGGGTACCTATACCATGGATCTCGATTTGTATTGGCCAGTGATGTGAGCCTCCAATGGGAAGAACACTTGCTATTATTTCCTTATCTATAAGCATGAGATCCTTAGAGATAATGAATCTATCCAACTTAGATGCTACCTGAGACTCTCCTCCTCTCTTGTTGTTCTAGGTAAAGAGGCCATTGTTTGTTTCAACATCCACTAGTTTCATATTATCTATGAAGATTTGAAAAGCTAAATAGTCTTTACTTAGTGCTCTGGTTCCACCTTTTTTTTCAGAAAGTGATTTTATCATATTGAAATCTCCTCCCATGATACAGGGTATTCCTGCATGTCTCTCCCTGATATTGGCTAAGGAATCTGTAAGCCTAAGTTTCTCCTCCATCCTTTGCATGCCATACACATTCGTGACTAGATAGGTACTCCTATCCCCTACAGGCTGAATCACTATTGATAAATAATTCCTTGCAGCCTCGACATCAATTATGTCAATTCTTTGAGGGTTCCAAAGAGTGAGAATGCCTCCTGTTGTATTCTCTGCTTTGACTTCTAGATATTCAAACCTACTGAGCCATTTATTATGTAGTTGTCTTAACTTTTGAATGGAACATTTTGTTTCCTGGATAAAAATTATATCCAGAGCGCCTGTTTCATTCTATTGTTAAGCAATCTCTGTTTTCTTTTACTGCCTAGACCTCTAATATTCCAGGAAATAAACTTCATCATTAAAGATTTGTAAAGGAGTAGCTGGTAAGATCTTTCATCTTACCTGAATCTATCATGAGCTTTCCACACTCCATCAATAGCTCATTCTATTTTTTCTGGCCTCTTTTTCTTCCTGGGTTTCTGGGTGCTAATCCTGGAGTAGCTTTTATCGTTTTCACTCCTTCGCTGCTTAGCCTATTCCTGATTTTTTCCCCCTCTGAACCCTTTTCTTGAGCTTTCCATAAATACAACTGTTGTATTCTATTGAGCTCTTCTTGAGGTAACAATTCTACCCCGCCAGTTGTCCCTGAATTAAGAACCCTTCCAGATCTAGGTGTTCTCTTTCCAGAATCTCCTGTAGCTCAGTCTCCTCCAGTTCCATTTCACTTTGGGTCATTTCCTGGTCCATCTCTGGTTCTGTATCACTCATCATTTTCCATTTCTGCTTATCATTTTCCTGTGTTTGTTCACAATTTCCTTCTTTCTCCTTTCCCCCATGCTCCCTTCATTTGCTTGATCTTCTGTTGTTCTTTCTTTGTCCTCTTCAAGAACTTGGAACTAGTTTCGCCTAACTTGTTGTCCCTCATTTTGTTGTAGCTTTTGCCCTCTTTTACTGCCTTTTCCTTTATGGACCACCTTGTGAAAGTTGTCTCGGTCTTTCATTGTGTTAGTTTTTCTTTTATTCTTTTCTTTACTTAGAGGGCAGTCTCTGAGAAGATGCCCATGTTCATGACATTTATGACATCTAAATGGGATATGCTCGTAGTCCACCATTTGTACCCATTCTTCATCAAAAACTTCCAATATCACCTCATCTGGAAGAGCTCCTGATAGATCCATTTCAACACATATCCTAGCAAAGGAAGTATATTTTCCCCTTCTAGTAGCTTCTGATGCTTTGACAAACCTGCCTAATTTATTGCCTATGGAAGCTAATGATTTAGGTTGCCAGTAATCAAGAGGTAGAGAATAAAGTCTAACCCAGACCAGGACCGAAGTGAAAGTTTCTCATTCTGAGACAAAGTTCATCTTCCATGGCCTCATATAGAGCCCTACTGCTGCATAGAAGTAGGGCCCTCCTTCAAACACTCTGTCTTTGTCGTCAATACTTGTGAACATCACGGTAAAGAAACCCTATGACCCGAGGTGTAGATCAATGCTCCCTTTGGGTTTCCAGTGGTATTTGATCCATGTTTGTAAAGATTTTTCTGTGGGCCATAGTCCCATGAATTTGCAGATGATAGTGTAGGTTTGCATGTGATCCTTATGCACTTGCAACGCAGGATCGTTTAAAACTACTCTGGGTGTTATTTCAGCTTTAGGTTTGCAAGGTCCCTTTTATTTTATCTCTTTTGTTCCCTATTTTTTGTCATCTTCCTCCTTGTTTTTAGTGCTACTATTCTCCTTTATTTTGGTAGCCTCTTCCTCCTCTTCCATGTTACTTCCTCCTTCTTCCACAAATTCTCTGACTTTTTCTGGGGGCTTCTTGCCATTATTGGCCACGGACTCCTTGTAGGAGGGAGTAGAGCTCCCTCCTTTGCGTCCTTCCATGGATGGAGACTCCAGCAGCAAATCGAAACCCTGGTTGTTCATTTTTCCTACGCCGAGAAGAAGAATTCTTATGAGTTGACAAAAACAAAAACAACCGTTATCACTTTGAACGTAAACATAGTAATCATTGACTCCAAAACTAATTATGAGCCTATATGCATGGTCCAAAAAAATTAAATAGTTATTTCTTATGATGCATCATTGAAGTGGATCTATTTTGTTTTTCGATAAATTGAAATAATGCACACAAAATTTATAATATTAATATAATAGAGCAATGTAGTAAAAGAAAAATAATGTGTCAAAGAGTTTATATTATGAATTTTAATGGCTTTATTAATATCCATAAAATTCTTTGAAAATATTATTAACATAAAAAAAACAATATTATAAAAATTTATTCAAATTAATAACTAATAAAATAATTTTCTCACAACTGAATTTTATATTTTAAATTATAAATTTTATATTAATAAATTTTTTTTAGCCGAGAGGCTCATTTTACAATGAAGACCATGTGTAAGTATGTACGTGCTCAAATAAAATATTCTCTAAATAGAAAATAAATGTCAGTTATAATAAAAAAGAGAAAATAATATGCTATGCATGTTTAGTTAGTTGTCCATATGACCTAATATAATTTCATGTAAAATAATTAGAATTAAAAAGAGCGTGTAAGATTATATAAATATCATATAAAGCTATTGAAAAAATAAGTTTTTATGGTTAAAACATTTAAAGTGGTCTCATTACTTTACACTTTAATCATATTTTAGGTCTCTCATGTTTTATAAAAATCCAATATTTTTTTGGACTTACAAGTTTAAATTATATAATTTCTATAGCATTAAAAAACACAATTTAAACAATGAAAAATTAGACATACAGTTATAAAAGCATATAAAAATGTGTAATCTTAAATTTTCTTCACATATTGGTAACACTCTTCATAAATTAATAACACTACAAAAACAATCATTATCACTTTGAATGTAAATATAGTAATCATTGGTTCAAAACCTAATTATGAGCCTAGATGCATGGTCCCAAAAAAAAATAGTTATTCCTTATGATGCAATGTTGAAGTAGATCTATTTTGTTTTTGGGTAAATTGAAATAACACACACAAAATAAACTAAAAAAACTATTCCACAAATATGCCTAAGGTTAACCCTAAGTCTTATTCCAAATATGCCGAAATATCCAAGAGAAGAAGTTTGAAAGGGGAGTAAAACTATGATGAAAAAAAGTAAAATAATGTGGCAAAGAGTTTATATTTTAAATTTTAATATCTCTATGAATATCTATAAAACTCTTTGAAAATATTAATAATGTAAACAAAACAATATTATAAAACCTTATTTACATTAACAATAATAATAATAAATTCTCACTCTAGGATTTGATACATAAACTTATAAGCTTTTAGACTTAAAATTAAATAATGCACACTAATTATCTATTCACATCAAATAAGGTTACATATAAGTACATGTAGTGTTGTCTCAAGATAGGTAGACTATCTTGGACACATAATCACTCCGTTGAGAGAATATCTCAACCACACACCAATCTAGGAAACATTTATATCTTAACAACTCCTAAGGAATAGGAACAAACTCCTTTACATAGAAAGAATCACAAGTGTGACAAGTAGGAATTATATTTTCCAAGTTGCCCCCTTAATGACTACTTGTCTCGATCTCAATATTCAATGTCTAGTTGTGGTCTTGGTGTTTACAAACTTGATTAAAATATATGTCGATGTCCATATAAAGGAACAACCATCTGCCAGAATTCATGGGTTCCCAACCGTTGTAACCGCCAGTCTACTAGGATGCCCTTCACATAAATGGTTTTGTCAACCATTATAACTGCATACTTGTACCTATACCTGTAAATCCCCCATCCATCATTTTCATCATGGGTTTTCTCAGGTTACCCATAACCATACTCTGGGTTTTATCAGTTTACCCTCAACCATGCCGAGGGTTTTCTCGGCTCACCCTAAAACATGCCCAAGGTTTTGTTGACTGACCCTAAATCATGCCTATAGGAATCCCTGTCCACTTCACTCTAACATGTTGTTTATGGCTTACCACAAACCGACACTGCAAAGTGGTTTCCGGCTGACCACAAACTTGTAATTACAAAGTGGTTTTAATATTACCACTAAATTTATGGGGGTACACATGCCTCATGAAGCTTACATTACACACTCCAACTCTTGGAGTTACCAAATACATACTTTAAAAAGACCACTACAAAACATCCTAGACTTTCTTACTAATAAATGTATGTGACACTTAATACACCATGAGGTTGTTCCATAAACTCACACTAATTCACACAAACTTTCACTTTGTTGTCCATAATCCTTTAATATCTAATGCATCTCCTCTAATGTCATCTTCAGTATCATGTCTTCATCATATCCTGCAAATTTGTGTATTGTTGGAATGACTAGTTCCAACACATACTCAGAATTGTGACAATAGTTGGTCAGACCAATGTCACTTCAATAAAAACCAGAAATACCATGACACGACATACTTATTATTAAAATCAACATTAAAATCATCAACATTAGCCCAAAACTCCTGCATTTCAACTTGATCAGACACTGTTGGCACCTTTATGATTCAACCAGCAATTTCCAATTTCCCATTTAGATTATGTTCAGCTCAAGCATCTTCAAGTTTTGTAAATTGAACAAATCACCACAATCCTCTATGCTCACTGGCTCAGGAATAGAAAATAGTTGGTAACCTCGAGAATGCTTCCAATATCCAAAACCAAAAGTTGCTTGGTGACAAGAGCAGAGGAACATTATTTGCAATGCTTTATGATTTTCAATATGACAATTTCATCAATCTGAACCATTCTGAGTGGAGCGTCCACCTCTTCTGTTGTCGTAGCTTATGCATCATGTTCACTAGAGATGAGAAAATGAACCTGTGAGCTGAAGCTCACCCATTTTCTTTCCAACCTTGGCATCCTTAGAAGCCTTGTCATTACTACCATAAAAAAAATCCAACTATGAATACAATTCAAGGATAAAAAAACTCCCAGATTCATAAAAAAATATTCTGACTACTTGAATCAGTAGACCCCCATCGGGTCCTCTTCATCATCAAAAATATTATTTTCCCCATGGTAATTGGAAATTCTTGAGGTGGCCTCAGGATGGTACATTAACCTTCCATGAGGCAATGTTAGTGGGATCCTAAAATTACAAGATGGATCAGATACTTGCACGCATAATCTATTTTTCCTCCTATCTTGCGAACTCAACTCTACAACGACTCATCTCAATCTTTGGCACACCGAGCTCAATGGTCAGATTGGAAGCATGGCCATGGCTTCATACATTTCAACTCCATAAGTGGGTTGATGCAAACTTCTTGCAACACAATGATTTTCCTCTCCACAGTTCTGCAACCGCAACACTCTCCAATAACTTTATGAATAGTTCATCCAATATCTCTACAAACAATTCTACGAGCAATGATCTTCCAACTCTAGGAGCTCCTCTAACGTATTGAGGTTCAAATATGCCTCTTCACAACATCCAATTTCATAGAAATCCCCCTTCTCACAGCCTCTGAGAAAGAATCGACATTCATATGACCTCTGGATAGCGATTTGGCCTTCAGAATTGGCCTCAATCAGCCTTCACATCAATAACAGGGCTCGACCTTCATTATCGGCCTCAATCAGCCTTCACAGCACTAACAGTGCTCGACCTTCATTATCAACCTCCTCATGTAGAAAAGCAGCGTCAATTGGCATGTCCTGCCACAAATTGGCCTCAATCAAACAACAACAACACTAGGTTCAACCGTAATACACACGGTCAAAGTATGGGCATGAGCATGAGCACCACTGCTACAATACACCTCTGCCCAATCTCTAGCAAGAATTCCAGCACTCTCTAGCAGCACATTCAATAGAAGGTTTCTAAAACAGTGGAAACACTCCTCAATGCTTCGCGTAACTTCTCACCATTCACTTCTCACAATCTCAATTCAACATGAATCACATCCCATATCAGTCTTCAACATCATATCATAGAACGACAATGATCCACACACAGATTCAACAAACTCATATGAAGACTCAACCAAGACTCTAGCTCTTGATGCTCCCAGCGCTGAATGCTGAAACACATCATTTCCTTATATAATGATGGACAAAGAAACAAAAAATAAAACCATTTAAATATATTATCTTATTTCCCTCGGTCCATGAGGGGCCAAGGCTCATGCCCATATGGGCTCTAATACCAACATAAAATTGAATAATGCACACTAATTCTCTATTCACGTCAAATAATGTTACATATAAATACATGTAGTGTTGTCTCAAGATAGGTAGACTATCATGGACACACAATCACTTGGTTGAGAGAACATCTCAACCACACACCAATCTAGGAAAAATCTAGATCTTAACAACTCCTAAGGAATAAGAACAGACTCCTTTACATAGAAAAAATCACAAGTGAGACATGTAGGAATTATATTTTCCAAGTTTTGATTTATAATTTTATTTGCAAGTTACAAATCATCTAATAGAGAACTCTTTCGATTATAAAAGCACATAATTTTCTTAACATATTGGTAACATTCTTCATATATGATACTTATGATGCATTATGGAAGTTAATTTTTTTCCTTTTGGGTAAAGTGCCATGACATACAAATTAAACCAAAAAAAACCATTCTACAAGTACACCTAGAAATGAATCCCAAAACCTATTCCAAATATGTTGAAAAATGTGGAAGAAGAAGGTTAAAAGGAAAGAAAAAAACATGGTCAAAAATTACAATAATGTTGTAAAGAGTATATTTTAAATTTTAAAGGATTTATTAATATCTATAAAACCCTTTGAAAACATTAATAACCTAAAAAAAAAAATAAATAAAATTTATTTTGATTAATAATTTAAAAATTAATTTCCTCACATTGTCATAATGATTAACCACATTAGTCACTTTGAAACTTTGCTAAGAAGAAATCCTAATGTGATGGATCCAGAAGTAGAATCTCTAAACAACTATCCTCATAGAAGAACCCATTCACAAAATTTTCTCTCTTGAATTTTATATTTATATTTATAATTTTTCATTTATATTTTTTTGGCACGTTATAGTACAACCAATAAAGTTGGGTCAATTATAAAACTATATAAAATTATTAAAAATTTTAACCTTAAATTTTCTTCACATATTGGTAACATTCTTCATAGATTAGTAATACTAAAGAATTAATCATTATCACTTTGAATGGAAACATTATAATCATTGATTCAAAACCTATGCAATGCATGGTCGAAAAAAAAATAGCCATTACTCATGATGCATCGTTAAATTTTTTTTATTTTATTTTTTGGTAAAGTGAAAGAATACACACATAAATTGAATCCAAAAAATCATTCCAAAAATATTCCAAAAAATGAACCCTAGATCCTATTCCAAGTTTTCCCAAAGAAATAGTAGAAGAATTTTAAAAGGGGAGTAAAAACATGGCGAATAAAAAAATCTTTGATTGCTAGTGAACTTTTTTCTACACAATCATTTCCTCTTGATGACTTGAAAACTTTCTACTAGACTATTGTCTACATAATCCTTTTCTCATGACAACCTTCAAGTCATGTGCATTTTGTGTCATTTTGAGCTTGACTACATGTATTTCTTTTGGATTTGACCCAATATTTTAAACCTAATTTATAATGCTTTAAACCTCACTTATAGATACAAATTATATATTATAATTATTTTTTTATATATTAAATGAGATTAATCATAGGATAGTTGTAATTATAAAATTTTATATTAAGAAATATATCATCCAACATTTGGTCTCATGCTTTAAGACTAATTTATGGTGCTTTAACCCTAACCAATAGATATAAACCATATAAAAAATGTTATATATATTAATTTTTTTAAATGTAGGTATGAATTACAAAATAATATATAAAGAAATATATTATTATACCATGTAGGTTCTTTAAACAAAACAAAACTTAGAGTGCTTTAACCCTAGCCTATAGAAATTATATATTATAATAAACATTATGTATGTTAAATTAGATGAAGAATATTATAATTAAAATATAAAAAATTATAATTATAATTGTCTTTAGTTATGCTTTTGTTTTCTATATATTATTTATGTGTATCTCCACTCTATGCAATGTGTAATAGAGCCTACATTTATAAATATGTTGACATAATTACAATACATCTAACATATAACGCCTACACATCTATAGAGTGCTTCTTGGAGAATTTTTTTATTATTACTACTATTATTATTTATGTCTGGTTCATGGGCACCAGAGATCAGTGACTGCTATGTCTATTGAAACTATCTAGGGAGATCCACTCGAGGGGATCACTTCTTTCCGAATCATTAGTAGAGCCTAACCCTAAGAACATCGAAGAAAATTGACCCTATGACTTCACATTATCAAGGTGCTTTAATGATGGTAACTTGACCAATTGAGCTAACCCTTAGGCTATATTATTATTATTAGTATTAGTATTATTATTATTATTATTTAGCCTATTTTTAGAATTTATTCAAATATTACCTACTCATATCTTTTATTTATTAAAAATTCATATTAATAGTGGATCTATCAAGTGCCAAGAGGAATCAAATCTCTATATTTGTAAACATTTCATCAAGTTTTGGACCAATAATAATATGTAAAGAAATAAAGAGTTAAAGAAACAATAGTATGTTAATTATACATTATGGACAAACTAATTTCTTCTGATCAATCTATGGCTTGCGTTTTACGTTTTGTATTTTAAATTCACATTTATATATGTGTTTATTTAAATATTAATTAAATATATGAAGCCAACATTCAATATATACATCTACATATATATCCGAACATTTTAAAAAAATACATACTTACAATTTGAGATATTTGATCCCTCTCAATGCTTAATAGATTCAAGGTTAATAAGAATCTATAGTGATTCTTTATAATTATATTATTTGCTAGAAGTTTCCCTACACAAGGGTTAGTAGAAACACCTTTTCTATGGGTAGTTAGTAGTCTAACATAAAAATAGATGAGCATTGACTTATAAACCTTAGGAGTAGAAAATGTTAGTGTAATTTTTTATTAGATGTGCATAATAAACCATAACAAAAACTAGGAAAGAAAAAGATAAACATATATAATCACTACATAACAAATGAAAAATCCATTTACCCAAAGGACCTTTTATTATATTATATGATCACATGGGAAAAATATCCATTTTAGAAGTGGATCTAAAAGGAGTTATGCCTTGGGAGGGTTCATGTGTATTACTTGTTATAGCTTGTGTAGTTCCCTCTCTCCAAAGGACACATGATCCAAAAATAAAATAAAAATAGAGAACCTCTGGTGGAGAATGCACAAGTTTTAGGATCATAAGTTGGATGATGAAAATGCATCATGTCAAATGGCGATGAAAACCTATCTATTTACAAAAAATATAGGAGAGAGTGAACCAAACAAGTTGAATCAAGGATTGCACACAAACCCTCCAAAGGAGGAGGTCTTCTTTTGATCCACTTTTAGAGAAAACATTTTCACCAGGTGAGCATATAATATAATATAAAAGAATTATTTAGGTAAATGGAAATTTCATTTGTTTTATAGTGATATATATATATATATATATATATATATATATATATATATATATATATATTTATATTTTATTTTCTTGGTTTTTATTTTGGTTTACTATATGTATCAAATGAACAATTGGACTATCATTTTCTACTCCTCTGGTTTATAATTAAATCCTCATATTTTTTTATTACACTACTACAAAAAAAATTGCTAACCCTTATGCAGAAAGATATGTAATAAAGTTTCAAATGATGACTTCGAGTAGAAATGTGGATTGCTATGTTTTAAGAGTGATGCATATATACACATATTTCCATATCAAGTCTTCATATGTTTCTAATTGCAACTCCTAAAAAGCTACACCAAAATCATGTTCATTACTTTTATTTTCCCATTTTTCTAGGGATGGAATGTTGTAGAATTGTTCAGTGTTGTGTCCATCTTCTCCCACAACATAGTACAAAATGAACTGATAAATCTTGTGTCCTTGTTTAAAACAATGATCCTTGGGATTCTAAAGAGAATTTAGACCTATCTAAAGAACACTTTTGATCCTTCTTGGACATTGATAATCTTTTAACAGGGCATGAGAATGCACACCTTGCTGAACCCATCAACTACAATAAATAAGTAGTCATGTCCCTTCTCAGTTTTTGGTAAACCTCTCATAATGTCCATGGAAATTCTCTCCCAAGAATGAGAGGGTACATGTAAGGGATGGTATAAACCTTTTCTCCTATTACTAGGTTTGTTAGTATAATAAAGCATACATTATGTTATGAACATAGCTACACCTTGTTATGGGAATAAGTACCATAGGGATTTGGGTTGGAACCCCAACAGAGCAAGAGCAAACTACAGTAAGAAACACTCATACAAATCATGCCACATGCTTATATAAACAAACAATGCAATAGCGACCATACCTGGATGTACTTCGTTTGGGTAGCATGGTTTAGACCCCTTACAACTCCTAATGATCTTCAAATCTGCAAATAAACCAATTCAAACATACATAGCAACATATAAATAAAGCATCTTAATGAAACTAACCTTATATCATATAAGCAAGATGATTAGTTATACATCAAAATAACATTAATACATGAATTACAATAGTATCTGATGCATAAACAAAGTTAATATCAAGAACAAGACAACGTTTCTTTTTATTGTAGAAAGCTATAACCAACACGGAGAGAATTCACCTGAGTCTTATTCTTCCAGATCCAAGTGAAATCGTCCTCCAAACCCTTCCAGTCCTAATCTTCATTAGCCTCCTTCCATAACCAATACCATGATATCTCAAGCAAGTGGGAGAATATCAACACTCAAGGAAACAAGGGTTTCCTGAAACTTGGGGAAGTGCTTCAAGCAAAAGGATACTTCAGACTCAGGGAGGGATAATCTCAGTATAGTAATTCTATCTCTTCTCCTCCTTAAGGCCTTCCCATAGAAGTTTGTTTATACTTCTCCCAATTAGTTTTTTAGTTGGGAAATAGTTGGGAAACAGTTGGGCCATGAGCACTATGAGGTAATCAACAGGTAAAACCCATGAACTCCGCCCATAGCTAAAGAAATTTAATTTTTAAGTGTTTTAACACATATATGTGGGTTAGGTATGGACTAACCCGCGTGTACATTTTTTTATCTCAGTGCAAAGTAGAGTACAGGGAATAAAACAGTGTTTTTAAAATATTTGAACCAAGTCTAGAAGGAGGGGTTGTCCTAGGCCATAAACCAAGCATAACAAGTACCAAGGGTGGTAAATGGAGCTATAATAGATGTCCCTTAATATATGAGGTTATAAGGGATACATGATGGCTGAAATGTATTAAGTATATGGAAAGAAAACCTATCGAGACTAAGAAGGACTTCACCAGAATTCAGCCTGCCAAGCCATCAAAAGGAGATCAGAAAGAAACTATTGTCTGAGGCGGGCATACCCATGCTAAGAGAAGGTAAAGCATGTCAGCATATCAAGTACAAGCAGATCCACTATGTATACAAGTATAAAGGACTGAAAGTACATAATGGATCATCTGATCGTGATCGAAAAAGTACATGTCTAAATATCACATATAAGAAGATGATCAATGAAGCTAAAAGATGAAGTTGATCATTGATGTCAAAAACTGATCCCAATAGTACCAAATGAACATGATGGAATAAGATGATACTACATTGCAACTCAGATGCTAGCATATAAGATGTCGCTGTGAAGGATTGTAACATATAAGGTGGATGGTGTCAACTAGCAGTAACAGGAGCAATTGACAAGTGAACCAAAAAATGTTGATGCAACCTAAGGTCTTCACCGACCGCCATGGTACATTTCTACAAAATGAAGGTTGACCATGTGAGAAATCATTTGATTACCAGTCATTGATGTATACCATTAACAAATGCGAGACTACTCAGTGATAATGATAATGAGAGTCAATGTGCCCAGTACAATCTAACAAGTGCGAATGAATGAGCTGAAGTCGAACACCTGGAAGAATCTATCAGTCAGGGGACAATGATGGTTTCCCACTGTTGATAACGAAGGAATCTGCCACTGATGACTGCAAACCCCAAGGTACTGCCAAATGGACTCTAGATCTTTGTCCCAGAGCAATGAGTCGTAGTCTATAGGAAAATATACACTAGAAGGAACGAATTAATGCATTCTTCATCAATCTAGCATGAGTGTAACCCGTAGGCCAATAATGTGGAAGGAATAAGACGAAAAAAAATGTAGTAACCCAACCGAAGCACGTTTCCGACATACACAAGATGTAACTAGTGCACGATCGAAACCCTCTGAACCAACCAATAATGAAAGCTGACACATAGGTGAGAAATCCACCAATAGGGTCAAATGGAAACCAAGGCACTGCACGAATCCCAATGTGTGATAATGAAAGTTGATGTTGAACACAAGGGAAACCACTCAGTCAAAGACCCATGATACTGATCGATGTTGAGCACAAGGTGACCTATCAATAATGGAAATAGGGCTAGGGTACAGCTCTAGGCCTGCCCTAAGAGAAATATGTCGTTGTTGATAAGGACAAGACCCACCAGTAAGAAGTCAATGGAGACTTTCTCAAACCGGCATGAGAAAAGGACCAATATAACTGATGTGATGAAAAACACGATACTGACAACAAGGAATGGCTGACTGAAAAATAGGTCAAGGGACACCGTAGAGAGGCTGACTCAGACTTACTTCCCTTGAACAAAAGCACGACTCAATGATGACTATCTGGTAGCATATGATAACTCTGTATAAGTTCGTCATGTAGGAGGCACAAGCGAACTCTCCATATGATTGGAAGAGGTAACCAATTGGAGGAGAACTGACTCATTAACAAGGTTAAGGCATACCTAAGTCAAACTAAATATCGCACAAAAAATGGAAGAGGGACATTCTTTTGAGTGATTTATTCAAGGGTGACACGACTGACTCTAGCTGCCAACAATTTGTCCTGTTCCCGCTCTTTTTGGAATATATAATTTTTTTGTCTTTTTCTTTAAGCTGGAAAAAGAATAAAAGAATTCTATAGTACAGTGGAAAGAATGAGTGTCAGAGAAACATATGATCTAGTTCTTGGGATGGGAACAATCCTATGCTCAATGCAGGGAGGCCAAACTGGTCAAGGACACTCAAAGGGATGTTCCTTCCACTGGTCAAAGGGTGTGTCAAGTTGCAGAATCTAAGTGATTACATGGTTGATTTTGTAGAGGACATGGTAAAATAAGTGGCTTAAACATGAGTCCAAGTGAAGCCAGCTCAAGGCCAAAAGGTGCAAATAGTCAAAATGCAATGCAGTTGTAAAACTCAACACAAAGGAGCCTCTAGGGTATAAGGCCAGAAATAAGCGTAGAAACAAGAAGAATGTGTCTTCAATGCACAAGTCATGGTGGGACTAAAGAGGACTCCCGAGCATACTCAATATAATAGCATAGGCAACCAATGTCAGTGAGGTGCTAACTACGATGCCCATGTAAAGGATGGCTCTACCATTGCATCATGATTTAAAAAATCGGAAAGTGAACATGGTTTCATAACCAAGACATGATGGGGTCGACCCTATGGCTAATGTATCATTGAACAGAGGCTAGTATGAAAGATGTAATGGAAAAAATGGTTTCCCCAACCTATATGCCAGTAAGTGAACGATACCTTCCATGACGAGTCAGCGGTCATGGGACCGAAATAGGATCTCGAAGAAGTGTCCAAAATATCCTGAAACAACAACTCATTCTCAACAATCCAAGCCCACAAGTCAAAAAATTCATGAGATGAAAAATCAAGTTTTGAAAAAAAAAATTGAAATTTCAAAGCTATATATTGAATTTTAGACTCACAAATTTTTCATTTGCATTTGGAAAAAAGTCGTGGATCAAAAAAGGAGCAAACTTGCCTATGAAGAATTTGATCGTTCAAATCACACCAAAGTTACTAGGTAACCCTCAACCATACTTCTAATGTTTTTTGATACTTTGTAGAAGTTTTAATTAAGATTTGACCGAGGGAATTCATGTCAAAAAATCCAACTCTACGTACATGCGGGTTGGTTGTGACCAACTCACGTATACGATGGCCCTACATGCAACTGTGTGTAAAGGGAACCCGCATCTACGCAGTCGACTACTACCTGTATGCTGGAATGGATTTCTGAGGAGATCCAGACTTGGTGTTGCCACCAAATGCAGCGAGGGAGCCATAGGTAACAATTTTTTAAGTTTTGTCAATTTTTAAGATTTTTTTTTCTTTTTTAAATATGAACTTAGAAATATTTTTGATGGGATAAAATACTGACAAAATGAGCATGTTCCAGATGTGGGTCCAGTGAGACCAGATGGATTCCCGCGGCACAGGCGTCGTGAAAGAGGTACCGAAGAGGCAACAACTAAGACAGAGAGGGTCCTATATGCAGTTGAAAGAAACTTGGTGAGATGGACTCACCAGGTACCAATGATAGCCATAGAGGACCTACCTGAGGATTTGCAGCGCCACGTGGTAGGAGTACGACAGGACTAAGTCCGCATACTTCAGCGTGTGGCCAATGTAGTAGTTTACTTCTTAGCCGCTCATCCTGACCTATGTCAATAGATAGACTGGACGTGATTATGGGTATTTAGTCCCGAATCTAATGCTTGATTAGCGATAAAATCCGCTAATGAATTTTCAAATCATGGAATGTACACATATGTAATATAAACAAATGATCTTTGCAACACCCTCACTCTAAAAAATTGGCGATATAAATAAGGATCCTGAACCCAATAAATGTTATTTAATTGTGACACTACCAGCTGCGAGTCAAGATACAACAATGTATACTTTGAAATGGGAACTGATACTGTTACCCGTTTCGTAGAGATAGCAAAAAAGTGACCTGATTTTGAAAAGGGGTGATGTAGAACGAACATGTTTTTTTAGAGAATAGTTTTTGGAAGGAATGTCATGGGAAGGATAGTTTTATGTACATTACGTTTTAGAATGGTAGTGATTTTCATGCTGATTTTAAAAAGTGAGTATTCCGCATCACCCCCTTTTCTTAAAAGACCTGTTTTTTGGCTTTAAATTTTCTAATGTATAAAATGTAAATAATTATTTTGTAAATTTGATCATTTTTGAAGTGGTCGTTTTCTTCACATTTTCTTTTTTTTTTTGTTTTAATTTTAACTTTTTTTTTAGTGAGGTTTTTATTGTTTTGCATTTTTAAATTAGGAGGTTAATATTTAGAATTTTCGATATTCTACATATTTATACATCCTTAATTAATTTTTCAATCCACATGAAATAATTGTTTCTAAAAAACAATATTTTTTAACAATGGACATAAAAATAACCATTTTTAACATAAATATAACTAAAAAACTACACGCTTTGATAAATTTTTTCTAGAATTGACATGTCAAAATCACAATTTTTATACGAAAATTTTAACTAAAAATGGTTAAATAACAATTTTTTTTATGAATTTCATGTCAAAAAATAATTATAATCACTTTTTTTCAAAAAATAATGATTAACTTAAAAATTAATGCAGATCAAGAAAATGTTACAAAGTATACCTAAGTAAGCAGCAAAGCAAAGTCAAAGGTAGATGGTCCTTTCCGTTCTTGTCACGGACTTCCATCCACCACTATTGTGGCTCTTGTTATAAACTCATTTCTTTTATCTACCACTGTTGTGGCTCTCGTTATAAACTCGTTTCTTTTAGACAAATTGGTTAGTTTTCTCTCACGGCCATTAGCCATTTGGACACAGAGTTTATGCGATATGTATATATTCCCAAGCGTAAGTTGCATTTTCTTTAACTTCATGATATTTAGCTGCATTTTTTGACAGTAAATGTTTACTTGTCTAAGTCTTGTTTACAGTGGATATGACTCTTGGTGAAGACATTTATCGAACTCTATATATAATGTTTATTTCAAGACTGATAAATTCCTTTTCTTTTATACTAGAAAGGAAGAGGGTTTCGACCTGTCTATACTGTTCCTACTTTCTTTTGACTGTTTAGAAAAGGAGGTCTCAATTTAGTTGGTTGTAAAACCTCATCTTTCTTCTTTGTAGTTTTATAACGAATTTCTTTAAACAACATTATTCACACACAACCATGATTTTTATTTATTCATGGACCCCACATCATATAATGAAAACATATATATATATATACATTAGCTCCACGACTTAGATACAAAATTTGAATTGTGAGGACAAGGTGGACCCACCTCATCGACCCACCAACAGTTGGGGGTCCAAGCCCTTATACAAAGTGTTTTACCTCGATCCAGTGTCGATGGCTATATATATATATATATATATATATATATATATATATATATATATATATATATATATATATATATATACACGTGGCTTACCTCCTGCCCCCATCGGGTACTTACACACACCGACCATTCCATTGATATCTGGGTCAAGTTATACATGTACTGGGGTCATTTTAATTACATTGATTAATTTTAAAATGAACCCAAACGATTGATTAATTGTGCCGCTCGGACCAAAGAGGATCCCCTTCCCAGTCTCATTAAGAGCATATTGGAAGAGGCTATGTCTGAAGCAGGTGTCAAAGAAATTACGGTTGAGTTTCTGGATAGCCAAATCGAGCACATATCGCAGCAGATACAACACATAAAGGTATTTCCAGCTATATATATTTGTTAACTACCTGTGATTTAATTTCTGATGCTATTCTTTCATCATTTATTCATGTTTCATTCATTTATTCCAGGATCCGCAAAAACTTGATGCCAATCTGAATTCATTGGTCGTGAAAATTAATAAGTCCTTCTCCGAGAGGATGACGCCTTTGGCTCCAAAGTCTAGCTGGGTGCATATTACAGCTCCACTAAAATTACTCACTTTCAAATATTTTCTTATTAGCTAGGATGGATAAGTTTGTGTGAAATATTATTAACTTTATGTTGAGATTGCAACAAGATGATGGAGCTTAGTGAAAAGAGTCACCTTCACTAAGTGGGCCCGCAGGCAAATTATGGCGCAAGTTCTATTTTTTATCATAGTGTGGATGATCACAGTGTGGGTGATCACAATGTCAGTGATCACAGTGTGAGTGATCACAGTGTGGGTGACCACAGTGTGGGTGACCACAGCATGAGTGATCACAGTGTGGGTGATCAAAGTCTATTTTTAGACTGGCTGTCAAAAATAGAAAAGTCAAATATTATTGTCTCATAATAATATTTGGACTATAAATTTGATCTTATTCTCTTGGAGCACTTCAGTTTGAGCTATAGATGTGGCCCATGCAGCTGTCAGAAGGAAGTACACTTTTCATATGAGTCAGTTGAGTTGTTGCATGCATGACTTCAGTTAGAACTCAATCAGTTGAGTTTGGTGGAGTTGATTGTGGAGTTGATGGAGTTGTGTTCAGTTTGACTTGGTTAAACTAGTTGTAGTTAGTCTAACTGCAAATAGACTAATGATGAGTTGTTAAACTAATTATTAACTCATAATACAACTATAGAATACATCAATTAACTCAGTTGCATGTCAGTGCATGTTCAGTTCAGCAGGGATAGGTGTTAGAGAATCAGATTGCTATCAGTTGTGACTATAGTTGTGCATCAGATCTTGCACAATCAAGGGATTGAGTATGCCAATGAGTTTGCTCATGTATTTGCCCAGTTTGTAGCTTCTGCTCACGTCTTACACATTGTGAGTGATTCTTTGGAGGTGAAATACAATTTTGGTAGACCATTCTCATTCATTCTTGATCAGGTAGTGAGCAGTGGAATAGATTTGGAGATCAGATCTTAGCTGTATTGTGTGTAACAGGTGGAGCTGGTACTGGATTTCTTGTGATAAGAATTGTACTTTGTAATGTTACATGGTCTCAATCATTAATATACAGATATGTTGTTGGGAAAAGTATCCAATTCGGAATGCCCCTATCCCACTCTAAGGTGTGATAGTGCCTTAGCAACAAACAAGGAAACTTATTTGAGTATTCTTCTTTATGAAATGTAAATGAGGAAGAAGGATCTAACTAACCTGTGTCTTCCGCTAGTTTTTCGATCCAAATCACTCCTCTCTTCAGTAGCTCCCAGCTTCTTGCTCCTTCACCGGCCCAGCTTCACCGAATTCCTGCAAGATCACAAGAGAGAGAAACTACACAAAGATACAGATATACATTCATAAAAAGCTCAAGATCAGATTAAGCTAAACATGTAAGCATAACAACACATCATTGGTACACAGCATGTAGGAGAAACTCAAATAGTTTATTGATAGAATAAGAAAGTCCAAGAGGAGATACAACCAAGTGAGTTCCGATCCAGCATCTACCTCCCAGTAAAGGAATCCCTTCCTCTCCTCCAACAAAGCATAAATCACCCAATGTACTAATCTCAATCTCAAACCAACAGCAATTCTCTGCAAAGTACAAAATTCCAGCCTCCTGAACCTCTGGGTGAGAGATCCATATATAGATGTAAGCAGAGAGGATGAGTCAGCTTATGTTTTGACTTGTGGCTTCTCTCTGTCAGTTCTTGCTTCCACTTGGAGGTTGAGAGCCTCTTACTCATCACTAGTCGAATTCATTGAGGCAAGTGTCATTGGAGAAGATTCTGGAAGCTTCCAGGGTCTTTCCACCTCATGAATGAGCTTGCCATTTGTCATTTCCCGCTCAGCGCACCCTGGTAGTGCTTCCACCTACGTTGCAGTGCACCTAGCCAGTGTAGACTCTGCATTTCAACACAGGCAGCTAGTGGAGCCTCTGAATTGATCCTGAATTGACTATTTCTGAGTGGTTTTCGGTGGAGAACTTCTGGGAGAAGCTGTCATTGGTTGACCTTGTTCCTTTAGGAGCTGCAACAACATCTTTAGGGACTTTGGATCCCTTGAATTATGGACATTTCATGCTTATAGCTGTAAGGCACAAAAATGTCTATAACAGTTGCCCCCTAAAGTATGAGGCTGTTTATCGGGTGAAATGATTTATTAGGAGGATCCGAAGTTCATTCAATGCTGGGAGGAGACCTGTAATAAGATACAATACAATACATTATTTTTCATACTGTTTTCATAATCTAGCTGAGGCGGGCATTCCCATGCTCAGCTTTATAAATTCATTTTTATGTACATAGGACAGACAATTGTCTGATGATAGACTGATGATCCTGCTGAAATCATCATCCTTTGCTAGGATCATTGTCTGTGCTGCAATGCTGTACATGTCAATGTCTTTATTTTTCCTGAATATATATCGCAGCCCGGATGGATGAAACTAGATCCGGGGTCTTCAAACTCATTCGATCTTCACTCTAAGTACAAGTCGATCCATGTGAGAAATGTTCTGAAGTCGAACATGGAAAGACATCGCTTGATTACCAGTCAATGAGGTAAACCGTTAACAAGCGCGAGAGGAATCACCGATAATGATAATGACCCTCAAGGTACTGCAGTACAATTCACGTGGTGTGAATAAAGGACTTGGCGTCGAACACCACGCAAAATCTTTCGGTCGAAGGTCATTGATGTATACCTGTCGCCGGAAGTGAGAAACTTGCCATTGAGGCATGCAAGCTTCAAAGTACTGAAGGGGGTGTCCCTAGATCAACTTCTTGGATAATAAGCTGATGTCGACAAGAAGCGATCCATCAAAGGAGGGCCTTAATGTATCCCACATCAGTGACACGGGACGGAGCAAATGATTTTGATGGAGGTGAAAACGATCTGATGATATATGGTTCAGGGTGGCGGTCATGAAAGAATGAAGGATAATGTATGGTAGTGGATGGGACACGGTTGACTTCTCTGGATGACTTCTCTTGAACATATCGGCGACACTTATGTGATGGATTGGTAGCATTTACCCCAAAGGTGGATGGTATGGCGAGACCATGGCGATGTGACCGGTGAATGAAACAACCCAACCCAACTCTGGCACGGAGTGGAAGTGTCATGTTCAAGAGCGACTTGCTACCAATAAAGTTCTTTGAGTTTCTTCCCAATTTTTCCCCAGTCATTGCTGACCAGTACCTCTTTATTTTTGTCAAGCTTGAGGAGGATAACATATGCTTGTTCTATAATTTTCCCTTCTGGCAAACCCATCACTATGTTTTAACGAGCCTAGCGATAGTGAAACTCGTTCTCGTCTAAAGACAAGTTTGTCGCTATTAATGTTTTTTAACGAGTTTAACGACAAAGATAACTCGGTCCCTTTTCATTTTTAGAGAGTCTAAAAAGGTACGTAAAGATAACTCCAAAGGTCCTTTTTCGTCATCTAATCCCTTAAGTCCGAAAAAGTATAAAACAATACAGAAGGGATGAATTTTCAATAGTTTTAACGAGCTGAACAAAACAAGCGCTCGATCTTTTTGTGCAATAATCCCTCAGGTCCAAAAAGATTAAAATCTAGAGGAGGGATAGCTCTTCCGGTCGCTTTAACGAGCTGGAAGGCCAAAACTCGGCAATCTTTTCATATTTTACGAGTCAAATGAAAAGAGCTTAAAGAAGACTCGTCTTTTGAGGAACGAGTGATAAAATGGGTAGCAGTTGATTCCAGGTAAGGGTTGGAATTTTCCAAGCACGGCAGTGTCACAAGGATGGCTAGTGAAATCACTCTTCGCAGCTGTTCCTCAAAATGGGTAAACAATCATATGGAGGTGAATGATCGGCCAATGGAAAAGTGGAGGTGACGGTGCAAACACGACCAAGGCTTTAATGGCTGGTAATGTTACATTCATGGTGGTTATTTACCGGAAGATAGTTCATTTTTTAATGAGCTTAAACGCGGAAAAACATTGCTCAGTCTTATGTTTATTTTTTAACGAGCATGAACTATGTGCTAAAACTGCTCGATCTTATGTTTATTTTTTTAACGAGCATGAACTATGTGCTAAAACTGCTCGATCTTATGTTTATTTTTTAACGAGCATGAACTATGTGCTAAAACTGCTCGATTAATCCAATCATATGATAAGAATGTCTCATGTAAGATTCCATTTTTTATGGAGCTTGCACCTTACCAAAGTTATGCCCCACATCCTTTCTTTATGCAAGTTCGGAAACGACAAATCCTACGAGTTTAAAGGGTTAGACCTACAGGTTTAAAGGGAGGACCTAAAAATTTAAAAAATAAATAGCCGCCCCTTGCTTGCACTCAAAAAGGTTTGCATGCCCCCAGGCATAAAGTACGATTTCAAGGTTACCCCTTCTTAGTCCAATAAAACATTTGTTTTACCGGGAGAGGCCTACCTCTTTCAGGTTACCCAAAGATTGTTCTATTAATCTTTCAAACAAAACACTTCTTCGGCGATGTCCACCGAGATAGACAAAGGTGAGTGGCAACATGTGCCAAACACATAACTTTGACAAAAGAATCTTATTCTAGAATAACCCCTCTTCCAAGACGGACGGGGTACAGACTAGTTATATTCTCCCGCGGAAACCTACCCTATACCCAAAGTTTTCTTGCCGAAGCAGACCAGGACGCATGCCCCCTGGGTTCCAGTCATATCCTTCTGAATTACTCACGCTCATCGGGAGGACGGACCGTGGGTTGAGACATTTCTTGCGTGAAGAGACCATTTAGGGAAGGTATATGACTATTTGCGATGCGTGATCCGGGAAATGAAAGCTAGTCCATGAGCTTGACCACTCTTCCTTCGTGCGGAAAACACATTACTCTAAAGAGTGAGGAGACGATGGCTCCCATGCAATATATATAGTCTCGTCCAAGGAATAGGTTATAATCCAAAGGTCCTTGAATGACCATCACGTTCATTTGAACGGTCTTCCCTTTCAATGTGATAGGCACATTGGGGAGGATCCCTAAAGGTCGACTGGTTCCTTTATCAAAGCCTGTCAGATTTCTCATTTCAGGCAAAAGCGCTGGCGAACCAAGCGCTTTCCAAGCAGTAGAGGAAAGGATACTCACAGATGCCCCCTCATCAATGATGGTGCCAGCCATGACCATTCTGTATATTTGGACGATAATTCTAAATGGTATGCTCGCTGGCAAACGGGGTCTGCCTAGTTGGTTCCAGTCGAAGGAGACAACTAGGTTGCTTGGTGGTGAGACCGAATAGACGGCCGGGTATCGCTCTAAAGAACTTCCTTCCTGCGATAAAGGAATGGCGGAATTGCCCCCGTGCTCGTCAGAGTCTGTGTTGATGAAGAGAATTTGGATGGTGTCATCTTTATCCTCTTCAGTGACTGTATCATTCGAAGATAAATTCTCTAAAGGCAAGACCGGGTCAACTTCCGCCTCGACCTTTTGACTTTCGTCAGGTATGGATTCAGCTGGTTCATCTTCAATGACCGGCGCTTCAGCTGACCACTTGAGCGGGCCAACTGGATTTTCAACTAACGAAGGACTCGGCAAGAGTTTTTTATATCCAGGAGGGAGTCGTAACAGTGAAACCGGACGATCATCCAAAACTCTTTTCGCTTCGTCTAAGAAGGGACAACGGTGGATGGCATGATTGCCTTCACACAGTCTACACGGGGATCTAGCTCTCCCTTTTTGTCCAAGGACTTCACTTTCGCTAGTTGACGGTGGGCATTCAACATGGCTATCAGAGGTTGATGCCACCGGATTGTGCAAACGGGGAGACCAGTCCCTTAGTATCCGAGGGATGCAGGGACAATATCTGTGGAAGTGGTCTCCCTTGCATATGACACATGGCGATTTAGGCCTAGTCAGTGCTGTGTGTGGATTTTTGTCAGACGACACTTGTTTGCCCCCAATCGCTTTTGGCTCCTTCTTCTTCTTCTCTTTCTTCTTCTTTTCCTTCTTCTCCTTAGGAACTTGGTTTTTTGTTTTACGAGTTCCGTCAAGCGAAGAGGAAGGAGGAGAGGAATAATTAGAGGAAGTAGAAGGCTGGTGGGCAACTCTGGACTGGTCTAACTGTTGATTCGACTGTTCAGGAATAATGGTGTTCTGAACGACATTGGTTGAGAAGAGCCAGACCGGCAAGCCAATTGTCAGTCCTGGAAGCGACAATGTGGCCATATGGGGCACACCAACATCTCCCCAAGAGGAGAAGGGACTAGGATTTCCACCAAGGGGAATTCCTTGGTTGGTGGGCTCCATTTTCTCAACCTAAAGATCAACGCAGGAAAAAGGGGTGATTGTTCCGTTTAAAATAAATTTTAATGACGCTTTAGACACAACTTGCTTTTTCAATTTTAAAGAGTCGAGAAAAAGCAAAAGATGACTCTAGTCGCCTTCGATGTTTTAACGACCCCGAAGTGACAAATGCTCGGATGGACTTTTTCCGTTATAGAGTCTGAAAAAGGCCAAAAGGAACTGCTCTGGAGTTCTAGGTAGAGGGTGTGCCAAACTTTTCACAAAACCGCAGAATACTTTTTAAGGTACGGGCGGTCAATCTTCCTGAATGCTATGTTCAGTGCATTGCGATCAGTAGGGCGGCCGACACGGCTTCCTATGGATAAAGGTTTTATGCCTATAGGGGTCTCCCAATATATACTCGATGGTACGTGGGAGCACAATCCGTACTGGCGCTATCGTCTCTCAGGAGGAATCACCCAACCATTAGCGAGATCGACAGTCACCAGGTTTTACAACGCCGGAACACATCTCTAGCCTAGACCTCTATGTTGTGCGTTAAGTTACAAAGCATTATTAAGTTCATTCAATTTATTTTAGGTTGATCTTTCTTAGAAGTTTGCCTTTTTGGATCACCACGAGATGTATGATACAATTCCTAAATGCAGTCTAAAGATGATAAGCAAGCTTTTATATATTTTCAACAATGAAAATCCTAGCTACAAGGGGAAAAGGAAGACACAAACTTTTCTCAAAGAGCATAGAGCACACTGTAATGCACTTTTCCCTAAATCAAACCATACAAACTATCAATATGCAAATGCACAAATGCATGTATTTGTTTTCGCTTCCTTAATATTGATGCCTAAAAAGAAAGTTGTTGTACAAATTTGAACTCGATTTCAAGTGAAAACATAAACAAGCTCCTTTTTCGAAATCAAAAAGACGATTACGACACTTTATGATTTACTTGTTTCGACACTAGAAATGCATAAATTCAAACCAAAACGACAAAAGTAAAATCTCAATCAACTGTGAACAGCAAACAAACTCACTCCTAAGATCAAAACGACACTTACGACAGGTCTAGATCTAAGGGCGACAGTATGACTAGTTTACTTTTGTAATGGGAAACTGCAAATGATGTAACAAATACACAAAGAAAAAATACAGTTTCTTTATACAACTGAGGCAGAATTGAGGCAAAGAAAAGGGGTTTCAGATAGGTACACTGACTGATAACGGGCTGCAAAAAACAGAGATAAAACTGAGCAAAAGGAAACAGGGAACCACAGCTGCACAAGGCAAAGGCTGATCAGCGCACCCTCAGCACAGAGAAACTAAACTTCAGCGCAGGTAGCCTTCATGGGACCTGCGTTGAAATGCAGAACCTCTTCACAGAGTCTGCGCTGAAGCAGAAACGAGAGTTGTTTCTCGGTTCTGGGTCACGGTTTGCAGTTTAATCTACAGTCTTTGGCCGGATAAAAGCTATCAATTAGGTACAATTAGGAGGATGATTTAAAGGAGGACTAAGATCTATCACAAAGGGTTGTTAGAGCACTTGTGGATCAGTTTGTTCAGATCATAAAAACAGGCCCAGTGAGTGGACTAGAGTGGCAGATCTCTACTTTGCATTTGAAAATGGCAAATGCATTTCGATTCGGCACTCCTAAGTTTATGAAAAGAACAACAATAGAAACACAAATAAACTAACAAGATACTCTCCCCAGCGGTGTTGCCAATTTGTTGTTGG
The DNA here is from genome assembly GCA_031772625.1 of Pinus tabuliformis. Lineage (NCBI taxonomy): Eukaryota > Viridiplantae > Streptophyta > Pinopsida > Pinales > Pinaceae > Pinus > Pinus tabuliformis. The sequence goes on along the minus strand of CM062817.1, from coordinate 1,754,863,505 downwards.
GAAAAGTATCCAATTCGGAATGCCCCTATCCCACTCTAAGGTGTGATAGTGCCTTAGCAACAAACAAGGAAACTTATTTGAGTATTCTTCTTTATGAAATGTAAATGAGGAAGAAGGATCTAACTAACCTGTGTCTTCCGCTAGTTTGTCGATCCAAATCACTCCTCTCTTCAGTAGCTCCCAGCTTCTTGCTCCTTCACCGGCCCAGCTTCACCAAATTCCTGCGAGATCACAAGAGAGAGAAACTACACAAAGATACAGATATACATTCATAAAAAGCTCAAGATTAGATTAAGCTAAACATGTAAGCATAACAACACATCATTGGTACACAGCATGTAGGAGAAACTCAAATAGTTTATTGATAGAATAAGAAAGTCCAAGAGGAGATACAACCAAGTGAGTTCTGATCCAGCATCTACCTCCCAGCAAAGGAATCCCTTCCTCTCCTCCAACAAAGCATAAATCACCTAATGTACTAATCTCAATCTCAAACCAACAGCAATTCTCTGCAAAGTACAAAATTCCAGCCTCCTGAACCTCTGGGTGAGAGATCCATATATAGATGTAAGCAGAGAGGATGAGTCAGCTTATGTTTTGACTTGTGGCTTCTCTCTGTCAGTTCTTGCTTCCACTTGGAGGTTGAGAGCCTCTTGCTCATCACTAGTCGAATTCATTGAGGCAAGTGTCATTGGAGAAGATTCTGGAAGCTTCCAGGGTCTTTCCACCTCGTTGAATGAGCTTGCCATTTGTCATTTCCCGCTCAGCGCACCCTGGTAGTGCTTCCACCTACGTTGCAGTGTACCTAGCCAGTGTAGACTCTGCATTTCAACGCAGGCAGCTAGTGGAGCCTCTGAATTGATCCTGAATTGACTATTTCTGAGTGGTTTTCGGTGGAGAACTTCTGGGAGAAGCTGTCATTGGTTGACCTTGTTCCTTTAGGAGCTGCAACAACATCTTTAGGGACTTTGGATCCCTTGAATTATGGACATTTCATGCTTATAGCTGTAAGGCACAAAAATGTCTATAACAAGATAGTGTGGGGATTTTAGCGAGATGCTTTCCCCAGGTTACATACTGTGTTAATGTGTGAATGCTCTTGATGTTTTATTGTTATTGATGTTGCTATATTGATGATCAACGTAGAGGAGCTTACGTATTGTGTATGTATTCCGCAATAGTACATGATCAGGATAATCTCTGTTGAATATGTGTTAAATTATTCAAAATTTCTACATGGTATCGGAGTTGTTGATCATCAAATCTACTATTCAAGAAGTGTTTACATTCTATTTCTTCAGGCAGAGTTTGTAATCGGGCCAGGTAGCCTCTGGATTCATCCTTCCTTTGGAAGGTGAGATATCCAGTGAATGCCCGTACAGTCAATCTCTGTACGAGAAATATTGTGTTCTCACGAATTCTAGATCGGAAGCGATTGAGTTGGTTGCTGGTGGAATTCGAATTTGCAGCAGTGTTGTTGAAATGTCTTTCAACGGATTGCAAATGTTATTCCAAAGCAAGAGCGACTTGGCACTCAAGGATAAACTCAGAAACAATAAAGGTGAGAATGGATCTTCGTCAAAGGGAGCTGATGAAGAGAATTGTGCTTTGGCTGCCAAAGCAAAGAAGGGGAAGAACAAGAAAGCTTCTCAGTCTGGTGCGAAAGGCAAGAAGCAGGATATTTCCAAGGTGAAGTGTTTTCATTGTCACCAGCACAGACACTATGCCACTAATTGTCTGCAGAAGAAGAAGAACAAGCAGGCTGCTAGATCTTCAGCAGGAGAGGCTCTAGCCTCACAGTTTGAGCTTGATTTTTCATTGATCGCATGCTTGGTTTCAAGTGTGATGGGATCGATGTGGTTCTTGGACAGTGGTGCATCTTTTCACATGACGGGAGATAGAGATTTGTTCTCTGATCTGGAGGACCAAGATCTTGGAGTGCACATCGAGATGGGCGATGATGGTAGATACAGTGCAACTGGTATCAGTACCATTTCCTTTGAGAGGGAGTCTGGTAAACCCTTCGTATTGAAGGAAGTCATGCATGTTCTAGGATTGACGAAGAATCTCATCTCAGTGGCGATGTTAGAATACAAGGGGTATGATGTTGTTTTCAGCGAGGGAAAGGCTTTTCTGCGCAGCAAGACAACTGGTGAGACCCGGAAGATAGGGGTTCGAGTGAGGAACCTTTATCAGTTGCATGTAGATGGATGCGCAGCAATGGCGGGCAAGGCAGAAGGATTGGTGAGCCGGGATGATGGCGAGTTGTGGCACAGGAGATTGGGTCACCTTCACCATGGAGCCTTGAAGATACTGCAGCAGATCACTACAGGGCTTCCTAAAGGCACACTTGCGCAGTTAGATTAGTGCAAGGGGTGTACTTTGGGGAAGTTTGTGAAAGCCACCTTTCATGAGAAGGATAGTCGCACCACGATGATCCTTGAGAGAATTCACACAGACGTGTGTGGACCTTTCTCAATTGCTTCGACAGCAAAACACAGGTATTATGTGATTTTTGTTGATGATTTCTCTCGTAAGTGCTGGATCTTCTTCATGCAGAAGAAGAGCGAGACATATTCAAAGTTCTGTGAATTCAAAGCACTGGTCTAGAAGGAGTCGGGGAAGAAGGTGAAGGCTCTTAGGAGCGATAATGGTGGTGCATACATCTCGAACAAGTTCAAGGATTTCTGCAAGGCAGAAGGGATTCGTAGAGAGCTCATAGCTCCCCATAACCCACAGCAGAACGGGGCAGCTAAGCGGAAGAACATAACGATTGTGGGTGCTGCACGGGCAATGTTGCATAATCAGGGCCTACCCCTTCACTTGTGGGCGGAAGCATGCAATACAACAGTTTATGTGCAAAACTGTTGTCCTCATAGGATACTTGGCATGAGTACATCTGAGGAGACTTATTCTGGTAAGAAGCCTGATCTTTCTCATTTGAGGATTTTTGGTGCTAACGTTTACATGCATGTGACGAAGGATGCCAGGAAGAAGTTGGAGCCGACCGCAGAGGTTGGGATATTTGTGGGGTACACTGATACGCCCCACAACTATCGTGTGTATTTTCCAGACAGTGGTAAAATTGTTGTGCGACGGGATATAAAATTTCAGGAGGAGAAAGCCATGAAGTGTTCGCTTGAGAGGGAGCTACACTTGCATGCAGATGAGGAGCTATTAGTTCCTAAGGATGAGCTTCAGGACATGGATCAGCCACAGGACGAGGTTCATGGAGTGGAAGAGACCACTCATGCAGCGCCAACCATCAGAGGGCGAAAGCGCTTGACAGAAGCTGAGCGACTGGCTCAAGATGCAAAGAAAGTTGTAGGACCACCTATAGCCCAACGTAGGTAGAGACAGTCACCTGATCGATACAATGGATACATGGCTCTGATGAGCAAGTGTGTTGTGACTGAGCCATCCTCTTTCGAGGAAGCTGTGGAGGATCCCGCATGGGTAGACGCAATGGTGGAAGAGTATGATTCTATTGTCAGAAACAGTGCATGGGAGATTGTTCTTAGACCGGAAGGGAAATTAGTGGTGGGTTCGAGATGGATCTACAAGGTCAAGTAGGTAGCTGACGGGAGTGTGGAGAAGTACAAGGCAAGATTTGTTGCCCGAGGCTTTTCACAGATAGAGGGGATCGATTATGAGGAGACCTTTGCACCTATCGCAAGGTATTCTTCCATACGGACGATTCTTGCTCTCTCAGTGCAGATGGGATGGAACATTCATCAGATGGATGTGAAGACTACGTTCCTCAATGGAGTCATTGAGGAGGAGGTGTACATTGAGCAGCCCGAAGGCTTTGAGGTCTTCAACAGTGAGTCGCATGTGTGCAGGCTCAAGAGAGCGTTGTATGGGTTGAAGCAAGCACCACGTGCTTGGTACACACGGATAGACAGCTATTTCATAGGACTTGGATTCTCCAAGAGCGATGCGGATCCTAACCTATACCAGATTGTGGTGGAGGGTAAGTTGCTTATCATTGTACTGTATGTTGATGATTTGATTCTAACAGGTGATGAGCTGTTGATACTGTCATGCAAGAAGGATCTTGCTACAGAGTTTGAGATGAAGGACTTGGGCCTCCTTCACTATTTCCTAGGATTGGAAATATGGCAGCGCAGTGGTGGACTGTTTGTTTCTCAGGGCAAGTATGCTCGGGAGATACTGGAGAAGTTCAACATGCATGGCTGCAAGCCTGTTGATACTCCTCTTCCTGGAGGTTGGAGGAAGGAGGATGCCACTTCGGGAGAAGAAGTGGATGCCACTGTTTGTCGACAGTTGGTGGGGTCGCTGATGTATTTGGTCAATACACGACCTGATATATGCTATGCAGTTAACCAGCTTTCACAAGCTATGGTTAAGCCTACCAAGCTCTTCTGGAAGGCGGGCAAGCATGTATTGCGCTACTTGAGGGGTACATCGGGATATGGTTTGTGGTACAGACAGGAGGATGAGGTGAAGCTATGTGGCTTCACAGATGCCGATTGGGCAGGGAGACCAACGGACAGAAAGAGCACATCAGGAGGGGTCTTCAGTATTGGATCGACAACAGTTTCTTGGTACAGCAGGAAGCAGAGATCCGTGGCACTCAGTTCAGTGGAGGCCGAGTATATGGCAGCAAGTTTGGCTGCATGCGAGGCTATATGGATGAGGAAGATCCTGGTTGGTTAGTTCGGTTCTTTTTGGATCCTACTGTGATTTACTGTGATAACCAGAGTTGCATTAAACTCTCAGCTAATCCTGTATTTCATGATAGATCTAAGCATATTGACATCAGGTGCCATCATATCAGAGATTGTGTGCAGAGGAGGATCATGTTGCTTTCATACATTCCAACGGAGGATCAGGATGCTGATATTCTGACGAAGGCTCTCACTAGGAGAAAATTCGAGTACCACCGAGGCAAGATAGGGGTTGTTGATAGTCCATAGCTTGTCAAGAGGGAGTGTTGAGATTGCAACAAGATGATGGAGCTTAGTGAAAAGAGTCGTCTTCACTAAGTGGGCCCGCAGGTAAATTATGGCACAAGTTCTATTTTTTATCACAGTGTGGATGATCACAGTGTGGGTGATCACAGTGTGAGTGATCACAGTGTGAGTGATCACAGTGTGGGTGACCACAGTGTGGGTGACCACAGTGTGAGTGATCACAGTGTGGGACATCAAAGTCTATTTTTAGACTGGCTGTCAAAAATAGAAAAGTCAAATATTATTGTCTCATAATAATATTTGGACTATAAACTTGATCTTATTCTCTTGGAGCACTTCAGTTTGAGCTACAGATGTGGCCCATGCAGCTGTCAGAAGGAAGTACGCTTTTCTTATGAGTCAGTTGAGTTGTTGCATGCATGAATTTAGTTAGAACTCAATCAGTTGAGTTTGGTGGAGTTGTTTGTGGAGTTGATGAAGTTGTGTTCAGTTTGACTTGGTTAAACTAGTTGTAGTTAGTCTAACTGCAAATATACTAATGATGAGTTGTTAAACTAATTATTAACTCATAATACAACTATAGAATACATAAGTTAACTCAGTTGCATGTCAGTGCATGTTCAGTTCAGCAGGGACAGGTGTTAGAGAATCAGATTGCTATCAGTTGTGACTATAGTTGTGCATCAGATCTTGCACAATCAAGGGATTGAGTATGCTAATGAGTTTGCTCATGTATTTGCCCAGTTTGTAGCTTCTTCTCACGTCTTACACATTGTGAGTGATTCTTTGGAGGTGAAATACGAGTTTGGTAGACCATTCTCATTCATTCTTGAGCAGGTAGTGAGCAGTGGAGGTTGGCAAGCAGTGGAATAGATTTGGAGATCAGATCTTAGCTGTATTGTGTGTAACAGGTGGAGCTGGTACTTGATTGCTTGTGATAAGCATTGTACTTTGTAATGTTACATGGTCTCAATCATTAATATATAGATAGTGTGGGGTTTTTAGCGATATGCTTTCCCCGGGTTACATACTGTGTTAATGTGTGAATGCTCTTGATGTTTTATTGTTATTGATGCTACTATATTGATGATCAACGTAGAGGAGCTTATGTATTGTGTATGTATTCCGCAATAGTACATGATCAGGATAATCTCTGTTGAATATGTGTTAAATTATTCAAAATTTCTACACTTTATGTATATTCTTTTAACGGTGCGGTTTAGATAGCTAAACTATGGCCTCCCAAGGGGTGTTTTGAAATTGGTCAAATAAGGACAATGGCTATTCATCTCTCGGAAATACTCGGGAAGTTACAACCGTCGTATTTTGCCGGTCTTCTAATTGTCACACACGTTTTGCGAAGATTTAAAGATATAAAAGACACTGGTGTTGAGTGTATGGAAGTTATAAAAGACATAAACATGTTGGCCAAATTTCTCATTAGCCTGAAAAGTAAATTCTCTCGATCAAATAAAGGAATGGCGGGGATAATCCAAGAATCGAGAGAAGTCATCCTGCACAGCTCCATTTTGTGTTGTACTATCCTGGAGTCCTCCTTGATTTCCCAGTGAGTATATTCTAAATATTTCATATCTCCCACTTGCTACATGGATGGCATCTACTTTATATATATATATACACCAGGATAACATTATCAAAGCAGATTGTTTAAAGAGAGTTAAGATTTCAAGTAATTAACTTACAGGTTTTTCAATGCGAAAGCAAACAAGGATTAGTTGGCTAAGCTTAAAGGAGAAGTGGTTCGTGCTTACAATCAACGAAAGGGGGGATTGTCTTCTGAAATTCTGAAAGACGTACAGTACTTGGCCGATAGAGAACGTGTCAGATGGCCTCAGGATATGCAAGATATGATGCAAGATCTCTATCCCTACCATGCGGGTAAGCTATCATATCTGCCAATCATATTTAGTGAAATTAATTAATTGTTTTCTCCAAATATCGAGATCTTATATGATGTGATTTTTAAATGCGTTGATATTATTGCAGTTGACATTGATGTGCAATTGAACAAAGTTATTGAACTCCTTGAATGGAAAAGTGAAACGAAGACAGTAGCAGTTATCATGCATGGCATTCCTGGAATGGGTAAAACTACTTTGGCTGATGCTGTCTTTTCAACAATTTTCCAACAGAACTATACTTCCACAAATATTTGTAAATATTCCAAAATCAGACTCTGTGAGGATAAAGGGTCATCATCGTCTACTATCACAACCTTGCAAACAACCATTAGAGATGATCTAGTGGATGATGATGACCAGAGAGTAGCAGTTATCAGGGCCTTTGATGATGGACAGCGAAAAATTGGCAATATCTTAAAGAAAAAGTCTGTTTTCCTTTATATCGACAATGTTTTGAATGAGGAACGTCTTGACCAACTTTTGCCCTTATGGTCCACTTTGGACCAGCCAAAGAAACTGAGGTTACTCATAACTGCACGTGACAAAGGTATTGGTACTGTTTTAGGACACCACATGTCGTGTAAATTCCATGAGGTGCTACCTCTTTCCTCTTCAGAAGCAAAGAAACTTCTAAAAAAGCATATGGATACACAAAAAATAGAGAATAGTGTAATGGATGACATACTAGAAACTGCTAAGGGAGTGCTGTTAATTTTGAAAGTAATAGGACAATTTTTTGGAGCAGAAGATGACAAGAAGGAAGCTTATCACATATTCAAAGAGGAGCGTGAAAACTGGAGTGGTCAAATATTCGATCGACTCGAACCCAAACAATCACTTTTCTTATGAACCCAAACGATTATTGATTCAACGTTTTTAATTAATTTGAAGAAGCCAAAGGGTGATACACCATTTGTTTTTAATTAATTCGAAGAACCCAAAGGGTGATGAATTTTTCACTTCTTGGGAGACTTTGGCGCAGAAGCCTTCTCCGATTTCTCGGCAGTCTTCTTCGGGAGGAGAACCTGATGAATGTTTGGCAGAACTCCGCCACTGGCGATGGTCAATTTGCCCAAAAGTTTCCCCAGTTCGTTGTCGTTTCTCACCGCCAGCTGAATGTGGCGGGGTATGATTCTGGTCTTCTTGTTGTCACGAGCAGCGTTTCCGACCAATTCCAACACTTCGGCGGCCAGATATTCAAGGACAGCGGTAACGTAGACGGCTGCGCCACCTCCAACCCACTTCGCATAGCACCCCTTCTTGAGATACCTGGCAATTCTCCCCACCGGAAACTGCAGTCCGGCCTTCGTAGTTCTGCTCACAGACTTCTTCCTAGAGCCTGCTCCTTTCCTCCCTCCCTTTCCACTGCCCTTTCCTGAACTCTCCATTTTCTCAATACCACTCTTTTCTCCAGTTTAATTATATCATATAGACAAAAACAAGACGACCTATCCATTATTGATTCAAGGTTATAAGCAACATGAGTCGAACGGTTTATGTTGATATCAGATGGGGTGATTCTGAGAATCGCCGAGTGGTGTGGAAATTCTCAGAATCGCCCTGTTCTGAGAATCACCACACCACCCGGCGATTCTTAGAATCGCTGGCAGAACTCCACCACTGGCGATGGTCACTTTGCCCAAAAGTTTCCCCAATTCATCGTCGTTTCTCACTGCCAGCTGAATGTGGCGGGGTATGATTCTGGTCTTCTTGTTGTCACGGGCAGCGTTTCCGGCCAATTCCAACACTTCGGCGGCCAGATATTCGAGGACAGCGGCAACGTAGACGGCTGCGCCGCCTCCAACCCGCTTGGCATAGCGCCCCTTCTTGAGATACCTGGCGATTCTCCCCACCGGAAACTGCAGTCCGGCCTTCGCAGTTCTGCTCACAGACTTCTTCCTGGAGCCTGCTCCTTTCCTCCCTCCCTTTCCACTGCCCTTTCCTGAACTCTCCATTTTCTCAATACCGCTCTTTTCTCTGGTTTAATTATACCAGATAGACGAAAACAAGACGACCTATCCATTATTGATTCAAGGTTATAAGCAACATGAGTCGAACGGTTTATGTTGATAGCAGATGGGGCGATTCTGAGAATCGCCCCGCCACTACCCCGCCACCACCACTGGTGGCGAGGCGGTGACGAGGTGATTCTGAGAATCGCCACACCACCTGGTGATTCTCAGAATCGCCCCATCTGCTACGAATCGCCCCAAACAGTGCTCACTGGGCATCCAATATGATATTAAGCAGAGAAATCCTAGCCCTGCGGTGATGGCACTGCTGGGGTCGCCTTGGGTGTTATTTGGGTGTTATTGTCAGAAGGAACAGACTCAGCGACATCTTTTGCATCCCATGTGTTCTTGTCCTTCGAAGTCAGAAAGCGATTGTTTGGAGGACCTATCGAAACAGAAATAACAAGGTTGTCTTTGATGTCTCGACATTCGGAAACAATGCGCTGCTGGGCATCGACAGATAAGGGCGTAGCTGAAGAATATCATTCTGGCTTTCTAGACTCGATCCACTTCAATTTGTATTGTCGCTTGGGTACATTCAGAGGATAAGAAAATGTGTAACCATTTATCTCATCAACCTGTAAACCATATTCTGGCTCTTCAAATATTTTATCTGTATCAAGAGCTCTCCCAGACTCAGCAGCAAATAAAAATGATATAGACATAATCAAAACAAATAAAATCATTTTTCACATAAATGCCTTATTGAGATCAGTTTTTCCAAAGTCTAGGCAATCTATCCCGTAGTCAGGCATGGTAATCAGAAAAAAATGCATCAAATATATCTCCTACCCGAGTTGCAAGGAAGATTCTTAAAAAGCAGAAAAACATTATGCCATGCCTTGTTCCAGGTGGAAAGTGTGTGGGCATTTCTTTGTTTGCTCCATATCGCTCAAAGCCCAAGTGATGCAATTCCTAGCACATGCTGCATTTTGAAATAGGTAACAACTCTCATCTCATCCTAACACGTTGGTGTTATGATTATATAGTTTTTTTCCATCCTGCGCAGCTGGAACCAAATCATAAGTATTTGCCCTTAACATTTGCAAAACACTATATATCACTATGCAATCCCTGGTAAAACTATATATTTATGGTTTCGCGATCCTTCAAATGAACAAATCTTAGTTTATGGTTCTTTTCGATTGTGATTATGTTTTTGGCAAAGTGAAATAAATACGACTCACGTAAACTCCGGGTATTAATGAAAATCTGATTATATAAGTTGAGCATATTATTATCGAGTTATGTGATGTGGCAATACACTGATTTTCATATTGTACAATTGCACATCGATTGGCGCGTTTTTCATTTGATTTCATGGCATACATTTTGCTAACAATGTTGACAAAATCCAATCCATTTAATGTTGACAAAATACGATCTATTTAATGAAGTAAAAAATTACAATAATTTTTTTTCTTTTTTGGAAATGAAGTTCTAAAATATCTTTAATCCAACTCTTTTACAGGGCATTGACAACAAACAAGCAGTTCACATCACAGGGCTCATCCGACATATTGTTGAGCATAGATGTTATTTTAGATTTGTTTTTCAACCTCTTCAATTTCTTGCAATGATAATATGAATGTGTTGTACCTTATTTTCATAAAAAGTTCACATCACAGGGCTAATGTAATTTGTCTTATTTTTTTTATACATTGTAACAACTTAAATATCTATCTCTTTTTGTGTCTTCATATAATTATGTGTATCTCTATGTAAGAAAGAAACTATATAGGTACAAATAGAAAGTAAATAGTATATCTATCTTAAGAAACTAAATAGCATATCTATTTTAAGAGGAACATGGTTATTCACAAATGAATGTACTATCTATTTTCGATGAACTTGATGATATATATTGTATTATCAAGATTCATTGTCTCTATTTTTGTTCGTAGTTAGTCACTTAATGATATATATTGTATTATCGAGATTCATTGTCTCGATTTCTATACGTAGTTAGTCTATTTTATCCATGTCTCAATTTTTATACTTAGTTGGCCTGTTCTATCCATGTTTATTTAGTGTTTATATATGATATTGTTAAATTTATTTATTTAATTACAATAGTTTTTTCTTTTCTAACATATTTATATTGGTACACGCATATGTATGACTTTTTTGGGACATTAATCAAGAATTTCCATTGCAAATTTGTAAAAGAGAGATCTCAAATATAGTTTTTACTTCTCTATCCTAAAAAGAGCTTTTTGTCTTGAATAAAGCTTGAATGATCTTGGATCCAGTTTCAAGTGCAGATCAAGAAAATGTTACAGAGTATACCTAAGTAAGCAGCAAAGCAAAGTCAAAGGTAGATGGTCCTTTCCGTTCTTGTCACGGATTTCCATCCACCACTGTTGTGGCTCTTGTTATAAACTCAGAGGTCCAAACTTAGTTTTCTTGTGTTTCCCATTGTGGTATTAGCATCCATGTGCTCCTCATGAGTCACCTACAACAAAATAAGACAAACACAAAATACCATGTAACTATATTTAAAACGCCATCAAAGTTATTATAGTGGTTCATAAGATGACAGTGACAGTGACCTTCCTTTAAAGGTTTGGAAAGAAATTAAAATAGATTATTATTATGGCCTTAGATACTCTAATCAAAGTAAATCAAGTGGTTGTAGGTAGCTCATAGTATTCTCCCTACATGTGGGGTATGATTTCACTGATGATGCATTATTAGGATTGTGATAGACACTAGAGTTATCTTCTGGGAACTTGCTTGTTTTTTCCAATTATTTCATTCTTGAGAGAAAATCCTCTGGCATCTAGGTTTGGGATTTATTGATAGCAAATGAAGTTATGCTACCTTCATTTCTCGGGAACACATTTATGAGGGAGTAACAAGGTTCTTGAGGTGTAACTGAGTTGCTTTAGAACAAATGAAACTTGCTTCTGGGATTCCTTGTGAACTTTTTGTGAACATATTTTATGGAGAGGGTGATCAGTTTAGCGAGGGTCATTAGAGGAGATTCACTGTAATCTGACTCCAGTTCCTCTTTTTGGCGAAATCCTGGCCTCCTATGAATTTGTCATGCTCAAAATTAAAATAAGGATAATCAGGAAAATGTGCTTGATGTGATATGATAAATTTGTCCATCTATGTTTAGGTGAAATAACCATGGCATGTAATGGTTGAAAACATGTTGAATTTATACTTAGGAAAGAAAAATGATATTCTACCAAAAACATTAATGTGTTTTTTTCCTCATAAACAACTTTGTTTGGCACATAAAAATTTGGTTTTACTAGCATTTTTTAAAAAGTTTGAAAATTGACCCTAAAAAAAATCATTGTTCCAGTTCCTCTTTTTGGCGAAATCCTGGCCTCCTATGAATTTGTCATGCTCAAAATTAAAATAAGGATAATCAGGAAAATGTGCTTGATGTGATATGATAAATTTGTCCATCTATGTTTAGGTGAAATAACCATGGCATGTAATGGTTGAAAACATGTTGAATTTATACTTAGGAAAGAAAAATGATATTCTACCAAAAACATTAATGTGTTTTTTTCCTCATAAACAACTTTGTTTGGCACATAAAAATTTGGTTTTACTAGCATTTTTTAAAAAGTTTGAAAATTGACCCTAAAAAAAATCATTGTTCCAGTATCATCACTTTTTTGTTTTGAAGCTATGTTTTGCATGAAAATTTTGTAGTAAATTTTGTAGTCACTGCCATTTTTAAAACATGTTCAAAATTGACCCCTAAAAAATAAGTCATCGTTCCAGTATACACACTTTTCATTTTTAGCACTGTTTTTGATGTTTTTTCGGGGTTTTTTGGCCAGAGTTCTCGTTTTGAGTTTATAGCTCCTGTTTCAAAGTTTACATTGTTATACAGTACCAACAAATCAATTCCATAAGAAATTGCTTCAGATAGTAAATTAATAATAGCAGTATATTCGGAAATGTTATTTGAAGAAGGACCAATACATACTCCCCTTGACACCATCAACTGGCCAGATGGATAATAAATCACCCAAGCTGCAGAAGTGAGATTCCGAGTGTGCCGACTAGCACCATCGGTGAATCCAAAATATATCAAGTCATCCATCAGCACCTGCCAAAGCAAATAAAAAATATGTCGATATCACAAAATGCCTAACAAAATATGTACAAAAATACAATATATACAAAGAAGCAATTGCTCTGTCGTAACCTAAGCAAAATACTTCTTGAGGTAGAGCCCGTTTTAGGGCTCTGCCAACTTGTTTCCTTCAAAATCGATTAATTCATAATCCCATTTTCCTAAAACTCGTTTTACTATAAGGGGACCATACCACATAGACTTGAATTTACCTGCCCCCAAGGCATCTTTATCTTGGTCATAGACCAAGACAAGGTCGCCTTAAGAAAATACCCGAGGACAAACAACTTTAGCATACTGAGTTTTAACCCTTTTCTTATGGGCCTCGTTTATTATGGAAGCATCTTGATGCTGCTCATCGAGATGTTCCAAATGAATGAGGCATTCTTCGAGACTACATGTCTATGGAAGAAGCTCGATAGAGAGTTTAAGGGAAGGAATTTTGAATTCAATGGGAAAAATAGATTCCAGCCCATAAACTAACTGAAAAGGTGTAAAACTGGTGGTAGTCTTTACCGAGGTTCAGTATGCCCAGAGAGTCGGGTACAACATGATGTGCCAATTAGAGTGATTTTTGTCAATTGTCATTTGCAGGATCGCCTTGAGGGACTTATTCATGGCTTCGACTTGCCCATTGGCTTGAGGATAATACAGAGATGAATGCTCCTGCCGGAAGCCCAACTTAACAGCCAATTTAGTCATTAGTTGGTTCTGGAAGTGGCTGCCATGGTCAATGACAATCTCTCTCGAGATACCAAAATGTGAAATAATTTGATTGAAGAGAAACAATGTCATTGTTTCACTATCATTTTTGTAGGTAGGCATGGCCTCAACCCACTTCGTAAAGTAGTCTACGACCACTATGATATACTTGTGATTCACTAGCGAAGGCAGATTACAAGTGGTAAAGTCAATGCCCCACTTTGTAAAAGGACCGATAGTGATAACATGAAAAAGAGGAGTTGGATGTGCGTGCATCTTCTGAGTATAGACTTGACAAGGGTGGCAATGTTTGACCACTTCAATATAATCCTGGAAAATTGAAGGCCAAAAGCAACTAGCATGCAAAATATTTTGGGTTGTTGCAAGCCCTGATAGATGACCACCACAAGCTCCACTGTGGTAATCATTGAGTACAGACTCTGCTTCCTCCAGAGTTAAACAATGCCTAAGGATTGAATCAACCCCTCAGCGATATAATGTATCACCAATGATAACATAGTTTTTAGCAAGGTGATGTAACTTTCGATGTTCATCCTTGGAGGAAGCAAGCGGGAACTTCGAAGTCTAGAGATATATGATGATATCTCCATACTAGGGATCTTATGAAGAGATGAGGAATAAATGTTCATCTGGAAAAATTTCCTCATAAACAATGTCTTCTTCACAAGTCAGCTCAGAAATTAATTCCACAAAAACCAATGAATTCTTAGACTTGGCTAACAAGAACTCAACATTAAATTCTTGTAAAATAAAAATCCATCGATTGTATTTTCCCCCAATCACTCACCTACTGAGGACAAACTGAAAAGGATTTACAACCGCTAAGACAAATGTTTTGCGTAGCATAATATAATGACGAAGCCACTGGACAGCATTGACAGCTGCCAAGGCCAATTTCTCAACAAGATAATCGCGTAGTTCAGGACCTACTAATCCTCGACTCAAGTAGTAAATCACATGCTCTGTGAGAGAATCATCCTCCTTAACTAGAACCATACCTATGGTTGATTCTACCGTTGCAAGATACAAAAGGAAATCTCTACCATAATCCGGTGGACTCAAAAATGGGGTGGAGATTAATGCCTACTTCAAGGCATCAAAAGATCATTGTGCAAAGTCATCCCATAAAAATGGAACTCTCTCTTCAGAAAATGCATAAATCCCTTAGTTATCTCAGCGTAGTTTGCTATTAATCTCCTTAAGAAATTTTCCTTTCCTTGGAGACTTTGAATTTTTCGGATCGAAGATGGGGGAGGAAACTGAATTATTGCCTCAACCTTGAAGGGATCAACTCAAATCCCTTCAATTGATATGATGAATCCTAACAACCGACCAGATGTGACTGCAAAAACACACTTATTCGAATTCAACCAAATTTTTTAAAATCAACATCTCTCAAAAACTAACCGAAGGTGGCTGGGATGATCGATTCTCTTTCAAGAATGAGCAGCTAAATCATCTAAGTATGCTTCGACAACATGCTTAATGTTGTGGAAAGTGTAAGACATGGCCTGCTGAAACGTAGCACCAACATTTTTAAGACCAAAAGGCATCTTTTTGTATGCAAATGTACCATAGGGACAAATAAAATTTGTCTTATGCTGGTCCTCTGGATGGATAGATATTTGATTATAACCAAAGAATCCATCCCTGAACAAGAAAATTTCATTCCCTACACATTCAACAACTATCTGATCAATAAACGGTGTGGGGTAGTTGTCGTTCGGACAAGCTTTGTTCAAATCCCTAAAGTCAATGCACACTTAGATCGTTCCTTGTTTTTTATCCACCAAAATTGGTTTATAAACCCACTCCGTTAGAGTAACGTGGTATATGAAACCCACCTTTAACATCTTTTCAACTTCATCTTTAAAAGCTGGTGCTTTCCTAGGATTGACTGACCGAAGCAGCTGACGAATTAGCTTGGCATTTTCGTATGTCTTGATCTCCCGCTGGACTATCAATGGATCAATACTAGGAATTTCCTCATAAGACCAAGCAAACACATCTGGAAACTCCTTAAAGAGGTTGGTGTAAATCTGAATCTCTTCAGGGGAACAATCAGCTCCAATGAAGACATTTTCTATAATGTCAGGATTCCTAGAGATGTTTATAGGTATAGTTTTTGAGATAATCAACATATTACCTTTGGAAAATAAATGTGTTGGAGCCAAAGGGTTTGACACTGTACAAACATCACTAGTAAGCAGATTGGAGAACCTAGATTCAACTTCCTGCAATGGTGGAAGAAAATATGATCGATGATGTAAATCTTCCCAAGGTCGATCTACACCCGTCATCACTTCTAAAATTGCTTTGTCATATGGTAAAATTGTATCTAAGCAATCCAGAGCAGAGGTCAAGTCAAGGGTCCAAGCTGGAGCCACATCACCATCTAACTCCTCCTCTAAAAAAGGATTGGGATGGTTGTGTGTAGAGTTAACGATAGATTGATAGCTAAGTTCTGCTGCATACATGGGGAATGCCATTCCACCAACCTGGCCTCCATCTAATGTGGTCGTAGATGAAGGTAAGGTCCAAGGGTCTGAAAAATAATGAGTTTGAAAGAACTCTTTCCATGAAGGCCCCTTAGAGGATGAAATTGCATTGATTCTAGTTGTAGGAGGGGGAAGATCAAAAATACCCATCAAGGAAGAGTACATCCTAGCTCCTAAATTCTCTATAGGTTGATGAGGATTATCCACCAATGGAAAAATATAATCCAAAGTTGCATGAGAATCACCCGGAGAATAATCTAATTGATCAATTTTAACAATTATCCCCTATTAAGGAAAACAAAGGATGTGGGATAGAGATGAAACTATGGCATCCATCTCATAAATCCAATTCCTTCCTAAGAGGAGGTTGTAATCCAGGTTGGCATCAACGATTTCTACCTCAACATTAATGACCTTTCCTCCAACACTTACAGGAAAAGCTGGGATAATTCCGTGTGGCCTATGAGAATGACCATCAAATGTTGTTAAGAGAGCCGGTGAAGGAACAGATGAAGGTGATCCAATGGCCTTCCAGTAGGACATAGACATTATGCATGTGGAAGCTCCCTCTTCTATAACTGTCTGAAAAATATTGGTGTTCCAGTAAGTAGACTTTATTTGGAAATCCATATGGTGAGGAAGTCTCTTTTAGACATTCAACATATCAAAAGTGAGCACTAAAGAATTTTTTGGATCTATTGCCCCAATTGTCAAAAGCAAAGAACTTCTCTGAGCAAGACATGACTGGAGTACCTCCAATGCAGACATAACCCAAGGACTTTGAGCCAGATCTTCTACAATCGAGTAGTTATGGGCTGCCCTAGCATTAGGGTTAATTGTCAAGTGCTTAGCGGAACCTTTCAGTATCCGAGGTATAGACTCAAGAGAGGGTTGCTCAATATGAAGTGGGTATGTGGTTTCGGGGACAGATTTTGCCTTAGATGTTTCTATTTCACCATAATCATGTGCACGTGTGGAAACGTCGACATGAGAGTTCATCATATACACATTTGAGGAATTTTCCCCTTCCTGGTTACCCCCTGCAGAGGTACCAGCATTCAAGTTCATGTCAGAAAGTAATTGTTGCCCTTAGGGAAAACGGTTAGTCAGGACAGCTTGGGATCTAGAGGACCCTTGCTGCACTAACAAGTGCTAAGCATATTGAATCTTGCGGTAGAGGTGAATCAAATGATCTTCATTGCATAACTTGCATGGAAATATAAATTTCTTTTTGGAATCTTTTCTACCCTCACCATCACCATTGTCGGGTTTGTTCGCATTACCCTTCCCTTCCTGGTTCTTCTTCTTACCTCATCCCTTCTTCTTCCCATTGGATTGTTGATTTCCTTTGGGGTTAGAATTCTGAACGGGGTTAATGGAGGTAGGTTGGGAGGGCGAAGGTGTATATGGTGTTGCCTGATTAGAAGAAGCAGTTTGTAGAGACAACTGCTGCAATTGGTTCAAAAGGTTCACCGTATTTGCATCAATTGATCTAGCTATACCATCGACATGAGGGCTTGTCTTCGATTTGGCTAAATCAACCTTAGATATAGGAGCATCAGGTAGGATTTTTTGAAGAGTCCCAGATTGAGAATATATCAGTTCTAACTGTTGGGGTCGAAAAATAGCCTGCTCTTCCTAATAAACACCGGAAAAAGAAACGTCCTTGGAGATCTTAGGTTGTAAAGATTTAAGAAATCATTCGAGATGGAAATCTAGTGTAATTTTGGCTTTGATAAGCCTGTTTCTCCATCTCCATTCATGGATATGATCTGAAATGTGTGTTGTCATGTCTTAATGAAAATTGGCCAGAATTTCAGTTCCAGCTTCATAGCAGACAGGCAACTGAAAATGGTTTAAGAAAATATTAGCCAAATCGGCGAAAGAAGTAAAGGTGCCCCCTAGAAACTCTATATATCAATTGGGCGCATTCCTAGTTAAGGTGCACTAAAATAACCTCAACCTGATCGAATCATTGATCAGGGAGTTTGATGAGCACCATAAGTGGAACGTGGTCACATGGTCTCATGGGTCTTCACCATTCTTCCCTTCGAATTTTGGAATATGCGATGGAAGTTTAGTTGGGACCAGAGGCCAAGCTGGATTGTACCTAATTGGATCATTTGTAAATTTAGTCAAGTCTGGCAGATTAAGCGTGGCCAAAAAAGGAAGTCATGGAGGACCTTGGGAATTCCATCTGGACTGGGCGGGGTTCCCATAGGTCTGAAAAGAATGACCTAGATTTTGAAAGGCACCAGGTTACCTGAAGTAAATTGTAGAACCCACTGAACTAAAGGGTGATCCTTGTGGTCCAGCAAAACTCAGAGTTTGACCAACTCCTGCCGAAAATCCTTCCTAACTGGTAAAGTTACCCCCTAACGAAGTATTGAAAGGAGTTGACAGCCCCTGATAAGTGTTCCAAACATTAGCAAATGGTGAAAAACTTTGAAATGAATTAACTGAGGAATACGGCACATTCCCTCATTGGCCGAAAAACTGATTCCACCTTCATTTGTAAAAGGAAAAGGCATAGACCCTACTATCAGATTGTAATGTGGTATATGACCACTTCAAAATGGGAAACCCTAAAAATAATCTGATCCACTCATCATGGATGTGGAGGCGGTTGATGGTACATTCAACGAAACCAAAGGAATACCTTGAGAAGGGATTCCAAAAGGGAAAAATCCAAAACTGGATGCATTAGGTTGAGAACTTCCACTCATTGACAGAATGGAAGTAGACCCAAATATAGATGTGTTGTGAGTGTTAAAAGGGACGGAAATAGTTCCTCCCCCTTGTATAAATATGGGAGTCTACATGCTCACAACACTCTTCATGGATGCCATGCTTCTAGCAGTGGTCATCGAAGGGATAGATGTGTGTGGACCTGGGCTCGAAGGCCTGTGAGTGAGAGTTCCATCGTATAACAATACGTCTGGATGATCAGGAGGGAGAGGAGAATTCAGAGCCACAACCAACTCTAAAAGCTCTTCTACTTCAATACTATCTTCCAACTAGAAGAGTACTCGAGAAAGAACTGGTGTGTTCTTCTCTAACTCTATAGTAGTACCAGGTCTAACTTGTGAACTAATGCCCCCAAGCGAAGGATTAATCTCTAATGTGCCTACTGCCACTAGTTGAAAACCACTGGCAGAATCGCTCCTACACCTTCTAGGAGAAGGCTCTGAACTCATAGGTGAAAGCCCACGAACTCTTCAAGACCGTTGAGATGGTCGGTCAACCACTTTGAATTATTTTTATAAAATATACTTAAAGACTCAAGAAAATTAAAATATAGGCCAACTAGGAGCATAGAACACTCACTAAAATGTCCCTAAAGATATCAGTAATCAAGTAACTTCCAAGTATTTCCACTCCGAGTGATTAGGACCGAAAACAAAAATACAAGAAAGTTAATAATAAGGGCCTTCCAAAAATAGACTAGGATAATTATGTCCCAGGCCTACTAGCGAAGGTATCAGAGGTAGTTACGCTGACCTCCAAACAAGAGCCTTTCCTGATGCAAGCCCCCAAGCTTCACAAGGGTGCCCTCCAGAAGTACTATTGAACATGATGCAATGTCAACCTTAGGTGCCACGGGATTCCCCTCCGTAGCCACCTGTGTGGATCCCTAGGATAGGCTACTACGGGCACCAACTCGTATCAAAAGCTGGGAGGAACAATAGTGAGGTAGGATCTGACAAGTAAGAGAGGGGGTATCTCTCATCCTTATCTTCACGAACCCTCGTGCTTAACTCCTAGTCACGAAGCTTTCCCGGTCACCCTAACGCTATTGGATTTCACTCTTTAATCAAACTTCTATGTTTTACAATTTATAGTGGCCTTGGAGAGTTTACTCTCATCTCGCCTAATCCAAGGCCCTAAATAAACCTAAACTTGTTTGTGTATTCTGATGACAATACAAAAAGTTCTAGTTTATTTTATTAAGCGCTTGATTTTAGATGGCTATTATTTTAAGTCAAAGGGATAAATGGAAATGAAACCGATGGTGTTTGTATGATGCAAAAGAAATTAATGAAAAACTAACTTATATGAATGCAATCGTTTGTTCTTTAGTGAAAAGAAATTTCTACTTGGGTTATAAGAAACTTCTATAAAGAAAAAACTTTTTCTTTTCTTTTCTTAAAGCACACTTCACACTCACAAAAACTAAAAATACTATTGATGCTTTAATAATGCAAAGCTACCCTAATGCAAGGTGTACATGAAAATGCAAGATCCTAGAGTACTCTAAAAAGAAATGAAAGCACTTTTTTATAACTTATTAATAAGCCAACTTAAGTGTTTGAAAAGAATACAAATTTTGAATACAAAATATTTTCCAAACAAGAAGGAAAAATCCAACAAGATCACAATCCAATTTCAAAAAAACAAAAGAAACCAAAATCAAACTTGGAAAAAGAAGACAAAAACAATGTTTTTTAAGAACCCTTCTTTTTCAAGAAGAAATGAAAACAACTTTTCGAAAGTACTCAAAATGCCACTTAAGACTCAAAGACCGAAAGCAAAGCACAAGGAAACTTTGCAAGTTACCAATTTGACAACGAATGAAAACTTGAACCAAAAAGGTTTCAACTTGCACTAAACGACCCAAAAGGCAAAAAAGAGCTTTAAGAAACTGACCAAGAAGTCAGGAAAGAAACACTTTCAAATTCGTTAAAAAGAAACTTTCAAAAAGAATGAAAAGGTGTAGGGCCACAAAATGACAGAAAGCAAATCAAGTAAACCAATAATCAAGCTTGACATAAAGATTGAAAACAATCTATTGTTCTAGAGAACCAGAACAATCAAGAACCTCTATAAGAAGTCTTGTGTGTCAAAACACAAATCACCAACTCACTCAAAAGCAAACCTAGGCAAAAAAATTTCAAAGCGGAAGAGAATTCAAAACAGTAAGCTCACTGAATAATAAAATTCTAAAGACAGAAACTGACCACTCAGAAACCAAACAGACCAAGAAGTATATTTATACTTCTCCCAACTAGTTTTTTAGTTGGGAAACAGTTGGGCCACAGGCACTAGGAGGTAATCAACAGGTAAAACCCATGAACTCCACCCATAGTTAAGGAAATTTAATTTTTTAAGTGTTTTAACACATATATGCGGGTTGGGTATGGACTAACCCATGTGTACACACTTTTATCTCAGGGAAAAGTAGCGTACAGGGAATAAAACATTGTTTTTAAAATATTTGGACCAAGTCTGGAAGGAGGGGTTTCCGTAGGCCATAAACCAATCATCACAAGTACCAAGGGTGGTAAATGGAGCTATAACACACCTTCTTACATCCTATTCTAGTATGCATACCTCTATAAGTTGGAAAATAATTTCCCTACGCTAAAATTCCTTTCAACCTTGGAGGTGTGAGACTCATGGATTAGCTATAGTCACTCACCTTTAGGAACACATATCTTATCTAGCCTATGGAATAATCCATTTTGGAGGTAGTATTCAACTATGTTGTTATGATCATGCACATTATTTTTGTTTTGCAACTAGTAAAACACCTCCTTGAAGTAGTCATACTTTGTGTATGCCTCTCTAAATACATCATGGGCGAAAGGCCCCATGTTAATAAAAAAATTCAATGTAGTGGTCGTTGATGTCGGTGGAATTCAAAGCATGTTGACCAACTTGTTTTTATTACCCTTATTATACTTTATCACTAAATGAAATTATTGAAAAACCCCATCCACTTGTAATGCTTGGTATGTTGTAACTTACTATGGGGCTACATGTATTGTAGTTATTATTGATTTTTGTGGATTACTATCTCCTTTCCCATCAGGTAGACTTCCACTTTTTCACATCTTGCACTAGACCATACAGGTTATGACCATAGCTAAGGTAGTTGTGAACTATCCCATTAAATGCTTCAAAATAGTAGCATACAAATCTTTCTCCCTACACCAAAATTTCTCTCATTACATACCCATTTGCTTCAATATCCACTTTGAATGGATGTTATAAGTTTATTAATGCAAGAATTGGTTCTTAAATAATTTTATTCTTTAAATCCTAAAATGACTTATGTTGACCCTTCCCCCACTAGAAACTCAATCCACTAGCTATAATGGTGTGAAGTCTTTCTACTATCTATACAAGTGAAGCTATGAATTTACTCAAGTGTTGTGTTTCCACAAGAACTACTAATCTCATCAATATTAGTAGGAAAAATCACTTTGTGATGTCCTCCATCCTAGTATAATGTGCCTTCATCTCTCCTCCACCTATGACATGTCCTAAATACACTAAAGACTATTGCGAAAACTCACGCTTCTTAATATTTTCTAGCAGTTGTATGTTAATGCATTGAGCACATGCATGGAATGTGAGATGTGCTCCACCAATGTAAAATTTTAGACCAATATATCATCCAAATATGCAGTAATAATTAAATCTATAAAAGGGAACAATATATCATTCATTAATCTCATGAACATAACTAGTGCACAACATAGGCCAAAATGACATAACTAACCACTCATATAAACCTTGATTTGTTTTGAAGATGGTATTATAGGTCTATTCTACTCTAACTCAAACTTGGTGATACCCTAACTTTAGGTCCAGATTGGTGAAGTATTTTTCTCACTACAATTGTTCTGATAAATTGTCTATCATGGGAAGGGGGTATATGTTGTTGAGCTTAATTTTTTTGAACACATTATAATCAATACACATCTTCCATGTCCCATCCTTCTTTGGCATAATTATAATGAGCAACCCCCATGGTGATGTTATGTGGTCAAATGAAACCCTATTATAGTAGTTGTTATAACTATTTCTTCACCTCAAAACTAAGATTTTATTCTTGAAGGTAGCATTTAATACCAATATATCATTCAAATAACAATGAAAATTGAAACTACAAAAGGGCACAATATATCATTTATTAATTTCATGAATGTGGATAATGTATTACATAGTCAAAACAATGTAACTAACCACCCATATAAAACATTTCTTATTCGAAGTTATTCTTCTAAGTATCTTCTACTCTAACTTGAACCTGGTGATATTGTAACCTTTAAATCCAACTTAGTGAAGTATTTTGTTTGTTTCAATTATTTCAACAAATCATCTTTCCTAGGAAGGTGGTATTATTATTGAGTGTAATTGTATTCAACAACCTATAACCAATACACATATTCCATGTCTCAATCTAATTTAGTGCATTATGATGGGTGACCCACATGGTGCTATATTTGGTTGAATGAGATTATATTCTACTGATAATTGAAACTACTTCTTCATCTTGTTTCCTTCTATAATAGTTTGTGTCTACAACTCAGTGCTTGATAGTAGAGAGTTAGGAAATAATTGGATCTCATGCTCCACTTCTCTTTTGAGTGGTAGCCCTTTAAAATCATAGAAAACTTCCTTGTATTCCTATAGAAACTCTTTCAATTTTTGTATTTGTTCCTTAGTGTACTCTTCCAATGATAAATTTCCTCTTACTAATTCTTCTACATAGTAATTTTCTCTTAGAATAACCTAACATATTTCTTGCTAGAATTAATCAATTTCTCGGCTTGGTTGGCAATTACAAGTGAAATTTTAATTTTTCCCTTATGTGCATTGATGGTGACGTATTTTCCATCCTTAATGATATAGAACTAGTTGTATGTCCACATGAATATTGCATCTCACATGTACATATAGGCACTTCCAAACACCACTCCACTTACATCAAGTGGATCTACATCCATTACTACTTCATTAATAAAACTAGCACTAATAGCAAATAATATTTTGCACTATTTGGTTACTATTATTTATGCATCCATAGTTACCCATCTGAATGGATATGGACTTGGATTGTCATGAACATCCAATCATGATATCTTGACCATGTCTATTGCAATGACATTTTCTTATGATCCTAAGTTGAAAGTAGTATTAATTTTCATCTTCTTGAACTATATATTTATATGGAAGAGTTTGATTATCTTCTTCTCTTCTTGTTGTTGAAGCCTACTCAAGTTCAACCCCCTCTACACAAATGTGTAGGTAATATTCCCATCCACATCTAAAAAAAATTCCACTTGATTACTCAGATATATGGCCATGAGAGTTTTCTCCTTCTTGTCCTTCTTCCAGTTCTTTGAGATTAGTTCTAAATGTATTTTCCAACACATATCTTATGTATCCCTATCAATGTTACTTTGGTTCTAATGGTTGCTGGAATTTTTCCATTGGTGTGTTATGGTTATTTTATTTTTTTCCTTCCCCCATTTCCATTTCTTATTCCCTTCCTTTTATGTTTCTTAGTTTCCTTTTCCTTCAACCCAATTGATTTCCCTTTCATCTAGCTTATGTTTTAAGGTATTTCCCCTATCCACAAGCCTCATCCACCATTTCATATTTAAACATCACTTGCTTCCAAAGATAGTTTTATAAACCCCAAAAATACTTGATAAGTATGTCTAGGTTATTGGGAGAGATACCAACATGATTGTGATATTTATAAATTCTATGGTGTACTCCTATACACTTTGCACTTGTCTATGACTGAAGTAACGGCACCAAATTTGTTTCTCCTCTACACAACCTATAGGGTAGAACTAGAACATTATGATTGTTTTAAAATCCTCCCACTTAGTCCCTAGAGGATACTCCTCTTGGCTTGGGGCTTCCATGTGGTTTTCCCACTAAGTTAGTGCACATACCTCTAGTTTCAAAAGGGAATTTTTTTATGTTCCTCATCTTTGTGATGGACACTAAAATAAACCTCTAATTTTTGTAACTAGTGATTTAATTTCAAAGAATCATTCTTACATTGATACAACTTGATGTCTACCTTTACATCCATATTGAATAGGGACTATGAATGGTTCATGAAACTTAAATTGGGTTTTTTTTTAGGTTCTCCCTTAGCTCTCATTTCTAGTTGTTCTTGACCCCTTGATTTTCCCTTTGATATGACCTCTAAGTTGTAACTTCTATCTTCTTTGATTAAAAAATAATCTTCTAGAGTTGACATGAGAATTTTCATAATGTGACTGAAATATGAAAC
Source organism: Pinus tabuliformis (assembly GCA_031772625.1). Lineage (NCBI taxonomy): Eukaryota > Viridiplantae > Streptophyta > Pinopsida > Pinales > Pinaceae > Pinus > Pinus tabuliformis. Next base: position 1,754,838,265 of record CM062817.1, on the reverse strand, counting down.
CTACATGTTAGATATTAAGCATTATGAATATCTCCTCTACATTCCATCCTTATGAATATATCCTCTGCTAGATGTTAAGAATTATTAATGGACTTTTCAATCATGGATAGGGTATTATGACATTTAGCTTAACTAGTCTAGATCCCTTAAAACTCCACACAATATACCCAAATAAAATTGATATGGTACTATTATGATCCATAAACTGTTATGGATATTATTTTGGGTAGTCCATCACAACAAATCCCATAAAAATTTATTTAAATCCAAAATCTTTACTATGAGGGTTAACGTTTTCTTGGAATTTTGGATTATTAAGTTATTGTGTACTTCTTATGCATGCAAAATATAAAAATAGAGAAAATAGAGAACATATAAAAATAATCGCTTATAAACCATAATAACAAAAGTTATGACTTCAGAAACCCTTTCTGGGAAAAACCCAACTCGAAGGTGAAGCTACTCTTCTCTCCCTTTCTCTTAATGAAAAATGGTGAGAATACAAAGGAGTGACAAATGTGGCCCATGGATGATATAGAAGAAAAACCCTCTTTGTTCTACCTTCTCTCTATCCACTATCAACTACTTTTCTCTACTATAGAAAAAATTGCACTAGAATAGAATAAAACCATTCTACTCCTAGTGGCCTAATTATAACACAACCCAATAGCCAAATAGGGGTTAAATTGGATGCATTCAAGCTCCAATATTAGTTACAACTCTTATTTTACAAAATATTATTTATAATGATCACACATATAGCACCATTTCCATGAGTAATGGGTTGACAAGGAATTCTCTCAAATAATGGTGGATAAAATAAGAAGGTCAACTCTTAGGTGCTCTAAATTTTCCATACAAACTCTATTTGAGGTATTTCTTGCATTGTTGGAAAAATATATTAGTGCTGAAAAATTCCATAGGCTTTCTTGTAAGCAAGAATTTTTGGAACACAAAAACATTATTAAATTCCTTAACTTCCTCCAAAAGGTTTAAAACCCAAATTTTCCAAATTGGGATGAGCATATAAAATTGATTTTATGAGCTAATTCCTCCAAATTTTCCCCTCTGAAAGAATCAATATGGATGGTAAATAATATAATGATACAATATGGATCAATTGGGGGTGATATAGTAAGGGAAAGCAATGCAAAAAAAAAAAAAATCAACATATGAAGTTTCAAGAAGAGTTCAAATACTTAGAATTTGATCTTAAAATTAATCGGTATGGTAAAAATATCATCATGGTTTGATGTGGAAAATAAAAGAAATAATTAAACTCTAATGTACGATATAGTTCCTTGGGAAGTATAGGGGGTGTTATTATGACTTAGGGGAAAAATAGAATTGTCCTTTTCATGGAGCTTCGGAAAGGAATCTAATAACAAGGAAAAAGGTTATGCTCTTTTCCAAGGGGTTCTCCAGGTAATCTTACTCCATATGCAAAAACTAATCATAGTTGGAGACTCTAATTCCATAATAAGCACACTCATTTTGTCTCCTTTTATTCTAATTTAAAATTCAACATTCTTCTTAAAAGGGTTAAATTACTTTTGAGTTCCCTACTTCAGAATGAACTATGGCATGTTCTTATAATAAATAACTCTAAATTTGATATATTGGCAAACAAAGTGTCAATGTATAAGGCTAGAACCCTCTCTCTTAATTATAAGGTGACTTATCATTTAACCCCTTCGCCATGACAAGTGGCAATAGTCACTCATAGTGGTTGGGGGGATATTAGTTAAATGTATGTTCTAATGGACAATACCCAAGTCAAGGTATGTGAGTTTGAATATCTAAAATGAGGTGAACATACATCACTTAGAAATAGAAATTTAGTTCAAGTACATTTCCATAAAAAGGAAGTTAGGGAAAGTTACAATTGTGATGTTGGTACAAGTTTCATTGTGCCCTTTCCCCTAAATATGGAAATAAAATTGGGTTCCTAGTGGTACGATTTCTAATTTCCCCATGGAAAGATAGTTTTTTAAAGCACCCGAGGATTTTTGCATGGAACTATAGGATGGTATTACCTTGGAATTTTAGGCTACATTGAAAGCTTTCCATAGTGGGATAAGTTTGTATCCTTTCAGCATAAACAAAAAATTTTGATAAGGGAGGAGGTTCTAGCAACCATAAATCAAAGGAATGTAATATAACGAAGGATTTTACCTCTTTTGGGACGTAGTATTTGGTTTCATTTTTTTCATTGGGTTATTTTCCATAGCCACCTATTGACAGTGCTAGAACCTACCAACATTCAGGGGATATTCCTGATATGAGGTCCCAATTAAACCTCACACCATTTGGTGTATGAATCTGATCTAGTATATGGCTCATCTACCATCATCTTAGAGAATTCCCTTGGCTTAAACAATCATCATGAGAGAGTAGTGTGTGTGTGCTTTTGAATGAGCAAGAAAGTGTGCCTTGTGAAATTTTCACAAGGCACAATTAGTTGCACAACTATTGTCTACACAAAACTAGTTGCACATTTAGATGTCCACTGGAATTTTACTCCTTTTATCTACAATGCAATGATGGAATGACCAATGTTTTAGAAGTTTCAAATGAATATTCGATAATAAAAAACCAATCCATAAATCATCTAACCTATGTCATATTTTGGGGTGTGGGCCAATCCACTATTGCTTTGATCTTCTCTAGCTCCACAACCATTCCCTCCTTTAAGATTACATTACCCAAGTAGTGAACCTGGGTTTAGAAATACTCACACTTGATGATATTCATATATAATTTATTTTCTGAGAAATTATATTATAGCCCTTAGGTGGTCCTCGTGTTCCTTTTCATTATTTGAATACACTAGGATGTCATCCACAAACACTAGCACCAATTTATCCATGAATGGTCTAAACACATTCTTCATAATGCACATAAAATTTATTGGAGTGTTGTGAGTTTGAATGGAACTACTGTGAATTTGTGGTCGCCATACCTCATTCTTGTTATAGACATTTTTGTGCCTCACAGCATGGAGCATGAAATGTCGATAATTACAGGGATCCTCAGTCCCTAAACATGTTGTTCTTACCCCTAGAAGAACAAGGTCAGCAAACCACAGCACTTCCCATCAGTTCTCCACCTGAAAACACTCAAAAACAGGCTATTTTTGAATCATGTCAGCTGCTCCACTGAGCATCTGCGCTGGAATGCAACTGCTCCTCCTTGTACCTGCGCTGAAAGTCAAATCTAATGAAGGCTACCTGCGCTGGGCGAGATTGGCCAAGTGGCACAGTCATTCTGCAAGGTGTCAATTGCCCAGGAAGCTTCCAAACTGACACTTGGTTCAAGGGATTCGCCCTGTGATGAGTAAGAGGTACTTGATCTCCATGTGTAAGCAAGTATCTCCAAGTGGACTCAAGAACTGAAGTTTAACTGAATAGGGAGAGGACACAAGGCAGCTTTATGTCAGTCTCAAGCTGACTCATCCTTTCTTCTTCTATCCTATATATAGAGCTCTTCTATGAGGTCTAAAGAGGCTGGAATTTTGTGCAAAGCAAGGAAGTGTTGTTGGTTTACAGTTAGAGCTATTGGGTGATTGCTTTTATAGAGGTGAAGAGGAGATTTCTTGCTGCTGGGGAGGTGCTGCTGGATTGGAGCCATTGATGGTTGTAACCTTCTCAGAACCCTTTTACTTCTATCAATAAAGCTTTGAATGTTCTCCTATATACTTGTATTGCATTGATGTATTGTATTTACTTGTATATCTGATTCACTCTAATCCATGCATCAGTTATGAGTACATGTTTCTTGTAGTTTTCCTTCTCTTGTTTGTGCAGGATCTTTGTGTAGCTGGACCGGCAAAGGGAGCAAGGAGCTGGGAACAAGAGACAAAGAGAGAGGATAGGATCGACAAAAGCGAAAGACACCGGTTGGTCAATCTTTTCTTCCTTCTCTGTACTTTCATAAAGGAAAATATCAAAGCTTTACTTTCAGTTGTTGCTAAGGACTGTCACCCTTAGAGTAGGGATAGGGTCATCCAAGTCGGATACTTTTCCCCACAACAAACTGGCGACTCCGCTGGGGATCCTAGTATCTTGTTGGTGTTTGTAGTATCTTTGCTATTCATTTCCTGAACCAAAGAGTACCAAATCGAAAAGCTTTTGACTATATCAAAAGCGAAGTAGAGGGACTGCTACTCTTGCTCATTTACTGAGCAGATTCATGATTTGAAGAGCTGATCTACAAAAGACTCTTGTACTCTTTGTGATAGCTTTTCATCCTCTTGATCATCCCATAGCTTGTACTTGACCTATAGCTTTTTATTTCAGCAAAAACAGTGAATTTTTGAGCTTTTTATGACCCGGAAATCCTTGTAAACGCAACTCTCGTGTCTCAGTGCAGGCTGTCCACAGGCAGTCTGCATTCTAGCGCAGGTACTCCCTTCGGGAACTGCACTGAGAGTCAATTTGACATACCAGAACCTGCGCTGATCCAGTTAGGCTATGTCTTCCTGAGGTTTCCCACTGTGTCTTAGCCCTGTTTTCACTGTTGTTTTGCTGCTGATTGCTTGTCATTGTACTTGCTGTAAACCAACTTTCCTTGACATTATTCCGCCTCAGTTGTGTGATGAAACTGTGATTGTTCTTTCAGTATTTCTTGTTTCAGTTACAGTTTCCCATTGTGAAAACCAAACCAGTATAGCTGTGGCCTCTTAGATCCTGAACTGTAAAAGTGTCTTTGTGATCTTGAGAGCTAGTTTTATTACTGTTCATGGCTGTTTGAGTTTGTTTGTTTTTCATCTTGTGGTTTGAATCTATACATTTCCAGTGTCTAAACAAGTCGATCTTAAGGTGTCTTTTGATTTTGGACAAGCTTGTTTACTTTCGCTCGAAATTAGATTCAAAGTTATACAACAGTTTCCTTTTTGTCTTACATCAACATTAAGGATAACGAAAAGAAATATCTGCATTATGCATTTTGCATTTGACTGTGTGCTTGACGATTTAGGAAAATTTGCATTTTAGTGTGTGTTCTATGATCTGTGCGAAAAGTTGTGTCTTTCTTTTCCCTCAGTAGATTAAGGTTTTCAAAGTTGAAAGATTGAAAAGTTTTGCTTCTCATCTTAGATTACATTTAGGAAGTTGTATATATACATCTCGTGGTGATCCTTAAAGGCAAACTGCTAAGCAAGATCAACATTAAAATAAACCCAATTTACATAACAACGCTTTGTAACATAACGCAAACATCTAGAGGTCTAGGTAGAGACGTGTTCCGGCGTCGTTAAACATAGTGACTGTCGATCTCTACGAAGGTGGGTGATTCCTCCTGAGAGTCGGTGGCACTAATACGGACTTGTGCTCCCGCGTACCGTCACGTATATTGGGAGACCCCTATAGGCATTTATCCTTTATCCTTAGGAAGCCGTGTCGGCCGCCCTACTGATCGCGATGCAGTGAACACAGCATTCACGAAGATCGACCACCCGTACCGTAAAACGTATTCTGTGGTTTCGCGAAAGGTTTGGCACACCCTCTGCCTAGATCTCCAGAGCAGTTTCTTTTGGCCTTTTTCAAACTCTATAACTGAAAAAGTCCAACCGAGCATTTGTCACTTCGGGCTCGTTAATACATCGAAGGCGACTAGAGTCATCTTTAGCTTTTTCTCGACTCTTAAAATATGAAAAAGCAAGTTTGTGTCTAAAAGCGTCGTTAATAAAATTTATTTTAAGCGGAACAAAATCACCTGTTATTCCCACGTTGATCTTTCAGTTGAAAAGTATGGAGCCCACCAACCAAGGAGGCAACCTTGGCGGAAGTCCAAATCCCTTCTCCTCTTGGGGAGATGTTGGTGCGCCTCATATGGCGACATTGTCACTTCCAGGATTGACAGTTGGCCTACCTGTATGGCTCTTTTCAACTAATGTAGTCCAGATCGCCACTAATCCTGAGCAGTCGAATCAACAGTCAGAGCAGTCTAGAACTACCCACCAGCCTTCCACTTCTTACAATACTTCCTCTGATCCTTCCTCTTCGTAAGGTGGAGCTGGCAAAAGTCAGCCTCCCAAGGAGAAGAAGGAAAAGAAGAAGAGAGAAAAGACGCAGAAGGGGCCTATGGCGAAGGCGACTGGGGGCAAGCAAAAGGCAGCTGACAAAAACCCACACACTGCACCGACCGGGCCTAAATCGCCATGTGTCATTTGCAAAGGGACCCACTTCCATCGTGATTGTCCTTGTATTCCCCGGATACTAAGGGACTGGTCCCCCAGGTTGCACAATCCGGTAGCATCAACCTCTGGTAGTCATGTTGATTGCAGTCCATCAACCAGCGAGAGTGAAGGACGAAAAGGGAGGCCAAGATCACCCTGTATGTTGTGTGAAGGCGATCACGCCATTCACCGATGTCCATTCTTAGATGAGGCGAAGAGAGTTTTGGAAGATCGTCCGGTATCACCATTACAACTTCCTCCTAGATACCAAAAACTCGTGCCTAATCCCTCGATAGTTGAAAATACAGCTGGCCCGCTCAAGTGGTCAGCTGAAGCGTCAGTCACTGAAAATGAACCTACTGAATCCAGATCGGACGAAAGTCCAAAGGTCGATACGGCAGTTGACCCGGTTCTACCTTCAGAAGTTTCATCTTCAAATGACACCGTCGCCGAAGAGTCATCTTCATGCGACACCCTCACTGAAGAGAATAAGGATGACACCATCCAGGTTCTTTTCATCAGCACCGACTCTGATGAGCGTCAGGGCAATGCGCCCATTCCTTTATCACAGGAAGGAACATCATCAGGGTCATATCCGGCCGTATATTCGGTCCCACCACCAAGCAACCTGGTTGTATCCTTTGATTGGAATCAACTAGGCAGACCCCGGTTACCAGCCAGTGTACCATTCAGAATCATTGTCCAGATCTATAGAATGATCATGGCTGGTACTATCATTGATGAAGGGGCGTCTGTGAGTATCCTTTCCTCTATTGCTTGGAAAGCACTGGGTTCCCCGGCGCTTTTACCTGAGTTAAGAAATCTCTCAGGTTTTGATAAAGGAACCAGTCGACCATTAGGAATCCTCCCCAATGTGCCTGTCACGTTGAAAGGGAAGATCGTTAATTTGAACGTGATGGTCGTCCAAGGACCCTTGGATTATAACCTACTCCTTGGACGCGACTATATTTATTGCATGGGAGCGATAGTCTCCTCACTCTTTAGAGTAATGTGTTTTCCACACGAAGGAAGGGTGGTCAAGCTCGTAGACCAACTTTCGTTTCCGGGATCTCGCATCGCAAATAGTCAAATACCATTCCTAAATGGTCTGTTCACACAAGATTCGCCTCCGCCCCCAGTCCTCCTTCCCGATGAGTGCGAGTGATTCGGAAAGAAAGACTGGAACCCAGGGGGCATGCACCCTGGTCTGCTTCGGGCAGAAGAAACCCCGGGTATAAGGCAGAATTTCCGCAGAAGAATATGACTAGTCCGTACCCCGTCCGTGGATGGAAGAGGGGTTGTTCTGGAATAGTATTCTTTTGTTAAAGTTATGTGTTTGGCTAAGGAGTCATTCACCTTTGTCTAAATAGGTGGGCACTGCCCAAGTAGGAATTCCCTTTATTGTAACAAGTAGTGACCATCTTTGGGGAAAAGCAAGCCTCACCCATTAAAACAAATGTTTTGAAGGATAAGTAGGGGCAGCCTCCAAAGAAGGAGACTATATTGTTGTGACAAGGGGTAACCATCTTTGAGTAACCCAATGATAGACATCACCGAAGAAAGAGATTGATTTGCGGCAGCAAATAGAACCCTCTTCGGATAATAAGAAAGAGGCAAGCCTCCCTCAATAATACCAATGTTTTGTCTTTGAGTAGTGTTCTTCTCTTGTCACAAATAGCTGTTCGTTAAAAGTTGGGCCGACGGGAAGCCTGAGTACCGCATAAGACCCCCTAAAATAACGAGAAGACTAGTATCGTTAACATTAGATTGGCAAGATGACAAGTAGCTGTGAACACCCAAAGAAAAGCAGAAGTAGGGGAGAGGAGGGGCAGCCTCGAAATTCTGTCCTACACCTGGGGGCATGCAAACTTTTGGAATGTAAGCAAGGGGCGACTATTTATCTTTTAAATTTTTAGGTCCTCCCTTTAAACCCGTAGGTCTAACCCTTTAAACTCGTAGGATTAGCCGTTTCCGACCTTGCATGAAGAAAGCCTGTGGGGCAAAGGTAAAAACTTGCCAAAATTGGAGCATAGCTTCGTGAGGTAAAGCTCCTTAAAAAATAGCTATCTCACAGGAGGCGTTCTTATGACTGGTATATCGAGCAGTTTTAGCACATAGTTCATGCTCGTTAAAAAATAAACGCAAGATCCGAGCAGTTTTAGCGCATAGTTCATGCTCGTTAAAAAATAAACGCAAGATCCGAGCAGTTTTAGCGCATAGTTCATGCTCGTTAAAAAATAAACATAAGTTTATGAGCAAGCTTCCCTTCAGAGTTCAAGCTCATTCAGAAAAAATGAACCGGTAAATAACTTTTTGAGATCGTAAATTCATCAGCCATAAAAGCCTTGGTCGTGTTTGTGCACCGTCACCTCCACCGTCATTTGGCCGATCATTCACTTCCATTTGTGTGTTTACCCATTTTGAGGAACATCTGCGAAGAGTGATTTCACCTAGCCATCCTTGTGACACTGCCGTGATTGGAAAATTCCAATTTGTACCTGGAATCTGCTGCTATCCCTGTTTATCACTCGTTCCTCAAAAGACGAGTCTTCTTTGAGCTCTTTTCACTGACTCGTAAAATATGAAAAGTTTGCCGAGTTTTGGCCTTCCAGCTCGTTAAACGACCGGAACGCTATCCCTCCTCTAGATTTTAATCTTTTTTGGACCTGAGGGATTATTGCACAAAAAGATCGAGCGCTTGTTTTGTTCGGCTCGTTAAAGCAATCGAAAACTCATCCCTTCTGTATTGTTTTATACTTTTTCGGACTTAAGGGATTAGATGACGAAAAAGGAATTATGGAGTTAACTTTCTGTACCTTTTCAGACTCTCTAAAAATGAAAAGGACCGAGTTTTCTTTGTCGTTAGACTCGTTAAAATGATTAAATAGCGACAAACTTGTCTTTAGACGAGAACGAGTTTCCCTATCGCTAAGCTCGTTAGATCATAGCGATGGGCTTGCCCGAAGGGCAGGTTATAGAACAAGCATATGTTATCCTCCTCAAGCTTGACAAAAATAAAGAGGTACTGGTCAGAAATGACTGGGGAAAAATTGGGAGAACATCAAAGCTTAATGGTAGCAAGTCGCTCTTGAACATGACACTTTTCTTCCGTATCACATCGGGTTGGGTTGTTTCATTCACCGGTCTCATCACCATGGTCTTCGCCAAACCATCCACATTTGGGGTAATGCTACCGATCCATCGCATCAGTGTCGTTATATGTTCAAGAGAGGTCATTCTGAAAGTGTCAACCGTGTCCCATCCACTGCCATACATTATCCTTCATCCATTCATGATCGCCACCCTGAATCATATATCACAGTTTGTTTTTCACCTCCACTAAAATCATTAGCTCTGTTCCGTGTCATTGATGTGGGATTCATTAAGGCCCTCCTTTGACGGATCGCTTCTTGTCGACTTCAACTCATTATCCAAGAAGTTGATCTAGGAACACCCCCATCAGTACTTTGAAGCTTGCATGCCTCAATGGCAAGTTTCTCACTTCCGGCGACAGGTATACATCAATGACCTTCGACCAGAAGATTTTGCGTGGCGTTCGACGCCAAGTCCTTTATTCACGCCACGTGAATTGTACTGCAGTACCTTGAGGGTCATTATCATTATCGGTGATTCCTCTCGCGCTTGTTAACGGTTTTCATCATTGACCGGTAATCAAGCGATGTCTTTCCATGTTCGACTTCAGCGAAATTCTCACATGGATCGACTTGTACTTAGAGTGAAGATCGAACGAGTTTGAAGACCCCAGATCTAGTTTCATCCATCCGGGCTGCGATACATATTCAGGAAATATAAAAGCATTTGCCATGTACATCATTGCAGCAGATGATCATCCTACTCAAAGGATGATAATTTCAGCAGAAAATTATCAGTCTACCATCAGACGATCGTCTGTTATATGTACCAAAATGTATTTATAAAGCTGAGCATGGGAATGCCCGCCTCAGCTAGATCATGAAAACAGAATGAAAATTAATGTATTGTATTGTATTGTATTACAGGGCGCCTCCTCAGCACTGGAATGAACTTCGGACCCTCTAGATAAAGCATTTCACCCGATAAACGGCCTCATACTTTAGGGGGCAACTGTTATAGACATTTTTGTGCCTCGCAGCATGGAGCATGAAATGTCGATAATTACAGGGATCCTCAGTCCCTAAACATGTTGTTCTTACCCCTAGAAGAACAAGGTCAGCAAACCACAGCACTTCCCATCAGTTCTCCACCTGAAAACACTCAAAAACAGGCTATTTTTGAATCATGTTAGCTGCTCCACTGAGCATCTGCGCTGGAATGCAACTGCTCCTCCTTGTACCTGCGCTGAAAGTCAAATCTAATGAAGGCTACCTGCGCTGGGCGAGATTGGCCAAGTGGCACAGTCATTCTGCAAGGTGTCAATTACCCAGGAAGCTTCCAAACTGACACTTGGTTCAAGGGATTTGCCCTGTGATGAGTAAGAGGTACTTGATCTCCATGTGTAAGCAAGGATCTCCAAGTGGACTCAAGAACTGAAGTTTAACTGAAGAGGGAGAGGACACAAGGCAGCTTTATGTCAGTCTCAAGCTGACTCATCCTTTCTTCTTCTATCCTATATATAGAGCTCTTCTATGAGGTCTAAAGAGGCTGGAATTTTGTGCAAAGCAAGGAAGTGCTGTTGGTTTACAGTTAGAGCTATTGGGTGATTGCTTTTATAGAGGTGAAGAGGAGATTTCTTGCTGCTGGGGAGGTGCTGCTAGATTGGAGCCATTGATGGTTGTAACCTTCTCAGAACCCTTTTACTTCTATCAATAAAGCTTTGAATGTTCTCCTATATACTTGTATTGCATTGATGTATTGTATTTACTTGTATATCTGATTCACTCTAATCCATGCATCAGCTATGAGTACATGTTTCTTGTAGTTTTCCTTCTCTTGTTTGTGCAGGATCTTTGTGTAGCTGGACCGGCAAAGGGAGCAAGGAGCTGGGAACAAGAGACAAAGAGAGAGGATAGGATCGACAAAAGCGAAAGACACCGGTTGGTCAATCTTTTCTTCCTTCTCTGTACTTTCATAAAGGAAAATATCAAAGCTTTACTTTCAGTTGTTGCTAAGGACTGTCACCCTTAGAGTAGGGATAGGGTCATCCGAGTCGGATACTTTTCCCCACAACAATTCTGAATTCAATCTTATGGATGTCTTATTTCTTGATTCCGATATCGTGGTAACCTGGGCTTAAATCGATCTTAGAAAATACTATAGCCCCTCTCAATTGATAAAACATGTCATCAATCCTAGGTATTTGGTATTTATTCTTCACAATGGCCTTGTTTAATTGTCTATAGTCGATACACAGGAACAATGTTCAATCCTTTTCTTAAAAAATAGTACAGGGGCTCCCCATAGTGATACAATGGGTCGAATATACCCTTTTTCCATTAATTATTCAGTTGTAATTTTAGTTCAATGAGCTCAAGCACACTCGTACAAAATGGGGTTTTTGTTGCTGTCGTTTTCCTCGAAATCAATTTGATTGTGAATTCTTTGTCTTGGTTGGGAGGAATTCATAGAAATTCTTTTGGAAACATATCATTTCATTGACTCAAATATGGATAATTTGCAAAGGGATCTATACTAGTTCCTTTTTCCTATATGATTTGAATGGTGTAAAGGGAACAACCCTTCCTGATATAGTGCTTAACCTGCACATCTGAGATCATTCTAAGTATTATTGGGCTTTTCATACCCTAAAATGCAATTATGTCACCCTCATCACTGAGACATTCCAACATCTTGTTGTAAAAATCCACTTTCATCTTGTGGGCTGCTAGACAATCCATACCTATCAGGACATCATATGATCCGAAAGGAAGTAGATTCAATTTAATTGCTATAACGATGTTTCCAAGTTATATAGGGTAGGAATTAACCAAATTTGTTATTCTTCTCTTTTTTATAGTGGCTAGTTGACCAAGCTATTGTTCCTCATGCATTTTCTTTGGAAATTCAAATTTTTCCACAATCTTAGGACTAATATAACGGAAATTGGATACTGGGTCAATTAAAACTGAGACTGGAGAGTTTTTTATCATACCTTCCATTTGAATGATAATTTCTTGCTAGTATTCCTATCTAGTATCCAATGTTGTGTATATTTTTGGGATGTTCTAGGCCACATCATTCACAGTCTATGCGTCATGTTTGATGTGGAGCTTTGCACCATACTCTTGTAGCTTAGGGAAATTTCTCTATATGTGGTCTTCTTTACACTCCCAACACTAATACCATTCTTTCATATTTACATTCCTTTATTTATGGGGATCATTTATATTGACACTATTGTTTTGTTGATGCTCCCTTTGGTGAAATTATTAAACCTTCCAACCTTCTTCCTTTTCCTTTCTTCCTCCAGTCAGTTTGGACTTTAGACTTATTCTTAGACTATCCATAGCAGTGCCTATCCCTCTAGATGACCTCCTCCATAGTCTTAGGGTCATCAAATTCTATTCCATATTGGTATGCTTGCGTAATCCACTAACATATCTTTGGATTCTGGTCTTTTCTTCCATGACGTAAGGTACATACCCTAGTAGCTCCAAGAATTTTTTGGTATATTCTTCAAGTGTCTTCTACCCCCTTGGATCTACTTCCATAATATTTCTCAGATAGTTTCTTTTCTCTAAAGTACTTTTAAAACATCTTCTGGGTCATCTCCTTCTCTCTTATTCATTTGATGTTCTTGAGATCCTCCCACCATATATCATCATTTCCCTTCAAACTAAAAATAGCCACCCTAGCCTTCATGTTCTCAATATCGTCATTCAGCTTAAAGCACTTCTTTATTCCCAAAATCTACGGCCTCTACATCCTCTGCTTTCTTTACCTCTCCATGAAAGGTTGGGGGTTTTTCCTTCTTGAATTCCTCTTACATGAGAATCTGTTATGAAACCAGCTCACAAAAAGATAGAAAAGAGAGATCCACGCCTTAGAATTCAGCCTCTTCAAGGGGGAAACCTCCTTTACATTACATAAATGAACAATTCTTTGATGATATGTTATGAAACCAGCTCTGATACCAAATGTTATGAAACCAGCTCAAGAAAAGATAGAAAAGATAGATCAACGCCTTAGAATTCAGCCTCTTCGAGGGGGCAACCTCCTTTACATTACATAAATGAACAATTCTTGGATGATACAAATGAAAAGACCTCCTTTCTATATATAGGAGTCTAAGGGGTCATAACATAATCAGAGCCGACATAACAATAATAATGTAAGGGCACAATAATAACAATAGCGGGCTTCTATGGGGCACAATAGTAACAATATGGGCACTACATCGGTACATCAATATAGTAAGTGGGTTATACTAATAACAATAAGGGGTTACACTAGTAGTATAGGGGCCTAACATGATACAAATGAAAAGACCTCCTTTCTATATATAGGAGTCTAAGGGGTCATAACATAACCAGAGCCGACATAACAATAATAATGTAAGGGCACAATAATAACAATAGTGGGCTTCTATGGGGAACATTAGTAACAATATGGGCACTACATGGGTACATCAATATAATAAGTGGGTTGTACTGATAACAATAAGGGGTTACAATAGTAGTATAGGGGCCTAACATAATCCTTTTTATTTTCCTTTGATGATGATATCAGGTAGCTACACTATTGTGTGATTAGCTAGAACTGTTTAATTCTCTTTCTAGAGAGCTAAGCAATTTTTTTCCTCCTTCAACATGTATTTTCCTCTTCCTTGATTGGTTTCCTTATTATTTATTATCATTCTATTTTTGCATATATATTTCTTATGGTGCATCATTAGGTGTGTTCTTATTGGGATCACTAGCACCAACATCATACAATCTTTTTCTCTATAATTTAGATCAACTTTGCAATAGTATGTCATTTACTTCTTCTTAATCTCTAACAATCTTTTCATTGTCTACCTTGGAACTTATTATTTTAGCTCTTAAACTTCTAGGAGAATCTACGAGTCCAAAAGTGTCTTCTTTCATTTTTCCAACTGATTCTTCTTCATCTCCCTGTTGGGTTCTATTCATTCCATGTTGTTTAGCTCTGCTTCTCATCCTTTCCTTTTTCCTTATGGTACCTGATACATATAAATCTACTTTTACATACATATGAATGTTAGCCATCAATAAGGAACATGCATGTGACACATATACTTCTTATCCTTCATCTACATTAATATTTAACCATCACATATCATTCAACATATAATAATGTTCAGTCAGTAAGCCTATAAACCGATGCATTACAACATTCTTCAGTCAATATAAAATAAAACTAGCATCTCAAGCATATTATGGATATCAATCAATCATCTAGCATGTGCATGTGAGCCACTCTAGGTCTAGTGTTTGAACTTTCACTATGATACAACATTGTTACACACCCCCTCTGAATCCTTAACATGCCATTGATTAAGAGGAGGTGGCTACTATACTGACCCAAGATCCAAGGTGTTTTCATGGAAATGGCATCTAAAAATTTCATTTTTTTCATCTTACTCAAAAACATAGTTTGAAATCACCATTGTGTTTGCCTTATTGAGATAATTCCATTCATATAAAACTTCACCTCAATCTGACCTTTGAATAATGAGATGTGACTATTGATGTCGTGGTGATTCAAAGAGTGCCACCTCATCAACTTGACCATGTCGTAACCATATGGCTAAACTCCTGACTAGCCTGGCGGCGCCACTTTCCAATTGTTTGTTGGTTGTTGAATCATTCATGTGTTTGGGTCCTACAGCCCCATGCTATGGTTATTATGCAATTATATATATATATATATATATATATATATAGTGTCAATTGATAGCATACAATGATAGCAATATTTTCCATCTCCCGAGCTCATTACCATGACTCCTCGCCCTTTACACTTCCACAAATTTCTTTGGGCTTGACCATCCAAGCTTACTCAGTTGTGGGCCCACATAATTTCAATAGGTGGCTTGTTAGATTCATGCATTTTCCATTGCAGCTCAACTCATGTCATATCGCTCCTCTTTAAAGTGTGCTCATTTATATTTCCTTCAAGAAGGGTCTCCTGAGTTGAGTTGTCCCATGGGGACCTCCCACTATGAATTTTCTTTCAATCACCATATCCTACATTACCAACTCCTCCCAAGGTTAGGTGTAATGTGGGTCCACCCTTCTCTGCATGTCCTTGCTTGTGATTGTTCCTAGGCTTTTCATCATTCCTATCACTCTAGTGGTCCCATTGATGCCATGATAGCCTAGCCCTCATTGACCCTGCATATAAAATGAACAAGTTAACAGGACAATGCGGAGAGAGGGATCTCAAATATGATACCCTAAATTGTATGCAATAATGAGCAAGCTTATCACAGTAGGTGGAAAGCATATGATGCCATGAGGGCCACTGAGAAATCAACATCCCATGAAATAACAGGGAATCCCTCTTTAAATTCGTATTACAAGTATAAACCATATATACAAGAACATAATCAAAACTATTACAAGATTACAAGCATGTCATTCTCAAGTATGGAAATTCTAGGCTTAAATATGCATAGTTGCATGGAAAAGGCTCATAAAAAAAATCATAAAACATTCAAGTAATTCCATTAGCAAGACTCATAAACAATATCATGAAATATTTACAGAAAAAATCGTTAAATCTATTGCTTTAAACTAAGAACATTTTCATTTAAAATTCAGAAAGAAAAGCATTTGAAAATGGTACTTTAATTTTCCACCCAACCTTAGACTTACTATAGCTAGAATTACTTACAATAGTCACCCCTAAGCCAGATCCACGATCAAAGTGGAATTTCTCTTTAAATGGCCTTACAGAAAGCCTTCTTCAGGACACAAAGGATGGGAAACTATGACATGGGTGGTTTATTATCTATTCAAGTACAAAAAAATTGTAGTAATGGTGGTTTATTAGTTGGGTAAAACACTCCAATAATGGTTTATCAGCCCCTAGCAACTCCATAGGGTAGTTTATCAGTTGTGTCAAGCACTCTAAGAGTGGTTTAATACCCCACATCAAGCATCATTATGAATGTGGTTTATCATCCCTAACAATCACTCTAAGTGGTTTATCGTCTATTTCAATCACTCAATGACTAGTTTATCTACCCATAGCAAGTAATCAATGCCATTTCCTCTTTTTGTTTTAGTCACAATTCTTTCTGTCGGGGAAATCCCATTCCTTCGGCCCATAGTTTATTATAACTTTTCACATGAACTCAACGAAGAAGAGGTCCGACCGCATATTGTTGTGCATTATCCTTTTATTATCTCCCCATGGGTCTCTTAATATTCCTCTTGGAATCCCCCGGATGCGGGTGATCGCTAGCCACGTGACACACAAGGCTCGTCCAAAGGGCATGTGTCCGCCCGGACGAGCCAAGCATGACAGAAGGACACGCATACACTCTACTACCCTTCAGCATTTAAGGAGGGGAATTAAGACGGTTGACAGAGAAGTCCTGTCGACCATCAAGGCGATTCTTGAGAAGCGCATCATGGCGCTTCATAACAACCTTCTCCAGGCCATTCTTACGCCATTTCTCGCTGCAACTGGTTCGTTCTCGCCGGAGGTGACGGAGGTTCTGAAAGTTGATTGTGAATGTGAGTGTGATGCTGCGGAGGAGTGGGGCAATTGGCAAGCTCACAAGCAAGCCAATTGCGCCTCTGAGAATTTGGTAACGCCTCTCTGTATGCGCCTTTCGTTAGCTCCTGCTCTGGTTTCGTTAGCAGGTGAGGGCACTCGGAGCTTCAGCTCGTATCCGCGTCCATTGTTCAGTCCTGTTCTGGCTTTGTTAGAAAGTGTGGAGGCTCAGAGTCTAAGCCCTCAATCAAACATTAAGAAAGAGGGTCAAGGCTCTGCTGCCACTGCTCTCGGCAATTGGGAAACTCAAACTTGGTCTGGCAGCATTTCTAGGCCGATTCCGCTGTTTCACAGTGGAATTAAGCGCTCTGCTCATAAGACCAGCATGCAGCGTAATAGGGGAAGAGGCAGCGGCGGCAGGGGTGGGTATAGTGGCAGAGCCCCCTCGACTTCCTCCTCAATTGAGGAATCCTCTGAACGCAGAAGGCCGAGGGGAAGGCCCCCGGGCAGAGGCAGAATGGGGGAACAGCCTGTGCGCATGGATTGTGGGCACACGGAACACCCAATGGTGCGTTACCGCCTCCCCTGCACCTTAGCTAATTCCACTTTCTTTGTGACTGTCTCTGTTGAGCATTGTAGCAATCCCTGGGAAGATGAGGATGACATCCCTCGGGCCAACCCTCCGCGTGTTCCTGGGATTGTTCCCATGGTGGATATGGAATTCCCTGCTGTTGAGATGATGAGGCCCTTACATGACCCGGGAGCAAGCCTGAGAGAGCCTGTTGGTGACTCAGGCGCTGGCCCAAGCGACCGTGGAGCGCGCAACCTTGGCAAAGCTATCCTTCAGCCTCCACGCTGCAAGGCAGAAGATGAGCCGCAGACCACTGACGAAGATTGACATGCCCAGCTCGCACTCCAGGTTCTACAGCAAGAATTTTTCTCAGTCAGCTTCCTATGCGGTTATATATGAGTCTGTCACTCTGTCTCTATGTAATGGTGTCGGTTTTATGTTATCTCTGTTCCATGTCGCTGTTCTGCAAGTGTATATGTCCATGTGTCAGCTGCATGAATGTGGCTCTAAGTCTTTATCCATGTGTCCATGTGTCAATGTGTCCTATGTGTCAAGTGTCTACTGTCTGTCCGCGGACAAATTTTACAGGGCCGCAGCCCTGTTGTAATTTTCACAATGTAACTCTGCTCTTGCTGTAATATAATAGTTTAGTATTACTTAGAAAAAAAAAATATTCCTCTTGGAATCTTCCTCTTCATTTCTTTTTCATTAGTTTCATCATAAAATTAATTTAAGGTGCTAACTAATTCCACATGGGTTCATCTTTCCTATTCACTCTTAGATCATGGATTTATGGTCCCATACTTTAGTCCATTACCTTATTACATTACAAAAATCACGGGAACAAGTACCAGAAAATGTCACACTAGGTCCTTTCATTTTCGAACACCTTTTACATTTAGGATTGTTATTTTCTACCCCTAGTCATGCACTCATATATACTTTACACATTCAACCTAAATGCTCTGGTGCAAGTGATATGAGAGGCTCGCACGTGTTGTTTCCCAAAGGGAGGTGGGTAGTAGGTATGTAGGTTGATTCCCCTTATTTCTTCACTTCTCAGACCCTAGTAATACACCACTAGATAATTCTTTCATTCCCTTATAAACTCCCTGTAAATGGAACCAAAATTTCAATTGGTGAAAATGTATGTTTAGGACAATTAACAACACTCCAAATTAAATATTGATCCTGCGGTCATCTTATATTTCAATGTATATGCAAAATCTATGCATGTTTGAATTCCCTCTCTAATGTTGGTGGTTCTAATGGTCGTATAGCTAGAAAATGCACACTTTAAGATTAATTCAGACTCAAATAATTGAAGACAGGAACTCAGGGAAATTCATTCCACTCTATAAATTACAACCAAATATTCAATTAATTATAAACTTTGTTGGAAAGGAAATAGACTTTCATTCTATAAAAGAATCCTCATGAATCATAATATCTAGAATAAAGTCCTATCTTAGTAACAACCACTCTTTCAAGTAACATCAACTAAGCTACTATGTAAAAATAACGATCAAACCACTCTACAATAAAAATTAAGATATGCTGCAAGTAACTAGAAATAAACAAATTACAAAAACCAAATCATGTTGTAGGCAACAAAAAGTGAACAAATTTGTAAGAAGCAAAGTGTAAACTAATATATGAATAAGGGATTATGAAATTACTATGATAAATCTAATCAATAAACAAAATTGCAACACCTGACTCACAAAACTATAACTCTTAAAATGATAGAATGTTTCACATTATAAGATATGAAATGATAATACAACTGTGTTGGCTTGGTGGGTCCTGACCCCAGTTCATAGTTAAGTTTAGCCAAACAAATCCCTACATTATTGGCCCTTTTGGTATCAATCTTCGGAGCGCGTACTGAAGTCTCACACAAAGCAGTATGGGGGGATGCTGGAACCAAGTTTCCACACCCAAAGATTAGTGTAATTTCATTTTATGCTCTAACTCTGCCTTTGCGCAGATCAATAAGCCTTTTAGGGCTTATCGATATACTTATCTTAACCAACCTCTAGACCTTTGTCAAGGTCTACAATTGTCTTTCGCAAACCCTAAAGAGGTGAATCATCCACTTACGCACCTCTATGATCATTCCTACTTCAGTATTTACCCAGATCGACTTCAGTATCTAATAACTTTAACATGCATTAAGATATTCTTCGCGTAAACAGATATTATTACTTGCATTCATATAATAATGTAAAATATGTAGATTCACGCATCAATACAGTATTAAATCATAAACCCATTATTCATCATAACATAATTTCATTCATTCATAACAGAAGTAAATATACAAAACATAAATATTTCCAGAATAATCTCTTTATTAATGCCTCAGATCTTCTTACAGACTCAAACTACCCTGTGCGCTCATCTACAGGGATCCACGCACTCAGATGCAGACTCTAATCTAGGCCTCTACGTGCTCAGCTGCAAAGCCTCTCTTCTACTCTAAGACTCTTCACTCTTCACTTATACTGACCCATTACATTCGTCTTCATCATCATCAACTACTTAACTTGTCTTAAACTCTCTAAGAACCTCCTTTTTATACAATCCCATGGTCTGCGGACCATGGGATTGTATAAAAAGGAGAGTCTTAGAGAGTTTAAGACAAGTTAAGTAGTTGATGATGATGAAGAATCCCATGGTCCGTGGACCATGGGTGGATCTACTAAATCCGACATAATTTACATAAACAAATGGTAGAAACAATTTATGACACTTTATCATCTACATGCTTTGCGACCACATCTTGCGGAGACTTTACATTTTACATAAAAAACTTGGGCTTTCTGCCCCAAAACTTGGGCTTTTGTCCCAAAATTGACCCTTGGGCCCCTGTCCCAATAGGCCCCCAACACAAATATTGTGACTTACCCCTGAGCCACTCTGCTAGTGCGAAGATATCACTGTGAAGACCTCCCAACTCCAATTCTGCCACTGCTACTTCACTTGTGCTCTGTGTGGCTTCCTACTTGACCTGCTCCATAGCTGCTTTGTTGTTGGTCCTCCACTATCTTCTTGGATCTTGTGTTGTGTTCTCTATAGGCTAACCAACTTCTCGCCAATGGTGGTGGAGATAACATAGGCCTCATCCATCCAAGGCCCCAATTTGGCTTTGAGGATTGCCTCCTTCCACTATGCTGCTTCCACCTATTCAAGCAGTTGTTTTTCCTCCTACATCTTTGCCAACCTCTGGATTATAGTGACAATGTGCATTTTCACCCTTGCTTCGTCATATTGCTGCTACAATTCCCAAGCCTCTGTGTTCAACCTCTGCAAGTTGGGATCTTCATGCAGAGTCGTGAGTAGCTCCAGCGACTGCTCGAAGAGCGTAGTACATTCCACCACCGCGGCATCTACTGTAGCGACTCCATCCCTTACAATGGCTTCACGTTGCTCTCTGGCCTCTAGTGGAGTTGAAGGCTGTGACTTCAACTCAAACTCTATTATCTTAAGGTTTAGCTCGAATTGAACCTTAGCCATTTCAGTTTTCACATCGCACACACCTATATCCAGTTTTTGAATCTTGGACTCCAACGGCACTTCTTCTGGGATATGTAGTTCTAGAATTCTTCTTCACGCTTTGGCGAGCACAAATACAATGCGCTCGTTCTGCTCCTAAACCTTCTTCATGTTGTAATCATAATTGTTTTCTCTATGAACATTTGTTCGTTGTTAACTTTCTGCTCGCTAATCAAGCTCAGTGTGCGTTTTTCTTGTGCCCTTATCTCTATAATCACACCTGCTTGAAAGGTGTGAAGGAATTCTCTAGGGAGAGCGCCCAAGTTCAGACCAATGTTCTTCAATGCACTGACAATGACCTTGTTAGCATCTACCTCCACACTCAAGGCTCCAAAGATCAAACCAACTATGTTGCTTGAGTGGTCCCCGAAGCCCAACTAGTTGATGCAGCGCTACTCTGCCTCGCACCTACCTAGAGTCTAGTTGTATGGCTCTGCAGCTCACACAGACCTGATTGTATGGCAACCAGTGCTTGCTTCTACTACTAATAAAAATGTTGCAGTAATTCAGCGGTTGTATCCCTTACCTTGTCACCAATGTCATCCAAGTAACCCTCCGTCAAGGTGATAGGATCTAGCGAAAACTTGGAGGCCTTGTTCTTCTTTCGCGGTCCTTCTTTTTCCAATTCCATATTTCGCCTCACCTGGAAGGGAGTGCTTTCGTGATATCCATCACCTTGTTTTGATTACTCTTCTTCCTTTGTCTCGGGTGAAGGGGATTTCTGGCTCCTATCAGAGCCACACTCTTCCTGTTCTACTTGTTCTTTTGCGGCACGCTCCACTTCTGCTCGGGCCTTCTCCTCAGTTTCTTTCTTTCTCTTTTCAGCCAACTGTTGAACCTTTAGTTGGGCCACTTACTTTTTCTCCCTTTTCATGGACTTGACAGTCCCAATGGCCAAATATGAAGCTATCTGCCAATCTGCTAGCCATTGCTTAAGGACCTCGGCAATGGCATCATCCATAGCTAAGTATTGTAAATCATACCATTTCTGGTCTGGATCCTTTTGCGCCTGGATGTAAACATGGTGGAAGTCCGCCTTGAACTCCACATACTCAGAGAGCTGATCAAAAAAGTTGGTGACAACCATGGCTTTTTGTTGATGTCCATATAAATGTTCATCTCCATCAATACCCAAAAAAATTTACTTTCATGAACCTACTTAGCATCCTTTATGGCCCACAGCGAAGAAAACTTCGCTGCTTCTGGCATATCTGTCTCAATTGGAGGAAATTGGCTATCCTCCAGTAACTCCCACGTGACCAACACAATTAACAGTAAAAGCCCCAAATAGTGGAAAGTCTTGTTGTGGTCCTGTGCTTCTCTACAGCTCACAAGGAACTCGCTGCATAAGTAGTGCGCCTAGTTGAACTGTACACCCTCCACGCACTAGGCCACTAGCAAACTACTTGTGTCAGCACTTCGTACATGCAACAGTTCCTCATCACCTTGCCAGCTATAATTTGGGTGGCAACTTCCACTGCGTGGTTCATAATGCTGGAGATGGAATACCCACATGGCTTCTTGACAATTTTGAGCTTGTCCTTCATATTCTCGGTGAGGTCATGCTTGCCCATCTTTCCGCCAAATGCCTTGGCCAGATTCAACACAGAGTGAGGTAACAATGTGATCTAATGGATTAGCATATCAGTGATTGGTATCGGCTCACCCAACCATAGGCACTCGTCGTGCACCAGGCACAGAAACCATTTGATAACTATCAAATTTATCATGGCACGATGGTAATGTGGCACCCATAGAAAATTCAACAATCGATCTTGTTCACCTTGCGAATCTATTATGTCGACTCCAACAAGGTGACACCGGACTCCTTGTAGAACACCCTCTTCATAAAGGCGTTAGTATCTAGGTGGGGGAGCTACTTAATGTCTCCCAAATCCCAATATTCAAGCTTCATATGTGGGACGTGTGCCAAGCACAGACCTTCAAAAGTTATACTTTCTAGCATCCGGGGTGTGTTAAGGAGAAATTGTCCCTCGTCTAGATCTTTTGGGACCTTTACCTTGCCTTGGCACGGGGGGATGTATTCTGGCAGCTTCAAAATAGGGTCTACCCCCTTAATATCAATGTCATATGCGCCCTCCTTAGCCTCTAGGTCTACTGCTTTTCCCTTCTCTTGTGCAGTTTTATTTTCTTTTCTTTAGGCCTGTGTAGCTGGATGTTTCCTTGGTGACTCATGTGTTGGCAGCGTCTTCTTGTGTTTAGCATTTTTAGGCTTAGGGACCTCCCTCGTTGGCGTATGATTTGGCCTAGGCAACCTTGTTGACTTAGGCACTATTGCGGGAACCTCCATACTCATGACCTCAGGAGAAGCTCCCTCAAAGGCAATAGACCTTCCAATGCTTGCAGTTTCTATGGGACCTGGTCCCAACATGATTTCGCAAATCAGTTTGAGGTCAGACTCTAGATACTGATCAAACACGGGGCTATCAAGAAACTCCTCAAAGAACGCTTGATTCATGCACAACAGATAACAAAACATAGAAACTCCAGAATGCAAAGTGTTTCTCATTGGACGACCATCATTTTTTTGTTGGCAAATTTGAATTCAAATTCGGTCATTCCCCCTAAATTCCACTCATAAATGCTAGATTGGCAGCAGATTTTCAAAGATATCCCTCTTAAATTCATCCTTAAATGTCGCCCCCTCCCCCCCGCCCGTTCCTCTTATCCTTTTACTCATTGTGAAATCATGAACAATGACAGTAATGGTCACTTTCTGGCTACGTTGTGTGGTCTCTTCTCCTATAGCACAGCTCCCTTCATGCTTCATCTGACACTGTGACACTCCTTCATTCTGCGCAAACCTCTTGTCGTGCAACTCTACAACTCGAGCAGTGTAGTTTATAGTCTCGCACCTCCTTGCAATTTCCTCGAGTGCTAAGATTATGCTTCCATCATATAGTCATCTACATAGATCCCCATCATATGGCTTCAATTGGCTGCCATTTACCTTTCCTGAAAATGTGTCTCCATTCAATTTTACCAATTGAACTACTTGACCATCAATAATCTCTTTGATGACATATGGCCCCAACCAATGCATCCCAAATTTTCCTGGGAATTTATCAAACTTCTTTTCATATAATAAAACTAAATCATTTCCCTTGAAGGTGCACAGTTTTATATGTCGATTGTGCCATGCCTTTTCACACTTCTTCTGGACTTGCTGATGGAATCCAACCAAAAATCTATCTTCTTCAAGTTCTGTCAGCTGCGTGAGCTGCTCATCCACGGCTCCACGATATGCCTTTCCTGTGAATTTCACTATGTGTAGACTAGGCACAATGTCCTCCATTGGCATCACAACTTCTATGCCATAAACGAGCCTAAAAGGCATCTGTCCAGTCAGCTTCTTACAAGTAGTTCTATAAGCCCATAGCGCCGTTAGGATGCATATGTCCCAATCATTCCTTAGCGCATTGCAAACCTTCGTCAATGCATTCTCCAATATCTTATTAAATTCTTCAATCATCCCATTGTCCTGAGGATGATATGGCATACTCTTCTAATGATAAACCTGGAATTCCTCTGTCAACGCACTGATTGTTTCATTAAGGAAATGTGTACCATGATGACTCATCAAAATATTCGGGCAACCAAACTTAGTCAGCACATATTCAAATAGGAACTTTGTTGTTGTTGCCCCTATACAGTCCTTTACAGGTTGTGCCTCCACCCATCTAGTCAAATACTCAGTCGCGGTGATGATATATCGTGCACCCGTCATCTTTCCTAGAAGCTGAATTGGTCCTAAAAAATCAATCGCCCATTTCTCAAATGGCTGTAATGACATATGTGGATTCAGAGGTAGCTCATCCCTCCATGATGGCCTACCAGTTCTCTAACATGCATTGCACACCCTACAATATGATTTGGAATTCTTATGTAGTGTTGGCCGCCACAACCCAGCGTGTAAAATCCTTTGCGCTGTTGATTTTCCTGCATAATGCCCTCCCCCGGCTCCTCCATGAGCTTCAATGAGGATACTATTTTGTTCAAACTCAGACACATAACGTCGCAGTATTTCATCCAATCCCATTTTATACAAATGTCCTACAATGAAAGAAAATTATATCGCACACACCACCAATTCCTTCTTTTTTTACTAGTGTACCCTTCTGGAGCCATTCCTATAGTCAGGAAGTGTATTATGTCTACAAAGTGATTGTCTGCAATGTTCACCGCAAAGAGTTGCGTGTTAGGCAACCCCTCCTCCAAATTGGTAAGCTCTTCTCCTGTTTCATCGCGTGACAGATGATCTGGCCCTACATTCAATCGTCATTGCTTCAAAATTACTTTGAAATCATATTCTTGAAATAACAGTAGCCATCTGCATATTTTCCCCCCCAACACAGGCTTGTTGACCAGGTACTTTAATGGAAAATGGTCTGTATACATCTTAAAGTGTTTTCCTAGCAAGCAGTGTCTGAACTTCTGGAGTGCATACACCATAGCCAATCCTTCACACTTTGTCGTCAAATAATTCTTCTTAGCTTTAGACAACTTCCTACTTGCAAACACTAGAGGGTGATCCAATTCTCCCTCATCGGCATGTGTCAGCACTACTCCCAACACAATACATGACACATCCACATGCACATGAAATTCCTTCTTCCAATCCCAGAAGACTAGGATCGGTGTGGTGGCCATTTTCTCCTTTAATATATCTAGACTCCGTTGACATTATTCATCCCAACAAAATGTATCATCCTTCTTTAGCATCTTCTCCATTGGCATGGTAATCTAGGGATAACTCTTGATGAACTTTCGATAGTAGCCAGTATGACCCAGCATTGCCCGCATCTGTTTAACACTCCTCGGCGCTTCCAAATTGATAATAACCAAAATCTTAGCAGGGTCCACCATTAATCCTTGTCTGCATACCACATGACCTAGCAAGATTTCAAAAGGAACACGGAGCAAACATTTCTTCAAGTTTAGCATGATTTGATACCTCTCACATGTATCCAACATCAAGTGCAAACTAGCCACATGGTGTTTTACCAGTTCGAACATTGTCCAATCATCAAAGTATACCTCCAAAAACTTGTGAATAAATTCTTTGAACGTCGCGATGATTATACACGAAAAGATCACCTACACGTTCTTCAATCCAAAAGGCATTATAGTATACTGAAATCATCCCCATTCGGTCGCGAAGGTTATCTTACTTTTATCTTTCGGTGCAATCTTGATCTAATGGTACCCCAAGAACCCATCAGTGAATGAATATGCTTCTTGTCCTCCTACGTTATCCAGTACTTTGTGATGAGCGCCAGTATTGCAGCAGGATGCTGCAACTTTTGGGCTACCAACTTTACTTATCAACTTGGGGTTCATACAAACTTGGAGGTGACAGTGCTATATGCACAAGTAGAAGTGAAGGTCCTATCTTTTGTCACTTGTTCATCTGGCCAAAGACCCCAGGGGTTCCAAGCCAGACTTCTATAGAGTCAGAAGAAGCTTGATTCTTTGATGGAAGAAGAGAAAATCTATTCTAAGAGAGCTACTCTACTCCAGTAATGAAGAAAACAACATGTAATGCTAAATCACACCATATCCTAATTAACCATTTAAATAACTAAACTAAGTAGAATTTCTAAATCAACACTAACTTAATGCTGTTGTCTAAGTTACAAAAGTAAAGAGCATCAAACCAACCTAATTAGTGAGCAAGGAAACTAAACTAAGTTTGTTTTCGTGTTTTTGGTGTTTTGGTAAAATCAAACATGCAAGGAGTCAAGAGGAAGAGCAACCGAAGATCGAAATCAGTGAAAGGAGGACATAACGAAGCAGAAGTGCATAGGAACCGTTGGATCGATTAGCAAACAGTAAGAACGGAAGATGAGCGGCAGAGATCTTATTGTAGGGGATTACGTGAATAGACAAATGGATCGATTAACGAATAAGATGAATGGAAGATGAGCGGCAAAGATCTTATCACAGGCAATTCAGTGAATAGATGGGCGAACAGGATTAATGGAAGATGAGCAGTGGATATCTTATCACGGGCGATTTAGTGAATAGACAAATGAACAAGGTTAACAGGAGATGAATGGCGGAGATCTTGTCATGAGAGGTTAAGTCAATAGATGGATGAACTGGACTAATCGAAAGATGAATGGCAGAGATCTTATTGCGGGAGGTTAAGTCAAGAGATGGATGAACAGGACTAATTTGAAGATGAGCGGCGAATATCTTATCGTGGAGATGAAGTGAATAGATGGATGGATCACATCAAGTCACGTGGTGACAGAAGGGTAAAAAAATGTGCGAAATGATGCAGCGGGTTTCCGTAGGTGGTAAGAAGTTTCTTGTGCGTCCTCAAAGCTGTAAGTTGTATTTCTAAATTTTGCACGATTAGCCTAAGTGAATGACATGTAGCATGGGAAAACCACTTTTCTCACGTGCTCTCAAGCGGATATCGGTCATGCAAGAATCTGCACGAGATTGCGTGATAGCCATTAGATCATGTGAGTTAGATCGATGGTGGAGATTTTGAGCACATAAATTCAAGCGTTGACATGAATTGGATGGTGATTGGTCAAGCTTGTTTTGGATCGGACAGTAAGGAAATCTACAAGCATAATCTGATCAAGACATGTTTCCTTGGCTCCTGCTTAAGCATTTTGTGTTGAAGGAAATGAGAATATGAGTGAGATCTATTGCAGAAAGAGAGTGATTTAAGATGTTAATGATGAAATTAACCAAGTACTGAATCAAGACAACAAACTCTAAAGCTCATGTGATAACTAGAAATCTGAAACACAACCAATCTACTCTACAATGTTGTAATGGAAATGCAGCTACTTAAGCAAATGATCAATTAAACCATGAATCTATGCTAGCATACATGTACAATAAAGAGGAGCCGTAGCTGCTAGGGTTGGGCCCTAACCCAAGAGCTTCAGCCCTTTGAGTTAACTCAATGCTAGCTCAAAACAAAACTCATTCTTATTATTAAAACAATGGATTACATAAAAAATTGTCACAAGTCTTACAGCTCAAAAATAAAATAGAGTTTTACAATAAAAATTCTGAATCCTACTAAGGTCCTAGGCCTCTCTAATTATACTTCTAGAGTCTCCAATGACTTCCTTAAACTTAGGGAGGCTCAGCTCCCAAAGTAGAGATAAACTAGTGCTTTGACTTCCACTTGCTCGACTGCCTTCCAGTCCTCATGATTTGGCTGGTTGCACTCCAAGCTGATGGAGGAACATTTGAATGGACGGGTAGTAAGTGAGGAGGATTTCCCTCCTATAATTCCTCTCCCTTGTCCCATTCAATTTTTGACCAAGGTCTTTGCTAAAATTCCTTATTTTTGTCCTTTAACCATGCATTACATGCACATTATACCACAAAGAAAAATATCCAACTATAACTCATCTCATAAACAAAATATAATCAAAAGTATGCAATAAGTTGTGAGAATAGTTGTTTTGACTAAGCTAGGAGGTGAATTAAGGCCTATATAATGTTGGCATTATGACACAGGTTTGGAGCGATGGCACAGGTGTTGTCCTTGATGGCAACTCTCTTTGGTAACAGATCTCAGTTTAGGCTTTCAGAATGAAGAAAAAGTCATATACGCAGGTTCATCTAGACGAAGACTTGTATACAGGCAGGTTAGACGTTTCAAAGGCACGTATGCGTATACACGCACTTTCATGCAAGGAAAAGCACGTATATGTTGGAGAACTTACCCTTGGTCCATGGTAGTTAGTCCTTGGTATTTGAACCTATGGTTTTGGACCATGGTACCTCGTCAGAAGTGTTGATCTCAAGTATTGGGTCCGTGGTATTGGTTTATTATAGTTTTGGACCGTGGTATTGTGGAAGGCCTAAAACTATAAAAGAGGAAGGGGATCATGTGGCAAAGTATGATTTGAATTATTAAATATATGAAATATTGGTTATTAACGTTGTGGAGCAGATCTGGATCTGAATGAAGGAGGAATCTTAGAGCAATGAAGGATAAGTTCTATTGATGGGTCATAATCTCTTGACTTGAATGATAATATCTTTGCATGATTTTGATTTGTTATATATGGCGCATGCGTGATCTATAAATCTGATAATTTGGGTTAATCAGTGTTTGAATATTTGAAAGAGTGAATTATCTTTTGTAGATCTGTAGGCAGGTTTAGTTCAGAGAAGGCGCGTATATACGCTGGTTCAGTGAAGGAAAACAGCGTATATGCAAGTTGTTCCACACGCAAAAGCGTATGCATGGAGGTTTCAGGCTATTAAAGTAGCATATATATTTTGAGTTGTGATCTTGTTGCTTCTGTTTATTGCTGCAGTGTTCTGGGTTCATATTTGGTGTGTGGTTACTGTTACTGTGATTTGGGTACAGTCATTAGAGAAGTGTTTATTTTGATTCAGTTTTGATGCGTGAGAAGGTGATTGGTTAATGCAGAAATTCTTGATGTTTGATTGATGTTATTTGTGGATCTAGTCTGAAAATTTATGAAACGTAGTCCCTGAAAGAAAGAGAAGGTTGTAGCCTTTTGTAGGCCAGCACCTACGTACTAGTATCTTAGCTAGTACAAGAGCTAAGGGGGTTGTAGCTCCCATCTAGGAGAAGTTGGAAAACGAGAGAGAGTTGTAGCTCTCTGCAGGTTGCAGCCTGCATACTGGTAAAGGACTGCACCAATACAATTGTAAAAAGAAGTTTCTAATTAAAAGAAGATAGAGACGAATTGCAGCAGGTGGTTTTCACCCACATTGGGTTTCCACCTTATATCTTGTGTTCTTGTGTGTGATTGTCTTCATCTCTATTTTTACTGCTCCTGGTTACTGTTTAATTGATTCTGATACACAGATTAACAATCATCATCTGACAGATAAAGTAAATTATGAGTTTGAATTGTATACGCGGTTTTATTTCGACATAGTTGCGTATATACGTAGTTTTAATTAATTGAAGTAGCGTATATCATCTGAATTTGAAAAAGAGAATATTTGGCTTGATAATACTGATTCACCCCCCCTCTCAGTATTATTTCCAACAATTGGTATCATAGCAAGTTCTTCAGAAGAAGCTTGATCACTTGAAGAAAGATCTTTCATCATGAGCAACTACGAGAGGGAAGCATCAATCAGGCCATCGATTTTTGATGGGACAAACTTCGTTTATTGGAAGATAAGAGTTACTGCCTATCTTCAATCTCGTGGTACAGAAGTCTGGGATATCATAGATACAGGGTATACTTTTCCATCAGCAACTCCTACAGATCCGGCTGAGAAGAAGAAATATGAAACAAATGCAAAGGCGGTCAATACTCTGTTAGGATGCCTATCTCAATCAGAATTTGTCAAGGTAATGCAGTTTAAATCTGCAAAAGAGATATGGGACAAGATTGTTCTGAGCTATGAAGGAGATGATCAGGTAAAATGAGCAAAACTTCAAACCCTCAAGATTCAGTATGAAAATTTCCAGATGTATAATGATGAAAGTGTGGCTAACTATTTTCTTCGTGTAGATGAGATTGTTAATTGTATGAAAAATTTGGGTGAAGAAATAAAAGAGGTTGTTGTGGTTGAAAAAGTTCTAAGATCTTTGTCCCCTAGGTTTGAATCTAAAGTTTCTGCAATAGAAGAAAAAGAGAATCTACAAAGCCTTAAAATGTCACAGCTTCACGGAATTCTAACTGCTTATGAAATGAGGAAAGGAGGTCCATCCGACAGCAGAGAAGTTGCCTTCAAAGCTTCAAGCAAAGGAGAATACTATGAGTCAGGACACGTGTTAGAAGAAGAAGAAGAATCAAATTTTGTCAGAAATCTTCAACGCGGTACTGGACGGTTCCGAGGTAAGTTACCTTTCAAATGCTTTGCTTGTGGAAGAGTCGGTCACTATGCTGCCAAATGTCCTCACAAGGATAAGATTGACAAAGGGAAGGAACCTGTTAGATGGAACAAGAAACAGAATGCAACTAAGAAAAGTTACTACACTCATGAAGACAGTGATGGCCTATCAAATAGTGACGAAGATGAACGAGGTAATGATTATAAACTTTTAATGGCCTTTGAAGATGATTATTACATGGACGCTATAGATGTAGATGGTTTTTATGAAGATATTTCTCAACTCAAAATATGTTTAGAAGAAAAGGATATGATTATTGATACTCTGCAATTCCAACTTGATGAAAAAGAAAAATCTCTTGAGAAGTTAGAATGTGAAATTGTTGGCCTTAGAAAAGAAATTGAGAAAAAAAAGGCTCTTAATCTTAAATTTGTTAAAGGATCTGAAACTCTGGATGAGATTATCAATGTACAGCGTTCTCCACTAATCAAGATAGGTCTGGGTTATAATGGAGAAACATCTCAAGCATCCACCTCAAGGAGTTATCTTGATGCAGCAAGGAGGAATGAGAAAAAGCCCAATGAAGATCACCAAGTAAAACAGGGACGAATTACATCAAGAACAAACAAAGACTACTAGGTAAACCAGGGGCAATCCATCTTAAGGGTGAACAAAAGCTACAATCAGCCACAGGTAAAAACTTCTCAATTTGCTTCAAGAATGGATGACAATAGAAATTACAATCATTTGGCTGGTAGATTTGATAATCGTAGAAGTTTCTTCAATGGCCAATGTTTCTCTTGCCATAACTTTGGTCACAAAGCAGCTCAATCTGTTACCTATAAGACAATCATGACTAGAGAAGCTCAAAAACAAAGAAGTATGACTGGGATTACGAAAAGGGCCTATAACAACTTTTCGGCACTTGAAAATGAAATTGAATGTTCTATTTGTAATAACTTCGGTCATGAAGATTCCAAATGCAGGAGAAGGTTTCGACAGACAAAAGAACAAGCCTCAAGCACCAGAACATGGAGAGTAAAGGAACCACAAGTAGAAAGATGTGGGATAGCCTTTTATGCAGAAGGACAGGAAAATCTATGGTACATCGACAGTGCATGTTCGAAGCATATGATAGGTGATAAAGAAAAATTTGAATCATATATTACTTTAGAAAAGGGAAAGAAAATTTCTTTTGGAAATGATACCCCTGCAGCCATAAAAGGAAAAGGCACTGCTCAACTGAAAGAAAAGGTCAAAGCTGGAAATGTTTTGTATGTCGATTGCTTGAAGCATAATCTTCTGAGTGTCAGTCAGATGTACGATCAAGGAACCGAGGTAATATTTCGATCAAATGGATGTAGTTTTCGTGATCTTGATACAGGAAAAATAGTGATCAAAGGTAGAAGAACTCCAAATTATTTATACATATTTGAAGAAGGACAACAACAATGCTATTTCAGCAAGGATGATGAACACTGGTTATGGCACCGGAGGTTGGGGCATCTAAGCTTTTCACAAATAAGGAAAGCATGCAAATATCAAGCAGTTCGTGGTCTTCCAGATATCAAAATTCTAGACAACACAATATGCAAATCATGTCAGTTGGTAAGCAAACCAGAACTAGCTTCCCTGAAAAGGAAGGATCATCTAGCAGGCCTCTTGAGCTAGTCCATACAGATGTATGTGGTCCCTTTAAGACAAGGTCACCTCGAGGAGAAGAATACTTTATATTATTCATTGACGACTTCTCCAGGATGGTTTGGTTAGGACTTATGAAGCACAAAGACGAAGTATTTGAAAAATTCAAATCCTTCAAAGATTTGGCCGAAAACGAATCATATCACAAAATTAAGTGCCTCAGGTCCAACAGAGGTGGGGAGTTTACCTCAAATGAATTTTTTGATTTCTGTGAAGAACATGGAATAATAAGGGAATTCTCTAAAGCTAGGACTCCTCAGCAACATGGAGTGGTGGAAAGAATGAACAGAACAGTTCAACAAATGGCTCGTGCTATGCTTGATGAGTCTGGAACTCCCGTAACCTTCTGGGGTGAAGCTGAATTTGCTGCGGTTGTTATTCTCAACAAAACAAATGTCCGAGTGAACAGCACTCAAACTCCGCATGAGCTCTGGTATGGTGAGACTCATTCGGTAAAGCATTTCAAAATTTTTGGGAGCAAATGCTATATTAAGAATACTGATGAACAGCTTGGAAAACTTGAACCTAGAGCAGATGAAGGCATTCTCCTTGGTTATTCTCCCCACAGCAAAGCATATAAGTGTTACAATAAAAGACTTGGAAGAATTGTTGACAGCATTGATGTAGTGGTTGATGAAAAAGGATACATCCCTAGGCAAGTAAATCATCAAAATATCGAAGAGGGTGAAGACTACTCTCCAAATTAGACAGATGATGAAGAAGAACCTCAAGAGGCACCTGAGGAGAAAATAAGGATAGAAGAGAAGACTCCATCCAGGTACGTGTAGAAGAATCATCCAGAATATCAGATTTTGGGGCAGAAAGAAGCAAGTGTACAAACAAGAAGAACAATTGCAGAAGCCTCAAGCTATTTGGCATTGCTCTCCTCCACTGAACCACAAAATGTAAGAGAGGCATGCAAAGATGAATGCTTGGTCAAGGCAATGAATGAAGAACTTGAGCAGATTGAAAAGAACAACACTTGGGAGTTGGTTCCTAGACCAAAAGATAAGAATGTCATAGGGAAAAAATGGATCTTCAAAAATAAGTTGAATGAAAATGGGGAAGTAGTTAGAAACAAGGCCAGACTTGTGTGTAAAGGGTATGCTCAACAAGAAGGAATAGACTTTGAAGAAACTTTTGCTCCCGTTGCTAGACTTGAGGCCATCTGAATGTTCCTTGCTCTCTCAATCTTTCAGAAGTTCAAAGTTTTTCAAATGGACGTGAAATCAGCCTTTCTGAATGGGGACTTAGAAGAAGAAGTGTACATTGAGCAACCAGATAGTTTCATCCTTGGGAATGATCCAAATCTTGTATGTAGACTAAAAAAGGCTCTCTATGGTCTTAAACAGGCTCCAAGGGCTTGGTACTACCGTTTGGAAAAATATCTTCATCAACAAGATTTTTTAAAGGGATCAGCAGATAGCAATCTTTACATAAAAATTGAAAATGACAAATTGCTAATACTTGTTGTGTATGTAGATGATATTATCTTTGTTAGCAATGAAGAAGCTATGAGTCAAAGCTTTGCCTTGGTGATGCAAAAAGAATTTGAAATGTCTTTGCTTGGAGAACTGACATACTTTCTTGGTTTGCAAATCCAACAAAATGAAGGCGGTATCTTCTTGTCTCAGACCAAGTATCTCAAGCAGATTTTGAAGAAATATGGCATGGAAGATGCAAAACCAGTATGTACCCCCATGGTCATAGGATGTAGCCTCAGTGCAAATGATGAATCAGCAGCAGTGCATCAACCAACCTACAGATCTATGATTGGAAGTCTACTTTATTTGACAGGTGCCCGACCAGACATCATGCATGCAGTGGGAATAGTTGGAATATTTCAGGCAAATCCAAAGGAAACTCATCTTCAGGCAGTCAAGAGAATCTTCAAGTACCTTCAAGGAACTCAAAACTATGGCTTATGGTATCCTAGAAATACAGATCTCACACTTCATGCTTACATAGATGCAGATTGGGTCGGAAGCGTGGATGACAGGAAGAGCACAAGTGGTGGTGCATTCTTTATGGGTTCCACATTAGTATCTTGGTTCAGCAAGAAACAGAGTTTGATTACTTTGTCTACAGCTGAAGAGGAATATGTGGCTGCTGCATCTTGCTGCACTCAACTTCTTTGGATGATGCAGACCTTGCAGGATTTTCAAATCACTTGTACACCACCTATCTCCATCTTATGTGATAATACAAATGCAATCAGCATTTCAAAAAACCTAGTCATGCATTCAAAGACCAAGCACATACCGATCAAGCATCACTTTCTCCTGGAACAAGTGTTGGAACAAAAGGTCAAATTGGAGTATGTTCCTTCTAAGGAACAAGTTGCTGATATTCTCACCAAACCACAGCCCAGGGAGACATTTGAATACCTCAGACAGAAGCTGGGAGTAGTTGATGCATCATCTTGCTGTTAAATCATGTCTATTTTAGAGAAAAATGGGTGTACGCAAGTTGAATGAGGAAGATCCACGTACATACGCCGATTTATGCAGGTGCAGTCACGTATATGGAGTTCTGAAGGAAATCAGTAAGGACAGACTCTGGTTGAAGAGAGTCTGATATGGGTCTGACAGAGACCATCTGGCACAGGTTCAGGGGGAGCAGATAATCTTCTAATAATGCATTGTTGGCATTATCTTAGAAGCTTTTGGTTCTAGTTCACAGCTGTTTTTTGTTGCAGGTGGAACAGAGGCAGAGGGATAAAAGAAGGAAATCTTGGTTACTGATCTGAATGGTGATTGACAGATGCTGCTGGTATCAGTTATTGGTGACTTTCATAAGTCTTGGTCTAGATATTTCATCTCTATGTCATGTATCTCTTTTGTGGTATCTATTTTATGGTATCAAGGTCATGTAACGGCCTATTTTGGTTTCCCCACTATGCCTGGGATGAACTTGTAATGAACTTGGTTTTCATATGTAAATTTCTAATGTATCCCCACTTGGTTGGGTTGATGTAGGGTGATGGATGTATGTATTGAGTCTTTTGGTGATAGGAAGGTCTTTTATGATGTATAAGTCATGGTTCTTCTTAAAGAACATCTTATGCAGATCTTTCCTACAGTCAGGGGGAGCATGGTCAGCATAGCAGGGCAGAAATTTCAGCATGCACTCAGGGGGAGCACAACCCTCTTCCCTTGATGACAAAGGGGGAGAATTACTTTGAGGTCTTTGGGTTGCCATCAAGTCCAAAGGGGGATATTGTTGGCATTATGACACAGGTTTGGAGCGATGGCACAGTTGTTGTCCTTGATGGCAACTCTCTTTGGTAACAGATCTCAGTTCAGGCTTTCAGAATGAAGAAAAAGTCATATACGCAGGTTCATCTAGACGAAGACGCGTATACATGCAGGTTAGACGTTTCAAAGGTGCGTATGCGTATACACTCACTTTCATGCAAGGAAAAGCATGTATATGTTGGAGAACTTACCCTTGGTCCATGGTAGCTAGTCCTTGGTATTTGAACCTATGGTTGTAGACCATGGTACCTCGTCAGAAGTGTTGATCTCAAGTATTGGGTCCGTGGTATTGGTTTATTATGGTTTTGGACCGTGGTATTGTGGAAGGCCTAAAACTATAAAAGAGGAAGGAGATAATGTGGCAAAGTATGATTTGAATTATTGAATATCTGAAATATTGGTGATTAACGTTGTGGAGCAGATCTGGATCTGAATGAAGGAGGAATCTTAGCGCAAAGAAGGATAAGTTCTATTGATGGGTCATAATCTCTTGACTTGAATGATAATATCTTTGCATGATTTTGATCTGTTATATACGGCGCATGCATGATCTATAAATCTGATAATCTGGGTTAATCGGTGTTTGAATATTTTAAAGAGTGAATTATCTTTTGTAGATCTGTATGCAGGTTCAGTTCAGAGAAGGCACGTATATACGCTGGTTCAGTGAAGGAAAACAGCGTATACGCAAGTTGTTCCATATGCAGAAGCGTATGCACGTAGGTTTCAGGCTATTAAAGTAGCGTATATATTTTGAGTTGTGATCTTGTTGCTTCTGTTTATTGTTGTAGTGTTTTGGGTTCAAATTTGGTGCGTGGTTACTGTTACTGTGATCTGGGTACAGTCGTCAGAGAAGTGTTTATTTTGATTCAGTTTTGATGGGTGAGAAGGTGATTGGTTAATGCAGAAATTATTGATGTTTGATTGATGTTATTTGTGGATTCAGTCTGAAAATTTATGAAACGTGGTCCCTGAAAGAAAGAGAAGGTTGTAGCCTTCTGTAGGCCAGCACCTACGTACTAGTATCTTGGCTAGTACAAGAGCTAAGGGGGTTGTAGCTCCCATCTAGGAGAAGCTAGAAAACGAGAGAGAGTTGTAGCTCTCTGCAGGTTGTAGCCCGCGTACTGGTAAAGGACTGCACCAGTACAATTGTAAAAAGAAGTTTCTAATTAAAAGAAGATAGAGATGAATTGCAGCAGGTGGTTTTCACCCACATTGGGTTTCCACCTTATATCTTGTGTTCTTGTGTGTGATTGTCTTCTGCTCTATTTTTACTGTTCCTGGTTACTGGTTAATTGATTCTGATACACATATTAACAATCATCATCTGACAGATAAAGTAAATTATGAGTTTGCATTGTATACGTGGTTTTATTTTGACATAGTTGCGTATATTCGCAGTTTTAATTAACTGAAGTAGCGTATATCATCTGAATTTGAAAAAGATAATATTTGGCTTGATAATACTGATTCACCCCCCCTCTCAGTATTATTTCCAACATATAATTACCCAATGATGAGGCTCATCATCAATCCTACTGAAAGTGTTGCTCATCCTTTGAGCAACTTAGTCAATGTCCATGTCCTTCATGCCTCTGGTAGCCTCTCTGACATCCCATGCCTCTGTTGTGGTCTCTTCTTCTTATTCATAGAAGCTTACTTTCCTTTCTACTTATTCCCACTTCCTCTTTTCCTCTTCATCTTTTCTCCCTTCTAGCATCCCTAAGAGTAGTGGTGGACTGAGTTTTAGGCCTATCCAATTGACCTTCAACCTTTGCATTGATTGCTTATACATAGGTGTCCTGTTGAGTGCCTCTCTCAACCTTTGAGGGCAGTGATATTCTCTGATCTTCAAGCTATGTGGCAGTGTGTTCCATCTCCTTGAGAAGGCATGTATACTATCATCTCCTAATACCCCAAACTTATCCTCAAAATGTGAAATTAATTGATCTTGGGTAGCAAGATATCTAGGTGCCAACTGAGGATCATTTGCAATTAGATTATGGTTGTTGATTAGGGCCATGGTATTTGATTGTTCAGCTTTGATGAAAAGAGGTTAATTTTTCTCTCTGGCCAATATTATTTTCATCTCTACAGCCCTTGACTCCTCATGGTTCATCCATGATTCTGTTGTGGCCAGAAACAACCCCCCTTCTTATTTAGTGTTATTCCTAATACTAAATAAGTGGGGACCTTAGTTAAAAATTTTAAAAATCACATTAGTGTTTAAATTTCCTTTTTCGAATAAAATTACCATCATAAGCTTAGGAAGCCCCCCTTGAAAAATCCAAAAATCTAAGTTTTATGATAAGGTAAGACACAAATCTTTCCTTAGGAATATTGCATCGCAAAAAAGAACACCTTACAAGCCGAATTCCAATATTACGAGATCGCGATATGCGATAATAAACAAATATCGCATCACACTCAGCATAACTTACATTGAAAAACTTTAATTTACCGATATGCGATGACATCGATCGCAAATCGCATTTCACGGAAAACAGGTTAACAAAGATTGTCATATATAACGTTCCTGCGATCTGCGGTATTGCGATATTGCGATTTCACGATGCAGCGACAATGTGATAATGCAATGTCACGAGTGATCAATTTTGCAATGTTATGATTTTTCGATGCTGTGATGTTACGATTTTGTGATGTTGCGATGTTGTGATCTACGATATTGCGAAGCAAATCACAAAATCGCTTCATCGCAGATCTTTCGGGCGCGTTATTCAAGAAAAGTATTTTCCATAAGCTGACACCTGGTTATGCGCTTTAATGCTAATAAATGAGGTAGTTGCCAGTTATTAATGGAATATGGTTTCATGCTTATCGAAAGAATCATCTCACATAAGGTGGTATCCTTGATGTGTCTACGGCATTTAAAACTTTCTCATCACCCTTCCTTGTCATTCGTTTTCACTTCACTTGTGAATTGCAGGAACGGAGAACAGAGGCCAATACAAAGCAATACGCAAGATAAAATGGGAAAGAAAAGCAAAGCTCAGAGCTCTGAAGAGAGAGAAATGGTGCCCTTGTATACAGGCATGGTTTGTAACAGAGATGCAGGAATTGCTACGAAGGAAGGCATGTATAATCTGCTTGAAGAGGAAAATCCAAAAGTAATGGAGGTTGCTGCTACCGTGGGCTCAAATAGTTCTTCTGAGGCATCCATCACAGAGCTAGCTTGCTCATTCTTGCACCGGATAGTAGCAAGGCCCAAAATTCTTCCATACACGGACATGATCAAGTGGGTACTGGACAGCGTTGATATCAAAAACAGATAGTTTAAAACTCAGGGTCAAGCGCTTACGGAAGTA
The DNA here is from genome assembly GCA_031772625.1 of Pinus tabuliformis. Classification (NCBI taxonomy): domain Eukaryota; kingdom Viridiplantae; phylum Streptophyta; class Pinopsida; order Pinales; family Pinaceae; genus Pinus; species Pinus tabuliformis. The sequence goes on along the minus strand of CM062817.1, from coordinate 1,754,799,222 downwards.
TTCTTTTTACAAATTTTGAACTTTATATCTACTGGAAGGAAAAAACGCAAAAGGCAAAAATGCATCAAGGAAATCCAGACCAAAAAACGTACATCGCTATGAAAATTTCTCGAAAAGGCAATCTGCTAATTGCCCAGTCATCTGCAAGCTCCGAAAATTGCATGAAAGCAACGATAGAGGCAGATTGGAAGCAGAGAGCTCAAGTAAAGGCACAAGCAATCCAAGGGTTAACCAAGTTGAACTAGGATTATTACTGGGCATACTTGGTAAAGCCACATAGCCAGTGGATGACTCTTAAGTGTATCATCAATTTGGCCGAAAAGATGGCGCCAACTCTTGTCGATTCTGTTTTATCAGCCCAGCTAAAAGCGGAACTTGGCCAGCCAACTCTTCTCAAACAGATGCTATATGCGTGCAATTTCAAGAACCAGATACAGAAGTAGTTAATTTTAGATTCAATTTTAGTTTTGATTTTGTTTTATTTTCTTGAAAAGATGACGGTCATTTAAACTGCATCCTACATTTTTGTAATAATTTATTTTTAGATTTAGTTAGTAGTATTTTAACCCTTCTCATGCATTTAGAGAAGGGTCCTGAAATTTATCAAAAACTTATCCCCAGAGCATGCACTTTTGTACCCTCTAAGGAGGTTTTGATGAATGAATGGAACAGGATTTATTGATGTTTGCATTTGATATCTGCTACTGATGTTGCACTTTTGTACTCTTAGTGGATATTTGATCAAGAAGAGATAAATCATTATTGCTTGAAGCTCATGAGTAGGACTAGTTATAAATGGTATTTCTATCTCTTAACTATTTATGCCTTGTGTTAGAGTGATTTTCAATTCAGTTATTTATATATTGATGTATGAATGCCTGAGTTATCATTTGGCACTTTTGTACGGTGATAGCTATTTATTTATGCTTAGTGTATGAATAGCTCATTATGCGATATGTTTTTCACAATTATTTCGTCTAACTTTTTATACGAAGTGGTTCATCTTTATTGAATTCTTTTCTCATAACAGTTGAATGATCTTTATTACCAGTTGTTGTTTGAAATCATTTTAGATCGCATAGAAGAAATATTACACCCCGGGTTAGTGTAGATTTACATATTTCTGTTTATTAGAATATAATTTCCTTATTATTAGATTAGAATTAGAATAGAAGTATTCCATTTAGAAATTGTTAGAAATAGAAATATCAATATTTCTCACACACACACACTTAAATTGGGAAACTGGTCCCATATCCCCAGTCGGACCCGCTATACCAAATGGAAAAGGAGCTGCCAACCAAGGTCCGGACCGGGTGGGTATCCCCCTTGTTGTAGACCCAATTTTCGGGGCTTCAACATATTTGGCGCTAGAAGGAGGGCCTCGAACTGTGAATGGCAAGCAAATCTAAATCTAAATACCATTCTGAGAGTAAATCACCCTCACCATCTCCTCCGACTTCTCCATTGCATTTAGAATCTTTAAATCTAGAGTCAGAAGTCGCTGGATCAACAACCACTACTACAAACCCTGATATTTCAGAATAATCTACTATTGAAACTCCTGAAGTTGAATCTTTGATTCACAAACTTCAACGATTTTCTATATCTCCTCATAAATCTGATAAATCTCAAAGCAGCATGACTTCGCAATACAACCCTGCTCATCCTCTCACCAGATTAAAGAGCGAAAAGTTTGGTGTTCAACCAACCGAATTACCTCTACCTACTAGGAAGAGAGCAAGGAAGTCTCCTAAAGGATCCGATAGTGAGACTCTTTCATCACCATCATCCATATCAACCTCTTCACCGTGAAGTCAACCATCCACTCCTCCACTTCAGATCATCATCCATCAGCCTATTGCAACTTCCTCAACTCCTTCTCAACCATCTAGAGTCATAATATCCTCATCTTCTCAACCACAAGGATCATCTTCTGCACTTTCCTCTGTTAGTAGTTCAACGATGGCCCAAACTCCATGGAATAACCTAGGGGCAATCTTAATGCCTGCACCCTTGAGTCAGATGTCGGCCCATCCTGAGAAATGGCTGCCTAAGTTTAATCCTGAGGCAGGCATGCCAGCAGAAGAACATATAAATAACTTTATGCTATCCATAAATCTCAATGAAGTTGTTAATGACGATGTTGTTGTTCAACTTTTCCCTTATACTCTGCAAGGAATAGCCGGATCATGGTATTTCTCATTACCATCTAGATCTATTGAGTTGGGACATCTTCCAAGAACAATTCCTGATCAAGTTTGGTGATGACAGGTCTACAACGACACTAATCAACGACTTGTCTAACCTTAGGGCCAAGTCAAGAGAACCTATCAAAGATTTCAATTTACGTTTCAATAAAATATTAAACAAAATTCCTACTGCTTCTTAGCCTAGTGAAGAAGTGCGAAGTGAATGGTACATTACTGCTTTACCATCAAACTTACCAATCTTTGTTGATAGGGCTAACAAAACAACCTTAGTTTAAAATATGAAAGAAGCAATAGCAGTAGAGAAATGTATTATGGCCCTAGAAAAGAAAAACGCGATAGAGGAACACAAATTTAAGAAGGTGTCTTTCAAAGAAGATACCAAGAAAAAACAACCGAAAGATCCATTCGATTTAGAAGGATTACAGAAAGTTTTGGAAGACCATGTCTAACGAAATGGTCGACATTAAGAAACAAGTAGCAGAAACTTCTTCTAAAAAGCCATACAGGCCTTTTAAAATAAATTCTCCAACCAATTCCAAACCCCCTAACGCTATTTCAAATGTTGAATCAGAAGAAGAAGAAGAGGAAAACGCTACTAAAGAACATACAGATGAAGAAGAAGTTGTAGAGTTACAAGGTATGTGGGATTTCATCCTCCCAAATGAAGAGGATCAGGAGGCATTCGCAGTTAGTACTCGTAGCAGAAATCATCTTGATCCTCCTCAAACTACACCTAAGCCAAATAACGCAAGCTCGATGACTAAGGATAATGTCGCAGCCAAGAAAACATCACCTAAAGCGACTCAAACCAGCCCAATCCAAACAGACATATCTACTCCATCTAAAATGCTTATCGTTTCGGATGAAATGGAGTATAATATCATAGAAGACATGAAAAATACTAGGGCCAATATTACTCTTTTTGAACTGAGCAAGTTAAAACACCAGTAGAAAGTACTTTTGAAAGAATTGCATGTTGTACCAATTGCACCTTTACCAGTCGTTGTAATCTCTCAAGCCTCCCATGATATGGGAATACCTCCAACTAGTATGATTAATAAAGTTGATCCAAACGATATCGCATTAATTGGAGGAAGATCAAGATCGCATACTCCCCCATTTCTCCTTACTTATGAAATTTTCAATAAAAACGTGCACAATTGCTTAGTCAATTATGGAGCTTCATCCAATATTTTACCAAGATCAATTTGTGCAAAATTGAACATTCAACCACAGAAATCCGATGTGCGCATAGTTCAACTAGATCGATCGCAAGTCGAAGTGATTGGAGAGTTAAATCAGGTTACCATAAGGTTGTCATCCAACCCAAAGGTATGTCAAGTTATCGACATTTAAGTTGTTGATATTCCTGAATTTTATGGCTTAATTCTTAGCAGAGATTGGTCAGAAAAACTTCATGGATACTTTGCAACTGACTGGTTGCACATGTGGCTCCCTTATAATGGTAAACCAAACCAGATAAAAGTTGAACGGGAAAAACATCAGAAATACATAGTAACAGAACTCGAGGGAGAAAACGAACCAGTAGCATACAATTCTAATATTATAGGCAACTATCCAGTAAATTTTTTCTTAGGAAATTTTAATGCTCATACCTCCACCTTACTTAGAACATTATGTTTTATCTCAAGTAGAAAATTTCTCGCAAACAGATAGTTCTAAATGTATTAATTTTATAGATAGTCCTGTAAATAAATCTTTGTTTTGGAAACTATTTTTTGATGGTTCTAAGTCTAACGAAGGAGTAGGAGCAGGATGCGTATTAGTAAGCCCAGATGGAGATAAAACCATTCTAACTTGTAGACTCGAATTTGAATGTACCAACAATACTGCAAAATACGAAGCTCTAGTCCAAGGGTTGTATAAAGCAATCAGACTAAACATCAAATATCTACAAGTTTTCGGAGATTCTGGAATTATAATCAGACAGGTACGTAATACTATACACTGTTTATCTGGTCATTTAAAGCATTACCAATCTTTATTTCAATATCTGACTGAACATTTTATAGAATTTAATATTTCATCAATTCCCAGACTCCAAAATGCTAGCTCAAACCTCTTGGCCAACGTAGCTTCCAAGCTCATTCCTTCAGAAGATTTTAGTCCTGACTGATTTTCAATTGAGTTAATTTTTAGACCATCTATCCCTAATAACATTACCAATTAGAGGATTTTCAACGAAAATCCTGATATCGTGAGTTTTCTCACATCTGAAGGATCCTACACCAATCAAATAATTGATAAAGACCAACATGACCAACAATTGCAACAGAATAGTATTAACAATGCTATACCTAAATCAGTAGTCAAATTAGAAGACCTTTATGATTTGAAAGATCAATTCAAAATATCTACCAATTCAAAAATCCAAAGTTCAACTTTGAATTATGAATTAGTAAATCTAGGAACTGATGCCAAACCGTAGAATATCAACCTAGGCGTTGGCTTAGCCCCTAAAGAATAAATAGCATATATCCGTCTCTTGAAATAATACAAAAGTGTTTTCGCTTGGAATTACGATGAACTCAAAACATACGACACCTCCATCATCCAACATACTATCCCAATGATTGATAATGAAAAACCTGTCCAACAAAAGTTGAGAAAGATCCATCCAAATTTAGAAAATCGGATCAAAACTGAACTCAATAAGTTATTGAAAGCCAAAATAATCTTTCCCGTTAGACATTCTAAATGGGTCTCCAATATGGTACCCGTCAGAAAGAAAAATAGAGACATTAGAGTCTGCATTGACTTTCGAAACCTTAACAAGGTCTGCCAAAAGGATAATTTTCCTTTACCTCCCATGGAACAAATACTGCAGGCAGTTGCGGGCTCAGAAATAATGTCATTCTTGGATGGATTCTGAGGATACAACCAAGTGTTGGTACATCCCGACGACAAATTAAAAACGACATTTAGAACTAAATGGGGCACATACGCATATCAAAAGATGCCATTTGGTTTGATTAACGCGGGTGCCACATTTCAGAGAGCCGTGGACATTGCATTCAAAGGGTTAGTTAATAAATAAATGGTAATCTATTTGGATGATATAATTGTTTATTCCAAGAAATGAAACAACCATCTTAGGGATTTAAAACAAATCTCCCAACGTTGTTTAAGGTATGGGATTTCGCTTAACCCAAAAAAATATTTTTTCGCATTAAGTGAAGGAAAGCTTCTAGGATTCATAGTGTCAAAATCTGGAATTCACATTGATCCTGACAGAATCAAAGAAATTTCCACAGTACCCCTACCTCACAACAAGAAAGCCATGCAATCTTTCCTTGGCCAGATTAACTTTGTAAAGAGATTTGTTCCAGACTTTTTAAGAATCATGTCTCCTTTACAAGCCATGATTAAAAAGAACGAAACTTTTAAATGGGGCCAAGATGAACATGAGGCATTCAATCTAATCAAACAAGCAATTATCAATGCTCCATCTTTAGCAACTCCAAATTTTTCTGATCCTTTTATTTTGTATACATTTGCCTCAGATAAATCATATGCTGCGATACTCACTCAAGAAAATCAAGAAAAGGCGGAAGCCCCAATTGCTTTTTTCAGTTCCAATTTACAAGGTGTTGAACTGAATTATTCAGATGTGGAAAAGCAAGCTTACGCTGTTTTTAAAGGAATTAAATATTTCAGACCTTTTTTACTCAAAACACATACCAAAATCATAGTACCATTTCCAGCTGTAAGAAATCTTCTATTACAGAAGGATGTGGGTGAGAAAAGGGCCAATTGGGTTACTGCCTTACAAGAATACGACGTAGAAATCAAACCAGCAAATATTGTAAAAGGTCAAGGCTTTTGCAAAATGTTGGCAGGAGCATCGCTAATGCCCAAAAATCCATCTGCAGAGGTACAAGTATACGAGGTAAGCCTAAACGATGCTGAGTCATTATTCACTGATATTATTTATTATTTAAAGAATGGATATGCTCCTCCAAACCTCGATCATACCAAGAAAAGGGCCCTGAGGTTAAAAGCCAAACAATATCAGCTCGTGAATGATGTTCTTTTTAGAATAAATTATGATTATGTTCTCCTTAGATGTCTTGAGAAAGCTGAAGCTGAAAAAGTCTTGCAAGAACTCCACGATGGGCTAGCAGGCGGACACTACGATGGAGATGCAACTGCTCAGAAAATTTTGCGCGCAGGTTATTACTGGCCCACATTATTCAAAGATGCACACAATTACGTAAGGAAATGTCAAGTCTGTCAAATTGCTACTGGGAGACAAAAGAAGCCATCCTTGCCACTGCAACCAGTTACCATTGAACAACCTTTCAATCAGTGGGGATTAGACATAATAGGTGAGATCGTTCCTCACTCTTCTAAACAGCATAGATACATCCTCACAGCAACAAATTACTTTACCAAATGGGTAGAAGTAGTTCCACTCAAGACAGCTAACGCTGAAAATATCATTGAATTCATAGATCAGTTCATAATCACCATGTTTGGATTGCCTTCCGCTTTAATGTTTGATAATGCATCATACTTTTCTGGAAATACAATGACTGAATTTGCACTCAAAAGGGGTTTCAAGCTTAAATACTTGGCCAATTATTATCCACAAGGGAATGGGTTAGCCGAATCTACGAATAAGAACTTAATTAGAATCATTAAGCGAACCATTGACCAAAATCATAAGAATTGGCATAAATCTTTAATATATGCTTTATGGGCAGACCGAATAACGCAGAAAGCCTCTATCAGCACTTCTCCCTTTAATTTAGTTTATGGGAAAGAAGTGGTTCTCCCAACACATCTAGCAATTCCCTCTTTAGCCTTGGTTCAATATATTGATGAAGCACCAACTTATTCTCTACAACTTAGGCGGCTAGAATTGATTAAACTAGAAGAACAACGAGAACGGGCTAAAATAACTCATGCTCATCATCAGGCATTAGTGAAAGCCTCTTTTGATTCCAATATGGTATCCAGAAAAGATTTTCAGATGGGAGATCTAGTTTTAAAATGGGACAAGGCTCATGAGGAAAAGGGAAAACATACAAAATTTCAAAGAATGTGGCTTGGTCCTTTTCTTGTCATAGAATTCATAGGTCCGTCTACCTTCATGTTACAAGATTTAACAGGGAAAAGAGATTCTCTACCTGTTAATGGTCATATTATTAAAAAATATTTTCCATAGAAGATTATTCTTCTATTTTGTAGAGTAGTTGTTTTTCTTTTCATAATAAAACTAGTTGTGAATGGTTACAATAGGAATTTACCAAAAAAGACACCAATTTCTTTTAAATTTTGATCTTTCGCTTGTATAAATAAAAAATCTTTTGGAAAATTGATCTTTATTATTGAAAGATACAGTTAAAAACTCTAGCCTAGATATGATACTAGTTTCAACTTCATAAAATTTGATAAAAACAACCTTTAGTGAGAAATTGTTTTATATCAGTGCAATGAAATGTATCAATAACAAAATAAAGATTCTCTGTAGAACAGATATTTCCAAAAACTCTACTATTGTCGTCCAGATCTATCTTAAGGAAACAATGACTCCCTCCCTACTAAGGAAATCACAACTTTCAAAGGAACAATCCAAGGATACACTTTATCTTAAAGAGTGAGAGGTCTCATCATGAGCTAACTTATCATGATCATAGATGCTATAGCTGGCTAACTTTGCCAATACTGCATACCATAACAAGGAAATGACTCAAGATTGTTAAAATCAAAAGACAAGGGGTCTCATCACGAGCCAACATTTTTAGCAAAGTTATAAATCAGTGAATGACTGTGTCATGAATTGGCTACCAAACCAAGACATTGCTCTTTAAGGAGAAAAGGAAAATCAAAACAATAAGTGTGGATGTGGATTCTTCTTTGGGAATTGTAAGTTTCTTTAAGTATGATACAGGATCATTGTTGGGTAACAGGTAACCCTGTCGAGGCTATAAACGCTTGCTGGCAGCAGAGGCTCTACCTATGACAAATTAGCATATTTAAAATTGGTTTACAGAGAAGACTTTGTTTTATCTTTACAAGCCAAGTAATGACTGATGTAAATACAAGGACTAGCTTGAGGCAACAAATAATCAAAGTTGAAAATAGTTGAAACAAAATGTCATTGACAGGTTAAAATATAATGTACTTTATCTTTCTATAATAAAGTTTAACTTTCTGGAAAATTTTATGTCTTGGAAGTTTTGAAAATTCAAAAAACAGTAGAGATAACTGGTTCTTCCAAGTGAATTGCCAATTGTTGTGGCCAGCAACAACCCCCCTTCTTATTTAGTGTTATTCCTAATACTAAATAAGTGGGGACCCTTAGTTAAAAATTAAAAAAATCAAATTAGTGTTTAAATTTCCTTTTTCAAATAAAATTACCATCATAAGCTTAGGAAGCCCCCCTTGAAAAATCCAAAAATCTAAGTTTTATGATAAGGTAAGACACAAATCTTTCCTTAGGAATATCGCATCGCAAAAAAGAACACCTTACAAGACGAATTCCAATATTGCAAGATCGCGATATGTGATAATAAACAAATATCGCATCGCATTCAGCATAACTTACATTGAAGAACTTTAATTTGCTGATATGTGATGACGCCGATTGCAAATCGCATTTCGCGGAAAACAGGTTAACAAATATTGTCATATATAACGTTCCTGTGATCTGCGATATTGTGATTTCGTGATGCAGCAACAATGCGATAATGTGATGCCACGAGCGACAAATTTTGCGATGTTATGATTTTGCAATGTTGCGATGTTATGATTTTGTGATGTTGCGATCTATGTTATTGCGAAGAAAATCGCAAAATCGCTTCATCACGGATCTTTCGAGCGCGTTATTCAAGAAAAGTATTTTCCATAAGCTGACACCTGGTTATGCGCTTTAATGCTAATAAATGAGGTAGTTGCCAGTTATGAATGGAATATGGTTTCGTGCTTATCGAAAGAATCATCTCACATAAGGTGGTATACTTGATGTGTCTACGGCATTTAAAACTTTCTCATCACCCTTCCTTGTCATTCATTTTCACTTCACTTGTGAATTGCAGGGGAGAACATAGGCCAATACAAAGCAATACGCAGGATAAAATGGGAAAGAAAAGCAAAGCTCAGAGCTCTGAAGACAGAGAAATGGCGCCCTTGTATACAGACACGGTTTGTAACAGAGATGCAGGAATTGCTACGAAGGAAGGCATGTATAATCTGCTTGAAGAGGAAAATCCAAAAGTAATGGAGGTTGCTACTACCGTGGGCGCAAATAGTTCTTCTGACGCATCCATCACAGAGCTAGCTTGCTCATTCTTGCACCGAATAGCAGCAAGGCCCAAAATTCTTCCATACACGGACATGGTCAAGTGGGTACTGGACAGCGTTGATATCAGAAACAGATAGTTTAAAACTCAGGGTCAAGAGCTTACGGAAGTATTATTTTTACAAATTTTGAACTTTATATCTGCTGGAAGGAAAAATCACAAAAGGTGAAAAATGGATCAAGGAAATCCGGACCAGAAAACGGAGGCAGTTTCCGATGCGCGATTAGCGCCTAGCGCTAATTGCACATTGCTGAGAAAAATTTCTTGAAAAGGCAAGCTACTAATTGCCCAGTCACCTACAAGCTCTGAAAATTGCATGAAAGCAACGATAGAGGCAGATTGGAAGCAAAGAGCTCAAGTAAAGGCACAAGCAATCCAAGGGTTAACCAAGTTGAACTGGGATTATTATTGGGCATACTTGGTAAAACCACATAGCCAGTGGATGACTCTTAAGTGTATCATCAATTTGGCCGAAAAGATGGCGCCAGCTCTTGTCAATTTTGTTTTCTCATCCCAGCTAAAAGCGGAAGTTGGCCAGCTGACTCTTCTCAAATAGATGCTGCATGCGTGCGATTTCAAGGACCAGATACAGAAGTAGTTTAATTTTAGATTCAATTTTAGTTTTTATTTTGTTTTATTTTCATGAAAGGAGGACGGTCATTTAAACTGCATCCTACATTTTTGTAATAATTTATTTTTAGATTTAGTTAGTAGTATTTAAACCCTTCTCATGCATTTAGAGAAGGGTCCTAAAATTTATCAAAAACTTATCCCCAGAACATGCACTTTTGTACCCTCTGAGGAGGTTTTGATGAATGAATGGAACATGTTTTATTGATGTTTTCATTTGATATCTGCTACTGATGTTGCACTTTTGTACTCTTAGTGGATATTTGATCAAGAAGAGATAAATCATTATCGCTTGAAGCTCATGAGTAGGGCTAGTTATAAATGGTATTTCTATCTCTTAACTATTTCTGCCTTGTGTTAGAGTGATTTTTAGTTTAGTTATTTATATATTGATGTATGAATGCCTAAGTTATCATTTGGTACTTTTGTACGGTGATAGCTATTTCTTTATGCTTAGTGTATGAATAGCTCATTATGCGATATGTTTTTCACAATTGTTTCATCTAACTTTTTATACAAAGTGGTTCATCTTTATTGAATTCTTTTCTCATAACAATTGAATGATCTTTATTACCAGTTGTTGTTTGAAATCATTTTAGATCGCATAGAAGAAAGATTACACCCCGGGTTAGTGTAGATTTACATATTTATGTTTATTAGAATATAATTTCCTTATTATTAGATTAGAATTAGAATAGAAGTATTCCATTTAGAAACTGTTAGAAATAGAAATATCAATCTTTCTCACACACACACTTAAATTGGGAAACTGGTCCCATATCCCCAATCGGACCCGCTATACCAAATGGAAAAGGAGCTGCCAACCAAGGTCCGCACTGGGTGGGTATCCCCCTTTTGTAGACTAGATTTTCAGGGCTTCAACAAATTCCAAAGCCATTAATTGTAGATCTCCTAGCTCGGCATTAGGATCCCAAACATTCATGTATGTGAGGGCCATTTTTTGCAAGTAAAACTCAGCCATTTTGGCCCTATCCTCTAGTGTATTTTGATCACAAAGATGAATAAACTGCTTGACTTTGTGCTAGTGTTTTAATCTGAAATTGTAGCCATTGTTCTCTGGGGTAAAGAGCATATGATTTAGCTGGCATCCTACACTTGATGGCCTCCAAGGAGAGGCTGACCATACATTCCAGTTGTTTTTCCTTTTTCTGAAGTTATCCTCTCAACCATGCATTTTCCCTCTCGAGTTGATCTCTAATTATTTCTTCTCTATCCCTTAAGCCACTTAACTCTTTGCCCATTTCCTTGAGCTTCTCTTGTTTGATTCTTGTGCTCTTTCTTGTTCTAAAATATAGAGGAATTTGCCTCCTTCTTTTCCCTTTTTTCTGTTGGCATTATGACACAGGTTTGGCACTATGGCACAAGTGTTTTCCTTGATGACAACTCACTCAAAGGGCAAATCATAGTTCAGGCTCTCAGAATGAAATAAAATGAGGTATACGCAGGTTCCTCTTAACAAAATTGCATATACACGTAGGTGTACCGATCAAAAGGTGTGTATACATATGCACACACTTTCATGCAAAGAAAAGCACGTACATGTGGGAAAACTTATGGTTGGTCCATGGTATTTAGTCCAGCATATTTGAACCTATGGTTTTGGTCCTTGGTGTTGCATCCAAAGTGTTGAACCCAGGTATTGAGTCCCTAGTATTAGATCTCTATGGTTTTGGACCATGGTTTGAGTAAGGCCTAAGACTATAAAAAGGGAAGGAGATCATTTGTCAAGGGATGAATAGAAGTATTGAATATCTTATGAAGAGCAAGATCTAGAATATTGTCATTGGGTTATGGTGCATAACTAGATCTGAATAATCAAGGAGGAACCAGAGTGCAAGGAGAAGGATAAGTTCTATTGATGGGTCAGATCTTAAGGCAGCTTGAAGAGAAGTATCTTTGTGTAATTTTTGATTTGTTATATTTGGCGCATGACGTGATCTATAGGTATGATAATCTGGGTATAACTGATGTCTGAATAAGTGAAAAGGGTAAATGATCTTTTATAGATCTGTACACAGGTTCAGCGCAACAGAGGCGCGTATACACGCTGGTTCACTAACTTAAAACAGCATATACGCTGGTTGGCCTTAATAACGAAGCGTATACATGCAGGTTCCACATATTTAAGTAGCGTACATCTCATGAAATATGTTTTAGCTGCTTCTGCGTATCGCTGTAGTGTTCTGGGTTCAAAATTGGTGTTTGGTTACTAGTATTGTTTTTTGATTACAACATTCTGAGAAGTTATTGGTTGATTCAGTATTTGTTTGTACAAAGGAGTTTGGTTAATGTAGATATACTTGACGTTTTATTGATATTCATGGATCCAGTCTGAAAATTTATGAAACGTGGTCCCTGGAAAAAACGAGAAGGTTGTAGCCTTCTGTAGGCCAGCACCTACATACTAGTACCTCATCTAGTACAAGAGCTAAGGGGGTTGTAGCTCCCTTCCAGGAGAAGTTGGAGAATGAGAGAAGGTTGTAGCCTTCTGCAAGTAGCAGCCTATGTACTGGTATAAGACTGCACCAGTACATAATCATTGTAAAAGGAAGTTTCTAATTTAAAAGAAGATAGAGACAAATTGCAGCAGGTGGTTTTCACCCACATTAGGTTTCCACCTTATATCTTTGTGTCCATGTGTGTGATGATCTATTCTATTTTACTGCTCCTGCTTACTGTTCTTATGATTAATGAAGTACTGATTTACTGATTAAAGATCAAACAATTAATGAATCTTAAGTTTTCTGATATATGTTGGTTTCTTTAAACATAGTAGCGTATATACGTAATTTCACGTAGCCAAAGTAGCGTATACAAATCTGATTTTGAAAAGAAAATTAATTGATTTGATAATATTGATTCACCCCCCCCCCCCTCTCAGTATTATTTCCAACATTTTCTTGACTTGGGTGCTGAGAACAGTGAAGGTAGCTACTTCCTCCCTCTCAGGGGCCTCTGGAGACACCCTAGGTGACTCCTCCTCGTGTTCTTCCCTTTTTGTTTCAATGCCTTCTTCCCCTCTATTTTTCTTATCTTCTTCCTCTTGTTGTTCTTTCTCATTTCCATCAGTTTCTTCCTTCGTTTCCTCCTCTTTTTCAACATCCTCCTCCTTCTCTTCTCTTTCTTCTTCTTATGCTTCATCATGTTCCTCTGTATTAGTTTCTTCTTTATCCATCTCATCCCCATCTAGCTATGTATTTTCTTCTTCTTTTCTTGCCTCCTCCTCACTGACAGAAGGACTAACATCATAGGTGAGGGTGTTTATGTCATCCTTTGTTGGTAAGTCTCTGAAGACTAACCATTTTATAGGGATCCTGAGGTTTTGGAGGGCATCCTCAATGAGGATCTTGATCAACCCATGGTGATCCAATTGTTGGGAATTCCCTTCCTTTACTTTGTTGTTGGAGTCTATGAGTGATTGCATTAAGAAATAGGGTATGCTGAGTCTTTGGTGAACTAGTGTTTCTAGCCCAAATCTTAATTCTTCAAGCATCCTAAAATAGTATCCATAAACAACATTGTATCTACCCTCACATGAGATATATTTGATGAGTTGGTAACCTACCTCACTCCATTGGTATGGCAGATTGTCTCTCCTTACTCCATTTTTATCCTCTGTGGGTTCTTCACCTTCTAGAAATAATTTCCTTTCTCCACCTGACTTTTTGCTTTGTCTTCTTTTCTCCATGGAATTCCTAGGGAAGTGCGATGACCCTACTGATGAGCTCTAGGGTGAGATCTATAGTGATCCCTCTAACTATAACAATGGCATGGATTATACTATGTGGAGTGAGGGAATGAACAAATTCTTAAGCCACCTCATCATCATACCCTGTGAATTTTTCGAAAAATCCCATCCATTGGTGTCTTATAATGATTTCAAGCACTTGGGGGTGTTGTTGTATCCTCACAGTGTTTGTGGGTTCTCTCCTATTAAACCCTCTTTTCATTTTGCTTGTGAGGCTTAAGGAGGAAATAAGAGGCTTGACACAAGAATTCTAAATTCAGGAGAAAATAGAGTTTCCTATGTATGTAATTCACCTCCCACAGTTCTTAAATCCACTAGCTTTTAGAGCATTTCTAGTTCATTTGCTTATAAATGGGGATGGATTTTTAGATCCTACCTCTGTAGGATGGTGGCAGTGGACAATTCTAATGATATTCCCTCTTGAACCACTCTCTCCCTATCCTATAGACTACCTCTATGTATCCTGTAGACTGCTCTTGTAGACTGTTTCTGTAGGAATTCCTATGCATGCTCTTGTAGAAATTCTCTTGCAGAGCAATGGATCCTTTCTTCTGGTGGATGGCCAACATTATAAGAGAGAATTGAGTGAGGGAGTTTCGAGGAGGTTGAATGCAGGAATGCATGCAAACGATGTTTTGTTTCCCATTCCTCGTAATCATCTCCCACCACATAGATCCGTAGTTAACCACTTATTTTCCTACTCCTCCTTTGTCTTTGAGTTGACTGCAGCCACGTGTGAGAGGACACCTGGTTTTGTATGTGATGGTCGAATGAAGGTGGCCATGTTAACTAGCCACCTTTCTTATAAACCAACTACCTCATAACCTTTACAAATTTTGATCAAATTATGCATATGAGTGAGTGAGCGGGATACTTACCTGTGGTCTCGATGCCATGCTATAGTTGTTGAAGATCAGAGGTGTTGCGTTGTTTATTTGCATGGTCATTCTTCTTCCTCCTCTGCCATCTGTTGTCTACTGTCTGCTATCTAGAGCTCCTGGATCATCCTAGTGAAGACCTATAGCTGATGATTGATATTCTGTAAGATAGAATGCTACAGGACCTAACCAACCTACCATTCACCCTGGGATTGCTTCTTGTAGGTTTTTAGGGGATCCTGTAGGAATACAGGGGATCCTGTAGGAAAACAAGGGATCCTGTAGAAAACAAAGTCTTTGCCTAGATTGAAGTAATGAATTGAAACGAACAATGGAATTGATGGAGGGATGCATGGCAAGGAGTGGAGGAGATGAATATATGTGAGGCAGGGTTCCCTTTGGATCTTCTCTTTGCTCCTTGATTGTCTTTCTCACCTACCTACAAATAACAATTATGTCTTTTTTCTCTTTTCTCTTTTTTTCTTTTTTAAAAAAACACCTAGGCTGCCTCAGAGAGGTTTTCACCCTAGATGTTTTCCCTAGGCGCCTCAAGGAAGGTTTTCACCCAGGGATATTCTTATTCTTTTTTCATTTTTTTTTCATCATTGGGACGCCTCACGAGGTTTTCAACCCAAAGATGGGACTCAGGCGCCTCATGGAGGTTTTCACCTGAATCCTTATTCTTCTTTTCTTTTTTCCTTTTTTTAGTGACCTAATGAGGGAGGAGCTGGAACTTTCTCCACCATCATCACTCTCTTATTGATATTGTCAATGAACTCTTGTTTTGATAAAGGCCTCTTCTACATTTTCAATCGGTGTCCAATAACAAGCAATGGAATGGCTTCTTCATCTATAGTTCTGATTTGCATTGAACCATTATCATGGCATCTTTCCTCACATAAGGTTTGAGCCATCTTGTCCTTAGCTTACCATTGAATTCTTTATACCTAGAATCATATAACAATGCTCAAACGCCCTCTTTAAATTGCTTCTATTTAATATGTCTATCATGCTAGATCTTCCTCTGAAGCTGAACTATCTCTGTATGTAGGAGGGCATACATTCTAAATTCATCCAAGTCATTCAAATGGAACAATATTTCTTTCTGTGCATGACTGAGATCCAAATCTAGTTGGGTTTCCATCCTCAATGTGTTATATTCAAACTCAATGGACAGCAAAGCCTTTTTCCCATAGACCAGCTCATAGGGTGTAAATCCAGTGGTGGTCTTCCATGTTGTATTATAGGCCCAGGTGGCCTCAACTAGTCTTTCTGCCCAATCCTTCCTATTGTTTCTCACTACCTTGGTTAATATGCTCTCCAGTGCCCTATTGGTCACCTCCACTTACCCATTAGCTTGTGGATGATAAGGAGTGGAGGTCCTATGCTTGATTTTGTGATGGCTGAGTAGTTCTTCAATCATGTTGGAGGTAAATTGGCTGCCTTGGTCTGTGACTAGCTCTCTAGGGTACCCAAATTTGTAGAATACATTCTCCCTTAGGAACTCATCCACCTTCTCTTCTGTTGTTGCCTTAATCGCCTTGGTTTCAGCCCACTTAGTCAAATAATCAGTGCACACAATAATGTATTGTTTTTGCTTTGAAGGAGGGTTGATAGGACAAATGAAGTCCATGCCCCACTTGTAAATTGGCTCGAAAGTCACTTGAGGTTGTAGGGGCATTTCATCTTTTGGAGTAGGTTTTCCCATCCTCTGGCACCAATCACACTAACTAATGTACTTTTTCACATCCTGATGAAGAGTGGGCCAATAATAGCTTGCTTGTAACACTTTGAATGTTGTCCACTTTGCTGCAAAGTGACCTCCATAAGGCTAATCATGACAAGTCAAAAGGATGTCAAAGAATTCCTCTTCCCTTACCTTCTCAAGATTTGATTTGGGCCAAGTTTGAAAAGATTGCCCCCAATCCAGGTGAAGGGGGCGCTTTTCCTGACTATCTTGCTCTTTTCTTTGGAGGGAAAGTTTGGTGAGAACTGTACTGATACCAAATAGTTTGCTATATCAGCAAACCATGGGGAGAGAACTAAAATAGCAAACAAATTCTCATATGGTAACTAGTCATCCACCATTCCTTCTTCACCTACAGGAATATTCATCCTAGATAGAAAGTCTGCAACAACATTTTCCTTACCAGGCTTATTAACAATAGTTAGATCAAATTATTGTAATAAAAGAAACCATCTTATAATTCTAGCATTCACATCTCTTTTGTTCATTAAATATTTGATTGCAGCATCGTCAGTATGCACAAATGTTTGATAGCCTGTAATGTAATACCTAAATTTGTTTAATGAATGCACAACATCTAGGAGTTCCTTTTCTGTCACAGTATAATTTAGCTCAGCCTTTGATAGGTTCTTATTGATAAAATATATAGCATAGGGAAATTTCTCCTCTACCTGACCTAAGGCTACTCCTATGGCTTTGTGTGAGGTATCAACATGAATATGAAAAGGGAGGGCCCAGTTTGGGCCTCGAATAATTGGTGCAGTGGTTAACTTACCCTTTAAAATGTCTAAGGAATCTTGACAACTTTTTGACCATATAAACTCATAATCTTTGGTCAACAACCCGAATAAAGGAGAGGCAAACTTGCTGAAGTCCTTTATGAACCTTTGGTAGTATCCAACTAACCCCAAGAAACTCCTAACATCCCTATGCTTTTGAGGAGGTGGGACCCTTTGGATGATTGCTATTTTATTTGGGTCCACCTATAGTCCTTGTTGAGATATTAAATGACCTAGCATGGTCCCTTTAGTCATTAAGAATTCACATTTTTATGGACTAAGAGACAAGTTCATTTCAGTGCATTTGTGCAATACTTTTCCTAGGTTAGTCAGGGCTTCTTAAAAGTCACAGCCATAAGGTGTAAAATCATCCATATATATTTCCACTATATCATTTTCTAATTCAAAAAAATAATAAAGAGTACTATCTGGAAAGTGGCAAGAGCATTGCATAGGCCAAAAGGAAGGACCCTATAGGCAAAAGTACCCCAAGGACAGGTGAATGTGGTCTTATCCTGGTCTTCTGGGAAGATTTTGATTTGGTTGTACTGTTATATACATTTTTGTGCCTCGCGACATGGAGCATGAAATGTCAATAATTACAGGGATCCTCATTCCCTAAACATGTTGTTCTTACCCCTAAAAGAACAAGGTCATCAAACAACAGCACTTCCAATCAGTTCTCCACCTGAAAACACTTCAAAACAGGCTTATTTTGGATCATGTCAGCTGCTCCACTGAGCATCTGCGCTGGAATGCAACTGCTCCTCCTTGTACCTGCGCTGGAAGTCAAATCTAATGAAGGCTACCTGCGCTGGGCGAGATTGGCCAAGTGGCACAGTCATTCTGCAAGGTATCAACTGCCCAGGAAGCTTCCAAACTGACACTTGGTTCATGAGATTCGCCCTGTGATGAGTAAGAGGTACTTGATCACCATGTGTAAGCAAGGATCTCCAAGTGGACTCAAGAACTGAAGATTAACTGAAGAGGGAGAGGACACAAGGCAGCTTCATGTCAGTCTCAAGCTGACTCATCCTCTCTTCTTCTCTCCTATATATAGAGCTCTTCTATGAGGTCTAAGGAGGCTGGAATTTTGTGTAAAGCAAGGAGGTGCTGTTGGTTTACAGTTAGAGCTATTGGGTGATTGTTTTACTAGAGGTGAAGAGGAGAGTTCTTGCTGCTGGGGAGGTGCTGCTGGATTGGAGCCATCATTGGTTGTAACCTTCTCAGAACCCTGTTACTTCTATCAATAAAGTTTTGCATGTTCTCCTATATACTTGTATTACATTGATGTATTGTATTTACATGTATATTTGATTCACTCTAATCCATGCATCAGTTATGAGTACTTGTATCTTGTAGTTTCCTCTCTTGTTTGTGCAGGATCTATGTGTAGCTGGACCGGCAAAGAGAGCAAGGAGCTGGGAACAAGAGACAAAGAGAGAGGACAAGGATCGACTAAGCGAAAGACACCAGGTTGGTTAATCTTTCTTCATTCTCTCTGTACTTTCATAAAGGAAATCATCAAAACTTTACTTTCAGTTGTTGCTAAAGACTGTCACCTTTAGAGTAGGGATAGGGTCATCCGCATCGGATACTTTTCCCCACAACGAACTGGCGACTCCGCTGGGGAGCCTAGTATCTTGTTGGTGTTTGTAGTATTTTGCTATTCATTTCTTGAAGAAAAGAGTACCAAATCGAAAAGCTTTTGACTATATCAAAAGCGAAGTAGAGGGACTGCTACTCTTGCTCATTTGTTGAGAAAATTCAAGATTTAAAGAGCTAATCTACAAAAGACTCTTTACTCTTTGTGATATATCTTCATCCTCTTGATCATCCCTTAGCCTGTACTTGACCTATAACTTTTTATTTCAGCAAAAACAGTGCATTTTTGAGCTTTTTATGACCCGGAATTCTTTGTAGATGAAACTCTCGTGAGTCAGTGCAGGCTGTCCACAGGCAGTCTGCATTACAGCGCAGGTGCTCCCTTCGGGAACTGCGCTGAGAGTCAAACTGGCAGACTAGAACCTGCGCTGGTCCAGTTAGCCATTGTCTTGCTCAGTTTTCCCATTGTGTCTTGGCCCTGTTTTCACTGATTTTTGCTGATTGCTTGCTGGTCATTGTACTTGCTGTAAACCACTTCTCCTTGACATTATTCCGCCTCAGTTGTGTGATGAAACTGTGAATGTTCTTTCAGTATTTCTTGTTTCGGTTACAGTTTCCCATTGTGAAAAGCGAACCAGTATAGTTGTGACCTCTTAGATCCTGAACTGTAAAAGTGTCTTTGTGATCTTAAGAGCTAGTTTTATTACTGTTCATGGCTGTTTGAGTTTGTTTGTTTTTCATCTTATGGTTTGAATTCGTATATTTTTAGTGTTAAAACAAGTACCTGTAAGGTGTCTTTTCATTTTAGACGAAACTTGTTTGTTTACACTTCAAATTGAATTCGAAAATTATACAACAATTTCCTTTTGTCTACATCAACATTAAGGGAAAAGAAAAGAAATACATGCATCTTGCATTTGCATTTTTGATAAGTTTGTGTGTCTGATCTAGGAGAAAGTGCATTAGTTTGTGCTTTGTGCTCTGTGTGGAAAGATATTGTTTTTCTCTCCCCTCAGTAGTTAGGATTTTCAAAGCTAAAAAGATTGTAAAGCTTGCTTATCATTTTAGCTGCATTTAGGAATTTGTACCAATACATCTCGTGGTGATCCTGAAAGACAAACTGGTTAACAAGATCAACTTAAAATATATTGAATGAATCTAAAAACGCATTGTAACATAACGCTCACAATAGAGGTCTAGGTAGAGACGTGTTCCGGCGTCGTTAAACGTAGTGACTGTCGATCTCTACGAAGGTGGGTGATTCCTCCTGAGGGACGATAGCACTAATACGGACTTGTGCTCCCACGTACCGTCGCGTATATTGGGAGACCCCTATAGGCAATTATCCTTTATCCTTAGGAAGCCGTGTCGACCGCCCTACTGATCGCGATGCAGTGAACACAGCATTCACGAAGATCGACCACCCGTACCGTAAAACGTATTCTGTGGTTTCGCGAAAGGTTTGGCACACCCTCTGCCTAGATCTCCAGAGCAGTTTCTTTTGACCCTTTTCAAACTCTATAACTGAAAAGGTCCAACCGAGCATTTGTCACTTCGGGCTTGTTAATACATCGAAGGCGACTAGAGTCATCTTTAGCTTTTTCTCGACTCTTAAAACATGAAAAAGCAAAGTTGTGTCTAAAAGTGTCTAATAAAATTCATTCAATACGGAAACATAATTCCCCTTTTTGTATTTTAGTTGATCAAGTAATCCGCAACTGTGGAGGAAAGTCAATTAAAACTCCGTCGTTCGGGGAGACTTGCGAGTCAACCACCTTTGTCTCCGGAACCGAGAGTAGTACGAACAAAGCGAACTCGCTGGACCAGGTCAAAATCTCCTTTTAAAGTTAGAACGGAAGTTCCAACAACATCTGAGATTCTGGTCACTCCCAATATTTCTGGAATCCCTGCCTCTATTGAAGAAGTTCAACAGCAACAGAAGGACAGTGGTACTGATCCTAGTCTGAAGACAAGTACTTGCATAACTGAACCAGTTCCATCTGAAACTGGTCCACAGAGTCTTGTTGTTCAAACAACTGTCGCTGTCGAAGCAACCCCTTCTTCGGCACCAGAAATCTTTTACGGACCTGACGGTCTTCCTCTTCCTCCTGGTCTGATTGCAATAGAGGAAATTGTAGAGGACCAGCAAGCAAATACTCCAATTCATTTTGGAGTAGGTTCCCCTCTTTTTCCTTCTACATCAGAAGTTTGTCTATCACCACCGGAAGTTCCTGAAGAATCTTTAGGAAGTTTATTGGATAGACTTAAAATGTCTGAACAACCGTCGACATCTAGGACTGTGCCAAATGACACAGCGATAGCAGAAGCTCCTGCTGTCACTCCAACGATGTTTGTCGGCATACCAGCCGTCCCGACTAGCTCTCATCAGCTAGAAGGAGTCCACCCAGGGACTATTATGACAACTTGGTCTGTTCCAGTTTGTTCTTCCGGTATAATACCCGGTAATTCTTATGTTGAAACTAGACAAATTGATCCCTTTGGGAATCAGTTTGGGCCATCCAGTCCTCAAAGGCCATCTACACCCTTGAGCTCCGGATTGTTACCGTATGGGGGGCAATATGCCCTTTCACTTCCCCTTCCGGGGGATACCCATACGGCAGTTTTCAACCACATTCAAGTTTAACTGAGGTAACGACGAGTGGTTGGGTACCTATGTTACCCCAACAACCAAGAGTTGTATATTCCATGCAACAATGTGTACCTATGTCCAGTATCCCGACGACGCCAGCAATTGTAACCGTGTCGCAAGTTCAATCGATGCCTGTTGTATGTCAACCCCAAGTTGTAATGCAACAGCCTATTGACCCTACAACACAACCACAATCGCCAACTGTCGGGACGACACAGATACAAACGGGAACCATAACCCCGCATCTTGGTCCGTCGGTTAGTGTCGCACAGCAAAACATGGCTTCACAACCATGGATGGTGCAATACCAACAACCTCAGTTTCAACTGGTGTACCAAGGGTCTGAGCAACAGATCTTTGCAAATAGTGGGCAACCCTATATTCAGAACGGGTTAAACCAACCACTTTACAGTGGCCAAGCCCACCAGCCGTATCAGTCATATCAACATCAGTTGCATTATGCTGGTATGCAAAGACCTACTGCTCAGGCGATTCCATCGTATCCTGGGTACGCCTCGCCAAACCTGAATCAGCAGTTGCCATTCGTGGCAACCCTAGAATTACCAGATTTACATCGATTAACGAACGATCCAATCGCCTATGCCCATTGGTGGCCAGCGATTCCTCACAAACTTCCTTCGGACATTCCTAAATTCAATGGAAATCCGGGCGAAGACCCGTCGAATCATGTGATGACATTCCATCTGTGGTGTTCGTCGAATACCTTGAATGATGATTCGATAAGACTTCATCTTTTCCAGAGGACATTGACTGGTCCGGCGGCCAAATGGTATATTGAATTACCTAGAGCCTCTTTCGACAATTTTAGTTCCCTAGCCACGACTTTCTTAACACACTTTCAGTTACCTATAAGGTACGAAACTGGAACAGAGATCTTGACCAATTTTAAGCAGACAACGGCCACACATATATCAGATCATATACATGAGTGGCGCCGTCGACGCAGAATGGTAAAAACCTATGTTCCAGATCAGCTATTAGCTGAGTGGTTTATAAAGTCGCTTCTGCCTGCAATAACAGAAGATGTGGCCAAGGGAGGCGTCGTAACAGAGGAGCAAGTGATTGCTCGTGCTCAATATTTAGACTTAGTATA
Source organism: Pinus tabuliformis (assembly GCA_031772625.1). Lineage (NCBI taxonomy): Eukaryota > Viridiplantae > Streptophyta > Pinopsida > Pinales > Pinaceae > Pinus > Pinus tabuliformis. Next base: position 1,754,776,509 of record CM062817.1, on the reverse strand, counting down.
TACTCAGTCGGGCACGCTCTATGATAAGATACCTGACGCCCCCAGACCAGAATTTTCAATCCCTCCTCCTCCCGGATCGAATAGTGACTCTCATGCCGGTGATGGCATGATTGGAACTGCAAACGCTAAGTCGACAAGGGATTCAAATAAGAAAGCCCGTAAGACTTCGAATCAAAAAGCAAATCAAGAGGTTCTTGCTTCGGAGGTAAATGATGTATCTACGGATAAAGGCAAAAACTCCAATCAACCAGGAAGCAAGAAGAATCAAAACAAAGGGAAGAAGAAGAAACAAGGAGAGTCATCTCCTCGAAAAACTTCTTCAAGCCCTCCTCGAGATAGGAAACCACCTTATGGGTGTCAGATATGTGATGAGGATCACTGGACGAGAGAATGTCCATACAAAGCTGATCTAAAAATATTCTTAAAGAGTTCGCAAACTCCAGCTGTGTTAACTGATCCGTTTCCCGATCGAGGAAAAAATCTGGTTGGTAGTGGAAATGCTTCACCGTCGCAAGTGCTTATGTTATCGATATCGAAGCAACAGGATGATGCTTTAATTTCGACAAGGAACAAAGATTACGGGAATCCACAGGTGTCGAACGATAAAGGTAAAGATCAACCTAGCAGTTCGACAACAACTTCGGCAGAAGTTGTACCCCCCATCACACATGAATTAACAATAAAACCGCCAAAGGGAGTAGTACACAAGTCGACATTTAATCCTCGTGCCAGAGCGGCACAGCATTATAATATAGTGGAAGATTTGGCGCAATCGCCATCTGCTATGTCGACTCTTGAAGTACTACAACATTGCCCATCCCAAAGGCAGGCATTGTTATCAGCAATTGGTGGGGTGGATCCTAAAGATTCCAATATTGTATCCTTTGATCACAAAGGATATGATCCTCAGTTACCAGCTCAACTAGCTTTCCTCATCCAAGTGAAAGCCCTCAACAAAACTGTTCATTGAACAATTATTGATGAGGGGGCATCGACATGTATTATGTCGATGAGTTGCTGGAAAACTTTAGGATCTCCAACCTTGACGCGATCATCAACAACATTAAAAGCATTCGACGGAAGGACATATACCCCTTACGGTATCCTTAGTAACTTGAGAGTTGAACTAGGGGGCAAAACAGTAGAAATAGATGTTGAAGTCATCGATGGCAATCTTGACTATAACATCCTACTGGGAAGACCATGGATTTATGCCATGGAAGCTGTTGTGTCGACCTATTTTAGGAAAATCGCATTCCCCTTTCAAGGAGAGATTACGATCATTGACCAACAAAATTTCCTCCCTAATGGTTCACAAGTTACAGGAAGCGTTCCTCTGATCCATGGAAGCGACCATTCGTTTCAAAATATCGGAGTAGGTCTCCTAAAAGACCCTGCCTTAATGGGTACTTTCACCCTACCGCCTCCAATTAATCTGGCGGGAGTGGCCACGGTGGAAACCTACAAAATGAAATCTAATCCAATCTTCTGGTTGGATTCGGAAGATTCCTAGATATTTGGTCGGCTCCGAGGACGGTTCTAATCTCGTGTCAACCTCGTTAAAAAATGAAACAAGGAGTCATGAGGATAGTTCTTTTACTATGTCAACCTCATTAAAAAATGAAACAAATCCCCTTTTTAAAATTCAAAGGTAAACCTTCATTCCAACCACCAAGTTGAATGCAATGAAGCTTGGGGGGCACCCTCCTTTGACATGCGTCATTATGATGCTGGGGGCATGCATAATCGAGCAGTTTTAGCAATGTTCATGCTCGTTAAAAAATAAACGCAAGATTCGAGCAGTTTTTTGTGCAGAAGTTCATGCTCGTTAAAAAATAAACGTAAATTGTGAGCAATCTTTCCCTAGCAGTTCAAGCTCACCCAGAAAAATGAACCGGTAAACAACCTCGAGAAATGTAACCTTTGAAAGCCATATTAAAAGCCCTTGGTCGTGTTTATATGCCATCACCTCCATCCGTTCATTTGGCCAATCGTTCACCTCCATATGTTTGTTTACCCATTTTGAGGAACAGCTGCGAAGAGTGATTTCACTTAGCCATCCTTGTGACACTGCCGTGATTGGAGAATTCCAACCTGTACCTGGAATCTGCTGCTATCCCTGTTCATCACTCGTTCCTCAAAAGACGAGTCTTCTTTAAGCTCTTTTCACTGACTCGTAAAATATGAAAAGTTTGCCGAGTTTTGGCCTTCCAGCTCGTTAAAGCGACCGGAAAGCTATCCCTCCTCTAAATTTTAATCTTTTTGGACCTGAAGGATTATTGCACAAAAAGATCGAGCGCTTGTTTGTTCGGCTCGTTAAAGCAACCGAAAATTCATCCCTTCTGTATTGTTTTAAACTTTTTCGGACTTAAGGGATTAGATGACGAAAAAGAAATTTTGGAGTTAACTTTTCGTACCTTTTCAGACTCTCTAAAAATGAAAAGGACCGAGTTTTCCTTGTCGTTAGACTCGTTAAAATGATTAAATAGCGACAAACTTGTCTTTAGACGAGAACGAGTTTCCCTATCGCTAAGCTCGTTAAATCATAGCAATAGGCTTGCCCGAAGGGCAGGTTATAGAACAAGCATATGTTATCCTCCTCAAGCTTGACAAAAATAAAGAGGTACTGGTCAGAAATGACTGGGGAAAAATTGGGAGAACATCAAAGTTTAATGGTAGCAAGTCACTCTTGAACATGACACTTTTCCTCCGTACCACATCGGGTTGGGTTGTTTCATTCACCGGTCTCATCACCATGGTCCTCGCCAAACCATCCACATTTGGGGTAATGCTACCGATCCATTGCATCAGTGTCGTTATATGTTCAAGAGGGGTCATTCTGAAAGTGTCAACCGTGTCCCATCCACTACCATACATTATCCTTCATCCATTCATGATCGCCACCCTGAATCATATGTCACAGTTTGTTTTCACCTCCACTAAAATCATTAGCTCCGTTCCGTGTCATTGATGTGGGATTCATTAAGGCCCTCCTTTGACGGATCGCTTCTTGTCGACTTCAGCTCATTATCCAAGAAGTTGATCTAGGAACAACCCCATCAGTACTTTGAAGCTTGCATGCCTCAATGGCAAGTTTCTCACTTCCGGCGACAGGTATACATCAATGACCTTCGACCAGAAGATTTTGCATGGCGTTCGACGCCAAGTCCTTTATTCACGCCATGTGAATTGTACTGCAGTACCTTGAGGGTCATTATCATTATCAGTGATTCCTCTCGCGCTTGTTAACGGTTTTCATCATTGACCGGTAATCAAGCGATGTCTTTCCATGTTCGACTTCAGCGAAATTCTCACATGGATCGACTTGTACTTAGAGTGAAGATCGAACGAGTTTGAAGACCCCGGATCTAGTTTCATCCATCCGGGCTGCGATATATATTCAGGAAATATAAAAACATTTGTCATGTACATCATTGCAGCAGATGATCATCCTACTCAAAGGATGATAATTTCAGCAGAAAATTATCAGTCTACCTTCAGACGATCGTCTGTCATATGTACCAAAATGTATTTATAAAAGTTGAGCATGGGAATGCCCGCCTCAGCTAGATCATGAAAATAGAATGAAAAATAATGTATTGTATTGTATTGTATTACAGGGCGCCTCCTCAGCACTGGAATGAACTTCGGACCCTCTAGATAAAGCATTTCACCCGATAAATGGCCTCATACTTTAGGGGGCAACTGTTATAGACATTTTTGTGCCTCGCGACATGGAGCATGAAATGTCAATAATTACAGGGATCCTCAGTCCCTAAACATGTTGTTCTTACCCCTAAAAGAACAAGGTCATCAAACAACAGCACTTCCAATCAGTTCTCCACCTGAAAACACTTCAAAACAGGCTTATTTTGGATCATGTCAGCTGCTCCACTGAGCATCTGCGCTGGAATGCAACTGCTCCTCCTTGTACCTGCACTGGAAGTCAAATCTAATGAAGGCTACCTGCGCTGGGGGAGATTGGCCAAGTGGCACAGTCATTCTGCAAGGTGTCAACTGCCCAGGAAGCTTCCAAACTGACACTTGGTTCATGAGATTCGCCCTGTGATGAGTAAGAGGTACTTGATCACCATGTGTAAGCAAGGATCTCCAAGTGGACTCAAGAACTGAAGATTAACTGAAGAGGGAGAGGACACAAGGTAGCTTCATGTCAGTCTCAAGCTGACTCATCCTCTCTTCTTCTCTCCTATATATAGAGCTCTTCTATGAGGTCTAAGGAGGCTGGAATTTTGTGTAAAGCAAGGAGGTGCTGTTGGTTTACAGTTAGAGCTATTGGGTGATTGTTTTACTAGAGGTGAAGAGGAGAGTTCTTGCTGCTGGGGAGGTGCTGCTGGATTGGAGCCATCATTGGTTGTAACCTTCTCAGAACCCTGTTACTTCTATCAATAAAGTTTTGCATGTTCTCCTATATACTTGTATTACATTGATGTATTGTATTTACATGTATATTTGATTCACTCTAATCCATGCATCAGTTATGAGTACTTGTATCTTGTAGTTTCCTCTCTTGTTTGTGCAGGATCTGTGTGTAGCTGGACCGGCAAAGAGAGCAAGGAGCTGGGAACAAGAGACAAAGAGAGAGGACAAGGATCGACTAAGCGAAAGACACCAGGTTGGTTAATCTTTCTTCATTCTCTCTGTACTTTCATAAAGGAAATCATCAAAACTTTACTTTCAGTTGTTGCCAAAGACTGTCACCTTTAGAGTAGGGATAGGGTCATCCGCATCGGATACTTTTCCCCACAACATGTACCCATTGAATCCATCTAGAAAAGAGAAACAATTCTTCCCTACCAAGCCATCTAACACTTGGTCAATGAAGGGTAGGCGAAAATGATCCTTCTTTGTGGCTTTGTTCAACTCCCTGTAATCTATACAAATCCTACACTTACCATTTTTCCTGGGAACTAACACTAAAGGAGAGACCCACTCATTATCAAAGATAGGGTTAATGAATCCTGCATCTAGTAGTTTTTGCAGTTCTTCTTTGACTATATCTTTAAGAGCTAGATTCATCCACCTTTGTGGTTGCCAAACTGGCTTGCAACCTTCTTTGATGTATATGTGGTGAGTACACACTAAGGGGTGTACTCCCTTCATTTCCTTATAACTCCAAGCGAAGGCTTCTAGGTTTTCTCTCAATATGTTGCATAGCTTTTCCTCTTCAAGAGTAGAAAGAGATGGATTAATTTTCAAAGTTTTCTTTGGGACAAATTATACAGTTTTGACATGGATTAGGTTGGAATTGGCCAAGAATAAGTTAATTGGATGATTGTTATGGGTTTCCTTTACTTCTTCTTCTAATGGTAACAAACTAGGAGTTGGACTTTGGAGTAGGTGTTCAATTAAGTCATCAACATCTTTTTGTCCTCCTCCTATGGTTGCTTCCAAAGCATAAAGTTGGGTGGAATAAACCTCATCTTCTTCCTACTCCTCCAACCATAAAGGTAAATCATGCTCTAGAAAATGTTGAGCAGGAGGGTATAGGACTAATTGTTTGGACATACGCCCATTCTTGATGATCATATTCCCAGCTCTGCAGCTAATGTAAGAATCAGTTGTGGCCAACCATGGCCTCCCAAGGATGAGAGGGTAACCAGTAAGCTTAGCCTTAGGCTGGAGAACTAGAAAATCTGCAGGGTACTCCCAGGAGTCAATGGAGACCATCACATCCTCCACAATTCCCTCAAGGATGACTGTGGAATGATCTGCAAGTTGCAAAACTGTTGTGGTCTTCCTCAATGACCCTTGGAGGTTGAGCTTGAGCATGGTGTCCTTGGTCATCACATTAATGGTAGCCCCAAGATCAATCAAAATGTGTGGGACAATGGTGCCATTGATGTGCACATCTACTATAGGGCTTCCAGGGTCCAAATATTTTGGACATATTACCTGCCCCACCATTAAGTCAGATAGCTACCCAATGAGATTAATGGTAGGGGCATCCCTTTCTATTCTTCTTGGATGTTTGAAGAACTTCTCCTTAATCAGTTTATTGTAAATGGGAACATCTTTTATTGCCTGGAGAAGGGGGATCCTCACACATAGATTTTTCAATTATCCCAGAAGTTCAGTTTCTTCTCGGGTAGGTTGGATTGGTAGGGATAATCTCTCAGGAAAGGGCGGATTTAATTTAAGGTTACTTTCCTCTCTTTCTTCCTCAACCTCCCTAGGTTGAGAGGAAGGTTGGTTATCTGGGAGAATTCTCCCAGATCCTAGGTTGATCTCCTAGATTTCTATAGCATAATCTAGGCATGATGTCTCTCCACTATATACTTTTTGATCCTACCTATTGTTTGGGTTCGGATTTCACTGGGCAGGCATCTGGGGTTGCTTGGGTGGAGCAAAGAGTAGGAGTTGTAGTTGGGCAGGTGGTGGAGGCAATATAGCTAGTGCATTGTTGTGTTGGGGCCTCCACCCTTGGTGTGGGGTATTCCACTGAGGTTTTGGTGGCATGTAAGGTTTAAATGACTGGCTGGCTGTCTAGGAATGATACTGAGATGCATAGGACCAAGGAGGGGGTGTAGACCAGGAAGGATGAGAAAGGGGTCCCCAAGAAGGTATAGTTGTGGTTTGGTTGGGGTTGTAATATGCATGGGATGACCCTTGCATGCCCTGCTAGTATGGTCTAGGCCCAGGAGGTCTCCTTTGGTTGATGTAGCAACGTTGCTCAGTGACCCCTTCAGCTCCTTGATATACAACTTTGAGTCCGGGTAAAGAAGGTCACTTGTCTATGGAGTGGTTTTCTTCATAAACCGAGCAAATCTCAATGCAGTTCAATGGAAATTCATTCCTAGGATGCCTCTTGGTGCATCTAGGACAAAAGATGGCCAAGGCTCTCTCTGCTTCCTCTTGATTCCTTTTGATATTCATCATGTCCAATTGCAAGGCAAGGGTTTGCAGCATCCCACTTTTGAAATCTTCCAGCATATTTCCAATTTCACCCTTGATGGATGAGTTGGAGGATGATGTACTGGCCATATGTTGACTACTCCTAACCTTCTTCCTGGCTACCCTAGAATGGTTTCTAAAGACAACCTTGATATCCTCATAGGGTAATTGGTAGATATATCCTCCTACTAACAGATGTAAGGTATCTAGAAGATCTTCCCTCACTCCTCTAAGCAGGACCAGCTTTAGTGACTCAGGGTCAAGTGTGAACCAGGCCCTTTTTACTCAGCTAGAATATTTCTTTGTAGTCTTCTAAGGATTCATCCTAGCCCATGGTCATCCTGAAAATCTCTTCTTTAGTATCATTTGACCTACATTAGTCCCTATATTTTTTGTTAAAATCCTGCTGCATCTGAGCCCAAGTTGTCATGCTATCTCCAGGTAAACCCATGAACCAGTGCAATGTTGCATCCTTGAGGGTAGATGGAAATAATTTTAACTTTTTCTCATCATCTGTATAGTTATATGTTTGGCATATAATAGCAAACTCAAATAGGATAGTGTCAGGGTCCTTTGTGGTCAGGTCATGGAATTGGGGTAGAGCAAAGGGGCTTATATTCTTCATCTTAGTGTCCCCATTGGTTTTCCTGATGGGGAATGCACTCTCAATTCTCTTTCTATTCCCTCTATCATTTTGGTTTTCAATCATTGGTTCAGTAGGAATGGGTTCCTCTTCTTCTTCTTCCCCTATAGGTTCTTCAAATATGTCAAGTTTCTCACCTAAAGGTTCCTCCAATTCACAGCCACCGAAGAAGAGAGAACGTTGGTTGTTGGATGCACCGAGGGTATTTGGCAAGAATTTCCCTAAATTGTCCCTACTCCTATGAGGCATGAAAGGAAATGTTTTAGGGTTGGTTTTCGGAAGATTTTTTTAGAAAGAAAGTACTTTGTAGAAATGAAATTGTTGATTGAATGAAAACTACTGCCAGAAAAACCTACTTGCAGAATGGAAAGGAAAGAAAGAAATGACAAATGAAAGAAAGGAAGCTACTAGATTAATTTTGCAGAAATAAACTAATGGAAGAAATTTTAAGACTATCAATAGAAGAAAATATAGCAAGGATCACATTCTACTCTGACACCTCCCCCGCAACAGCACCAAAACGTGATGACCGTCAGTATTACAGCAAGGATGCTCCAACTCCTGGGCTACCAGCTTTACTTATCAACTTGGGGTTCATACAAACTTGGAGGTGACAGTTCTATATGCACAAGTAGAAGAGAAGATGATGCCTATTGTCCCTTGTTCATCTAGCCAGAGACCCCAGGGGTTCCAAGCCAGACTTCTATAGAGTCAGAAGAAGCTTGATTCTTTGATGGAAAAAGAGCAAATATATTCTAAGAGAGCTACTCTACTACAGTAATGAAGAAAACATGTAATGATAAATCACACCATATCCTAATTAACAATTTAAATAGATAAACTAAGCAAAATTGTTAAATAAACACTAACCTAATGTTTTTGTTATCTAAGTTATATAATTAAAGAGCAATAAACCAAAATAATGTGAAAGCAAGGAAACTAAACTATGTCTGTTTTTGTGTTTTTGGTGTTTTGGTAAAATCAAGCATGCAAGGAGTCAAGCGGAAGAGAAAGGGAAGATCGAAATCAATGAAAGGAGGACGTAACAAAGCAGAAGTGCATAGGAACCATTAGATCAATCAGTAAACAGTAAGAATGGAAGATGAGCGGCGAAGATCTTATTGTAGGGGATTATGTGAATAGACGGATGGATCGATCAACGAACAATATGAATGGAAGATGAGCGGTGGAGATCTTATCGCAAGCGATTTAGTGAATATATGGGTGAATAGGATTAGCAAAAAATGAGTGGTGGAGATCTTATCGCGGGTTTAGTGAATAGATGAACGAATAGGTTAACGGGACATGAATGGTGGAGATATTATCGCAAGAGGTTAAGTCAATAGATGGACAAATAGGACTATTTAGAAGATGAATGGCAGAGATCTTATCGCGGGAGGTTAATTCAAGAGATGGAAAAACAGGACTAATTGGAAGATGAGCAGCAAATACCTTATCACGGAAATGAAGTGAATAGATGGATGGATCACATCAAGTCACGTGGCAATAGAAGGGTAAAAAAATGTGCAGAATGATGGAGTAGGGTTCCATAAGCGGTAAGAAATTTCTCGCGTGCCCTCAAAGCTATAAGTTGTATTTCTAAATTTTGCATAATTAACCTAAGTGAATGAAATGTAGCACACGAAAACCACTTTTCTCACGTGCTCTCAGGCGGATATCAGCCGTGCAAGAATCCGCGAGCAATTGCGTGATAGCCATCAGATCATGCGGGTTAGATCGATGACAGAGATTTGGAGTGCATAAAGTAGGTGGAAGGATTCACGATAGTCATTGACCAAGCTAAACAGATTGACGGTGGAGATTTTGACCACATAAAGTCAAGCATTGACATGAATCGAATAGTGATTGGTCAGGTTTGTTGTGGATCAAATGGTAAGGAAATCTACTGGCATAATTTGATCAAGACGTGTTTTCCTGGCTCACGCTTAATAATTTCATGCTGAAGGAAATGAGAATACGAGTGAGATCTATTGTAGGAAGAGAATGATTGAAGACGATAATGATGAAATGAACCAAGTATTGAATCAAGACAACAAACTCCAAAGCTCATGTGATAACTAGAAATTTGAAACACAACCAATCTACTCTACCCTATTGTAATGGAAATGCAGCTACTTAAGCAAATGATCAATTAAACCATGAATCTATGCTAGCATACATGTACAATAAAGAGGATCCTTAGCTACTAGGGTTGGGCCCTAACCCAAGAGCTTCATCCCTCTGAGTTAACTCAATGCTGGCTCCAAACAAAACTCATTCTTATTATCAAAACAATGGATTACATCAAAAATTGTCACAAGTCTTGTAGCTCGAAAATAAAATAGATTTTTACAATCAAAATTCTGAATCCTACTGAGGTCCTAGGCCTCTCTACTTATACTTCTAAAGTCTCCAATGACTACCTTAAAATTAGGGAGGCTCGGCTCCCAAACTATAGATAAATTGTTGCTTTGACTTCCACTTGCTCGACTGCCTTCTAGTACTCATGATTTGGTTGGTTGCACTCTGAGATGATGGAGGAATATTCGAATGGAGGGGTAGTAAATGAGGAGGATTTCCCTCCTATGATTCCTCTCCCTTGTACCATTCGACTTTTAACCAAGGTCTTTGCTAAAATTCCTTATTTTTATCCTTTAATCCTACATTAAATGCACATTATACCACAAAGCAAAATATCCAACTCTAACTCATCTCATAAACAAAATATAATCAAAAGTATGCAATAAGTTGTGAGAATAGTTGGTTTGTTTAAGCCAGGAGGTGAATTAAGGCCCATATAATTACCCAATGATGAGGCTCATCACTTTTTCTGTGAATGGTGTTGGGAAAGGATCATGCACGCAAGCATCATTCCAATAGTCCCCAATCTTTGTAAATTTCGACTTCGAATCTATGCCAATGTTCACTTGTCTAGTCTTCAGTGGCACGGTGATATTTGGATTCTCTATTTGTGGTCCCTAAACTTCACGGTGACCTTCCATATCTGGGTTATTAATGTTCCTTGGATCCTTGTCTTCCTCTTTAGCGGTCACATTGTAGCACTCCAGCGCATGTCACAGCTGGGTGGTCCAATCTCGTTGAATCAGATCCAAAGGATCCTGCATTATTCTGAAGATTGTTTCCTTGACCTCCTACAATGCCACATCAATACATTCAAATCCATCCTCAAAACTGAATTTAATAAAGAATCCCTATCGCAAAACGTCCCATTCTTCAATGCCATGGTGGAGCTCTATTTCTTGGTACCAATTCATTGTTATTACACCCAAAGTATGACAGAATAAATGCACCCACTCAGGTTGTGGCTCCACTCCATAAGATTTAGTGCATTTGTCCAAGTGATCACCCGATCATTCCTTCCATCATATTTCTCTATTAATCAAACTTTCGGGTGACCAAACCGCAATCTCATCATCTTTTTGTACATGCACTAGTCATCAAAACTATCCTTATGTGTACCCCACCATCTTGTGGGCATAGTGCGTAGTGCCAAGTCCAAGGCTTGGAAGCGATGCTTCTCTGGCACTTCCCTTTCAAATGCATCCAAAAATTTATCAACATTAGTTAAACCATCATAATAAGGAAAACGTCATACCTTCGAAGATACACAGCACAGTGATTTAGTCATCATGTTATAACGCAGCATAGATACTTCATGTAATCGATTCTTCCAATGTTCCAACTCCTCGTCTGAATCTGATGTGTAGGAACTTTCGTAGTCCCATGCAATACGTACATCAGCTATCAGATTCACCCAATCTTCATCTTGCATGGTTATCTTATAAATCTAGTCCAAATCATCATCACTTTCATAATCGCGGACTAGTTCAGTATAACACAATCCTTCTGTAGGGTCCAAGGGTACTACTACGCAGAGTGATTTCCTTTCAAATGACATCATCCACTTCTTCAAATTGATCACCCCATTCATGTTAGTGGCCCAATCGATCCCAAGGAGCGTGGGGTAGTGATTGTTGTCATCCACAATCTCTATCATTTCAAAATTGGCCAATGCGCTCGTGCCTTCAATAGCCACTATTACCCCCTGCAGTCTTCCCATGGGGATAATCTTCTGTTGATTTTCCATCCTCAATTGAATCGGAGACCACTGCAGTGTAGGTCTCCCCATTCTCTCCCACGTCTATTTAGGGAAAACAGTTGCATATCCATCTCATACTCTCCTATCTGTGCAGTGAGCCTCATCGCATGCCTGGTTCTTGCTTTATGATTCCAATTTTCCTGACTACGTGCAGTCCCTCAGGAGCATTTTCTTTTCCAACACACTTATTTATCAAATCCTTTAATCATTTCATAGACTTGCTATTGCAGAACAGCTTCATACAGGTCTCCAAGAAGGTAGTAATCATAAAGGGGTCCATTTCTTTAGATAGCTTATCCTTACTCCTAAGGTAGAAGCCTTAGCGAAGTTTTTCTTTGCTTCCATGAACATTTCCCACGCGCGCTCCAGATCAAACCCAAACTCCTTTTCTTGAGCTTTGTGGACCCACTCACTTTCTTCAGGCTACATTCCTTTATCTTTGTCAGTTGTCATTCCACTTCACAGCACAATATTCACATTAGGATCCTCTTCGCAGGGTTCAACCCTCATCATCTACAGGTTCTGCGTAGGCTGCTAATCTTGTGTCTCCTTTTCCCGCATCTTAGCTATTAATATAGGGTAGTCTTCAATCGCATGGTCAAACTATGTACAGTATTTACACGATAGGAACGTAGGGTTCGTACACTCTCACATGTAATGTCTTGGTACTCCGCAATTGTAACAAATAACTTGTCCCCGACCTCTACCAGGTCCTCCTCCACCTTGGCCTCGTTCGTGTCCCTGATATCCTCCTCGCGCTCCCCTAGAGCCTTGATCCAAAGGCTGAGTTTCTACCTACACTCGATATGAGGGCATTTTTATCCATCATTAACTCACAGATGTGGCAGTTACGCTCGTCATGACCCACCAATTTGCAAAAGTTGCAGAAGAGTTGTTGCGGTGTCTGTACAAATTTTTGCAGCAAGTGAAAATTGTCTGTCACATGTTTTCCAACTACTTGACAGATAGCACACCATAGCACAGGCCCTGTACTTGGTCCTACTTGAGCTTCTAGCTTCAAAGCCATTGGTCGTCCTCCTACAACATAATTTGTGAAGACAAGTCAATGATCCCCCCAAGGTAAGTTTTGGGGCTTAAAGCCAAAGTTTTGACTATGTCCATTGTAAAGACTCTGCAATTTGTGGGCACGGAGCGTGAAGGTGGTAAATGAGTCAGAGGGTTGTCAGCCCTCATTTTTTTAATGTATTGTCGGTTTGAGAGATCTACCCATGGTCCGCAGATCATGGGATTGTATAAATAGAGTGAGGCTCTAAGTTTAAAAGAGATAACAATGAAAGAAGGAAATCAAATCGACGAAGCAGTGGGTATAAGTGTAGAGTCGTGTCTTTGGGTCGTAGAGTACGAGAAGGCTCTGCAGATGAGTATGCAAAGGCCTAGTATTCTGCAGTTGAGTGTGCGGACCCCTGCAACTAAGTGTGCAGGGCAGGTCGAGTCTGTAACCGGTCGAAGAATTAATAAAGAGAAGTTTTACAATATTTTTTTGTATCTTTTCTTGATTTATGCATTGAAGTATATTGGGTATGAATTGCAAGTTTACTGTTTATTTTCTGCGCAAACTTATATGAGTGTGCTGAATAAGTAAATATAATATCAGGTATCTACTTATGCAAAGATAACTCATTTTTATACAAAGATAGGTAAGATCAACGGCGTGATGTGGGGAACTAGCGCAGATCGCTGCTCTAGCAGCATGAAAGCCCCACAGCCCCTGGTTAGGGCTGCGCGAAGACAAATATAACAAGGCCGCGAAGGCCTCGTAGGCCAGGGAAATGCGCAAAGTAACCTGCACAAAGGTATTCACAGTTCGACTAAATCAACCCCTCGAACATCTTAAGGTGCGGAAACCTGGTTCCAACATTCCCCCATACTACTTCGGGTGAGACCTCAGTCCGTGCTCCACGGACTATTGCCGAAATGACCAATAGTACAGGGACTTGTTGAGCTAATTAACTCTAAACCTGGGTCAAGCCCCAACAAGCCAACAAATGGTTCCATTGCCAGGACTAGAATCTACATAGATATGTCTAATGTCGTATCATTGGAATCCAACTAAGAAAGAAATTGAAGGTTGGTTGGACAGGAGAATTCATGAGTTCGTGGTGTAGGAGAATAAGAATCTATGACTATCAAAAAAAGAGTGGTTAGACTACTACCTGTACACAAAGATCCACGAAATTTTCTATGCATCTTTCCCTACTGAGTTGTACGAGTAGATTGTGAAGTTAGCATATAGCCAAGGAAGGTGCAAGCTCGACAATGCTATTGTGTGGACCCCAGATTTGGTGCACAGATTGGAAGAATTGGAGGATAAGATCATGTGCACTGTTAATCACTAACTCGATCAAATTATAGGAGGATTCATTACTGAGTTCGCGGTAGATACTTCAGTTAGCTATAGTGAGGCAGAGCGGCGCTTCCTCAAAGGACCGCGAGGTAAGTATGTTAAGTGTCTAAACACTTGGATTAAAATTCTACTGTGTGAAAAGTGGATTATGTGAATACATTGATGTTCGGGGCTACGCGAAGTGGGAGAATTTACAGAAATGAAGGTAGTGGAGAACTAGAAACTAGCCCCTTGATTTCACCTCCATGAGGGGACGAGAAGGAGCTTGTGAAGGTCTCACCAAGAAGTGCGATCAATTTGATAAGGAAAATGATTCCGTGCATACCACCCCCACCCACACCACCACTAGTTTCACCGCTTTCACCCCCATCTTCTCCTGTACCACCTTTGCCACCACCACGAGTCAATATGGCAACCGAGATAAAGTTGTCGGTTTTCAAGGGAGTATGAAATGAAGATTCAGACCAGTTTTGGTTCGTGATAAAAGCTATATGGGAAGAGAAGGGAGTTGCAGATGACAACATAAAGAAAGTGACGTTGGTCAGCGCACTGCAGGATCGCGCGCTGAACTAGTATATTAAGCATTCTAATGACAATTTGAATGTGGGGATCATGGATATCCAAATTGTACTGAACAGAGAATTTAGCACACAGAAGTCAGAGGCACAATCAATCATTGGGTTCAAGGAGATCACGATGCTACCAAGAAAAACCCCTAGGAATTAGATCAGAGACTAAAGTGTACAATTCGCAAAGCTAATATGACCTTGACAGATGGACAACACCATGAATGGTTTGTAGAATCGCTAATGCCGAATTTAAGGAACGTGTTGTCACAAAAATGGTTAGCAACTTAGGCAGAGGTCTTGGAGATCGCGATGAGGCTGCATGAGACCCCAATACAGGATCCTAACCTGGGAGTTCAATAGATCCATGCGCAATTGAAAAACTTGTGCCTTGAGATGCAAAGTTTGAAACAGGACAGGACAGCTCACCCAGAAGTGCGCGAAGAGGTGTGGTGTCTTAAATGTAAGGGTCAGGGTCATGACAAGGACCACTACCCATTTTTCACGAATTACCTCACAGGAGGAGGTCCAATGCCATTAAGACCATAGGAAAAAGCAGGACCGAGCGCAGTGCCTACTTTGTGGTGCACGATTTTTCAAATAGAAGGAAAGCATGCTACGAACAACTACCATTTGTTATAGAAGTACACACAGAATTTGCAACAATTGTTCTGTAATTTCTATAGATCAGTGCGACATGATGAGCGCACCTATAGAAGCTATGAACTGATGATGGATAGGACTCCCACCTACAGTGTTCACGCTGAAATGCGGCCCCTTGACTAGAATGCATGAGTGGTGCAAACCAGATTTCAGGGGTACGGATGAGGCCGAGGTGGAGGAGGACTTGGAAGAGGTCATGGATAGCTAATATGTTACAATTATGGGGGCCCAGGACATTATGCCCATGATTGTATGAATATGATGCATCCATCATGCTTGTATTGTACCTTGTTTGATCATGAGACGGAGGATTGTCCCACACTGATAGTGAGGATGCGCAACTAGGGAGCACTCCAACCTCCCCCGACTTAGAACCTGCGAAAGGGGGATGATTAAGGTAAGAAACCTGAAGATAGTACTTTGGTTTGCAAGGCTCCGATGAAAGAACCAGAGTTTGATTTGAAGCACGATAAGGAAACCTTCATGGAAGCTAGGAAGAGCTTTGTTGATGCCTCCACTTCAAGACGAAAAGACAGACCGGAGCCAGAAATAGACCCATCGATGCTCATGACATTCCTTGAAACATGCATGAAGCTATTGTGCGACAGTAAGGCTGTAAATGGATTGCAGGAACTCATTGACATATGCGCTAGGACCACACCAGGAGAACCGCACATAGTCCAGAAGATTGGAAAGCATGCGATGACGATGGGAAGAGAAATGAGGTTGACTTTGTATAATGGAGAATAAGAAATGGATGAAGTAATTCTAGACCTAGGGTCAGACATGAACATTCTGCCAGAGCAAACATGTGATCACATGGGAAGGCCTACACTGCAATGGTCTCCTATCCAGCTGTGAATGGCGAACCAACAAAAGATCATACCTATGGGGAGATTGCGGGGAATCACCATGGATATTGAAGGAGCAAGCACGCTAGCAGACTTTGAAGTGATAGAGATTGTTGGTGACAACAATCCCTACCCCACACTATTAGGAATTGATTGGACCATTGACATGAACAAGGTGATAAATCTGAAGAAGCGCAAGATGATTTTTGAGAAAAAAAAATTGTGCATAGTCATACCTTTGAACCCTGCAAAAGGATCGCACTACATGAAGCCAATGCGTGGCTATGAAAGCAACGATGACTTAGACTACATATACAAGATATCCACATGAGAGCAAGACTGGGTAAATCCCACTGCGGAGGGGTGAATCTCATGGGAGAGAAAAAGCTCCTGTATGTCGAATTCGGATGAAGAGATAGAGCGATTGCAGTACCAGTTACACGAGGTAACCATGCTGAACTAAAACATGATGACAAGATCAGGCATGACATATCAATGGAAGTAAGGGATCTCCCTACATATGATGGGTTAAGCGAGGTAGATGCTTTCCTGAACAGATTTGAAATAGAGGTGCTGGAACAACAATGGTTAGAGGCTTTGAAATGGGTACTAAGTGCTACGCCCACGAGGTGGTGGGGTACGCACCATGTAAGCTTTGAGGACTGGCACGAATGTAGGAGAATGATGCACATGAATTTTTGGAATCCTCAAATGCGACTAGTAGACAAGAATGATGGACGAGATGATCTGCACATGCATTTGTCTAGGTGGGTACAGGCATATGGTAAACAACCTACATGGATGCACATGGAATTCGTGTTCAGGAACACGGTCAATAAGTAGGTGTTGGCTAGGTAATTGCGCAAACGGTCCCTCTAGTTGGGATAATGAAGTCTGGAAAGAATGAGTGTGCAAAAGGTAACCCATGCAGAAGCCTTTAACAAAGTGTGCGAAGCACTGAACATGGTATATAATGCACAGCGGAGTGCTTGGGACCTGCCCGTACCATCATTTCTATGGGCTTATAGGACAACGTGCAAGAAACTAATGGGGCAGACACCTTCTAGAATGGCCTATGGAGCAAACATTGTAGTCCCAATAGAGTACAGTATGCCTAGTCCGCGCATAGCAGCGCCGGTAGATATGACAGTTCACGGAGCCTTGGAAGAAGGGATTGCACAGCTGAACGAAGCAAAATGGTTGGGACCTGAGGAAGAATTCTTACATGGTGATCTTAGGCTCCAAGAACTCATGAAAGAAAGGGTGCGTAAAAGGGAGAAAGCGCTCTGGTGGAAGTAGAATTCAAGAATCTTGAGGAAGAAATAAAGAAGGATTTTCTCGATAAGAAAACCGGGGTGATAAAACAGGGTGCGCACAATTACATTGACAAAATTGGGGATTACCATTGAAATTTTATTAGCTTGATGCATTGGATTGGACTGTATATTACTAGAGGGATCACCCAGGGTGGCGCAATGTCAATTGTAAAGTGTGCGACGCAAATAGTAAAAATAAGGTGGATTTTTTCCATGAAAAGTGATGGACGACTGGTTGAAACCCTATACAGGTGGCACGACCACATGACTAGCCATGGGAAGTACAATCTTAGTGCTCCAGGCAGTTGAAAGGAGGCACGGTACTATAAACTACTCTACCTAAGAGCTACGCAATGTTGGGGTTGCGCACAGGATCAAAGTGTCACAAGGTCTGCGACCACACAAGGAGGGCTGCACTGGTGCACATGTTGGTTGGAAAGTGACCATTGTAGTCACTATTCATGATGTGATGCTTGACTTGAGACCAAATGGAGTGGGTGGCAGGCATTTAAGATGAGCTTTATGGGCAAGATTTGGGAAAATCTGCAGCCAAGGGAGCATTAATGGAATGGATTTGGGGGGAGTGGTCGAATTCAAATTCAAACATCGTTATAAATTACAAAGGGTTTCCCAGCAAACAACACTTGCTCATTTTCTAATTGAGTTGTCGTGCATCCCGAGTATTCCAAGCCAACCCCTATTTTTCCTATGGAGAGTGTCGGTTGAGCACCTGATTGAATGGTTGAGAGATTTCTAAATGAACAAGATGGCAACGTCTGAAGAAGCCATGGAAATTGCAGAGATAACCTTCGAGGAAGCCATGTAGGTCATGACCATAGAAGATGCCCCTGAGAGTGCTTAGATTGTTGCAGAAATCCCTAAATCACCGTGCATGCTGAGACCGAAGAAATATAAACAGCCAATGATTCTGGTGCGTGTGTCCCCTCGAAACCCACTACAAACCAAATTAACAATCGAGGAAAAAGGGAAAGCGGTTAACTTGGAAACCGATGAGGAGGAAGAAAACCTTGAGGACATCATAATTGAAGTGGACAAGGATGAGGGCATGGAGGAAGAAACCGAGGGCGCGGTCCCTCTAACCAAGTTTCTCCTATATGTCCCTCCACAAAATGGGAAGGCGAAGGTGCCCAAGGACCTCTATGAGAGCAAGAGCTCTCTACAGACTCCGCTCCTCTTGGATGATATCATTTTTGAAGGAACGCACTTAGGAAGGGTGCCGACCTTAAAATTCAAAGACTAGGATCTCACTGACCACGGAAAATTCCCTCACTTGGCAACTGCACACCACATGAAACCAAAGAAACACATCGCAGTGGGAGTTATAGAGTTCGAGCCACATAAGTGTTTACACGGAGTCGAAAAGGCAGGGTTTTTGAACCTACTCTGGGTGTCGTATTACCATCGCGCCCCAGTGACTATCTTTGTCATCAGGGAGCTTCTATGCCTGGTGCATGGTGGGTGTTTGTGGCTGGAGGAGCCCATCCCCATCATGGACCACCTAATCCATTGAATTACCTAACTCCCATGTAAAGGAGAAGACCCAGCAAACATTTTGGAAGGAAGAGCATTGATTTGGCCATCACAGAGGCCATGAAAAAGAAATACAAGCCAGAGAAGAAAATAGGGGCTACGCAATCTCTAGGATAAACCACAAGGAAGTCAAAGTTGCAAATCAGAGACTGGCAAGTAAGTTCATGCGGAAGTGTCACACAGATGAGGTGCCCGCGTCAGTGGTTGCACTTGCCGAATAGTGCGCAAAGGGGGTCCAGTTTAACTGGTCTAAATTCTTGTGCAAGGAGTTCCTAGAGAATTTCCTCGAGGCATAGGAACAAGTAAAAACTTTCCACTATGCATGTCTTGTGCTGTCCATAGTGTTGGTGGTTGGGGAATTTCCTGAGGATAGCCAGTTCCCCACAATTGCAAGGGATCTCCCGGAGGCTGCAAAGTATGCTTCGCTATGGGCCACTAAAGACGTGAACCAGATCCACAGCAGTAAAATATTCTGGGTGTTCATGGAGATGAACATCAGAATGGGAATTAATCGTAAGCTATGGTTATCACCCACTATTTACAACAGCCTGAAAGTTTCACAAAGTTTAAAGCGGACTTTCATCACATCTACCTCAGGGCACACAAGGACCCTACAAAGAAGTGGAATGAACTACCCTATATAGCCACAGATGATGTGATCTTTGACATACTTGAGACATGGCCACCGAAGTGGTGCGCTCCAGACATCTCTATGTTGGAAAATTCTGTTGCGCAAAAAAATGAGGAGGCAAAACTACACGTAGTGAAGTTGGCAGAAAAAATAAGGAAAGAAGCAGCAGCAGCAAAGGCACAAGAGGCATGGGACGCTGTGCAGACAACAACAAAACAAAAAAAGGCTACAGCAGCAGCACAAAAAGCGTGTGAGGGCCAGAAGTCACCTTCGCCTGAGCAGGAGCAAGAAATGGAAATAGAGGTAGAGGAGGGCGGCACAAACCCACAGATAGTGTCGACACTATTGAAGCACCAGCACGCGAGAGAGCAGATGGGGTTGCACAATAAGGTAAAAGAATCTAAGATGTCTATCGACCCAATCACCCTTACTGAGGGGGATCTGCATGATATAAGAGAGACAGTGTGCGACGTCACCACAGAGGCCCTCCAGAACTTTGCAGAGGAGAATCAGATTGTGTTGGGGGTCTTCCGGGCACAGATTCAGGAATTACAGGTATGCACTCCTCAGGATGGTACTCTCTCGACCAGCCTCGCACTAGGAATAGCCACAACCGAGGAAATGTTGCGTGCTTATACGACCAACACAATATTGCTGCCAGAAGGGGCACTGGTTACAGCAAATGAGGCTCACATGCCTATAGTTAGTACATTAAAGAGGATAGGTATCAACATGGTTGTGCTCCCTGGAGACACTCTATGTTCTGCAAGATGGGATTATCGCAGAAATATGGGCTAGGGAGAGCCGCACACTACAAGTATTGAGTGAACAGAAGATCAACATGGAGCAGTTGAGCTTGCAGTGTGATGAGGTCATGTCTCAGAATAGGCAGATGGTATAGGTAATTGAAGAAGCCTGCTAGATGGTCCCTAAGCTGACCATCCCAGCAGACGTGCCAGCAGAGGCGCGGATCCAAATATTAGCAACAGGAGTGCGCGAGGTGCAAGAAGAAATGTCCAAGGTTCAGCTCGAGCTGAATTTTCACATAGCAGAGCTGCGGTTGAAGGCACAGCCTTCAACTCCTCGAGAGGCAAGGGAACAGCGTGCTAGTGCCATTACATCGAGGATGGAGGAGATCAGCAGTGCAATAAGGGACTGCACCAAAATGTTGGAAGAATCATTCGAGGTCCTCACAAATCTGCAGGACGAACCAAAAATACAATGCTTAGAAACAGAGGCGCATGAGCTACAGCAGCAATATGACAACATCAAAGGGACCGCGCAAACGGTGGCCCTCACTCAGAGGCTAGTGAGAATGCAACAGGCCAAAGCACTTAAAGAGCAAGTAGACGCACCGCGACATAAAGAAGCAGTTTCGAGGGCACGTGTTCAACCTTGGATTGACGAGGCCTTCATAATCATAGAAATAATTGAAGTCACGATCATGCACATGTAGGGAACACAGGAATAGATACAGGGGAGTAGTTCTGACACCACGGTCTTAGAACAACGTGTACAGGAGACACAGCAGGCAGCTACTCAGTGCATTGCCAACCTTGCGGTCGTCCGAGTAGAGTTGGGAGGTCTCCGCAAGAAGATCTCCACACTGATAAAGTGACTTGAGGGTGAGTCACGATGTTTGTGTTAGGGACCTGTTGGGCGTGGGATCCCCCAAGGCATGTTTTGGGTCTTAAAGCTCAAGTTTTGACTAAGTCCATTGTAAAGAATCCGCGATTTGTGGGCATAAAGCACGAATATGGTAAATGAGTTAGAGGATTATCCACCCTTATTTTTGTAATGTAATGTCAGTTTGAGAGATCTACCTATGGTCCGCGGACCATGGGATTGTATAAATAGAGCAAGGCTCTAAGTGTAAAAGAGATAACAACGAAAGAAGGAAATCAATCGATGAAGCAGTGAGTCTAAGTATAGAGTCATGTCTTTGGGTCATAGAGTAGGAGAAGGCTTTGCAGTTGAGTGCCCAAAGACCTAGCAGTCTGCAGCTAAGTGCGCGAACCCCTGTAGCTGAGTGTGCAAGGCAGGTCGAGTCTGTAACCGGTCAAAGCATTAATAAAGAAAAGTTTTACAATATTTTTGTGTATCTTTTCCTAATTTATGCATTAAATTATATTGGGTATCAATTTCAAGTTTATTGTTTATTTGCTACGTGAACTTATATGAATGTGTTGAATAATTAAATATAATATAAGGTATCTTCTTACACAAAGATAACTAATTGTTATAAGAAGATAAGTAAGATCTATGGCGTGACTTGGGGAACTAGCGCAGATTGTTTCTCTAGCAGCGCGAAAGCCCCAAAACCCCTAGTTAGGGCTACACAAAGACAAATATAACAAGGTCGCGAAGGCCTCACAGGCCAGGAAAGTGCGCGAAGTAACCTGCATGAAGGTATTCACAGTTTGACTAAATCAACCCCTCAAACATCTCAAGGGTGCGGAAACCTGGTTATAGCATCCCCCCATACTGCTTCTGGTGAGACCTCAGTCCGTGCTCCATGGACTGTTGCTGAAAGAACCTGTATTACAGGGATTTTTTGAGCTAATTAACTCCGAACCTGGGTCAGGCCCCAACAAGACAACACCTGTGTCCCCTTTTCCCGCATCTTATCTATTAATATAAGGTAGTCTTCAATCGCATGGTCAAACTACGTATAGTATTTGCACGATAGGCACATAGGGTTCGTACACTCTCACACGTAGTCTCTTGGCACTTCACAATTGTAACAAATAACTTGTCCCCGACCTCTAACAGGTCCTCCTCCACCTTTGCCTCATCCATGTCCCTGATATCCTCCTCGTGCTCCCCTAGTGCATTGATCCAGAGGCTGAGTTTCTACCTGCACTCGATATGAGGGTCTTTTATCCATCATTAACTCAAAGATGTGGCAGTTACACTCGTCATGACCCACCAATTTACAGAAGTTGCAGAAGAGCTATTACAGTGTTTGTACAAATTTCTGCAGCAAGTGACAATTGTTTGTCACATGTTTTCCAACTACTTGACAGACAGCACACCACAGCGCAAGCCCTGTACTTGGTCCTGCTTGAGCTTCCAGCCTTAGAGGCATCGACCCTCCTCCTATAACATAATTTGCAAAGACAAGATAATGATCCTTATCATGCCCTTAACTCTTACATTTCAAACACCAAACTTCTTCGTGCACCTCTAGCCGAACTACTCTATCCTTCTTCAGACTTTGAAACTCTAGGAAAAGGTTCTTCAACTCCACGCGAATATGATAAACTGCCAAAGTGGCATCTTGAATCAGCATCTCATGCAATCTCATCACAATTTCCAGGGCTTATTCCTGGGTCCCAATATTTTGTTGTGATAAAGCAACCCTTAGATGAGGCAAAAGCGAAGCCACAAACCATTCGTGGTGTTGCCCACCCGTAAGATTCATGTTGGCTTATCGGATCTAGCATGGCTTATCGGATCTGGCATGGCTTATTGGATCTGGCATTTCAGTCTCTGATCCAGCTCCCAGGGTGTTTCACTAGGCCTCGTAATAATTTCCTTTAATCCAACAACTGATTGCGCTTTAGACTTGGGCCTACTGAATTCCTTATTTAGCATTGTCTCAATGTCTTCCAACGCAGCTGTCAGGTTATTAGTGCAGTACTTAATGTACCATGTTAGCACATGATAATGCAGTGTGATAACCAATGTTGTTTTCTTCATCTAATCATCTGTAATATTCTGGCTTGCCACACAACCTTTGCAATGAACCAAAACTGGTATGGGTCCTCATTTCCCAAGCCCTTGAAAATGGGAAACTTCGCTATATTCGCCATACTGAACAGTAGTGGAGGTGTGGGCGAAGGTGTATGATATGGAGACGAAGATGGAGCTAGTGTGGGTGGATAGGGTATTTGCAGGAACCCTCACCTTATTAACTGTACAATGCTATGCAGTGAAGCCTGTGCTGCCTCTTCATCGTCACTTAGAGGAGGTTCAATCAGCTAGCTATATCGAAGGCATGTTATTCCTCTATCTCTGAATATCTTTCCACTTTGGGTAGCTCCAAAAGGTAATTTCATAACCCACTTTTCACACAAGAGCATCTTAATCCAAGTATTCAGAGATCTTAAATATTTACCTCGGACTCCCTTGAAGAAGCATCGTTCTACTTCGCTATAACTGACCAAGATATTAACAGTGAATTCTGTCATAAATTCTCCTATGATGTGATTAAGCCAGTGATCGACAACACATGTGATCTTATCTTCAGAGGCTTCCAATCTCCACACTAACTCTAGGGTCCACACTATTGGACCATCAAGCCTCCACCTCCCTTGGTCGTCTACCAATTTAGCAATCCACTCGTACAATTCAACTAGGAAGGAACAGAAGAAGATTTTGTGTATCTCTATGTATAGATTTCTTCTCAACCACTGTTCTTTCATCAATTGTGGATTCATGTTCTCTCACATCATGAATTCGTGGATCTTTCTATCCAACCAATCCTCAAATTCCTTCTTAGTTGGATTCTAATGATGCAACATCACACATCTCTTTATGCAGATCCTGGTCGTAGCAATGGAACCATTTTTTGGCTTGGTGGGTCCTGACCCAGGTTGAGAGTTAAGATTAGCCAAACAAATCCCTACACTACTAACCCTTTCAGCATCAATCCGTGGAGCACGGATTGAAGTCTCACCCGAAGCAGTATGGGGGCATGTTGGAACCAAGTTTCTACACCTAGAGATTAGTGTAATGCTGTTTTGGGCCCTAACTCTTCCTTCGCACAGATTGATAAGACTTTTAGGGCTTATCAATATACTTCTCTTAACCAACCTCTAGACCTTCACAAAGTTCTATGACTCTCTTTTGCAGACCCTAAACAAGTGAATCAACCACTTACACGCCTCTGTGATCGTTCCCACTTAAGTATTTACCTAGATCATCTTAAGTATTTGATAACTTTAACATGCATTAAGATATTCTTCACGTAAACAGATATTATTACTTGCATTCATATAACAATGTAAAATATGCAGATTCGCGCATCAATACAATATTAAATCATAAACTCATTATTAATCATAACATAATCGCATTCATTCATAATAGAAGTAAATATATAAAACACAGATATTTCCATAATAATCTCTTTATTAATGCTTCAGAACTTCTTACAGACTCAAAAATACCCTACACACTCAGCTGCAGGGGTCCACACACATAGCTGCAGACTCTATTCTAGGCCTCTGCATACTCGATTGCAGAACCTCTCATCTACTCTAAGACTCTTTGCTCTTCACTTCTACTGACCCATTACATTCGTCTCCATCATCATCAACTGGTTAACATGCCTTAGACTCTCTAAGACTCTCCTTTTTATACAATCCCATGGTCTATGGACCATCAGTAGATCTACTAAAGCCAACATAATTTACATAAACAAAGGGTAAAAACCCTTTATGACACTTTACCATCTACGTGCTCTACAACCACATCTTGCGGAGACTTGACATTTTACATACAAAAACTTGGGCTTTCTTCCCTAAAACTTGGGCTTTTATCCCAAAATTGACCCTAGGGGACCTTGTCCCTGTTAGCACTTGAAATTTCACCTCAGGCTGAAAAAGGTAAACTCCAAGGCAACATCAAACCACTTAGCCTCGTAGCTAGCCCTACGGGGCAGGAGAGGGCTCTCTCCGGTATATCTCAGCAAAAGATATTCAAAGGGCGGAGATAACTAATAAAGAACATTGATTTTAGGCTAGTAAACTGATAAAAGGTTTGATTTGAGATTTTTGGGATTTTGGTGGAAAATCAGGGAAAGGCAATTTTGGGTGCGGGGATTGGACACAGTTTTTGCAGGGGGTTCTTTGGGGAAAGGTAGGAGACTGTATTGATGCCTTTGAAAGAGTCAGATGGGCAAGAATGACTGGTGAGGAGCTAAGGAGAGCAAGTAAACACCTTGAGTTCTCCTTAAACAGATGAAAACATTGATATTAAGCAAACTTAAAAGCAGAGCATGGCAATCATGAATTCTACTTTAACACTTCATTTGCCTAATTTGCAGAAGGAAAAGTGAGAAGATGATTCACATAACAAACTTACAAGTACAAAGAGAAACACACCATCAATACATGTAACCACAGGAATCCCAAAAAGGACTGCAAAACCCTGGTCTTTCTTCCTTTGCCAAAATTGCAGAGATACAATGAGTAATACAATAGAAGCTTTCTCCCTCAAGAGTCCAACCATGAAAATGACCAAGAAAGTACATAATATAGGCAATCTAACATCTTTCCTTGCCTCTAGGGGTCGAGCTCACTATCCTAGGAGCTGTTTCAACCAATTCTAAACTGAGCACTGAAAACTAGGCAGTCAAAACAACTTGCCTCTATAAGCTAGGAAACCAATACATTCATTAAATTTTTGCCTATCTCATGAATGAATCTTCTAGAAGAGATAAATGAGTGTCAAAATATCATAAAATTACATCATTTACAACAAGGAGGATCAAAATCCACTCTAAAAAGTCAAATCCAGTCAAAACTGCGTTTTGCTGAGCTGTAGGTGCATTTCTGTGAAAATTGCCCAACGCGTAGCGCCCTGATTCTGAACGCGTAGAGCGCGCCCAACGCGTAGAGCGCGCCCAACGCGTAGTGCCTGTGTATTTTTCCCACTGTGATGACTGCCCCGACGCGTAGCGCCTTTCCAACGCGTAGCGCGTAGGTCCTGATGCGTAGCGCGTGGGCTCTCACAGCAATTTCGCCCAGTTTTTTCACTAAGTCGCCTTTCACACTTGCTCTTGGAGTCTTGGAGGCAAATAATGATAAAATGAAGGGAGGGGGGCTTTTATAAACTTGATTTGAATTAATTTCCCCTCAAACCCACTTTCTAATGTTTATAACATGACACTTTTCAAAATTTAAATGCTGCTGACTTATGGTTTCCTTTTTGTCCTGAAATTGGTTGAAATGATGCTTTTTCTTGAAAATTTTTGCAGAGGTAGCTTCTGAGGAGTCTTGGCAAAGGGGACCAGGGCCGCATGCTGACTTCCGAAGAGTTTGAATTTTTACCAATTTTACAAAAAATGAGAAAATGACCTTGTCTTCAAAAACAGGGATTTTGAATTCAAGGTAAAAATTAGTTGTACAATATGAAATCCTTTGAAGTGATGCTTTGATAGACATCTCTCTGGCCTGTTGGGCATTTATTTTCCTTAAAGACATGACCTCAAAGACAAATTGGACTAAACCCTAGACTTAGGACCTTGACTTCATAACAATACCAATGACCCTGTAAAGAATTTTATTGACTGAAACAAGCTTAATCCAGCAGTGCCAAGAGGGGAATAAAAGACACAAGCTCCTCCATCAGGGTTATGGCATGCCTAATGGAATGCAATAGGATGACACTAATGAGACACCTACTTATGCAAATGCAAAGAGTTTTGATCGCTGATGGAGGGCTACTAGACCAACTCTAACAGCCCCAACAAACCGTGATCACATTATGCCTTTTTCATGGATACAACCCCTATTTCTTACTACTCATTCAACAATTGGGCAACCTCAAAGGTCACTTAATTTATACAAATTAATAGGCAGCCACCCAATAGAATGTAAAAAATGAACAATACATATTAAAGAAAATTCTTTAGTGTGTCTATGTTGTTACATCGATTGTTCAAAATAAGCATAACTTGTTATATTACATCTAAATCATCCTAATGGTTGATGCCTCTTGGACTTTTTCTATTCTCACGTTGGTTATTTTGTTACTTTATTTCTTAAACATTGTCAAAGACCAAATGCTCAAGCACCATAGAAATTGGAGGAATGATATATCATGGTAAAAAGTAACAAAATTAGAAGTAACGACATATCAAATGAATTCATGTGATAGTGTTCATCCCCTGAGTTTGTGCCATTTTTTTGTAACCAATCAAATGCACTTTTCCAAACCATCACATAAGTAATCCAAAACTAGGTGGAAACTACTTAATGATCCTATATTATCACTTAAATAATATGATTTGTAGATAAGGCTACCCTTGATCAAAATATAAATTATAGAAAAAAAATCAATAGGAAAATGATAACATAGGACAATTAGGATAGTTTCAGGACAAGATAAATGGACGATGAAACGGCACAATTCATGGGCTCAACAACAACAACGGTCATAACATAAAACCAAATTTTCCTCACTATGAGGTTATAATCTAGTAGTGCATCAATGATATTGACATCAAGAGATATTGTTTTTACCAAAGCTCAATAGGTAAAGTGGATAACACCCCTTGAGGTTGTAAGAAATTCCCATAGAAATCCTTTAACACTAATCTAGGCAAACCTGATGTTAGTGAACCTAGAGCTTTCCAACACTTTGATGACATGATGTAAGTAGATGCCCCCCATCCAAGATGGTCCTATGAATGTGCTATCCTAAGACTTGGGCCATTATCTAGAAGGTTATGTAATGTGTAAACGAAGGTTTCCACAAAGAAGGATTAAACATCATGATATTGGAATATGAGGGATCCAACCCACCAATAGTAGATAAGAGTGTGTTGGGTTATTCTAGGAAACATTGCAAACCTTCTAGTGTGGACATAACAACTGGAGCATGGACCAGATCTCTATAATACTATAGTTTTGAGTATCTCTCGCATTATAATTATGCATAGTCTTTACAAGCACCCCCTTTGGTGTGCATGGCATGGTATTTACCGCTAGATTAACAAAATGAAGAAGATCATCAGGTGGAGGTTGGTTCATGGGTTTTGAGCATGGTAACTTTTAGGGGCGAATTTTAGCTCAAGGGCGAAGTTTAAGGGGTTTTTCATTTTAGAGGGGTGAAATTTTTATAAAACACCCATTTCATATATTTAGCCCAACTTTTATTTAAAAAATAATTATGTTTTTTCATTTTAGCCCCAAAAAATGGGGGCAGATAAACTATGAAAAGACTCATTTGACCTGATTCGCCTAGTATGGGAGGTTATATTCCATTACAATCGCCCAATTTTTTGTTTTTCAATGTTAAATTCATTTGCAATCGCCCATTTTCTGGTTTGGGAGGTGGTTTGGGAGGTTTTATTTGGTCCCAATAAATAAAAATATAAATAAAGTGGAGGTTTGGTAAATAAATAAAACCTCTTTTTATACTTACTCCAAAGGTATGGTAATAAATAAAAATATAAATAAACTAGAGGTATGGTAAATAAATAAAACCTCTTTTTATATTTAGTCCATAACCCTCTTTCTATTTAAGAAGGCTCAAAAAAGAGGTTTTATTTAAGTGAATCCTATGGACCAAATACCATATTTATAAAAGAGGTATGGTAAATTAATAAAAATATAAATAAATGAGAGGTATGGTAAATAAATAAAACATTTTTTATATTTACTCCATAATTCACCTTATATTTACGAACACGCAAGGGTGTAAATAAATAAAAATATAAATAAATTGGACGTATGGTAAATAAATAAAACCTCTTTTTATACTTACTCCAAAGGCATGGTAAATAAATATAAATATAAATAAACTAGAGGTATGGTAAATAAATAAAACCTCTTTTTATATTTAGTCCATAACCCTATTTCTATTTAAGAAGACTCAAAAAGGAGGTTTTATTTAAGTGAATCCTATCGGCCAAATACCATATTTATAAAAGAGGTATGGTAAATTAATAAAAATATAAATAAATGAGAGGTATGAAAAATAAATAAAACATTTTTTTATATTTTCTCCATAAGTCGCCTTATATTTACAAACACTCAAAAAATGTGTTATATTTAGGTGAAGCCTATGGGCCAAATACCATGGGCCAAATTATTATTAATACCATGCAAAAAAAAATTATTAACCCTAATATTAGTACTAATAAATATAAAGATGGCACATGGTATTGACCCATGGTATTCACATGGAATGTAACCTATTTAAAGGGGGGAATTAAACCAACATAGATCCATCTTTACTCTGGATCTACTAAGCGTTGAGAGGGATCAAGTATCATGATATGCAAACTAGCATAGAGTGAAAAAATATTTGTTAGAAAATTATATATTACGAAGCAATGGAACACATAAAATATTGTAGAAACATAAACATAGAAAACGCATAAAATAAGAGAGACACAAATATACATGGTTCACCCAGTTTGGGCTACATCCACGGAGAAACAACCAGTCCTTCCTTTTATATTATCCAGCAAACTGAAGAGATACAACCTACAACAGATCTGCTGTAACACCCTCTTCGCTCTCAATCTCCTCTCTCTTTCTCACTCAGAATACAGATCTACATAGACGCAATACAATTCCCTCATATATAGTGAGGGGTTGCCTTCTAGGGTGAAAAACCCTAAATTAAACATAACTTCTACCGTTAGATCTCTACCTAATGAACAACCTAGATTGACTAGAAATTACTATACTTTTACAAGGAAATTCTACATCTATTCTTAGCTTCGGGGACACTGCCCCCAAAACCCCCCGCCAAGGGGGCGCTCCCCAAAGGTCACAGTCGCCCCCCCCTCACCCCCCCTGCAGTGAATATTTTATGGGAGGCATTGCCGCCCCATTTCGAACTGGGGTCCAATGTGGTAATACCTTTGAATACAAAAGATAATCAAGCTCCACACCCAACAATCTCCCACTTGGAGACTGATTATAGCAACTCCACTGCTACTTCATTTGTTGGACAATAACTCCTCTTTGGACCTTGTTGTTTCTCATCTTCTTCATCATACTTGAAGACCAATTGAAACTGAGCATATTCTCAGTTTCTCCCTGGTTACAACTTTTATTAGCATATCTACAAGATTTTGGCTAGTGTGTATCTTTTCCAGCTTCAACTCTCCATCTTCCAACACTGATCATATGAAATGGTACTTGACTTGTATGTGTTTAGTCCTAGAATGAAATTCTGATTTCTTTGCAGGATGAATGGTACTTTGGCTATCACTGTATAACATTCCCATATCATGCTCCTTACCTAATTCACCCATAAACCTTTGTAACCAAATCATTTCTTTACTAGCCTCTGTAGCAGCAACATACTCTGCTTCTGTTGTTGAAAGTGCAACAACACTTTGGATTTTTGAAACCCAACTGATAGTTGTTCCACCTACAGTAAATACATATCTTGTAGTGCTCCTCCTATTATCTCTGTCACCTGCCATATTTGCATCAACATATCCCTGTAGAGAAATGTTTTAACCACCAAAGCATAACGCTTGATTTGTGGTACCTTTCAAATATCTGAGAATCCATTTCACTGCCATGCAATGTTCCTTTCCTAGATTGTTCATGTACCTGCTTACAACTCCCACTGCATGTGCAATATTAGGCCTTGTGAAAACCATTTCATACATTAAGCTTCCAACTGCTAATGCATATGGAACTTTAGACATATAATCCATGTCTTCTTGGGTCCCTGGGCACATTTCCTTACTAAGTTTAAAATGGCTAGCAAAAGGTGTACTAACTGGATTTCCATTGTGCATATTAAATCTTTCAATACCTTTTGTATGTACTCATTCTGAGACAATGTTAGTTTGCAATTTTTTCTGACTCTAGTTATTCTCATACCAAGGATTTGTTTTGCAGCTCCCAAATCCTTCATTGCAAATGAATTTTCCAATTTTCTTTTGAGCACATTTATTTCCTGCATGTTAGACCCTACAACAAGCATGTCATCTACATACAATAACAATATAATATAGCTGCCATCATTTTGCTTTTTTAGATAAACACAATGATCAGAGTGACATCTAGTATAACCATGTTCAGAAATAAACTTGTCAAATTTTAGATACCACTGCCTTGGAGCCTGTTTTAAGACATACAAGCTCTTCTTCAACCTGTACACTAGTTTCCCCTTCCCTTTTACCTCATATCCTTGTGTTTGCTGCATATATATCTCTTCCTCCAGATCCCCATGGAGAAAGGTTGTCTTTACATCTAACTGCTCAAGATGCAAATCTTCAGCTGCTACTAGACTTATAATAGTTTTGATTGAACTCATTTTAACAATAGGAGAAAATATTTCATCAAAATCAATACCTTTCTTTTGTGCAAACCCCTTCACCACAAGTCTAGCTTTGTACCTCTATTTTCCTCCATCTTCTTCCTTCAGCCTGTAAACCCATTTATTCTGCACTGTAGTTTTACCTGTAGGAAACCTAACTAAGTCCCAAGTTTTGTTATGCATTAATGATTCCATCTCTTCTTCCATGGCTAGATCCCACTTCTTCCTGCTTTCAACCTGCATTGCTTCTTCATAACATTCAGGTTCACCAGAATCAGTCAACAATAAATAATATAATGAAGGAGAGTATTGTTCGGGGGGTCTACTTATCCTGGTAGATCTTCTAACACCACTTCCAAGTGTTTGGGGTTCCTATTGTTGTTGTGGTGGTTGCTATTGTTGTGGTTGTTGATTATTATTATTTTCAGGCACCTTTAATTTTTCAGTGATCTCATCAAGAACTGTGTATTCCTTATTTTTTTTCCTGAATCTTTTCCTGCAACGGATTCTTATACAAGACCTTTTCATTGAATATTACATCTCTGCTCCTAATGATTTTGTGATTTTCATAATCATATAAGCGATAACCAAAATCATTAACACCATATCCAATAAAGGTACATTTCTTTGATTTTGCCTCAAGCTTTGTTCTATTTTCTTTATTAATATGGACAAAGGCCTCACAACCAAAAGGCTTTAAAAAGGAGTAGTTTACCTTTTTTCCTGTCCATGCTTCCTCTAGAACACCACCATCCAAGGAACTTGAAGGCCCACTATTTATTAAATAAACAGTAGTATCTACAATATCTGCCCAAAATTGTAAAGGCAATCCTGCATGCAATCTCATGCACCTTGCACGCTCCATGATTGTTCTATTCATCCTTTCTGACACACCATTTCCTTGTGGTGTTCTTGGCACTGTCTTCTATCTGCGAATTCCATGCTCTGAACAGTACCTATCAAACTCGTTGCTGCAATATTCACCTCCATTATCTGATCTGGGACACTTCAATTTCTTTCCTGTCTCAATCTCAACCAAAACTTTCCATTTCTTGAAAGTATCAAATACATCAAATTTATTCTTAATACAGTAAATCCATGTTTTTCTAGTTTCATCATCAATAAAAGTAACATAATAACGAGAGCCACCAAGAGATGATACCTGAGCAAGTCCCCATACATCTATATGCACAAGCTCTAATTTTTCACTCTTCCTTTCTTTCCCAACTCTGAGAAATCTAACTCTCTTCTATTTTCCATAAATGCAATTCTCACAGAAGTCCAAATCAACATTCTTCAAACCCGGCAACAAATTCCTTGAGTGAATGATCTTCATCTCCTTCTCACTCATGTGTCCGAGCGTATGATAGAATAATGTTGAATCTGCTCCTTTGGGAGTTAAAGCATTAACATAGTTAGAAATACCATTCCATAAATACAATGTACCAACCTTTTCGCCTTTTGCTATTACCAGGGCTCCTTTGGTGACCTTCCAAGCTTTATCTATGAAATTTTTCACACAACCTTCACCACCTAATTGCCCTGTTGAAATCAAATTTTTCTTCAGATCTGGAACATGCCTTACCTCCTTTAGTAGCCATTGGTTTCCATTTTGTTGTTTTACAAGAACCTTACCCATTCCAACAATTTTATAGGGTTTATCATCACCCAAATGGACTTGTCCAAAATATCCTTGAACATAGTCATGAAAGTATTTCTTATCAGATATGGCATGGAATGAGGCCCCCGAATCTACCACCTAGGAATCAGTGATATTTTCGAAAGAAAGAATCAAATAATCTTATAACACCTCACCTATCACATTTGATTCATGATTGTTTTCTTGTTGTGCATCTCCTTCTTTTCCCTTCCGAGATCTACAGTCTTTCTTTAGGTGTCCTTTCTTTCCACATTTCTAGTAGACTATCCCCGATCTGGACTTGGATCTACCTTTCCTTGATTTACTGCAATATCCTGAGCTCTTTCCTCTTTCCATTTTTCTTCCCCTAGACTCTGCACTCAAAGAATTACTCGATATCTCACCAGAGCTTTTCCGTCGCTTTTCCTTGCTAAGGATAGCACCGACAACATCATCAAACTTTAAATTACTAGATCTAGAAATAAAGTTACTAATGGCCATTACAAAACCATTCCAAATTTCTGGCAATGAGCACAAGAATAACAGAGCTCTAACTTCAACATCAAATTTTACCCCTACAGAACTTAACTGACTTGTAACAGTATTAAAATCATTTAAATGGTCTGTAACAGATCCACCTTCAGACATCTTCATATTAAATAAATGCTTCATAAGAAATACCTTATTTGAGGCCAAGGGTTTTTCATATAGTTTTGCCAACGCCTAAATTAAACCCTCCATCGTTGTTTCCTTCGAAATGTTGAAGGCAACCGACGTTGCGAGGCACAACCATACTATTCCGAGTGCCTTTCTATCAAGAAGCTTCCATTCTTCATCTGTCATACCCATTGGCATCTTTATTTTTCCACCCAATGGTAGGTACAGATCTTTCTAATATAGATAATCTTCCATCTGCATCTTCCATAGCGAGAAGTTTTTGTCGATAAATTTATCGACCCTAAACTTACCATATTCCACCATTGCTCCCACTCGAACCAGGAATCCTTCTCTCCTGCGAGTTTATCAACCAAAAAGACCTTCGGCTCTGATACCAGTTGTTAGAAAATTATATATTACGGAGCAATGGAACACATAAAATATTGCATAAATATAAACACAAAAAACGCATAAAACAAGAGAGACACAGATATGCGTGGTTCACCCAGTTTGGGCTACGTCCACAGAGAAACAACCAGTCCTTCCTTTTATATTATCCAGCAAACTGAAGAGGTACAACCTATAGAAGATCCACTGTAACACCCTCGTTTCTCTCAATCTCCTCTCTCTTTCTCACTCAGAATACAAATCTACATAGACGCAATACAATTCCCTCATATATAGTGAGGGGTTGCCTTCTAGAGTGAAAAACCCTAAATTAAACATAACTTCTACTATCAGAACTCTGCCTAATGAATGGCACAGATTGACTAGAAATTACTATACTTTTACAAGGCAATTTTACATCTATTCTTAGCTTCGGGGGCACTGCCCCCGAAACCCCCCACCAGGGGGGGCTCCCCAAAGGTTGCAGCTGCCCCCCTGGACCCCCCTGCAGCGAATATTTTACGAGCGACGTTGCTACCCCATTTCGAACTGGGGTCCAATGTGGCAATACCTT
The DNA here is from genome assembly GCA_031772625.1 of Pinus tabuliformis. NCBI lineage: Eukaryota > Viridiplantae > Streptophyta > Pinopsida > Pinales > Pinaceae > Pinus > Pinus tabuliformis. Next base: position 1,754,741,610 of record CM062817.1, on the reverse strand, counting down.
TGAATACAGAAGATAATCAAGCTCCACACCCAACAATATTTGATCCCTCTCGGGGCTTGGTAGATCAAGAGAAAAATCAATTATTAATTTTATTAATTTTTATAAATTACTGATAGTAGTTTTTAAGCTCTAGTTCTATGATAAGCCATGGTATTGACCCATGGTAATACCGTGGTATTCATACGAGAATAGACTATTTAAATAGGAAATTATATCAGCTTAGATCCGTCTTAATTCCGGGTCTACCAAGTGTTGACAAGGATAAATAGATTTCATCCCTCTAAGAGTGGTAGATGTGGAGTTAAGATGGATATAAGTTGGTTTTATGATAATGAAGATATTAAATAGATTTAGGAACTTATATTGTAAAAAAAATATTAAGGTGAATGGTTAAAGATACATTTAGTCACTTCACAAAATTTAGTAAAAAATACCAATATCTCCATTAATATCAGTTTTTCTAACTGAACAAAAAAAAAATCAAAACAGTGAAATCTTATCACTTTTTCTACATCACCCTTGCAAAATAGAGATAGTCACTGCCCAGACTTCCCACCATTTTTTAAACATTCTCAATATGATATCTTCATGAAAAAGTTAAGGTACTGATGTTGGATTAGTTCCTTTCATCTTCTTTGTTATTCTTATCTTGTCGTAATGATCTGTAAGGGTTGGGCCACTGCACCATATTGTCCTAAAAGGCACAGATTGTGCACCAAAAAGGAAATTAATTCACATGTTACAATGTTATTAAAAAATGAAAGACGTATGAAGGTAGTGAATTATGCTAATAAGAAATTTATATTGGGAGAGGCGTAATTAAATTTTATTATTTAATTGAAGATTTCCAATTAAAATAATAATGAATCTACATTTATATATTTATATATTGATTGGAAGGCTTCTTACAACAGTCACTTCTTTCCAATAGATCCCCTTCAGGCCATTGGGATACCTACTACTTTCTTATATTGTATAGTTGGGCTTGCTACTTGTTGGCGTGTTGGGGTAAACAAACTTGATGTGTCTTTTTTATCTCGCAGTTGGACGTCTATGGAATAAGAAAGAAATTTGATAGCTTGACAAAAGTGGTAGCTTGACAAACGTGGTAGAGAAAAGATTAATATCTCCTAACTTGACAGAATTGGTGGTCAAGATCAATGCCTACAATAACTTTTTTTTGGAATATTATCAAAACTAATAGAAGGATATGAAAGAGCATATAGTAAGAACCTTGACAAACATGGCCACTGAAACTTGCAACATTGTTTGTAGGAAGAGAAAATTATGCTTATTTTTTCCAAACATGTATGTTAGTATATTACAGTTTAATGAATATGTTTTCCTATTATCATATATGCTTTCATACTTTAACCAAAAATTCACCAAGACTTCACAATGTTTTATTGTTCAATGAAATATTTGGCAAGATCTTACAAGATTTTATAATTCAATGAAAGATTTGCCATGGATTTACAAGATAATATAATCTAGTGAGAGATTCGCCAAAAAAATTATATATACATATTATATTACTGATAGAGTTGCCTCCCATTTTTCTTATGTATCATGGGGATTCGCCCATTTATTATACATATAAATTTAGGATGGTTCTTAAAATTTTCCCTGGTTCTGAGGTAGAAGTTCCACTTTTAGGATTCTCATAATTATGTGCTTTGGTTGTGATATTAATGTCTTTCTTCACCATAAATATATAGTTAGTGCAATATTATGTATTACTAGAAGTTTTTCCCCCACTTCCTCCTTGTTGAGGTGGTGGAGGATGAGCAACCATGTGTTTATGTTGGGTGAAAAGTATTCATCAAGACAACAGGTGGATTAGCAGTAGGTTGTTGTGAGGAGTATCAATGAATACAATCCATCTAGGGGCACTCATGAGTGAGATGGTATTCCCCATGAATATTGCAAGGGTAATGATTTTTCTTTTTATTCTCTTTCATACCACCGCCAAAGTTCTCTTAATTTTTTGATGCTCCTTGTTCCTCATTTGAATTTTTAGATTTGTATTTTCTTCTTACCTCCTATTTGTCAAGGGTTCTTTATTGATGTGCAGTGAACAAAGTTGACCCCATAGGTGGGAAAAATGAATTAGGAGCCTGAGTATAAGGCATGTTAACTAGTATACTAGAATAGATATTCATTTGAACCATCTAAGAAGCTAGCTAGCCAATGTTTCCAGAAAATACAAACCACACTACACCATCAACATGGGTTCTAGGTTTGTGATCATAATATCAATCAATGATAGAGGAGAGTTGGGAATAATATCATATAAGGTACCCACTTGAGAATAGATCAATTCAAGTTGATGGGAATGCATGATGGCTTGATCATTGGGTTGGGCTCTTACCTTTGCAACATCTTCAAAAATCCTAGCCAACAGGGAATTAGTGAAACTCTCATGTAAGAAATCATTAGGGAACTCGGTTCTTAAGAGATTTAATCTTCTTCCCCACCCATGAATATGATCAAAATTTGGGTGGATGTATCTTGGTGGAATTTAGTGAGAATTTTGGTTCTAGTATTGTATGTAACATGTAATTTATAGTGATTGACAAAGGCCTAAGATAAACACATGAAATTATAATAGGTGGTGAACTCTAATTCAATGTGCCATTTCATAGCACTATTAGTAATATTCTGTTGGAAAAGATGCAACTGCATGCTATCATCCATGAATGAGTTGGAAGAGGACCACAAGTGATAAGTAGTAATGTGGGTTGTAGGGTATTCTAAAAGCTTACCATAAAGCTTAGGACTGTCTAATGGTATTTTATGTGGGACATGTGGTCATGCAATATTATCCTTGATGGGATCATTCATTAACTTAGACATATCAGGAAAATCAAGTGTTTCCATGAAAGGTGAGTTGAATTATTCTTAGGGGGATTAGCTACTCCCTGTGACACAAGTGATGGAGGTGCTCCACCGATATCTCAGTTTCTAATGTTATTATGACTCATGGAAGTGGTTTGACTAGAGTTATTAGCTCCAACACCCATGTAAACTTTTTGTTGGTTAATTACCCTAGGGTGGATACCAATAGTGGCAAAAGGATCCCCAAAATAATGTTGACCTTCTAAGCCAAAGGGTGTTCTAGAAGGATTACCAAAAGGATGAGGCCCCCAAATATTAACATATTATGAGATAAATTGTTCCCTCCCCCATAGGTATTCCATGGAAATGTGAACCCATGAAATGAGGCCCCCCCTAACAATTGACTTCCAAAAGAATTAGAGTGCTCAATAGAAATGAATGTACTAGAAGTTGTGCTAGAGGATGACATGGAATAAGAAAAATGATTCCAATCATAAGGAAATACATTATTGGGTATAGTCACACTCCATACTAAGATATTGGTACCCATCGTAGGGCTTTAAAAATCAAATTTGAATGAGAATTTTGAGTCTCCAATATTGGACATAGCTATGCTAAATTTGGTTAAGATAGAAGCTCCAATAAATATGATCGAAGATGGTGTGGTCATTGATGTGGAGGTACATATGGTGGAAGTTGATCCATATATTAGGGGCTAATATCTAGACATGGGGATCTTCACTCAACGAACCTATGACATATCACATGCGTTCATGGTATACTAAACAATACCCATGATTTGACTACATATTAGAAAATATGTTATGCAACCAGCTCATAGAAAAGATAGATCAACGACTTGAGAATTATCCTCTTCAAGGGGGCAACCTCCTTTACATTACATAAATGAACAATTCTTGGATGATACAAATGATAATACCTCATTTCTATATATAGGATTCTAAGGGGTCACAATATAATCAAAGCCTACATAAAAATAATAATGTAAGGCCACAAAAATAGCAATAGTGGGCTTCTATGGGGCACAACAATAACAATAGGGGATTACACTAATAACAATAAGGGGAATGCACTTGTATTATAGGGACCTAACATGCCCCTCTCCTTAGAAAAAGTGGTTTCCTCAATGCTTGAGTAGTTCTGGATGCTTCCATATAAAATTATCATCCTCCCATGTGGAATCTTTAGTGGGTAACTTCTTCCACTTAATGAGATACTCTAAAATTAATTGATTCCGTAGCTGTCAAGTTCTTGTTTCCATGAGTGATTCAGGCTCAAATATGATTTTTCCTTCTTCGTCAAGTTCTAGAAACATTTTTTGAACTGGGAGCTTTCATCAATAACTTTCTTTAATCATGAAACATGGAAAAATGGGTGTACTCGAGAAGATACTGAAAACTCCAATTTGTATGCCATAGTACCAATATTTGGCAACACCTTGTCAGGACCATAGTACTTGGGTGATAATTTATTATCCTTTTTAGCTTGATTGAGGGACACTTGTTTGTATGGTTGTAGCCATAAAAATACCTACTCACCTACATCAAAAAAAAATTCATTGCAATGTTGATCTACCTGTCGTTTCATTCGATTTTGCGCCATAGTGATCTTATCCTTTAATAGTTGGAGAACTTATTGTTGATGCTCAATGTGATCTTCCACTACTTGAACCTTACAATTTTCTCTTAAAGATGATGTGGTGGACAGTGGATGATATCCATAAAGTGCCATAAATGGGGTCATTTTTTGCTATAGTATGGAAGGAAGTGGTAAACCACCATTCAGGTAGAGGTAACTGCTTGACCCATTATGTGTGTTTATCATATACAAAGAAAATAAGATATTCCTCCAAACATTTGTTCACTATCTCATTTTTTCTATCAGATTTAGGATGATAAGATGAGATCTGAGCTAGTTGAGTACCAAGACAAGAAAATAATTTCATCCAAAAATTTCTAGTGAAAATGGGATCTCCGTCACGTACAATAATCTTTGGGTTTCCATGTAGATTTGAATTGTTTACATAAATGAAGTAGCAACTATATTGCATTTAAAAGGATGAGATAATGCATAAAACTATGCAGACTTGGTAATTCTGTCAACTACCACCATGATGACACTCTTTCCTTTAGACTTGGGTAAACTTATGATAAAATCCATTGGGACCTCCTCCTAATTCTGACCTGGAATGGCTAAAGTTTGTAACAAACCCAGGTTCTTAATTGTCTCAACTTTATTTTGTTGCAAACCAAGCATTCTGCCACAAACTCCTGAATATCATATTTAAGGCCATCCCAAAAAAATCCTGCTTGAACCTATGGTAACTTTTCAAAAATCCTCAATGCCTTCGTAAGGGGGAGGCGCGCAATTGTAACACCCCCTCCCAAGTATACCCAAAGTAACCATGCCAACCAGGGTCAACATGAGGATAGATGTTACTACAATCATATTCAACCTCCCATGACACCTTAAGGAAGTGGAATCGATGGAACATCACATACAATCATCCAACATCATCAACAAAACCCTCATGAATCAAGTCAGCCACTCAAAAAGTCTTTCCATAGGTCCCACTGCTATTATGCATCTCTTAGGCCATAGTTTCTCTCATGCTATGGGAAAGGGAGTGACCAGAAACCCAAATTCACTCTCACAGACCTATCTGCCAGCAATTTTGGACCAAAATTGCTAGTTATGTGCTAGCGACCCTGGGATTTAAGCCACTTTGCTAGCCCAAAATCTTGGCCTCTACCCAGTACTTGTTGTAACTTTTAGAATTCATTAAAAACATAATAACAATGTTGATCAATCAAAAATTACCCTCAGGACTAAGCCTAGGCATCCCCAATCGAGATTGATATTCTGTTAAACACTTGGCATCAATGCAACTTACAGGTCTAGGATACAAGACAGATCATAAATGACTGAAAAACTTATGAAACATAACCAAAAGGATAACCTCCTTCTCCATTGAACTACTACGTCATCAATTAGGTCTTGCATCTATCTGTTTAATATTTACAAATAGATATATGAAATAACCATGACATGAACCAGTTATTCAACCATTCTTATAACCAACATAAAACCATATAAATATCAGAGATATGAAAACCATTAAATACACATATAAATCAGTGCAAAAGTGAGATAAGTTAGCTTTATTAGTCATAGGAAAATATGACTAGGTTCCGGACTTCCACGTACCAACTGACCATAGACATGGTTGAACCAAATCTCTCTTTCAGCCAGTCACCCTCGTTCCATATTCCAAGCATGAATGTGGGATCTCATAGAACAACTAATCCAAGAAAAACCAAATGAATCTAGAGGTTAAACCACCTCCACCCCAATCCAACTTTTATCACATCAAAACTGGTGCTCCGATCACAACCGAATAGAACTTGGAAATCCATCTGGAATTCATCAATATCCTTGAAGAATTTTCCATCTCCTTGTCTCTCGGGGCTTTACCACAATCCAAACCCAGATCACTAGGCCCTAAACCAACACTTCTCTCTCAGGCTTTACCGTGTATCCTACCAAAACTGGTCAAGGGATTCCTAAGCCTTTGGGAATGAACCTTGAGACCACTTCTGCCATGGATTCCAAAATCCATCCAGCAATTCCAAAGTTCCAAAACTGAAATAAACATCCCAACATACCATGGCATCCAGAAAAAGGCTAGGCTAGGTTGAAATCCACTGTCATAACCCAACAAAACCATGCCACCGACGAAAAGAGAACCATACACCAACATGAAAAGCCATGCATGTCCAAACTAGCTAGGAAATCACACATCCAAAAGGTTACCTACAAGTATTCCCATTGAAGCCGCTTGATCCTAATTTCCATCCTTGATCCTTGCTTTCCTTCCTTTCCCTTGTTTGTTTTCCCTTCCTTGATCCAATGCTAGAGTGCTCCAAGAAAACTCTAAGTCAACAAGAGAGTGAGTGAGAGAGAGAGAGAGAGAGAGAGAGAGAATAATGAGAGAGCTCCAAACTTGAACTTGAAAAAAGATTACACTTTCAAGACTTGCCAACTGATCCTTAGAATCCTTTTTATGAATGAAGCCTCTATTTTCTTCATTTTCCATTATTTTCCTTCAATTTCCTCCTCACATGCAACTTGTGACCTTTTACCTTCCTTTTCTCCTAATTTCCTTTAATTTCATAAATAAATGTGTCAAAAAATCATTTTTTCCTTTTAATTCCTTTGCCTTAGCCATCACCAATTTTCCTTAGCCAAAACACACATCCAATGACGCCCACTAGAATATCTTTGCCCAGCATTCAACTTAGAATAAGTGTCCCTTAATTGTGGTCTTATTTTGCCTTTATTAACTTTTATTACATGAACTTTTCACCAAGGCTGTTACGGAACCCTCCCCCTTGGGGAACACCATCCTCGGTGTTAAACCACACCAAGACCTTAGCAAAACCACTGAAAAGAAAACATGTTGCCTACTAAGCTTTATAACTTAGCTCATTGCAGTAATTACAATGAAGAACCTGCTCAAAAGAAAAACATCATGACAACATGACAATATAACAACCATAATAACATCACAGCCATATCGCTTATTGGAGCTTTATAACACAGCTCATTAGAGTATTTATAATAACCACATATGCACATTTTCTAAACCATAAAATAAAATGATACAATGCATGTACCAATCAACAAGGGAATCCATAGGATCACACCTCCACCCTCAAAGTAATACCAGGATTCACCTCCTTCCCAGGAAGTCCAAAATCCACACACAAAGTTGCATCAAATGTCCAGTGCTATAATCTTGTGCCACTTGTCCCCTCAGCGAACAGTTATCGGCTCATTGCTCCAGGGCGCACACCCAATGTGCATCTGATTCCATTTGGCAATGCTAATGACCAAACCAATATATCCATGACCTTCCCTTCTCTGCTACGAAGCCCCTCAGGAAATCTGGTCACCCCCTTCTGTGCATTCACTCACCTTCCAGGTTCCCTAGAATCCCCTATCTTGGGTGATCCATCTCTTGGCAAGGCCTCCTTGCACCGGAAGATATAAAACCAAGGCATATACCTGCCTCAAAACCATCATGTCGGTCATATCATGATCTGGGAAATCAATGGACAATATTGGGTACCAGTGTACCACAATGGCCCTACTCTTGAAGTGTTTTACTAGCATACTATTGAATGTTCCAATCCTTTTATTGTTGTTGCCAATTCTTACAGTTGATTTCAGCCACTCAACCGAGCATGTTCATGTTTCCTATTCCAAGCGCATAACTTCCATTAGATTCAAATAAATTGATATAAACTCAAATCATACCTCATTGGTAGTACGTCAATAAGATACACTTGTAATCATGTTCGCTTCCTGTCACAACAAGTAAAACTAGCATATTTGACCAAATAAACATGTATAAGAATATCACATCAGGCTAGCTCACAACATAACCATCAAATCATAAATCACATGTAACCATCATAACCAGGATCATAGATCACATATAATCATCATATACCATAATCATAAATCACACGCATGACAAAACTGAAATGGAATGTTGATACTTATCCTTTAATCAACCCTTAGCTTCTACCATTGTCTTTATTCTGTATGCACTCCAGATTAGTTGCCACACCAGATAAACACCCAGTGCCTTCTGCTGAACCACGTGCACATACACATAGTGTGCATCACACACATACAGCTACACGCATCATACAACACCATGAAATACATGCATCTACACCATTACCATCTGTAACACATGTACATAGTGTCACTTGTACATTGCAACCACTTGCACAATGTGTGCACAGCTTCACATGTACACGACACCACCTGCACAAGACCACATGTACACTGCACCATTGTATAACGTGTACACAATACCACATGTGCATAGTACCACACACATGACATGTACGCGACACCATGTGTACACAGCGCCACATGCATGACATGTACATAGCACCACATGCAAACAGCACCACATGTACAACATGTACATGGCACCACATGCTCACAACACCATTTATACAATCATGCACACAACACCATACGTACATAGCACCATATGTACAACATGCATAGAATGCCATATGTACATAGCACTACATATCCAACATGTACATAGCATCATTTGTACACAACATTTCATATTCAACATGTGCACAACACCGTGTGCTCACAACATTGCATATCCATCACGTACATAGCACTACATATGCAATATTTGCACAACACTATTTGTATGATCCTGTACATAACATTGCATAAACAACATGTACACACACTATGTATACACAACACCGCATATGCACAACATCATAGATGCAACATGTACAACATATACAACATATGCATAACAATAGTACCTCACATCCAAAAGCAGATTGTCTCTGCCAAGAAACCTTTCTCCCAGTGTCTTATCTATGCTTGTCCCATCATGTCGTAGACCACACTACTTTCATTTCACCGATGTATCCTTCCACATTACCTATCATAAACATAGGCATAATACAAGTATATAATATCAATTCATATCCACATGATATTGACCTCATATATTTGTCATGACTACTCTTCCCACTTGATTCCTCATGAACCAGGAATCTCATCATGCCATTCACCTGCATAAGAAATCATTCCTCCACAAGAATGATCACTGACAACCCTGTCAGATAATGAAAACATACATACATACATATATAATCATTAGCATAAAACAATCATCATCTTGTCTTATAGTGACATAAATACATACATACATGCATATATAAACATCGTCGTAATCATGATCATGACATAATTACCATATAGCATAAGTTCTAGGTTAAGAGAACTTCCTTTATCTGCGTACAACATGTACAACATTGAGAAAAAATTGTTCCCAACATAGCCAAGGAACCTGACACCTCATATCCATTTACTTTACCTTTTCTGGTTACCTTTCTCATGTATGTACTTCCACCATCCATTTACCACCATGGACCCAACCAATCCAATCAACTATCATAGTTTTACCTTCCACTACGCTTACTCATGCACAGAGCTTCATCTGAGTCTTACCTTAACCGTTTGGTACCACACAACTCTCTTAGAGCTCCATTAATTTCCTCCATTCCCAACCAATTCCCAAGACTCAAAACATAAAAGGAAAGCCGAGAAACAAACAAGAAGAAAACCATGAAAAAAAATAACGATATGGCACTGCAATAAAGTGGCATAAATATGCACCCGACACACTCAAAATCACACATCAAGTGCAACAATAACAAATAAAAAAAGCACAATATGAACAACAGACACCATGACTCAATCCCCATGGTTCCCAAGGAAATCTCAACCAAAGCCTTCTTCAAAATTTCATGGCAATCTCTCTTGCCATGCAACTCCCTGCATTATGCTACCATAAACACATAATGTCAGTGCATAAATAAACATAAAAGTTCATCAGTTACCTTATCTTGTCATGCCAAGCTTGTTTCCTTGCAACTGAACACATCCCTGCCATCTTTCAAGGGACTCCAATTATCTTGACATATCCGCCTGTAACTAGATACTAACTAATATACCTGTCAAGTACATGTTCATGAATCTAGCACATATCCACATAATGTCAACAAAATCAAGGTTAAGAGGACTCCATGTATGAAAAGCACTCATTTGTTTGGAATTAGGTTTTCCAAAAATAGCTAAAAGAATTCTTGTATAATTCCTTCCTTTTACCTTTTTACCTTGCTGCGTTCGAGGCTTACTATGCATTGTTGAATCACCCAACTATTAGTTATATAAACACATCAACTATTACCATTTCATGCTAATACCAAGCATGTTTCTTGCAACTGCTCACACATGTAAACCACATGTTCCACATATCAAGACAATCATATCTATCAATTTGACATGAACCTTTACCAGGACTAACAATTATGTCATAATCCATAGTCAACTCACAGTCATCAATTATAATACATAATGCTACAACTATCACCTATCATACTCAAGTACATGTCAGTTATCTCAACTCATATGTATTAGCACAATCATCTTAAAACAAGATCATTTGAACACATACTCATATTATGCAATTCATCAAACATTCAACCAACTTGCAACATTCCATGTTAAATAAATCAACTAGACAACATAATCAAACAGTCAAGAACCAAATATACAACATAAGAAAACTTGTACCTTACTATGTCTCAGGGGATGCTATCTTGTATGCATAATAAATATAGTTAGCACGATATAACTTCACAACATATCAATTCAAATATAAATAAGATCATGATATCTATAATAGTCACTAGCTAACAAGTTTACATCATAACTCATACACAATTATCATTCACACATATGAAAAGTTAATCTAGATTAGTAAAACAACATATCACAAATATGTTGGATCATAACTGAATATCGTAACCATAATGTTATAGACATTTTTGTGCCTTACAGCTATAAGCATGAAATGTCCATAATTCAAGGGATCCAAAGTCCCTAAAGATGTTGTTACAGCTCCTAAAGGAACAAGGTCAACCAATGACAGCTTCTCCCAGAAGTTCTCCACCAAAAACCACTCAGAAACAGTCAATTCAGGATCAATTCAGAGGCTCCACTAGCTGCCTGCATTGAAATGCAGAGGCTACACTGGCTAAGTGCACTGCAACACAGGTGGAAGCACTACCAGGGTGCGCTGAGCGGGAAATGACAAATGGCAAGCTCATTCAACGAGGTGGAAAGACCCTGGAGGCTTCCAGAATCTTCTCCAATGACACTTGCCTTAATGAACTCGACTAGTGATGAGTAAGAGGCTCTCAACCTCCAAGTGGAAGCAAGAACTGACAGAGAGAAGCCACAAGTCAAAACATAAGCTGACTCATCCTCTCTGCTTACATCTATATATGGATCTCTCACCCAGAGGTTCAGGGAGGCTGGAATTTTGTACTTTGCAGAGAATTGTTGTTGGTTTGAGATTGAGATTAGTACATTGGGTGATTTATGCTTTGTTGGAGGAGAGGAAGGGATTCCTTTGCTGGGAGGTAGATGCTGGATTGGAACTCACTTGGTTGTATCTCCTCTTGGACTTTCTTATTCTATCAATAAACTATTTGAGTTTCTCCTACATGCTGTGTACCAATGATGTTTTGTTATGCTTACATGTTTAGCTTAATCTGATCTTGAGCTTTTTATGAATGTATATCTGTATCTTCATGTAGTTTCTCTCTCTTGTGATCTTGCAGGAATTCGGTGAAGCTGGGTCAGTGAAGGAGCAAGGAGCTGAGAGCCACTGAAGAGAGGAGTGATTGGATCGACAAACTAGCGGAAGACACAGGTTAGTTACATCCTTCTTCCTCATTTACATTCCATAAAGAAGAACACTCAATTAGTTTACCTTGTTTGTTGCTAAGGCACTATCACACCTTAGAGTGGGATAGGGGCATTCCAAATTGGATACTTTTCCCAACAACAAATTGGCGACTCCGCTGGGGAGAGTATCTTGTTAGTCTATTTGTGTTTCTATTGTTGTTCTTCTCATAAACTCAGGAGTGCCGAATCGAAATGCATTTGCCATTTTCAAATGCAAAGTAGAGATATGCCACTCTAGTCCACTCACTGGGCCTGTTTTTATGATCTGAACATCTGATCCACAAGTGCTCTAACAGCCCTTTGTGATAGATCTTAGTCCTCCTTTAAATCATCCTCCTAATTGTACCTAATTGATAGCTTTTATCCGGCCAAAAATTGTAGATTAAACTGCAAACCGTGACCCAAAACCCAGAGACAACTCTCATTTCTGCTTTAGCGCAGACTCTGTGAAGAGGTTCTGCATTTCAACGCAGGTCCCGTGAAGGATACCTACGCTGAAGTTCAGTTTCTCTGTGCTGAGGGTGCGCTGATCAGCCTTTGCCTTGTGCAGCTGTGGTTCCCTGCTTCCTTTTGCTCAGTTTTATCTCTGTTTTTGCAGCCTGTTATCAGTCAGTGTACCTATCTGAAACCCCTTTTCTTTGCCTCAATTCCGCCTCAGTTGTATAAAGAAACTGTATTTGTTCTTTGTGTATTTGTTACATCATTTGCAGTTTCCCATTACAAAAGTAAACTAGTCATACTGTCGCCCTTAGATCTAGACCTGTCGTAAGTGTCGTTTTGATCTTAGGAGTGAGTTTGTTTGCTGTTCACAGTTGATTGAGCTTTTACTTTTGTCGTTTGGTTTGAATTTATGCATTTCTAGTGTCGAAACAAGTAAATCATAAAGTGTCGTAATCGTCTTTTTGATTTTGAAAAAGGAGCTTGTTTATGATTTCACTTGAAATCGAATTCAAATTTGTGCAACAGCTTTCTTTTTAGGCATCAATATTAAGAAAGCGAAAACAAATACATGCATATGTGCATTTGCATTTTGATAGGTTGCATGCTTTGATTTAGGAAAAGTGCATTTACAGTGTGCTCTATGCTCTTTGAGAAAAGTTTTTGTCTTCCTTTTCCCCTTGTAGCTAGGATTTTCATTGTTGAAAAGATATAAAAGCTTGCTTATCATCTTTAGACTGCATTTAGGAATTGTATCATACATCTCGTGGTGATCCAAAAAGGCAAACTTCTAAGAAAGATCAACCTAAAATAAATTGAATGAACTTAACAACGCTTTGTAACTTAACACACAACATAGAGGTCTAGGCTAGACGTGTTCCGGCGTCGTAAAACCTGGTGACTGTCGATCTCGTTGATGGTTGGGTGATTCCTCCTGAGAGACGATAGCGCCAGTACGGATTGTGCTCCCACGTACCGTCGAGTATATATTGGGAGACCCCTATAGGCATAAAACCTTTATCCTTAGGAAGCCGTGTCGGCCACCCTACTGATCGCAATGCACTGAACACAGCATTCGGGAAGATTGACCACCCGTACCTTAAAAAGTATTCTGCGGTTTTGCGAAAAGTTTGGCACACCCTCTACCTAGAACTCCAGAGCAGTTCCTTTTGGCCTTTTTCAGACTCTATAACGGAAAAAGTCCATCCGAGCATTTGTCACTTCGGGCTCGTTAAAACATCGAAGGCGACTAGAGTCACCTTTAGCTTTTTCTCGACTCTTTAAAATTGAAAAAGCAAGTTGTGTCTAAAGCGTCGTTAAAATTTATTTTAAACGGAACAATCACCCCTTTTTCCTGCGTTGATCTTTAGGTTGAGAAAATGGAGCCCACCAACCAAGCAATTCCCCTTGGTGGAAATCCTAGTCCCTTCTCCTCTTGGGGAGATGTTGGTGCGCCCCATATGGCCACATTGTCGCTTCCAGGACTGACAATTGGCTTGCCGGTCTGGCTCTTCTCAACCAATGTCGTTCAGAACACCACTATTCCTGAACAGTCGAATCAAAAGTTAGACCAGTCCAGAGTTGCCCACCAGCCTTCTACTTCCTCTAATTCTTCCTCTCCTCCTTCCTCTTCGCTTGACGGAACTAGTAAAACAAAAAGCCAAGTTCCTAAGGAGAAGAAGGAAAAGAAGAAGAAAGAGAAGAAGAAGAAGGATCCAAAAGCGACTGGGGGCAAACAAGTGTTGTCTGACAAAAATCCACACATAGCACTAACTAGGCCTAAATCGCCATGTGTCATATGCAAGGGAGACCACTTCCACAGAGATTGTCCCTGCATCCCTCGGATACTAAGGGACTGGTCTCCCCGTTTGCACAATCCGGTGGCATCAACCTCTGATAGCCATGTTGAATGCATACCGTCAACTAGCGAAAGTGAAGTCCTTGGACAAAAAGGGAGAGCTAGATCTCCCTGTAGACTGTGCGAAGGCAATCATGCTATCCACTGTTGTCCCTTCTTAGACGAAGCAAAAAGAGTTTTGGATGATCGACCGGTTTCACCGTTACGACTTCCTCCTGGATATAAAAAACTCTTGCCGAGTCCTTCGTTAGTTGAAAATCCAGCTGGCCCGCTCAAGTGGTCAGCTGAAGCGCCGGTCATTGAAGATGAACCAGCTGAATCCATACCCGACGAAAGTCAAAAGGTCGAGGCGGCAGTTGACCCGGTCTTGCCTTCAGAGGATTTATCTTCGAATGATACAGTCACTGAAGAGGATAAAGATGACACCATCCAAATTCTCTTCATCAACACAGACTCCGACGAGCACGGGGGCAATTCCCCCATTCCTTTATCGCAGGAAGGAAGTTCGTCAGAGCGATACCCGGTCGTCTACTCGGTCCCACCACCAAGCAACCTAGTTGTCTCCTTTGACTGGAACCAACTAGGCAGACCCCGTTTTCCAGCAAGCATACCATTCAGAATTATCGTCCAAATATACAGAATGGTCATGGCTGGCACCATCATTGATGAGGGGGCATCTGTGAGTATCCTTTCCTCTATTGCTTGGAAAGCGCTTGGTTCGCCAGCGCTTTTGCCTGAAATGAGAAATCTGACAGGCTTTGATAAAGGAACCAGTCGACCTTTAGGGATCCTCCCCAATGTGCCCATAACATTGAAAGGGAAGACCGTTCAAATGAACGTGATGGTCGTTCAAGGACCCTTGGATTATAACCTACTCCTTGGACGAGACTATATATATTGCATGGGAGCCATCATCTCCTCACTCTTTAGAGTAATGTGTTTTCCGCACGAAGGAAGAGTGGTCAAGATCGTGGACCAGCTTTCATTTCCCGGATCACGCATCGCAAATAGTCATATACCGTCCCTAAATGGTCTCTTCACGCAAGAAATGTCTCAACCCACGGTCCGTCGTCCCGATGAGCGCGAGTAATTCGGAAGGATATGACTGGAACCTAGGGGGCATGCGTCCCGGTCTGCTTCGACAGAAAAACTTTGGGTATAGGGTAGGTTTCCGCAGGAGAATATGACTAGTCTGCACCCCGTCCGTCTTGGAAGAGGGGTTATTCTAGAATAAGATTCTTTTATCAAAGTTATGTGTTTGGCACTCGTTGTCACTCACCTTTGTCTATCTCGATAGACATCGCTGAAGAAGTGTTTTGTTTGCTGCGCAAATGAGACAATCTTTGGTAACCTGAAAGAGGTAGGCCTTTCCTGGTAGAACAAATGTTTTATCTGCAAATTGAGGGGTAACCTTGAAATCGTAATTTATGCCTGGGGGCATGCAAACCTTTTTGAGTGCAAGCAAGGGGCGACTATTTATTTTTTTAAATTTTTAGGTCCTCCCTTTAAACCCGTAGGTCTAACCCTTTAAACTCGTAGGATTAGTCGTTTCCGAACTTGCATAAAGAAAGGATTCCAGGAGCATAGCTTTGTGAGGCGCAAGCTCCATAAAAAATGGGATCTTACATGAGACATTCTTATCATATGACTGGATTAATCAAGCAGTTTTAGCACATAGTTCATGCTCGTTAAAAAATAAACATAAGATCGATCAGTTTTAGCACATAGTTCATGCTCGTTAAAAAATAAACATAAGATCGAGTAGTTTTAGCACATAGTTCATGCTCGTTAAAAAATAAACATAAGATCGAGCAAGTGTTTCAACCCACGTTTAAGCTCATCCGGTAAATAACCACCGTGAATGTAACATTATCAACCATTAAAGCCTTGGTCGTGTTTGCACCGTCACCTCCACTTTTCCATTGGCCGATCATTCACCTCCATATTGATTGTTTACCCACTTTGAGGAACAGCTACGAAGAGTGATTTCACTAGCCATCCTTGTGACACTGCCGTGATTGGAAAATTCCAACCCTTACCTGGAATCAGCTGCTAACCCGTTTTATCACTCGTTCCTCAAAAGACGAGTCTTCTTTAAGCTCTTTTCATCTGACTCGTAAAATATGAAAAGATTGCCGAGTTTTGGCCTTCCATCTCGTTAAAGCGACCGGAAGTGCTATCCCTCCTCTAGATTTTAATATTTTTGGACCTAAGGGATTATTGCACAAAAAGATCGAGCGCTTGCTTTGTTCAGCTCGTTAAAACTATCAAAAATTCATCCCTTCTGTATTGTTTTATACTTTTTCGGACTTAAGGGATTAGATGACGAAAAAGGACCTTTGGAGTTATCTTTACGTACCTTTTTAGACTCTCTAAAAATGAAAAGGGACTGAGTTATCTTTGTCGTTAAACTCGTTAAAAAACATTAATAGCGACAAACTTGTCTTTAGATGAGAACGAGTTTCACTATCGCTAGGCTCGTTAAAACATAGCGATGGGTTTGCCCGAAGGGAAAATTATAGAACAAGCATATGTTATCCTCCTCAAGCTTGACAAAACCAAAGAGGTACTGGTTAGCAATGACTGGGGAAAAATTGGGAAGAAACTCAAAGAACTTTATTGGTAGCAGGTCGCTCTTGAACATGACACTTCCACTCCGTGCCTGAGTCGGGTTGGGTTGTTTCATTCACCGGTCACATCGCCATGGTCTCGCCATACCATCCATCTTTGGGGTAAATGCTACCAATCCATCACATAAGTGTTGCCGATATGTTCAAGAGAAGTCATCCAGAGAAGTCAACCGTGTCCCGTCCACTACCATACATTATCCTTCATTCTTTCATGACCGCCACCCTGAACCATATATCATCAGATCGTTTTCACCTCCATCAAAATCATTTGCTCCGTTCCATGTCACTGATGTGGGATACATCAAGGCCCTCCTTTGACGAATCACTTCTTGTCGAAATCAGCTCATTATCCAAGAAGTTGATCTAGGAACAACCCCTTCAGTACTTTGAAGCTTGCATGCCTCAATGACAAGTTTCTCACTTCCGGCGACAAGTATACATCAATGACCTTCGACCGAAAGATTTTGCATGGTGTTCGACGCCAAGTCCTTTATTCACACCACGTGAATTGTACTGCAGTACCTTGAGGGTCATTTTCATTATCGGTGATTCCTCTCGCGCTTGTTAACGGTTTACATCATTGACTGGTAATCAAGCGATGTATTTCCATGTTCGACTTCAGAACATTTCTCACATGGATCGACTTGTACTTAGAGTGAAGATCGAACGAGTTTGAAGACCCCGGATCTAGTTTCATCCATCCGGGCTGCGATATATATTCAGGAAAAATAAAGACATTGAAATGTACAACATTGCATTTCAGACAATCATCCTACCAAAGGATGATGATTTCAGCAGGATCATCAGTCTATCATCAGACAATTGTCTGTCCTATGTACATAAAAATGAATTTATAAAGCTGAGCATGGGAATGCCTGCCTCAGCTAGATCATGAAAATAGTATGAAAAATAATGTATTGTATTGTATCTTATTACAGGTCTCCTCCCAGCATTGGATGAACTTCGGATCCTCCTAATAAAGCATTTCACCCGATAAACGGCCTCATACTTTAGGGGGCAACTGTTATAGACATTTTTGTGCCTTACAGCTATAAGCATGAAATGTCCATAATTCAAGGGATCCAAAGTCCCTAAAGATGTTGTTACAGCTCCTAAAGGAAAAAGGTCAACCAATGACAACTTCTCCCAGAAGTTCTCCACCAAAAACCACTCAGAAACAGTCAATTCAGGATCAATTCAGAGGCTCCACTAGCTGCCTGCATTGAAATGCAGAGGCTACACTGGCTAAGTGCACTGCAACACAGGTGGAAGCACTACCAGGGTGCGCTGAGTGGGAAATGACAAATGGCAAGCTCATTCAATGAGGTGGAAAGACCCTGGAAGCTTCCAGAATCTTCTCCAATGACACTTGCCTCAATGAATTCGACTAGTGATGAGTAAGAGGCTCTCAACCTCCAAGTGGAAGAAAGAGCTGAGAGAGAGAAGCCACAAGTCAAAACATAAGCTGACTCATCCTCTCTGCTTACATCTATATATGGATCTCTCACCCAGAGGTTCAGGGAGGCTGGAATTTTGTACTTTGCAGAGAATTGTTGTTGGTTTGAGATTGAGATTAGTACATTGGGTGATTTATGCTTTGTTGGAGGAGAGGAAGTGATTCCTTTGCTAGGAGGTAGATGCTAGATCGGAACTCACTTGGTTGTATCTCCTCTTGGACTTTCTTATTCTATCAATAAACTATTTGAGTTTCTCCTACATGCTGTGTACCAATGATGTTTTGTTATGCTTACATGCTTAGCTTAATCTGATCTTGAGCTTTTTATGAATGTATATCTGTATCTTCGTGTATTTTCTCTCTCTTATGATCTTGCAGGAATTTGGTGAAGCTGGGACAGTGAAGGAGCAAGGAGCTGAGAGCCACTGAAGAGAGGAGTGATTGGATCGACAAACTAGCGGAAGACACAGATTAGTTACATCCTTCTTCCTCATTTACATTCCATAAAGAAGAACACTCAATTAGTTTACCTTGTTTGTTGCTAAGGCAATATCACACCTTAGAGTGGGATAGGGGCATTCCGAATTGGATACTTTTCCCAACAACACATAACCATCTTCATGGGAAATCCAATTTATCATGATACATATAACATCAAGATATAAATTTTATAACCCTAATCATAGAGCTAACTATCATTCTCATCAACAACATATAACCTAATCATCAAGCTAAATGTCATATAACAACAACAAGTTGACCTATAACACACTCATGAGCAACATATAACATAATCATCAGGTTATCTAATATAAAACAACAATAGCAATGCATACAACTATAGGTTACTATTATTCTTGACTATTCGACACGTGCATATACCTACACTAATCAACTAACATCTATCATGAATGTAACCATAACATCAAAAGGCATGTACATAACCCTAATGTATATAAACCTAATGCATAAAACAATAATTGACTTACATACCTGCATGTGAAACATACAATACATGTATGATGATCTTCTCTTACCCTAAAGTCCAATGCTGCAACCTCATTATGATGCTCTGCATCTCTTGCTCTATCTCATCCAACACAATGTCATCATAACATACCAATATCACCCTGATGACCTAAATTTCATACCATGACTTTACAAGGCATGTTTGACCTACTATTCATGCATAACTATAACCAAGACCATACATGCATTACCACAACCATTACTTCATTATACACATTCCTTCATGCAACTATCAACCTGCATACTTAATCAACTACACATACACATAATCACATGTAGTTGAGCATAAGCGATAAATTCTTGTAATCAAACTACAATACTGATGCATGTAATCAAATAACCAAGAATGAAACCCAACATAAAGGATGTAATCAAGCTGCAAATGCTCATGTAACTAGTCATATGCATAAAATCAACATCAAGTTCCAAATTATAACCTTACTACAACCATGATCAATATGATGCAATGCAGCAAGAGCATGGAATGCAAGTATAAGACACACACACACAACTGACATGCATGCATGACCAACACATTCACCCAAGGAGAGCGTAACCACACCATGATACAAATCTGTAGCACTCCCTCCCAGTTATACCTAAAGTAACCATTCCAACTAGGGTGAACATGAGGAGAGACGCTACTACAGTTAGATTCAACCTCCTATGTCACCTTAAGGAAGTGGAATCAATGAAACATCACATACAGTCATCTAACATCATCAACAAAACTCTTAAGAGACAAGTCATCCACTCAGACAGCTTGTCCCTGGATCCCACTGAAATTATACAGCTCTTAGACCATAGTTTCTCTCATGCTATGGGCAAGGGAGTGACGAGAAACCCAAAGTCGCTCTCACAAGCCTACCTGTGAGCGACTGTGGACCAAAATTGCTAGTTTTGTGCAAGCGACCCCAGGATTTAAGCCACTTTTCTAGCCCAAAATCCTAGCCTTTACCTAGAACTTGTTGTAACTTCCATAATTCATTAAAAACGTAATAAAAATGTTGATCAATTAAAAATCACCCTCGGGACTAAGCCTGGGCATCCCCAACCGGGACTAACATTCTATCAAACACTTGGCATCAATGCAACCTACAGGTCTAGGATACAAGACAGAGCATAAATGACTAAAACAACTTATGAAACATAACTAGAAGGATCACCTCCTTCTCCATTGAACTACTACATCATCAATTAGGTATTTCATTCATCCATTTAATAGTTACAAGTAAATATATGAAATAACCATGACATGAACCATTCATTCAACCATGCTTATAACAATTATAAAACCATATAAGTATCGAGATATGACAGCCATTAAATCCACATATAAATTGGTGAAAAAGTGAGAGAACTTAGCTTTATTAATCATAGGCAAACCTGACTAGGTTAGGGACTTCCATGTACCACTCAACCATAGACATGGTTGAACCAAATCTCTCTTTCAACCAGTCACCCCCATGCCATATTCCAAGCATGAATATGGGATCTCATGGAATAACCAATCCAAGTACAACCAAGGGAATCCAGAGGTTAAACCACCTCCACCCTCATCCAACTGTGATTAAACCAAAACCAGTGCTCTGATCACAACCGAATAGAACTTGGAATGCCATCCAGAATCCATCACTATCCTTGAGGAATTTAATGTATCCTTCTCTCTCAAGCTTTACCACAATCCAAACTCAGATCACTAAGCCTTCAATTATACTACTCCCTCAGCCTTTACTGTGTATCCCACCAAAACCGGTCAAGGGATTTCTATGCCTTTGGGAATGGATCTTGAGACCAC
This sequence comes from Pinus tabuliformis, assembly GCA_031772625.1. Taxonomy (NCBI): domain Eukaryota; kingdom Viridiplantae; phylum Streptophyta; class Pinopsida; order Pinales; family Pinaceae; genus Pinus; species Pinus tabuliformis. The sequence goes on along the minus strand of CM062817.1, from coordinate 1,754,720,167 downwards.
CTCTACCCTGGATTTTGAAATCCATACGGAAATTCCAAAGTTCCAAAAACAAAATAAACAACCCAACATTCTATGGCATCCAGAAAAAGGCTAGGCTAGGTTGAAATCCATGTCATAACCCAGTAAAACCATGCCACTAACAACAATAGAACCATACATCAACATGAAAATCCATGCATGTCCAAATAACATTTTTCTTCCCTTTGGTTTAGATTATTTCAAAGTCATAACCCACCATCTTTGTGACCCATTTTTGTTGTTTTTCTAAAGATAATATTTGTTCCAAAAATTATTTATGAATATCATGATCCGTTTTTACCTTGAAGTGTATTCCCATTAGGTAAGGTCTCCATTGCTTTAGTACATGTAGTATTTCCAACATTTCCTTCTCATAAATAGGTTTGTGTAAATAGTTTCCTTTGATTAGATGAATTTCAAAAGAATGGATCTTCCTTCTTGCATTAAAACAACACCAATTCCATTTCCTGAGGCATCACATTCCACAGTAAAGGTTTTTTTGAAGTAAGGCGTAACTAAGACTGGTGCTTGGCACATTTCCTCTTTAAGATGTTCAAGGGCCTTAGTAGCTTCTGGAGTCCAAGAAAATGCATCTTTATTCAATATTATTGTTAGAGGTGTTGTTACTCTCCCATAATTCTTAACAAACTTACGATAATACCATGTCAACCCAAGAAATCCTCGAAGATGCTTTATGGTTGTGGGGATTTTCCATTCCTTAATGGATTGAATTTCTTTTAGGGTCTAACTTAACACCCTCATGAGATACAATATGACCCAAATATTCCACCTCGTGTACTCCAAAGAATCATTTGGAGGTTTTTGCATATAATTATTTCTCCTCCAATAATTTGAGCACCCTGTCAACATGTTGAACATGATCCTTCCAAGACTTGTTGTAGATTAGTATATCATCAAAAAATACTAACAAAAGTTTTCTAATGAAGGGTTTGAAAATGGAATTCATCAAACCTTGAAATGTCGAAGGTGCATTAGTAAGGCCAAAATGCATGACCAAGAATTCATAATGACCCTTATGAGTTCTGAATGTTATTTTCGAAATGTCTTCAGTCTTCATTCTAATTTTATGATATCCTGAACAAATAACCCACTTTGTGAAGTAAATTGCTCCATGTAATTCATCCAATAATTCATCAATGAGAAGAATGGGAAATTTTTCTTTAATAGTGAGCTTGTTGAGATACCTATAATTTGGACACATACGCCATGATCCATCCTTCTTGTACACCAATACTACTCAAGCAAAGAAAAACATTGACTAGGTTGAATTATACCACCCTCTAGCATTTTTGCAACCATATGTTCAATTTCACTCTTTTGGGCACAAGGATATATGTAAGGTCTAATGTTTGGATGAACACTTCCTGGAATCAAATGAATAGCATGGTCAGGATCACAGATAGGTGGGAGGCCTTTGGGAGTCTCAAATACCTTGGAACAATTGTCCAATAAATTATGGAGATCTTTATAAATATATGATTTTGATGTTTGAACCTCCATTGAACATAATTGTGCAATTATGCCTCATTGTTATTTATTCAAAATATTTGTCATGCAGTTAGAGCTGATTATCTTTCCTAGTTTCCTTGTGATACCCCTTAATTCAACTTCCTTTCCTTCCCAAAATAATTTCAAGAAAAATTCTTTAAAATTAAAAGTTATCCTCCCCAAAGATTGTAACCATTGGACTCCAAGTACAACATCAACACCACCCATTGGAATGGAAATCATTGGACTATTCAATACATATTTTCCCATGGTTAGCTTGATATTATGGCACTTTCCAAAGCAATTTATAGTTCCTCAATTTGTAGCCATCACTTCACACTCGGGTGTTGGATATAGGAAAAATTCAATTCTTTGGCTATCTTACGATGAATAAAATTATGAGTACTACCTAAATCAATCAACACTATTACCTTTTTCTTCTTAATATATCCTTCTATCTTGAGATTTTGACGAGTGGAAATTCTTCCCAATGCATTGCAAGATATGGTTGGATTTATTTCTTTCTTTGGGGTTGGTTCTTATTGTATATCCTGCTCTTTTGGTGTTTCTTGTTCCTTTTCTTCCTCCTCTTCACAATCTATGTAGAATAATTTATTTTAAGCACACTATGACCTTTAGTGTATTTTTTTATCACAACTGCAACAAATCCCTTTTGCTCTTTTTTCCTCCAATTGTTGTGGTGACAACCTTGTATGTTGTGGAAGGCTAGGAGTAGCAACACTTCCATATTTATAGTTATGAGTGGTACATTTAATTGTTGCCATGATTTTTCTTTCAACTTTTCTTGCCACCCTAAATGCCTTCTCCAATGAATCAGGTTCCCAAAGGCAAACCTCATGTTGGATTTTATCCTTCAAATTCCCTATGAATACATCAATCCTATGCTCCTATGGAATATCAGTTACCCTAATATTCAAGTTTTGGAAGTCCTCAATATGCTCTGCCATTAAACCCTTTTGTTTGATATTTATCAATTGGCTAAAGAAGGTGTTTCTCTTTGTATTCTCATAATGTTCTATCATTTCTTCCGTAAAAATTGACCAAGTGACAATTGGTTTATGAGAACAAAGCCATCAATACCATACAAATTGATTGGGTTATAAATATAAAGATGAAATGCATACCTTTTGTGTGAGTCACACATCATTTAGATAAAAATATTGCTCCATATGTAGTATCCATGTTACTGAATCCTTGTCGTCAAATTTATTCATATCTATCTTTTGAATGTGGTGGTTCTTAAACCCCACATTAGAGTCTCTAAAATCATAATTCATATTCCTTTTGTCCACATCATGATTTTCATGGATTACCTTGTCACCGTTGGGAAGCCTTTCTTGCAAAAACTTTGTCAAGCCTTCCATGTCTATTTTTAAACCATCCATGTCATCTTTGGTTTCTCTTTGTGAAAGTGAAATTTGTTTCACTTGCTCCCGTAAATTTTGATATATCATGCTGCAATTCTTCCTCTTCGCGTGTCATAGTAGATATTTCTAAGGGCTTAATGGGTGTAGAATTATTTTATTTTGGAGTTATTTTATAACCAAATACTCATATATATGCTTCAATATTCACTTTGAATCACTTCAAACTTATTTTTCAAACAAAAGTTATGACAAAATTTTAAAAAATACAGACCTTTTTCTTGCTTTTTTGTAGCTCGATATTGCAAGTATTGTACCTCTGTAATTTCATATTTCCAAAGTCTGAAATTTTGTCATGTAGTCCCCCTATGAATATTCTTTCCAATGCCACAAGTCATACCAATATTGGATTCCTCAATATAGAGTTATGTAAAATCTCCCATGATGGCTTGATTATGGACTCGTTCAGTAGAGCGAATTTGTATGAGATGCCACGTGTCATTGTTTTAACATGCAGCTTTGAAATTGCTACAAAAAAATGACAATCCATGCACTTTCAGTTGCATTTTACAAAATTCAAATCTGATGTTACAAATGAAAGTTATGATGATTTTCCCTAGGTCACATGTTTGAGATGGAATTCTCAAGCCGGCAAAAACCCTAACTTCCCTGGATCATATATCTAAAAATATACTGAACCAAGATCTTAAATTTGTACATGAATTTCACCAATATTTCGGCTCCACATGGTCTACATTTCAGTTTCTTAAGCCTCGTAGAAAAGAGTTTATAGAAAAAACATTCAAGATGACGTGTTTGGAGAAGCAAAACCCTAGAATCCAAATCTCTAATATCAAATGTTATGCATCCAACTCATAGAAAAGATAGATCAACGACTTAAAAATTATCCTATTTGAGGGGGACAACTCCTTTACATTACATAAATGAACAATTCTTGGATGATTCAAATTATAATACCTCCTTGGTATATATAGGAGTCTAAGGGGTCACAATATAATCATAGCCTACATAAATATAATAATGTAAGGGAACAATAATAACAATAATGGAATTCTATGGGGCACAACAATAACAATAAGAGGATACATGGGCACAATAATAATAATTTGGGGCTACATTAATAACAATAAGTTGAATACACTAGTATTATAGGGACTGTTAGCCTCCTGTTGCAATAGGTTTCATATTTCATGATTGACTGTTTTACATGCCAAATATGTCATCTTTTCATGCTACAAAGTTCCATATTTCCAAGAAGTTCCATTTTTGAAGAATCGTACCCTTTTTGAAGAGTCCTACAGTTAAGGGAAAGCCAACAGCTTAATCTTGGTTTCCCTAGGTTTAAATTGCTTGTTTTAGAAGATAGAGAATGAATATCTGTCCAAACAGCTTAAGCTTGGCAGATGAGTAGCTAGGTAGAGAAATAAAGGAGCCCAACTGCTTAATTTGGGCCCTTGGAAGAGATAAGGGTACATTTAGATAGGAGGGCAGTCAAAAGAAAAGAAGATATTCAGGGTCTGCAAGTCTAAGTGCACCCAAACCAAAAAGAAGAAAAAATGTTAGGTGAGTAGGTTGGGTACGTAGTTTTGTGGTTGCAGAATCAAGCTATGTGATCCATCTCATGTTTTCAAGTGTTATATCTATTCAGATCACAATTATGAGGCACATTTTCATTTGGAGGAGCTCAAGCGAGGCATGATTAACTTCCCTTTCTTCCTTTCCCCCCACATCATTCACTAACTTCCCCTAAAGGTGTTAAGATCTGCTTGATATCTTTAAAAATTCATTATATTCCACAGCATTTGCCTAAGCAAAGATCTACTTTGCTTAAGGATGCTTATATTTCTTATACAGGTCATGTTTCCCCTTTAAAGCCTAAGATTTCTATCCTTAGCACTTCTTCGCAAAATTCATATTAACTCCTAATTCTATTATGTAAAACCCTTCGTATTTCTCCTTCCCATACTAAAAAATATAGTAAAAATCCCCATTATTTACATATCCCCTCCTCTGGTTGAAATATAACCATAAATATGCTTGGGAATTTCTAAGTTTGCCTGAAACTTAGTAAGAACCCTCAGTTTTTCTTCTTAAAACTCCCTCAAAGTGTCTTTGGACTCCTTCCAAGGCATAAAATTCCTCTTTTTTTGGTTATCGGACCCCTTCCGAGGCCTCAAGAACCCTTCCAAAGCTTAAAAAAGCCTTGTCCAAATCATATAAATCATCCTCTGATCGCATTAACCCTCTTCCGATTGAGTGTTTCCTCCTCTGATAAGTTTTCCTCCCCTCTGACACGATATCGCTGTCGGAGGTCGCAACATTCATCGGTCCCCTTTTATAAACTCCCGGATATCATTTCGCCGATCGCGACTTCGCAATCGGTAGTCGCAAAGGTTTATGTACCTATATATATATATGCCCCCCTCTCATCTGCCGATGCAATATCGCTATCGCACCCGAAAGCATATTGCATCGCAAACCCCTCATTATCGCAATTGCATCATTTATCCATATATACCTTCGCTTCCCCGTAAAACTTGGTTATATTCCAAAACTTAAGTTTTGCCGCTAAACCCATTTTACCTCAATATATGGCATTTCCGCAATGTTTCCCTTTTTCACACAGCTGCATGCCTTATCGCTTTTCCGATATCGGCGATCACTCCCATCGCCTCGCACATATAAAAGCCATCACCCCCTGTTCCCGCCGATTGCCGATTGCCGATTTAATCCCTGCCGTACTACCACGTCACCCTGCGACATCACCCTGCAACGTCACTACCGTACTGGGACCCACTGCTGACGTCATCACTGAAAGAGCGTACGAAGGGCGAAATCGCAGTAAAGGATGCCCGAAATAAGAAACAGAGGCAGTTTTCGATGCGCGATTAGTGCTTAGCGCTAATCGCGCATCGCTAAGAAAAAATGATCAAAATGGAAGGCCGCCTGTTGCTCGGCTACCAGCAGGCCCGAAAACTTGCAGTTTGACAGATTTTCTTCATTTATATTCATATTCAACTCGGTCAGTGCCGATAGCATTCCAGAGGCCACGAAAAGCATTTGCAGCAGCCATTTTTGCCTTGAAAGGGCAGAAAGATGGTGATTTGACAGTTTCAAATACATCAAGGGAGAGAAAGCAACCCAATTCAACTGTAAAAGAGTATCAGAGGAAAGATGAAGCCCAGATTAAAATTGAAGAGTATCAGTGAAGCGGCAAAGTGTATCAGATCGACAATATCAAAGCAAGTGAACATTAAAAGCCTCCATCCAAGTCAAAGAAGTAGTAAAGGCCATTCAAAACTCATCAGATCAAGATTAGTGCACATTAAAGGCACCTAAAAAGCAGCAGAACCACCTAAGAGGTGCAGATGAGAGAATAAAGGCACAGTTATTGCAGAAAACACTGCACTGAGCCACCAAGGACACCATACTAACGCATTTTTGATGCAACTACCTCCAGCGCAGCTCAAATAGATATTTTCTTGCATTAATTTCAGGACGAGATTAGATTAAAAAACTCATTTCCCTCAGATCTGTTTAAGATCCGTTGTAATAGATATTTTTGGATATTTTCTCTACATAAACCACCCTGAGTCATTGTTTAAAGGGGGGTTGGTTGATAATCTTCATTCCGGACTCGCACTGTATGTCTGAGAATTTCCATAATCAAAGATTGCTGAAAAGCTTGGAGGATGGACTGTCTGTTGTGTTATTAATGGTTGAAGAGTGAAATATAGAATTCTTGCGCTGCTACATGGCCCAATAAGTGTTTCTTACCCCTATTTTTTTCAATTCATATATGTTTATATCATACATATATCACCATCTAAGTTACAGAAAGAAAGATTAGCTTAGAATTTGCTTGGCTGCACTCTATGCTCAGTTTCTGTGACTTCTATATGTTTTCTTCTGATTTAGGCATAAATATGAATTCCTCATGGCTCGTATTTGCTCTATTTCATTCAGGCATGACTGTTATTTAGGAATTCTTGACTGCTCCTAGATATAGTTCACTCACCTTCCCTCTGTTAAGCTGAATGAGAGATTCTTAGTTGCCTTTCATTCCTTAGCCTTCGTTTCATCATTTTCAGCTTGAATGATTGTTTCATGTGTATCTATCCTACTCTATATTCCTCTTATGACCAAGAAAACGCACCAACAGTCCTACTCCATGACTCCATGCCCAATGGTTTTAAACTCTAACACTATGCATGCCTCCCTACTTGAAAACATCAATCATCCCACCAAAACTTAAACAAAACCTGTAATGCCCCACTTAAAACTTATCCTACAAATTGTGTTAATATTTACATTATCTGAAAATATTGAGAAATATTGGTCTAAAATAAATTTATGATTTCCATTATTCAAATTCCCCACTTACCTTCTCAATTTGAATATTGTGTAGGATATGGTCTCCTTCCATTAATTCAAAATATATTTATTCATTCACACACCCCAATGTACCCTCACATTTAATAAGGAGAAGACAAAGTCCTCTCCATCTTATCATCAATATATATATTTATTCATTTCACATTCCCCAATGTACCCTCACATTTAATAAGGAGAAGACAAAGTCCTCTCCATCTTATCATCAATATATATTTATTCATTTCACATTCCCCAATGTACCCTCACATTTACTAAGGAGGAGACATGGTCCTCCCCATGTAATTACACTTCACATTCCCAAATGTACTTCCCCATTAAATTCTCAATTTTAAATTCATATCACAATTCCAAATGTACTCTAGCTTGGAAGAGAAGTCAACCAAGGATGGGTTAGAGTTAATGACATTAATGAGAGGTGGTTGAGGAAAGAGGGTATAAAAAGGAAGGGGAAAGGAAGAAGAGGGGAGTGGGAGTCTCGCTTAGGATTGTGGGGGTTGGTTGTGATTGTTTGGCCTTGTTATGATTTTTGGGAGACCTTGGAAACCTGTGGAGGTTTCTTGGGTTTGAGAGGAGGAAAGTATCATTATCTAGTTTTGCACATTCTTCTTGAGGACACACTATATCTGGTTGGACTTGGGCACGGAGGGCTAGGGAACCTGTGGAGGTTTCCTGGGCTAGGAATTTATTTCCTAGTTGGCTGGGAGGTAAATCCGGTTGGGTCGGCCAGAAGGAGCGTTCAGCTGGAGCTATCAGACAAAGGTATCGTCATCAACCGCCGGAACAGGTATTTTTCCATGGACTACTCTTGTTAAGTTGATATCAATAGAATGCTCACCTTAATTTATGTTGCTTATGATAAAATGATTAAATGTTAAATGTTTAAAGCTATGTGAAAAGGTCAGCAAGCTCCTTTTGTTATTTATAAATTAATAGGAAAATAGATATGTTAGTGTATAACGAAATAAAAGCTCTAATAATAAGATTCGGGTTCTTACAAAACCCAAGAAATCCATAACTAGCCTAAAATCATCCTCAAAAAAGTTAAATTTTAAAGAGAGAGCCCTCTCTGACTGCAGGTAGGCTAGGACCTGCAGCCCAAAGATTGGTTTCTGGTTACCTTGGTCGTATCCCTTAAGGAGCCAAGGGACAACCTGAGTAATAATAGGGACCTAACAAAATATCTCTAAAAATGACATGATTTAACCCCATATCAATATGAACTTAATACACTTTCCCAATTCCAAAAAACCTCTACTTTCACTAGATATTGTAGGCATCTCTTTTTTATTAACATTTTTTATACTCCTTTATATTTTTTAATTAACTTTGAGCTCCATTTTTTATACCTGCCAATATAAAAAACCCTTTATGCTCAATATATTATGTCATTTTTTCGTCAATATATATCCCCCAATATGAACGCACATGGTATAGTATTTCTCCACGAGTGAATCCCCCATGGATCTAGAAAATATAATTTTGAGATAGGAGGAGAGAAACTAGCATTAGAACACTGATGAAAGGATGCATGAACAAAATCATCCCAAATAAAAATATGAAAAGAGAGAAAAAGATACGCTAGAAAACCTAATATGAATTTGTACTTTTAGAGAATGAGGCTTTTTATTTATATTGTTTTTGAGTTATAATACCATTTGTGGATACCATGGGTTGATGCGATTCTCCATTTGGATCAATCCTCCCCCTTCAGGAAGCAATGGTTCCCATTGTGTGAAGTTCCCTCATGAGAAACGTTTTTTAGATATGAGAAAATGAAGAGGATGTTTTTGTGTGATTGACTCATAACGATGGATCAATTGATGACCCAAAACCAAGTGTTGTTGAAGACAAGGGTTTTATGTGGTTAATCCATAACCGTGGTTTTATGGATGACCCTTAACCATGATAAACGAAGATTTGAGGATAAAGAACCCCTTTAATGCTTGTGGGCCAACTATGATACTGAGAGTGTGCGACTTAGCAAATGGACTTTGATGAAAATTATTTTGTGTGGTTGACCCATAACGATGATGAACAAAACTCTAAGGATAAAGATACCATGTAATGTTTGTTGGCCAACTTTGGTATTGACAATGTTTAGCCTATAAATGGATTTCGATGGAAAGGGTTTTATGTGGTTGACCTATAGCCTTAGGCTTTTGGGTGACTCATCACCATGATGAATGAGGGTCTTAGGATGGAGATACCTTGAAATGCTTGTGGGAAACCTATGAGATTGATAGTGCATGGCCTAGAAAATGGACCTCGAGATAGTGGGCATGTCAGTCTCCCTGGTAAAACTCTAGTGACTTATCTTTATAATTTATCACTATCCAATAAGATGTTATAATGGATTCTTGCAAGCACTCAACATTCACATTTTCATTTCCTATTTGAATTCCTCAAGCTCGATTTCAATTTCCTTTTGTGTTGTCTTCATTCAAAGAATAGATTTTACCTCTCTTCAAAACCTTTATTCTTGGATGAGTCAAAATGAATTCCTAAAAGAGAGGGGTCAAGTGTAAAACCATTTACTCCTATATCAGTACTCAAGACAAGCATGCAAGAGCTTCCATACATTTAGTGTCCTATTGCAGCCAATTTTTTTCTTGGCTGAAGCACATCATTCAAGGTCCCTTCACTATCATCCATCCATGACCATGTATATTTTGAAAACTATTATAATTGATACTCCACAATCAATGTTGGAGGAACCATCAAGCAGCCCAAAAACTAAACAATATCTCTCTCATTTTGATGGCTCAACAAAGGTTTCCTTCTCATCTTCCTAAAAAACAAAAATGCTCATATGCCCATTTCTTATGAGAGACTTGATGAATACTTCATTTCATACTACATCGAAATTTATTTTATTTTTTGTTTCTATCCTTGCACGTTGACCTCTCCCGCAACACCAATGAGCTTAGCAAGACCTACCTTACATACAAAAGCACATAAAAATTTACAGCCAAGGACCATGCGGCTCAAGAGGATTCTAAAATCCCTGCACGATTCTGGATGCTTGGACTATTTCTTTAGCACATATCAGGTAATAGTCATCAATTATATCCTATGGGATTCCACCATATGACTCATTCTTCCAAGTTGTGATTATTAAGATGGAATGAGTTGAGCTAATCTGATATGTACCAATGTGCCTCTACACTTATTGTAAATTTTACGGCTCCTTGTGCATTATAGTGTTAGAATTGTATCTTATTGATTACCAATTGATTTTTTATAAAAGTATTACAGAGAGGAGACTATCGAATTAGGAAAACAAATTAGTTGAAGTGACGAAGAAAGTGCCACTATAATGTTGTAAACAATAATTCTAAAAAATGATAATCACCACTGTTCCCTTGTAAAGTCACAACTAAGAATTAATTTCTAGAATAACAAGGTTTTCTAATTCCAATAATGTCGGATACAATAAAACCCTCTGGAAATTACATTGAAATATTACGAGGATGTAACCACATCTTGTATTGTTCTTATCACATCATTGAACTTTAAAAGTGATTTTTAGGATTGGCTGACCTTTGATGCTAACATGCAGTAAAGAACTTTTCGAACTTCTAAGATATATCAATGGGAATATGTAACAAGTATGGTAAGGAGAGACAATAAATTTCCCAAGGTTGATGTGGTGATTGCTTCCTTTTCCGATTGAAGGACACATGTAACTAGCGTAGGTGAAGTTCCTATCATGACTAGAGTTTTTCTCATCTCCTAAAGTCACAAAACCAGTACATAAGAAGCCGTGTATCCAATGAATTCCAATGACACCCATGTTCAGGGGTCGATCCTTGGCCTTTCCCCATCCCAAACATCTAATTCTTCTACCTTTTCATTTTTCATTAGCACGGACTTGGTTGACACTACAAAGCATAAAGGTAACAGGGTCCATCCTATATGAGCTTTGTAAGTGTATTCTTTCAAATCCAATAATATGATGGTGTTATATATTGATTCTGCCCCTAAAACAAAAATCCCATCATGTCTTGTCAATGTTCAAACCTATGGTTTTTATTGCAGATGAAAAAAAAATTGAGCTTTTGGACGGTTGCAATACCCAAAATTTAATCACTTCACACCTCAAGAAACCTGGAAATTTCAAGCCAAACCCACGCGTGTAGAAAGTTCTAGGCAATAGGTTTGGTAATATCTACCCAAAATGCATTAAAAGAAAAGGTTGAAGTTGCAACACAGTTATAATAATAGTGATTTCTCAGGAGCAAATGGTGACAAAGAACATATTAAGGGATAGATTTTGTTCAGAATACATTTCATCATAAAAAGGGAAAAAAATTGGAAACCCATAAGACTAAACAAGGGATAGAGGATCCTAAAATCCAAAGGCTCGGGGTTCGAGTCCTAGCTGGATATAAAATAGCTAAGATGGAAAGTGGGAAAATAATTACAATGACAATTGATGGAGAAATCAAATGAACTTGTTTCCTACAAAAGTGCCTGATGGAACTCTAATTGGCCCACACTCTATATAGAGAATCCATAAAACCTACTACTAAGGGTGTTGGAACTGGAAAGAGATTTGAAAATGAATCATTGTAGCCGGTGGATGCTAGAAAATAGTTGGGCCTGTCTTAGCCCTGCAAGAGCAAGAATAGGCCAGGATCATAAGATGAGGGTAAAGACTTCCAAAATTACAAATTGGAATAATTTGTAGTAGGAAGTCGATGGATCCACCCTAGAAGCCCTTATAAAATATTGATTTCCATGGAGTTGTAACTTAGCTTTGATACCATTGACCCAGATCATAGGGGCTAAGATCCATAACCAAGAATAATGAGAAAGGAGGAGAGAACCTAGCATGAGAACATTGATAAAATATAGTATGAAACAAATACATCCCAAATAAAAATATAAAAACAAATAACAAGATACACCATAAAACCCAATTCTTTATTGGGAGAGAGAAAATGCTATTACATTTACATTGTATGGATGAATCTATCATTTTACAAAAATAATCTTGTTATTGATAGCCTTTTTGAGTTATAACACCATAGGTAGATACCACGGGTGGATGACATTTTCCATTCGAATGAATCCTCCCCCCTTAAGAAGCAATGACACTCATTACGTGAAGTTCCCTCTTGTGAAACTTTTGTTGAATATGAGCAAATCAAGAGTAGGTTTTTGTGTGTTGGCCCATAACTACGGGTTAATGGATGACCCAAAACTAAGTGTTGTTGAAATAAAGGGTTTTGCGTGGTTGAACCATAATTGTGGGCTCGTTGATGACCCTTAGCCATGATGAATGAAGATCTGGGGATAGAGATACCTTGTAATGCTTGTGGGCCAAATATGATACTAACAGTGAGCGGCCTAGCAAATGGACTTCAATAGCAATGGTTCTATGTGGTTAACCCATCATTGTGATGAATGAAATTATGAGGATAAAGATACCCTATAATGTTTGTGGGCCAACTATAATAATGAAGGCATGTGTCCTAGCAAATGGACTTTGATGGAAAGGGTTTTGTGTGGTTGACCCATCACCTTTGGTTTGTGAGTGACCCATAACCATGACGAACGAGGGTCTGAAGATAGATGTACCTTGTAGTGCTTGTGGGCCAACTACGAGACTAAAAGTGAATGGCCTAGCAAATGGACCTCGATATTGTTGTGTGCCAGTCTATCTGGTAAACAACTAGTGGATTAGCTTTATAAATTCTCACTATCTAATGAGATTTTATAACGACTTCCTACAACTAAAGTTTCACATTTTTGTTTCCTATTTAAATTCCTCGAGATCAATCCTAGTTTCTTTTTACATTGTATTCATTCAAAGAATATGTTTTACCTTTCTTCAAAATCTTTATTCTTGGATTAGTAAAAATGAATTCCCTAAAAGAGGGTTCAAGTGTAAACCATTTACTCCTATATCATATGTACTATATGGAGGGAAAGAGTATCCATGAATATTCTTCGAGAATGAGGAAAATGATTTCTTAGTGGAGGTGGTGGGAACGAGACCTATGGTCATAGGGGTGGATGTGGACGTGATCAATGGAAGACTGTCAGTCACTATAGGTGTGGACCATGGGGGCTTCACTCCATGTACCTATGGCATATCACAAATGTTTGTGGCATACTAAATAATACCCCTAATTTGACTACATATTGGAAAATACCTCTAAAAATAACATTATTTAACCTCCTACCAATACAAAACCAATACACCTTCCCAATTCAAAAACCCTCACTTTCACTAGATATTATAGGTATCCATTCTTTCATTAACAATTTTTATACCCCTTCATATTTTTTCGTTAACTTTGAGCTCCATTTTTTATACCTGCCAATATAAAAACCCTTTACCCCTTATATATCGCCAATTTATTATGTCATTTTTTCCTTAATATATATCCCCAATATGAACCCACATGGTATGGTATTTCTCCCCCAGTGAATCCCTCATGGTGTGGACACAACACATCTTTTTTTAGAGGTAATGGTGTTATCCATGAAGAACTTAGGTAAAGGACAATATAAAGAACTAGATAATCTAACACCCCCACTTAGTGAAATGGGTGTAGAGGTATGGTAATGAGGTGGAAAGCCATAGTCAACCACTCAATGAAAAATACAGAGGAAAATAAAAAACCATTGGAAAAAGAAAAAACAAAGGCTATAAAAATGCGCTCATAGGGGTCTTCCTAATGGAGTCTTTGATTCTTATTAATGATAAATTTCACCCATAGTAGTGAGCTTTTTTACATCCAGTGGACTTGTCAAGGGTCTATCTAAAAATAGGGTACATGAATAAAGTGTATTACAATGAAATGTAAACAATACCAAGCATATAATAAAAAATTCATGAGGAAAGTATAGAAGGTAACCATTCCTATCTTGAGGAATCCACTCTATTTTGTGTTGCCAACTTGAAGGATATCTCCAAAATATCTCACCTCCTGCTCGTCATTTTGGATCTCTGTACATAAATAATAAAGAAAACAGTTATTTTCCCTACATCAAAATATTAGTCCCTGCATACACAAAAATTCACATCAAACATGAAAACATAAAAGGAATACATGAATGAAATAGGGAAATAATATCACTTTTTATTAATATTGATCAAGTGTACATCATGGCTCATTTTGTATCATTTTACGTACTGAGCCACCTCCTCACCAACACTCACTAATATCTAGACTTGTTTTTGCAAGTTTATTGTGGAAGTGGAATGTAGGTAAAACTTTAAGGAACATTCTTGTATTTTAAGTTTTCCTATTTTGTGACTTATGGACAACTTGTTTATGTAATTTTTCCCCATGAGTGATGACATTAAATATAAACACTTTCTTAATCACATCTGGTGCTTTGATCCTTATGATTTCTATGTGATCAAATATGACATGATCAAACTTATCCATGTCAAATTGCACTCTTTTTTTCTAACTTAGTGACACTATGGAATTTTTATCTTTTTGTTTCTTGAGTTCCTTTGACACGCAACATTTTTGGGCCTAGTGTTGCTCAAATAGAACTGCAATGGAGCATTGAAGCCTCTAATTTCACATTTTTGGAACCTTCCACAAATAACTTCCTGAAACATTGACTTAGAAGGTATTGTCACTTTCTATTGGACCCTAATGGGTGTCTTTTGGAGCTATGACATTATGCACAACAAGGGAAGGGACTCATGACAAGACAAAAAAATGAACAAAAAAAAGATATGTCCTTGCAAAAATATCACATTCATGTAGAAAATCTAACAAATGACTTGCGGCCTTGAAAGGTAGAAAATACCTAGAAAATATTTAATATTTTTACATAATAACCTATGTAATGGATTTGTAATCTATCCAAAATTTTAGGTGGACATTCCACTAATCATTAGGGACTAGAAATCATAGTTATTGGTCAAGTGTCCACCCAAAATGTTAGATAAATTACAAATCCATTACACAAGTTATTTTGAAACATTATTCAACATGATGAACGACTGTGAAAATCCTCACTTTCTTACCCTATCAAATGACCTGTAGCCTTGAAAAACAAACTGCCCCCAATAGGACTTATCACTAAGGCTCAATCCTATTGTGTATAATTTTCATCATCAATTTTTATTTTTAAATATAGTCATATTTGATGGGGCTCGCCCAAGCTCACAAAAGAGATTAGCAATAAAAGGTGCATGTTATATCTTTTACAAGTTCCTTTTATCCACATAAAATCTAGGGTAAGAAAAATTCATGTTAGAAAGACTCCAACATGCTATGGATAATAATACATGATAATTCTAGTCATATGGGGATTCAAAAGTGGTAATCGGTTTAATGAATGAGCCATGACATATACTTAAAATAATTGGACAATCAACAAAAAGTGGTGAAAGTTTCCTTGTCTGTAACATTTACTCATGGTTTTAGATAATAAAATGTGATAGAAAATGTTATATCCAAATAAGGTTGGCAAGTAGTAGCACATAAATCCATAATCAAGAAAAGGAATGTAAAGTGGTGGGAGGAGAGCGTGGGGAAGTGTTATTGTGCTTTAGAGTAAAATACAATAATATATTTTATGGTTCTTGGGAAAGGTATCCAATGACTAGGCAAAATGTCATGTCATTTTTCAAGGGGTTCTCTAAGCAATCTAACTCCATATCCAAAATCTAATCATAGTTGGTGACTCTAAGGTTGTAATCCAATACTTAAATTTTGAATCCTCTTTTTCTTTATTAAAATATAACATTCTTCTCAAATGGATTAGATTGCATGTAAATTCCATACTTGAGATAAACTATGACATGTTCTTAGACAAAATAACTATAAATCTTATCTATTGACAAACAAAACAGTAATTTATGAGGTTGGAAATCTCTCGCTTAATGATAATGAGACTCCCCATCCAACTCTCAATGACGACAAGTGGTGGAAGTCACTCGTTGTGTTTTAGGAGTCGTATTATTTAAATATATGTTCTCCGTAATCATTTTCAAGCCAAAGCATGTGAGTTTGAAATATGTACAATGAGGTGAACTTACATCACTCAGGAATGGAAATTTGGTTGAAGTTATTACAGAAATTTTGACTTCTAAAATGGGCCTCATAAGGAATATTATAAAATAATAATGGAAATAATAAAGTAATATTGGATTACCTCATTGAATTTTGGAGGGAAAAAAGAAAAATTATTTTTTAACTCGTAATTTCAACTTGTATGCCCACAGTTTTACTCAAACTTTGAGTAGGAGCACTCATTGGATGTTGACTTTAATTCTTCATCCAAGGAGTACCCATGGTGCATATTTTCAATGGACCCCACTAATTGAAAAATGAGAAATACATGAGAAAACATGATTGCAATCACAATTTTTCATGTATTTCTCATTTTTCTTATAGTAGGGTCCATCAAAAGTATGCAACATGGATACTTTGAGGATGAGGAATTAAATTTTTGCATCCAACAAGTGCTCTTTTTGAAAATTTGAGTAAAACGTTTGGAAGATAAGTTTAAAATATGAGTTTAAACAGTAGTTTTTTATTTTTTTATTTTTTTATATTTTTAGTTTTTTACTCCAAAAATGGTGAACCACCCCCCATGACATCATCATCTTGAATCTTATTGGTTATTATAATGTTTATTTTGGTTGTACATTTTTGTTTTGAGACCTATGTTTTACCTAAAATTTTCTCTAATGACAAAATCGTACAAAGATAGTTATGGAAAATTACAATTGGAATAACAATGTTACCAAATTAATGAGAATTGTAACCTCAAAACAAGAACTCTAGCACACAAAACCCTATTTTTGCACAAAAAAACATGGAACACTTCAAAATCAAAAAGTTGTGATGTTGCACCACTCTTCTTTTAGGGTTATAATTGCAACATTCTTCAACCATGGCATTAAAAACGAAAATCATGATCATGGAAATGCTTAAAGTCCAAGAATATTCAACTATGGCGTTAAAGATAAAATAGCATGACTTCGAAAAACCTTAAAATTCTGATATTTTTCAACCATGGAATTAAAATCAAATATCATGAGTAGAGAAAACCTTAAAAATCAACACCTATATCAAGGAGTCATTCCACCAAGAGCAAAAAAAAAATTAAAGCCTAAAAGTATAACTCTTTTGAGATCTTAACTTAAAAAAACTTTATCTATTTTTAATAAGGCACTAAAATTGCAATAAATTTTAACTGTGATTTACAAACTTATCATTAGTGAACACAAAAACATGAAAAACATTATTTAAAAAATATGATGTAATAAAAAATTAAAAATTAAAAAAATTAAAAATATGAAAAATAATAAGTTTTCTTTGAAAATTAAATAATTAAAAATAAACATATTTCCTATATTAAAAAAAATCATTAACTAAAAAAAATTATGGTAATTTTAAAAACAAACCAGAAAAACTCAATGTAGTGATTTAAGAATATTATTTGAAAAAATAATAAATTAATTAAAAATAAAATAAAAAATTATATTACTAGCACAACTGGTTGAGGATGGGCCTTGATAGCAAGGCAACACAAGATCAAACCTAACGGGGGTAGTTCTACCATGTGCTAAGGGGAGGAGACATGCTAAAAAATCCAGTCAACTTAAGCATTGGTGTGCCTCAGGCCACGTGCAAACCCTGGGTGACTTTCATGGCTTAGATGTCCCTTGGTCGTGGCTCCTTAATCGATAGGTCAAGCCTCGAAGATCATAGACAACTTGACAAACAAAAATAATAATAATAATAATAATACAAATAAAACCTAAAAATATACATGTATTCTGAAAAAAAAAAAAAAAAAAATATATATATATATATATATATATATATATATATATATATATATATATACGAAAAAATATCTAATAAGGAAATTTTAAAAACTAAAAAACTTAAAAGATGAAAATTGAAAATTAAAAAAACATATATATTAAAAAAAGGTGAAACAAAAACTAAAAAATTAGATTTTAATTTAAATAAAAGTATATTAAATTTTAAAAACAAATAAATAAAAAATTATTTAATTAAAAAAATTATTTTAAAAAGGAAAATTTTGAAAGATATAAAACAAATTTTAAAAAAAACAAACACTTAAATGTTAAAAAAAAAACAAATTAATTTAATTAGGAAAGTTAAAAAAAACATTAAAAAATTAAAAAACAATAGTTATTTTGTGTTTTGTGTGTGGGGAGAGATGTTGGGCATTTCCCCTCTTCCATAGGGTTCACAAAAAAAATGACTGTGTAGGCTGAGCAGGACTGATGTGTCTAGCTACTTGGTTGGCCTTATGGGGGAGAGGTAATGTTGTAGACTGTCTTCCGTACACCTTACAACATGTGATGGTGTGGGTGGTACAACTAGCTTCATGGATGGTTCTCCGGTAGCGACAATGCCGAGCATCACCCTCGCACACCACAAAACAATAGGAAAAATGTGTGTGATGTGTGCAGTGTGGGTGGCGATGCATGACATCACCTGTCCATCATTAGGCTGGCTAGGAAGTTGGTCGCACTACACTTGGGAAATGCAGAGTACAAGAAAAGGATGGTTCCTTGTTTTGGTAAAAATAAACTAAACTTTAAGATTTCATTCAATAAAATTTGGATAAAATTAAAATTCTCTTTGGTAGAACACAATTTACAAGTTAACAATTCTAATGAAAACACCATTTTTCTATGGATAGAAATTGATATTATTGTTCTAACCTGTAATGTAATGCAAAAGCTTGAAATGCAATAGACAATAATACACACACTGTGTTGAAATGATGAGGAAACAATAAATCATTTTCTCATGAAACGTCCATATGCAAATCAATTTTGCTAGATATATAAAAGTTTACAAATGTGAAATAAGATTGGAAAATGAATACAATGCGGTGTTTCATAATGTCGATGGGGAAATGGCAAATTAAAGAGCATATGGTAGTTACTTGCTTTACCATGTGAATTTTGTGGTTAACTAGGAATTATTTTTGTGTGATGATAAATGTATAACTTTTAAATGTTTTAACAAAATCATATCTCTACTAAAAGCATAGATTTCTCATTCCTTCAAAGGTAAGTGAAACTAGGGGAGAATATGATAATAAATAAATAATATGCATTTTTCTTTGATGGGGCTAAACAAGATTCACAAAAGATCAACAACAAAAGGAGCATATTATATCTTTCAGAAGTTCATGTTATCCACATTAAATCCAAGTTAAGAAAACTTCACTCCAGTAAGACTCCTCCTCCAATGTTCTTTGGATAACAATATATCACAATTGTAGGCATATACAGATCATAAAGTGGTAACTATTTTAAAGAAGATAGCACAACATATATTTAAGACATGGGGACAATCGACTAAAAGTGGTGGCTAATTCCCTATGTCTGTAATATTTACTCTATTTTTTTAAACACAATATGATAGAAAATACTATGTCCAAAATAGGTTAGTGGATAGTGGCATGTAAACCTATAATCAAATAAAGGGTTAGAAGGGGTTGGACAAGGAGGGAAATGTTAGTTCACCTTGAAGGAAAAACATAATTATCCTTTTTCGTGGAGTTTTGGAAAGGAATGCAATAATTAGTAAAATGGTTATGCCCTTCTTCAATGGGTTCTCTAAGCAATCTCACTCTATATATAAAAACTAATCATAGTTGGGGACACTAAGGTTATAATCCATCACATCAATTTCTACTCATTTTTTTCTAATTTAAAACTTAATATTCTTCTCAAATGGCTTATTTTGCATTTGAATTCCATGGTTAAGACTAATCTATTACATATTCTTAGATATAGTAACTCTAAAATTGATATGTTGGAAAGTAAAATGGCAATATATGACATTGGTGCCATCTCTCTTAATGATATGTTAACACCCAAATCCTTAAGGATGATAAGTGGGGAAGGTCACCCATGGTAGATGGTGGGGGGTGTATTAGTTAAATTTATGCTCTCAAGGAAAACTTTTGGGCCAAAACATATGGGTTTCAATTTACAAAATAAGGTGAACATACAACACTAAGCAATGGAGAGTTGTGTCAAGTATGTCACCATATGAAGATAATTAGGGTGAGTTATAAATTTTGTTGCTACTGTAGAAAGGATTGAACCCCTCCCCATTTGAAGATGCTAATAAAATTAATTTCCTAGCAATACAATTTCAAATTTCTTCTTAGGTAGATAGTGTTTTTATAGTACCCAAGACTTTGTGTGGAGACCCAAGACTCCATGAGCATGACTCCTTGTGATTGACAAGTTTTCCATGGTGAGATGACTTTAGAAAAATGGTATTCTAGGTCTCTACTTTCAACTAGGATAGAGGAATTTGATAAGGAATAAAGTATCATGATCTAAAGCTCAATGAAATGTTAGAAAAGGAAGGAGTTCACCTCATTGGGAGGCAGTGTTTGGTTTCATTATTTTCTATGTCATCTTTTATTGCAGCCACCATATTCAAAACCTTTCTGCTCGTAGGGATATAATTTGTGGCCTCTCAAGAAAGGCTACTTTCTATTGAATATTGTCTTTTCTAGGTTCAAATGAAGGAAATCAATTGGGATGAAGGTGTTTTCCTAGAATCTTTGCAAATTGTGAAAATAGGGTAAGTCTCACATCTTCATAGAGTGGTACTTTGGCCTCACTGCTCTATATAAAAAATATTATATAGCTAGGGTATTTGGTATCTTTTTTGTTTTAATTCAAGGCATATTTCTATAGGAACCTCTTTGTCAGTGTTTAAGGGAAGAATCCTTCTAATGCCAATATACTCCAAAGGAACTCTTCCCTTCCCTTGGAACAAGAACTTAAGGATCTACAACTCAATAATAAAAAATTGTATTTGACTGACTTCCATTGTGAATTCATCTATTTAATGACTTCGAAAGGGCAGAAAATGAGATAAGCAACATCCACTCACAAATTGAAGAACTACATTTTATCGTTCATGCACTAAGAGGTTATCTTTACACCATTGTGGAAGAGATGGTGTAATTGCATGTCCTATTATATTATTTTTATGTTATCTTACAAAACATTTTGAATTGATCGAATTACATCTGAAAGGGATCAAATCTCTCGAGATGCAAACCTTTCCTCAATTTTTGCACTGAACAAAAAAAAAAAAATAATAATAATAATAATAATAAATAAATAAAAATAAAATAAAATAAAATAATAAATAAATAAATAAATTCGCATCTTTAGGGAGTTGATCCCTCTTGGTGCTTGATAGATCTAGAGTTAAGATGGATCTAGGTTGGTGGCTACCCAATCCTCTGTCTTTGTAGTTTCTTTTGTTAAGGCTTCTAGTATTTTCATTCGGATTTGAATGTATATACTCCTAATATGGATCAAGTTGACACAGAGGAGGAAGAAAAGTGTTCAATTAATTGTAATGACTACATTGAAGTCTTGTTTTGTTTGTTGTTAGTAGTCTTTTGTAGTGTTCATACTATTCATATCTAGTGTCTAGCTTTTTTGGTTTTACAACTATGTCATTACTACATGCATTATGAACAACTGCTAGCTAATATACCTACAAGAAAATTTTTGTAACTTTGATGTAATGATCAGTTCCCATCATATACTTTTAGAAAAAGGAATCTATAATAAAATAAAGAATAAAGGAGTTATACCTCTCTTTGAGATCAATTATGAAGTCCATAGGTAGCATATGGATAGAGTTTCTACTTGTGTTGATTTGTTTTAAACAATTAAATAACTATACGTACAAACATGAGTAATTGAGGTGGTTTTGAAAGTATAAATATATAAGTGTAAAGGGATTTCTTGCTAAAAGTAATAATTGTGTCCCTCTCGAGACTAGTATGGTAGAGATGTTGTAATGTAATGTCCTATTTAACATTTTAACTTGGTCATACATAAAAATAAAAATAAATAATATAAAAAACACAAAATTAATATTAATATTAATATTTATATTTATAATCATAATCAATTATAATTAATAATTAAACCAACCTAGATAAATCTTAACTCCAAATCTACTAAGCTTCTAGAGGGATAAAAAATTTTGAGATTCAAACCATTGTTTAGAGTTAAAAGAGATTTGATCCCTCTTAATAATTAAACAAACCTAGATAAATCTTAACTCCAAATATACTAAGATTCTAGATGGATCAATTTTCTTAAGATGAAAACCTTTTTTCAGAGTAAAAAGAGATTTAATCCCTCTCAGCATTTGGTAGATCCAAAGTTAAAATGGATCTATGGTGGTTTTAATATTAATTTTTTTTCAAAAAATTGAGATATATTTCTTTGCGACTATTTAAAAAGAATAAATAAATAAATAAAAACTAAATGAGTGATCCACTAATAAAGAAGGTTTTCGAGTGAGGGAAAATGGAGCTACTGCAATCTCCCAAACCTAGTTCTCGAGCGCTCTCTTTCGGGGTTCCTTCTGCTCCTGACTAGGGTTAGGCTCCTATACTTACCTCTCCACTAATTTCTACTACCTGCTGTCACTTTCTGGATCCCGTTATTCTGGCAGTTGGGGATTCATCAGTCTTTGTCTGGGCAACTGTTAGTCGGCGCAATTTTTGGGTTTCCCTCCTCTTGTCGTTTGTCAGATATGATGGAGGAGGATATATTAGATTATTTTGAGGATCCTTATGATTTTGTGCCCATATGTATGGTTTCTCCTCCACATTTGTTGGTCACCTCTACTAACATCTCCCTACAACTTCCTTCGACGTTGACAGGTGATCCTATGGTTTTTTTTTGTCTCAGTTTTTCCTCACCATTCCCTCCCGTCACAACCATTTTTGTCGTCATCCAATCCATCAACTTCTTCGCAACAGGTTTCTAGCTCACCGAATGACTCTTTCTTTGTATCAAGTACTGACTATTCCCATCCCTCTTCGACATCGCTCCATTTCCTTGCGTCCTGTTTGGACCCATCCTCTACCTCTTTTTCACCAGAACCCCCCATTTTTCCCACCTATATGAACCCTATCCCTACCTTTTCCTCAAACTTGGGCCCTCAATATCCCCCTTCATCTTTCCTTTCTTCCCCCATCCCACCTCCTTTGATTTCAAACCCTCCCACTTCAATATTCTTCATTGAAAATTCTCTTTTGCATCCATATTTGGGCAGGGGACCTCAAGCTAGTAGTGGCATTATTACATCTTCCTCTCCATTTGCTAACCCTCCCTTAGGAAAATCGATCAGGCCTACTAGGAAGTATAAAGGAGTTAAGGATGGGAGTAGGAAGATATCTCTTACCTTTGGTGAAGACCTCCAGATGGGTGATGTGTTCGATACAGTAGACAAGGTACTAGTTGGTCGATCTCGTGGAAGAGCATATACCACTGCTCAATTGCATCAATGGATATTATAAATTTTGGTTCAGATTCTTGATGAACTACCTTCAGTGGTCACTCTTTCTTGAGGTTGGTTTGCACTTCACTTTCAACATCCTAAATTCATTCCCTAGGTCCTTTCTAAGTACTAGCACATTAAGTTTTCACTGGTACTACTTAAGCGATGGAGCCCTCTCTTTGACTTGAAGTGCGAACATTTAGGGGCTAGCGTAATATGGGTTTGTTTCCCTGGAATATCGATTCATTTCTAGTATGAGGATGTCTTTAAGAGAATTGGTAATGCCCTGGGGACATTCTTGGACTATGACAAATCTTACATCATCACTGGGAATATGGAAATGGCCCGCATACTGGTGCATTTGGATACAAGAGAAGGATTAGAGGAGAATCTGCAGATTCAATGGAGGAACACATGTCGCATTCATATTCTTGACTATGAGGGGGTGCCTTATCGATGTCGTCGATGCCACAAAATTGGGCACTTGTACAAGGATTTCCCTTTACTTTCCTCCAGCTCTGCATCAATGGCTCGGCAAGAACATATTGCAAAGGAAAACCCCTCTGGTTCGTTGGGTAAGAGACCTACACAAGCTAATGATCGCCCACTGAAGACCACCCATCTGATCTAAGGACCAAGCAAGGAAGTTATTCGTCCCCCATCAGCTGCTGCCATCAACGCGGGTAATTCCTCCTCTATTTCCCCTTTTAATAGTGCATCTCTATCTGATTTTTCTCTTTGTACATCCATTTCGCAATGCATCTTTGCACCTGCATTTGTCCCCCCCTCTATTTTGTTCCCTCTGGTTCCCTCTCCTCCCACTTTTACCACCACTCCTCCCTCTATTCCCATGTCTCTCGATCCATTCCCTCTAATGATATTTCCATTGATTCTGGTCGGAATCATCCCTACAACCTCCTTTCTAATTCCAAGTCCTCATCCGGTGAATGTTGTGGCATCGAAATTATCCCCCCCCCCCCCACCTTCTAAAACCCCTCGGGGCAGACACTCCAATATGTCCAAGGCCATTTTCCAAGCGGGATTGGAAGTAGCACATGGTCGACAACTCCCCATTGATAAGGCCCTTAGAGCATTGACCTCTCCCCCTCCTGGTTCTCCATGAAGTGGTTATCTTTCAATTGTCATGGGATGGCTAGTCGCTCAAAAAACTAGCCTTTAGAAGACTGCTTGAGACTAAGATGGTGGTCATAATATTTCTTCAAGAAACTATAGCACCATGTGACCAGATCATCCCCACTTTAGAAGCTCTTGTTCCTGGTTGGAAATTTAATGCATTTGATGTCTGTGGATGATTCGGTGGCATGGAAATGGGTTATAATCCTCGAGTTGTTAATCTTCTTAATATTTTTTTTTTTGGGGGGGGGGAGGAGGGGGGGGAGTGATCCAGGTCGATTTCCATACACCAGTGGCATGGAAAATGTCCAAAATTCAAATTGGTAGAAAGATGATTAACTTGACATCAGACCGAAGTGCTCATTGCCCTGATTCCAATGGTCTAAATGGCACTCCAATCCGAGTCCTAATGAAGGAGATAGAGGCAGTCAAAGTTGGGTTGAATTTTCACTGACTGGGTAGGATTAACAAAGACACAATTTGGACTTCTTTTTACTGACAGAATTCGGCCAACTCTAGCTAGATTCTGGGCAAAATTGTTGCCTCATTAAAATGACTCCTTCAGTCCAAAACTGAATTCCCAAAAATGCACACTTTGTTTTAATATAAAAAAAATATATAAAAAAGGGTGGCAGGCCACAAACCCCACCACCCCAACTCATGCCATATAACAATATAAAATAATTGGTGGAGGGGTGGGCCACGACCCCCGGCCCCTCCCACAGGTCCATCAACCATCCCAACGGAACCACCATAAATAAAAAGGCACGGGAGTTGGGTGGGCCGACCCTTGGGGCACGGACCCAACCCACGTTAACAAACAGCCAGCCACTTAATGCACAGAAGTAGCTGGAGGTGGGTACAGTGGGCGGGCCGCCCAAGGCGGGCCCGGCCCAACCAAACATTTTAATTTTAAAAAAGGATTTGATTCGATGTATAAAAAAGGAGGCGGGGTTTGACCACCCGACCTCCTCCCTATTAACCAGATCCTCAACCAATGTGCCACAACAGAATCCTTGAAGAATCCATCACCATTATTTTATTTAAACGCATCTTATCAGTGCGCCCAGGGAGAGGAGGCAGTGCATGCAGTTCGAGGTAGATTTTTGCAGGAGGGCCAGATTTTCACTTTGTCAGATTTTGACAAATTTTATATGGTTTCAACATTTCTCGACGCCATGAATGCAATGGCGCTATCCATTTCTCCATCAAATTTCTGCATTTTTCAGCCATTTTTCAATATGGAGGTATAAAACTCCTTTTTTTGTAACTGGTGCTTGTACTCTTCTTTCTCATGCCATTTAATGAATGAAGGCCTCCCCATTGATCAAGGAGGGCCCAGAGACATAGTCCAAGTCAAACAAACTCCATTATCAATTCTTGTTTTCTTCTTTCATGCTTTATGTGTTTCTCCTCTTCTCTCATGTGCACATTAAATTTCTATGTTAAGTTACAATTTATGCATGTAATTCTTTAATACATCTATAAGCAAAAGATCTTGGATCAAGTGGTACCAGAGCAGGTCTTTTTTAGATGTGAATTGCATGTTTGTATGCTAATAAGAAACAAGCTTCAAAGAGGCGAAGGGAAACTAAAATCTTTCGATCTCGAAGCAGGGCGTGCACATTGAAGGAGAAACATGGCAAATGAAGAGGAGCTCAATTTCCGCAAAAATTTCTATATAATGGCAAAAAATGTTGGTCAGTTGCTTTCAAGGCTAGAGAAAGTAGAAGGGAAAAATGCAGAAGAACAAGGTTCAGTGCATGGTAATGGTGAAGAAGAACCCCCTCCTTCTCCTTCCACGAGTGAAAGCTCTTCTTCCTCTCATCATCATCCGTTGTAGAAATTCAAGGGGTGCATCTAAGAAACCTTCTTTAAATTAGATGTCAAATTTTATCTTCTCATGTATAACGGTGAAAGTAATGCATAAAATCTTAATAATTGGATTAGGCAGATTGAGATCTACTTCAGGTTTCAGCAGATCGAAAAGGATGAAGCAAAGATTCAATTGGCCTCTCTTTGACTGAGTGGCACCGCTCTCGTCTGGTGGGAGAGCAAATTGTGAAGCAGTAAAAGTGTGGGTAATCTTCTTTCCTCATGGCCTAGTTTCAGTTCTGCATTAAAGGAATAATTTAATCCCTTGGGTTATAAGAAAAAAGCCTTAATGGATTGGCAATATTTAAGGCAAGGCAGAGGTTAGGATGTTCAAAGCTTTACCGAGGAGTTTAGAAAACAAGCACTTAATTTGGGCATTGCACTTGATTCACCTGAAGTAGTAACTAAGTATATTGGATCATTACATAGTTACATTAGACATTCATTATTATTCTTTGAACCTACTACCATTGACTCGGCTAGTGTAAAGGCCATTCATCTAGAAAACAGGGGAACACCTAAATGGATGACCACCCAAAGAGAGCCACAGCAGCCAAGAGAAGGGGAGCAAAGCCCTCTTGTACACATTGTGAGAAAGAGGGGCATGATGAAGAAAATTTATGGAAGTTTCACCCTAAGTTGAGACCTGAAAGGAATGACAGAAAGGGGAAGCAAAAGGTCGTCACCATTGTGCAACAAAACTAATATTCCAAGTCAGAGGAAGATGAGAAGGTCACAGCTGCAAGATTTGCATGAGGTAGGCCCATTGACTTGGGGTCCGATTCTGGTGATGAAACGAAGTTTACAGCCCTTGGGATCACGGCAGGAGGACCCATAGATTTTGGGTTTGATTCTGGCCATGAATCAAGGATTTCAACAGACATAACGAAAAGGGAACTCCCCGCAGTAGGACTCCAAGAACTTGAGGAGATCAACCACTGCATCCAAGCAGAGAATGCTGAGCTAAGGAGGCTTCTACAAGAGGCAAGGGAAGAAAACCAAAGATTACTACGCCAATTTCAAGCCAAGGATGAGACCTTGGAAAAGTTGTAGCATCGCTATCCGAAGGTAAAAAGCAATTCCTCGATTTCATATGATTTTCATGATGATGAATTCGCTGCTTTTGAAAAACATAGTACAGGGATTGGATCCAAACTATTGAAGAAGATGGGGTATTAGGGAAAGGGCCTCAGCTTCAAAGGCCAAGGCATCGTAAACCCCATTGAAGTCGAGGAATTTTCATGTCATGTAGGACTCGGATACACCAGAAAAGAAATGGAAGAAAGCTCCAATACAGCTAATAACCAGCCAATGACAAACGATGAAATTATCTCCTCACGTTCAAGTGATAGTGAGGGCCCCATAAAAACTCATCGAAGGAACACCAGGGGGAAGCAACCCAAGGCAACCCTGAAAGTTTGGAGGAAAAAGTATCGTTATAGCCATTACAACAAAGAGGGACACCAACAAACCGCATGTTCGATGCTCCATGCTCTGGAAAAATCACTGGAGGAGCCGAAAGGTGAACATGTTTAGCAAATGAAACCACCACATTCACAGTGGTCTACTTTGTTAAGTTGGTTTTTCTAAGGTAGTAGCTTGTCATGGCCATCATTGTAACTCATACGTTGCAAGTAAATGTAAAAGTGATGGTGTGTTTCCTATCACTTCAAAATGCAACGACAATATTTTGGCCTTTCTTTACTAGTAATTGAGGTATTGATTAATTTTTATGTAATCCTTGGCCTAGGAGTGTGTGCTACAAACTCTTGGCAAGGAAGGGTTGTTAAGTCATGTTTGGTGTGCATGATTGCAAAAAAAATGTACTAGTTTTGCGTGCAGGTGATCGAAAGTGTGGGTTGTGTTAGTGCTCGAATCTGCCTCAGTCTGAATGAAGGCGAGGTTCAAGGCAACATCAAACCAAGCTCAGTCTCGTAGCTAGCCCTACGAGAGCAGGAGAGGGCTCTCTCCGAGTCACACTCAGTGAATGGATAAGCAAAATGGTCTGAGATGACTTACAATGCGATGTTTACCTTAGGCTAGTAAGTGAAAAATGATTTTGGAAAAGATTTTTGAAGTGACCGAGCTTCTGGGATATATATGGGACTGGCGCTTAGCAAAGAACAGAGAATTGAGAATGAAGGCACAGATTATTCCGTGAGGCAAGGTAGGCGGGAAGTGCAGCAATTTCAACTTAAGGTGACGCGGAATGGAAAGATTGCTGAAGATAGTGAAAAGGGCATGGTCGCATGAGTCCTTTTCAACAGAAGAATAACACTGCACATGAAATTTTCCCACAGGCAAAGCAATATAAATTGAATTCTACCTAATCTCACTTAGAAAATTTCACTGAAATGAAACATGAAATGAATTATGAAACATAACAAGATACATATGGAACATAAGAACACATTTGCTACACTCAAAACCACAATAATATCATGAAATGGAGCCGCTACCTTTCATTAACTCTCTGTCAAAAATACACAGTGCAGAAACAGAGTTTATTTCCCACAATCTCCCAGAAGTTACAAGCCAGCCAACCCTTTGCAAATAACTTTCTTATAGTATATAGGAAGTGTAGAGAAGAGATGGAATGCCCAGGGTTTGGGAAGTTACTCAAATCATTTCGAAAAGGAGATGGAGAGCCAACCATTAGCTACAGGTGCAACGCTCTCAAGCATGACATTTGGCTGGGGTGACCCTTTGCATTCTTTTGCCACTTGGATAGATGCCCACCTGGAGAGAAAATTCTTTAAAAGGTGCCCTTGGTGCCAAAAAACCGAAGAGTAGATGACCGGGCCCACTTGGAGAAGTCGCGACCCGAAATTTCACGAAACAGGAGCAATTTGGCAGTTTTTTCCCCTGTGCGCCGCGCCAAATTCCCTGTGCGTTGTGCCACTTTGGAGCCTGTTTTGGGGCACTTTCAGGTGTCTAAAATGTGCCCAAGTGGGCTTTTTGGAAATTCGTCCTGTCTACTTTCTAACCCAACTAGAATTTCTGAATTTGAAGCTCATTTGCCCCTCCAAAACTTCATTCTCCCAAGACTGCTTTCTGTGTGTCCAAAAAGTGGCAGAGAGGCCATTTTTGGGTGTTTTTTGACCTTTAGGAGACCCAAAACTTGTCAAAATTTCTAGCCCGGACACCAGTAGACGTATTTTTCGATGCTGAATCCAAATATGCAAGTTGTTCCTCGATCTGAGTTCTATATTTTTAGCGTCGCGCCAGTGGCGTGGTGCATAGGGAGAAATTTCCTGTTTTGTGCCCAAAAATTTTGCCTGTGACCAAAATTTGCCCAATTTTTTTGGAATTTGGGCTGGAGGTTCCCTATGAAGTGCTTTGTTGTGCCAAGGAAGCCTCAGCCAAGATTCGAAGCCGATCTTGCTCATTTGCCTCCTTTGCCTCCTTTGCCTCCTTTGCCTCCTTTGCCTCTTTTCTCGCTTTGCTCAATTCTGCCTTTAAGCTCCTGATTCTTGCCTTGGAACTCCTGTTTCAGGCCTAGTAGTGATGAGTCATGCACCTTAGCATGTCTTTCTCCCTATTTTCTTTGTCCAACCGCTGCTCCAAGTGCATGTTGACCCTCTCAAGGTAGGACTCCCGGTCTTCATTGATTTCTTGCTCCAAAGATGTGAGCGGAACCCTTCTTCTTTGAGCAGCTTGGCGCTGCTCACGGATGCTCTGCAGCTCCATGATCGTCTGTTGGTCTTCAAGCTATTTGTTTCTCCACTCCAGGTAGTTCATGTTCCACTTGGCCCTTTCTAAATCAATGGTCAAGTCTTCAATCTCTGATTGCTGCTCTTTGATGATCTCTATAAGCTCCTCATTGGTGGGTTCTGCATCTGTCTCATCATCCTGGAGGAGAAAAAACTCAGTCTCTTGCTCACCTGATGGCACACCTGAAGGCCCCTCCTTATGCTTGGGCTTCTTGCCCTTGTCCTGTACCTATGTCGTCGATGTAGGAAGCAAGGCCCCTTCCACCCCGGGTGGAGATAACGCTCGCTTTGCTGCTGCAAACAAAGGTCTGGTGCCTTTCGGATAGCCTCTCTGATATGTGATGTATATTGGCATGGTGGCAGTCTCATGGCTATCAAACTGATGTGAAGGGCTTCCCATCTCAGGCTCAAACTGATGTGAAGGACCTCCTGTATCATGCTCAAACTGATGTGAAGGACCTCCCATCTCATGTTCTGCCTCTGATATCACCGGTGGAGTGCTGAAGAAATCACGGGAGATGAAGTCTTCCCAAGCAATACCCTGTAATCCCAGCTGATGGTCCACCAAAATCCGGATGAGAGAAAAATGATAGACACTGTTTAGCTGTTGTCGTGGGGTCTTGCGCTGCATGAAGTTTTTCATCTTCTCAATGTTGTTGCAGATGAAAAATGGGAGGCTCATCATCTTCACCCTGGTGAAGTGCATGAGCAAGCGGATGTGATAGGCATAAAGGCGAGAAAACCTCCCCTCGCAACTGAAATACTTCATGATCAATCTCATGAGTGGGGCATACTCCTCCCTCAAAAACCTGAATGGAAAAACTCTGGTGAGCTGGCTCAAGCAGTTGTTCTTGATGTAAGGCTCATAGTGATGCCTCTCCACCTTATTTTTCTTATGCCACTGCTCTCCAACATTAGGTATCCCTATTGCCACTAATATAGCCTCTGGTGTCAAGGTGAAAGTGACCCCAACCAGGACAGGTTGGCCTCCTCGTAGATGAAGTGCAAAAAGGCGGGCCAACTCATGATGTACTCTGACATTTGCCACCCTTTGGCAAAATTCATAACATGCCAAGTGCTGGAAACAAGACATGGCAAGTGGGCATGCCTGTAGCTCTATGAGGGTGTTGGGCTCATCTCTGAGATGTCTGCCACTCTGGTGATGTCTCCTATGGGCCCTCTCTCCTGAAGATGTGTCACTGTGTGTACCCCCCTCATAATCTGATGAATTTTCTGATTCCATCACTGTTGCTTGTACCCTGAGTTTAATGCTGCCCTTTGAATCCAATGACACTGATGAATGCTCTGAAAATCTGTTACCAAGGGGACAATAAAACAGGGGAGTGTTCGGAGGGGAATGATGAAAAGGGAAATAGGCGTTTAAATAGGAAATTTATCAGGGATTTGGGAGTGTTTGGGGTGTGGTTTTGATGGGGTAGGGTTTGGGATATTCTGAGTTATAGGAATAAAGGGGACAAAAGGGATATGATTGCAATATAGCTAGGGTGATGGTAAGGGGAAAATGCTACAAGGAAATCAGTTGATCAAGGTAGGGTAGGATCTTATTTAGCAATTGTGTTATTGTAGCAAAAACCCTAGCTTTTTGTCCTCCTTTGTGTCATTTTTGTGTTCGCTTAATAAAAATTTGTTTTTGATATCATGGTCACCAACATCATATTTTTCTTTGAGTTTAAGGATCAATGATGCAAGTGTCTAGGGC
The DNA here is from genome assembly GCA_031772625.1 of Pinus tabuliformis. Taxonomy (NCBI): domain Eukaryota; kingdom Viridiplantae; phylum Streptophyta; class Pinopsida; order Pinales; family Pinaceae; genus Pinus; species Pinus tabuliformis. Next base: position 1,754,688,075 of record CM062817.1, on the reverse strand, counting down.
CACTTTTGCAATGATGGGAGCCAATTTCAAAAAATTTGGGTGATTTCGTGGCTTTTTTAGGCTCACAGTCCTGTGCGCCACGCGCTTTGCCCAGTGTGCCGCGTGCCAGGTATGCGTCGCGCCAGTGTAATGTTAACACTGTGGTCAGGCTCCCAGTGCGTCGCGCGCGGTCAAACGACACAATTTTTGTTTGAAAAACAGGGGAGGGAGTTTTAGGGGGATTTTAGGTTGGTTTCTTTAGGGAATATGATGGAATGGAGGTGAAAATGATGAGGAATGAGGGGACAAGGGGAGGGGAGCAAAACCTTGGTGCTCATCATCACTTTTTGCGACCCCATTTTTCATTTTCCTTGGTGATTTTTCCATGGATGTCCATTGTGCTTTTGGGTACCATCAAACATCTTACAAACCTCATATTAATGACAAAAGTGATGGAGAAGAGGTGTCGATCATGGCCTACCTCTTGATTCGCTGACTTCGCCGAGATTTGAGATGAATTGCAATGTTTTTTAGGCACCTGGCTGTGTGCGTCGCGCGCCAAGCCAAGTGCGTCGCGCGCTCGAAGTGCGTCGCGCCCTTGTGGATTTTGCACTGCGGGATGGCTGCCAATGCGTCACGCTTTTTGTGTGCACCGCGCTCCCTAGTGTGTGCGCTGTGCCCTGTGGTAACCGGCTCTCCTTCACTCAAACCCTCATGAATTTGCTCTCTCACCTTTCTAATTTCTCTCCAAGCTTGCCAAAGCACAAATGGTTTTTGTTTTGGGCAAAAACAAGTATATATAGGCTTTGGGAGAGTTGGGTTTAATTTTTTCCTCTTTGAAGACCCACTTTCTAATGTTTGAGTTTTGCACTTTTTGTTGACTTTAAAACACTCTGCTTTTTTTCCCTTTTCTTTGAAATGTTGGCTCTCGTGATAAAATTTTCGGCATTTCTTTGCGGGGACTGTGTGACTGGGGCCTCTGGCTTTGAAATCCGTGACTGCGTCTGAAAATGTCAACTGTCGATTTTTTGGAAAATTTTGTCATAGTTGACCTTGTTTGACTTTTCTTCAAAACAGAGTTTTGAAGAAGAGTCGATGTCTCTTTAGGTGATGATGATGCTTTCTTGAACCATAGTTGTATAAGATCTCCCTCTGGCCTACATGACTTTTTTCTGGACATGTTTTTTCAAAAACCACATTGATGATTTCCTAGACCCAGCAATAAAAAGGATTTTGACCTGTAATATGACCAGACCTTGGCTATCATGAATTTCAGTGATTGTGGATCAAGACCTGAACCAGCAAGGGCCAGTCATGAGGGAAAATGAGTAGCATGACTTCCTCCGTCAGATCATGACATGTCCCTAGCGAAATGCAGCTGAGTGGATGGAGCGGGACACCTAAAATTGAAATGCAGAAAGAGCTTTGATCTCTGACGAAGGGCTGACCAGACCGACTCTAACATTGGCTCCAATGGGGGATGGTAGCTCCTTGGAGGTGCCAAGAACAACAGATCTCTGGAGGAGCTAGACAGTGCCTTTTTGTCCATTAGGCTATGGGGTCATCATTTTGATAAACAACACAAGACTCTGACTTATTTACAAAACTGGAATGACCAAGAAATTGACTCAAACTTGACAATTGGAATAACTCAAAAACTGACTTTACATACTGAAACCAAACTGAAAAAAAAATGGTATTTACAATGACAGTGGAAGCAGCATTAATGGATCAACAATGATACCGCTTGAGTAGCCAACCATTGATCGGCCCTCCAGGACAGTCTTCCCCATTTATTTCTTTCAGAAGAAAGGCATTCTGACCTCTATATGCTACTGAAAGGACCTTTCCATAGATTTTCGAACTTTCCGTGCTTGCCTTTCTCCTTATTCCTTGCATCCCACTTCAGCACCACATCATCCAACTGAAACTTATCTGCTTTAGCTTTTCTATCATAGATTTTCTTTATCTTCTCCTGAAACTTGGATGTGTTTTTGAAAACTTCTTCTCTTTTTTGCTGCAAGTGGATCATTTGATTCAGCCTTCTTTGCATGGGATCTTCCTCACTGCCAGCCTCCTGAAGAAGTTTGACCACCAGGGCAGCAAGAGAAGCGGGAAATATTGTGTCCACTCCATAAACCAGCTCAAACGGTGACATACCAATAGACTTTTTCTGACTAATCCGGTCTGCCCAAAGTGCATGGACCAGCCTCTTGTTCCAGCTCTTCTTATTTATTTCCAGCAGCTTCTTGATGATGTTGACCAAAGATTTATTCGAAGATTCCACCAATCCATTGCCTTACAGATGATAGGCAGTTGAATGACCCAAAATTATGTGATATTTGTGACAAAATTCTACCACCCTTTTCGATTTAAAGGTTGTTGCATTATCAGTGATTATTTTGTTTGGGCAACCAAAGCGAGACAAGATGTTATTTTCGAGAAATGAGATGATTACCGTGTCCGTTGCTTGTCTGGTAGGTGCTGCCTCAATCCACTTTGTGAAGTAGTCCGTCGCTGTAAGGATCCACCTATGCTGTCCGGAAGATGCGGGATGAATTTCCCCAATGAAATCCAACCCCCACTACTGGAATGGAGCACTCACTTCGATTGGCTTGAGTGGCAAAGGCTATAGTTTCTGTTTTCCTTCGAAAATTTGACACTTATCACAGCGCTTTACCATCTTATGCACATCACCCATAACTTTGAGAAGGAAAACCGTTCACTTGAACGTGATGGTAGTCCAAGGACCGTTAGATTACAATATATTCCTTGGACGTGACTATGTTTATAACATGGAAGCTATTGTTTCAACACTCTTTAGAGTGATGTGCTTCCCGCATGAAGGAAAAATTGTCACTGTTGACCAGTTTTCATTTCCCGGTTCAAGCATAGCTCCAAGTCGATCATCATCCCTAAATGGTCCTTTTACATCGAGAATATCTCTTCAACCTTCATTCCATCCACCTAATTACCGCAAGTAGTCTGGTGAATGTATCAAAGCTTAGGGGGCATGCACCCTTGTCTATTTTGAGACGAACCCAGCTTAAAAGATAGGTGTCCCTGTAGGTTATGTGATTGGAAGTGTCATCCCACACCATTCACTTTTGTCCACTATGTGGACGAAGCCAAGGAAGTGTTTTGTTACTGTGTTTTCCAAGGAAGTGTTTTGTCTAATCACTGACAAAAACCATCCTGCTTAACCACAGTGATTTCCATATGGTTACTAAGAGACTCTCCTTTTCATCATGCTGGGGGCATGCAAACCTTTTTTTATGTCATTTTCAAGCCTTTTAGCTTTTTAGTTTTTTAACTTCTTAGGTTAGGTGATTGGTCTAACACACCATTCACCTTTGTCTGCATTGCGGATGAGGCAAAGGAAGTGTTTTGTCTAATCGCTGACGAAACCATCCTACCTAACCTCAGTAGTTCCTTAGCTTTTAGTTTTTCTAGCTTTTTAGTTTTGTCATTTCTAGTTCGCATAAAAAGAAAAACTAAAAAACTGAGCATGTTGTCACATGGTTTAAGCTCGTTAAAAAATAAACCTACCACTAAGCATGTTGTCGCATGGTTTAAGCTCGTTAAAAAATAAACCTACCACTGAGCATGTTGTCGCATGGTTTAAGCTCGTTAAAAAATAAACCTACCACTGAGCATATGTTACTGCAAGGTTCAAGCTCGTTAAAAAATAAACCCGCCTTCGATGAATAACCTTTGTGATTGCCATGCTATCAACCTTTTGAGCCTTGGTTGTGTTCTGCCATCACCTCCATCCTTTTGGCCGATCAAATGCTTCCACTTGATTGTTTATCCTTTTGAGGAATAGTTGCGACAAGTGGTATTGTTAGCCAACCTCTTCACATCACCATGTTTTGAGAAGTTCCAAGCTTACCCGGAACCAGTTGCTACCCTAAACGCCACTCGTTCCTCAAAAACGAGTCTCCTTTAAACTCTTTTTAGACTCGTTAAATATGAAAAGATTGTCGAGCTATTGGCTTTTCCAGCTCGTTAAAGTAATCAAAATGCCATCCCTCCTGTATATTTTAATCTTTTTCGGACCTGAGGGATTATCTCACGAAAAATTTCGAGCGCTTGTCTTTTTCGGCTCGCTAAAGTGATCAAAAAGTCATCTCTTTTGTATTATTTTATCCTTTTTTGGACTTAAGGGATTATGCTATGAAAAAGAACTGCTGGAGTTTCCTTTTTTTCCCTTTTCAAACTATCTAAACATGAAAAGGACCGAGTTGTCTTTGTCGTTAAACTTGTTAAAACAATAGCGACGAACTTGTCCACCTAGGCAAGAACGAGTTTCATTGTCGCTAGACTTGCTAAAATGTAGCGACAGGTTTGCCTGAAGGGAAAATTATAGAACAAGCATATGTTATCCTCATCAAGCTTGACAAAAATAAAGAGGTACTAGTCAGCAATGACTGGGGAAAAAGGGAAGAAAACTTGAAGAATTTTATGGTAGCAAGTCGCTCTTGAACATGACACTTTCACTCCATCACCATGATCGAGTCGGGTTGGGTTATTTCGTTCATCGGTAATTTCACCATTGGTCCTCCACACCATCCATCATTTGGGGTTAATGCTACCAATCCATCTTAGTTTCATCGATATGTTCAAGAGAAGTCATTCAGTTGAGAAACCACCATCTAGTTAATGCCTCGTCCACTGCAAAACTTCACCATCAATTTTTCATGACCACCATTCCTGAACCTTGTATCATCAGCTCTTTTCACCTCCAGAAAATCATTTGCTTCATTTCATGTCGTAGATGTGGGATACATTAAGGCCCTCCTACAACAGGTCACTTCTTGTCGACATCAGCTCATTATCCAAGAAGTTGACTTAGAAACAACCCTTTCAGTACTTTGAAGCTTGCATGCCTCAATGGCAAGTTTCTCACTTATGGCGACAGGTTGACATCAATGACCTTCGACCGAAAGATTTTGCGTGGTGTTCGACATCGAATCGTATATTCACACCATGTGAACTCTACTGTAGTACCTTTAGGTTCATTATCATTATCGATGATTCCTCTCGCGTCTGTTAACAGCTGACATAATTGGCTGGTAATCAGGTGATGTATTTCCATGTTCGACTTCAGAACATCTTTTCACATGGATCAACTTGTATGTCGGGCAAACATTGAATGAGTTTGAAGACCCCGGATCTAGTTTCATCCATCCGGGCTGTGATATATTTAGGAATATAAAGACATCAAATGTACACAAAACCTGCATAGATGGTCATCCAAGCTAGGGATGATGACTCTACATATAAAGAATCACCTGTTTGCAACTGCAGACGATTATTTGTTCTTTGTGCATGAAATTGAATTTATAAAGTTGAGCATGGGAATGCCTACCTCAGCTAGATCGTGAAAATAATATGATGATGATGTATTGTATTGTATCTTATATAGGTCACCTTCCAGTTCAAATACCTCGGACCCTCATGATAAAGCATTTCACCTGACATCAAAGATTTACAACTTCATGCTTTAGGGGGAAACTGTTATAGACATATTTGGGCACTTCAACCCCAATATTATATGTCGATAAAATAGGGCTCTTTAACCCCTAAAAGTATTATTTCATACCCTAAAGGATCATGGTCAACTGATTACACCATTCCCCAGAAGTTCCACCTGAAAACCACTCAAAACTAGACCATACTGACTGCTCCACTATCAAGGTGCGATGCATACTGATTGCTACACTAGCCAGGTGCAATGCATACTGATGAAGCCTTTTGTATGGTGTGATGAGCGAGAATGGACAAATGTCTAGGGTAGTTTACTAAGTGGATGCTCATGGAATCTTCTAAAAACTTCTCTTATGACACTTGCCTCTCTAAATTCGCCCAGGGATGAGTAAGAGATCCAAGAAATCTCCAAGTGGAACCAAGAACAACAAGTGGAATGACACTAATCAAAAACCCAGAGATGACTCACACCCTTGCACACATCTATAAATGGATCCCTCATCTGAGAGATCTAGAGGCTGGAATTTTGTAATTTGCAAGGAAGTGTTGATAGTTTGTCTTTGAGAAGGAGCATTGTATTGTTGGGTGATCTTGCTTTTCATGAGGTGAAGAGGGCTTTGATGCTGGGAGGATGATGCTAGATCAGACAGCTGGGTTGTAATTCTCCCTTCATATTTAATAAAGTTATTTGAGTTTTCTTCCATACAATCATGTATTTGTGAATGTTGTTATTTATGAATGCCATTGTATGTTCATTGTATTTCTGATTCTGTAATGCTTATGATATAATAGATCAAGATGCTTTGATGGTGTTTTGTTACTTTGTCTCTACAGGTATTCTCTAAGTGGGATAAGTAGGAGAGGAGTTACAAGCTCTGTCGAGAGGGAGAGAGATCAAGCAAGGAGTTAAGCGGAAGATCCAGGTTGGTTCCTTTGCCTCTCTTTCTTATCTATTATACATAGATGAAATTGAAAATTGCTTTGATTGTTTGTTTCTAGGATAGCTGCCAATCCTAGAGGGCTAGTATATCGAAAAGACACTAGTTTTCCTGGACACATAGAGACACAGATATACATGGTTCACCCAATTTGGGCTACGTCCACGGAGAAACAACTAGTCCTTCCTTTTATATTATCTAACAAAATGAAGAGATGCACCCTACAGCAAATCTGTTGTAATTCCCTCTTCGCTCTCACACAATATTTTCTCTCTTTCTCACTCAGAATATAGATCTACATAGACGCAATACAATTCCCTCATATATGGCGAGGGGTTTCCTTCTAGGGAAAAAAAAAGCCTAAATTAAACATAACTTCTACCGTCAGATCTCCGCCTAATGAACGACCTAGATTGACTATGAAATTACAACATTTTACAAGGAAATTTTACATCTATTTTTAGCTTCAGGGGCACTGCCCCCAATCCCCCGCTAGGGGGGGCTCCAAATAATCATCGTTGCCGCCCCTAGCGGCGTTGTTGCCCCATTACAAATTGGGGTCCAATGCGGCGATACCTCTGAATAAAGAAGATAATCAAGCTCCACACCCAACACGTGGCTATATACACAAGGACATCCAAGACGAGATGGAGTTCCTTAACATCTCCTCACTCAACATGACATACTGATATGCTATCAAGATTGAGCAGAAGTTTAAACATAAGAAGCAATACTTTGGATCTGCGAATCTAAAGCGAGGAAAAGGTGCTCCAAACCATAGATAAAAAGCCAAAGCCACGGCGTGGCAGCCCAGGAAAACCCATCGAAGCCACAAGCAAAAAACAACATGAGAAAGAAAAATAAGGTCACAGGAAAATGGTGTGAATTCCATCAGAGCTCCACTCAAAACACAAGTGAGTGTCAATCCAAGTAGTCACTCGTGGTCAAGTTGAAGGCTTTTAAATCAGAAACATGTTATGAATTTGAGTCATAACCCAACAAGGGGAATGACAAAGGGAATCAAATCATTGATGTGGAGCCCAGTGCCACCCTGGCCACCACCAAAATCTAGAAGAATGAGCCTGAAGATCCAGAGGAGGGGGAATTCCTCTTCCACTCACAGATGTGGATGAAATTTTCTCCGCTACAGTTCATTGTCGACAGCGGGAGCCAAAATAACCTCATTTTAGTAGAGGTCGTGAAGCGATTAGGCCTACCGATGACAACATCTCAACGATGATAAACCATATGGTGGCTTCACCAAGGACGAGATCTCTGCATCAGCCATGAGTGTCACCTTCCCTACAGTATCAAGCCCTTCATGAATGATGTAGTATGACATGATGCTCCTCTTGAATTTTATATGGTGTATTATTAGGACAACCATACTTGTGGAAGTGACATGTTATATATGAGTCTAGACTTCGCTCTGTGATTATTACTTTGGGAAATAAGTTGTACAGGATACCAGAGGTAGCCCCACCTACCACCATCTCTTTGATCACTGCAAAGAAATGCATGAAGATCATTTCCCAAACCAGATTTTCTTTTTCCTTATGTTTCGCCCTGAGGGCAAGAAGAAGGTTGTGGTCGACGACTTCCAAAAATTGCTCCTCTACACAACAATAGTAAATGGACAAGGTTGTGGAGGAGTATAGGGACATTTTTTCCTCACCTATAGGGGTACCTATGCACTGTTAGGTCAAGCACTCCATCGATCTAACCCCGGGCACACCGCTACCCAATGGACCGATCTATCAATGCTATGTTCTTTAGAATGATTAGATCAAGAGGAATATTTAGGAGTTGTTGCAGAAAGGGCACATTAGGCCAAGCTCATCACCCTATGGAAGCCCGATTGTATTGGTACAGAAGAAGGATGGGACCTCAATATTATGTATTGACTATCTGGCACTAAAAAAGATCATTGTCTAGAATAGGTACCCAATCCCACGGATTGACGACCTTCTAGACCAGCTCAAGGGGGTCAAATATTTCAACAAGATTGACTTGAAGTCTGGTTATCATCAAGTGCCTATCGAACCCTCCAATGTGTGGAAGAGTGCCTTCAAATCCAAGGAGGACCTTTTGGAATGTTTGGTCATGCCTTTCGGGTTAATGAATGCCCCTGCAACCTTCATGAGATTGATGGACGAAATCTTGCGGCCCTTAACCAATGCATTCACCATCTGGTGGCTTCACCAAGGACGGGATCTCCACGTTAGCCAGTAGTGTCGCCTTCCCTATAGTATCAAGCCCTTCATGGATGAGGTACTGTGTGATGTTTCTCCTCTTGAAGTTTGTGATGTATTATTAGGATAACCATACTTGTGGAAGTGACATGTTATATATGAGTATAGACTTCACTCTATGAATGTTACTTTGGGAAATAAGTTGTACATGATATCGGAGGTAGCCCTGCCTACTGCCATCTCTTTGATCACTGCAAAGCAATGCAGTAAGACCATTTCCTAGATTAGGAAATTTGTTTTCCTTAAGATTTTCCCTTAGGGAAAGAAAAAGGTTGTGGCGACAGCTTCCAAACAATGCTCCTCTACACAACAGCAGCATATGGAAAAGGTTGTGGAGTATAGGGACATTTTTGCCTCACCTACAGGGGTACCTATGCACTGTCAAGTCAAGCACTCCATCGATCTGACCCTGGGCGCACCGCTGCCCAATGGAAAAATCTATCGACACTATGTTCTTGAGGATGATGAGGTCAAGAGGCAGATTCAGGAGTTGTTGCAAAAAGGGCACATTAGGCCAAGATCATCACTTTGTGGGAGCCCAATTGTATTGGTACAAAAGAAGGATGGGACCTGGATACTCTGTATTGACTATTGGGTGATGAACAAGATCACTGTTTGGAATAGGTACCCAATCCCACAGATTGATGACCTTCTGGACTAGCTCAAGGTGGTCAAGTATTTCAACAAGATTGACTTGAAGTCTGGTTATCATCAGGTGCCTATCGAACCCTACGATGTGTGGAAGATGACCTTCAAATCCAAGGAGGACCTTTATGAATGGTTTGTCATGAATTTTGGGTTAATGAATGCCCTTGCAACCTTCATGAGATTAATGGAAGAAATCTTGCAACCATTCACCAATGCATTCACCATCTGGTGGCATCACCAAGGACAAGATCTCCATGTTAGCCAGTAGTGTCGCCTTCCCTTCAGTATCAATTCCTTCACAGATGAGGTATTGTGTGATGTTGCTCCTCTTGAAGTTTGTGATGTATTATTAGGACAATCATACTTGTGGAAGCGACATGTTATATATGAGTCTAGACCTCGCTCTATGATTATTACTTTGGGAAATAAGTTGTACAGGATACTGGAGGTAGCCCCGCCTACCACTATCTCTTTGATCACTGAAAAGAAATGTAGTAAGATCATTTCCCAGACCAGGAAAATGTTTTTCCTTATGATTCACCCTCGGGGCAAGAAGAAGGTTGTGGCGATGGCTTCTAGACAATGCTCCTCCGCCCAACAGCAGCAGATGGACAAGGTTTTGGAGGAGTATAGGGACATTTTTGCCTCACCTATAGGGGTACCTATGCACTGTTAGGTCAAGCACTCCATCGATCTGAACTTGGGTGCACCACTACACAATGGATCAATCTATCAACACTTTGTTCTTGAGAACGATGATATAAAGAGGCAGATTCAAGGTTTGTTGTAGAAAGGGCACATCAGGCCAAGCTTACCACCCTGTGGGAGCTCAATTGTATTGGTACAGAAGAAGGATGGGACCTGGATACTTTGTATTGACTATCGAGCACTGAACAAGATCACTGTCTGGAATAGGTACCCAATCCCATGGATTGATGACCTTCTAGACTATCTCACGGGGGTCAAATATTTCAACAAGATTGAATTGAAGATTTGTTATCATCAGATGCCTATCGAACCCTCCGATGTGTAGAATATTGCCTTCAAATCCAAGGAGGACATTTTCGAATGGTTGGTCATGCCTTTCAGTTTGACAAATGCCCCTGCAACCTTCATGAGATTGATGGACGAAATACTGTGACCCTTCACCAATGCATTCATGGTGGCATATTTAGATGACATCTTGATCTTCATCCAAAGTTGGGAAGAGCATATCCACCATATTCGACAAGTCCTTCAAACCCTGCGATAACACAAGTTGTGGGCCAATTTGTAGAAATGCACTTTTGGCATGACCCAGGTTCAATATTTGGGATACATCATTGATGAGCAGAGTGTGCATGTGGACCTAGCCAAGATACAAGTCATTTGGGATTGGCCAACCCCAACCACTCTAATACAGCTCAGTAACTTTCTGGGTCTTGTGATTTTCTACCACAGGACCTTCGTGTTGGGGTTCCCTCACATCACCTGGCCTTTAAGTCAAGTCACCAAGGGCAGATCGAAAGCAATTTTTTTTTGGTCTAAAACCCAACAAAAGGCATTTTCTAAGTTGAAGCATCACCTCTTATCTGCACCAGTTCTCACATTTCTAGAATTGTAGAACCATTTGAGATTTAGACAGACACGTCCGACTATACTATTGGTGTAATTCTTACTCAGTAGAGGCATCCAGTGGCTTACCACAGTGAGACACTTTCAGACACAGTCTGAAAGTATCCCACTTACGACAAAGAAATGTATTCCATTAAGCAGGCCTATCTTCAATGGAAGTATTACATTTTGGGGAAGGAAACAGTCATCCACACAAACCACCGACCCCTGCAATTCATACAAGCACAAGGGAAGTTGTAGAACAATCGCCATCAGAAATGGTCCACATACCTACAACAATTTCATTTGAACATTAAGTACAAGAAGGGTAGCACCAATAATGTTGCATATACCCTTAGCCGACCATGATTCATGGTGCTGATTAATGTGCTCGACTCCTGTGGGCACGAAACTTTGGGTTGGCTTCATCTTTACGAGAGCGATCCAGAATTTGGCAGCACATACCAGACACTCCTATAGGTCAGCAAGTTCCAAATTTTCACCTCTAATATGCACTGGTATGCCACCTGGGACACATTTTTGTTCCTTCAAGTGAGTGTGATAGCCAAGATGATTTGGGAGGTGCACTACAGTCAGGTCTCTAGACATTTCGGAGTAGAGAAAACAGTGGCAGTGCTACAGAAGTATTTTTATTGGTCTAACCTTCGTCAGGATGTTGGGAGGTGCATTAAATCCTACACTGCATGCTCCATTGCCAAACCAATCATCAAGAAGCAAGGTCTATATACTCCTCTTCCTACTGCTAGTCGACCTTAGGAATCCATCTCCATGTATTACATGGCGGGCCTTCCTTCTACTAAGCACGACAATGACTTTGTTTTTGTGGTCATCAACAAATTATCTAAGATGGTCATTATGGAGGCCTACAAGAAGAGTATCACAGCAGAGGACACTGCTAAGCTCTTCTTTGAGAGAGTGTGAGTACACTTTGGGATCCCATAACCCATTTTCTCTGATAGGGATAGCAGATTCCTAAGCACATTTTTGTCTAAGTCTTTGGTTGATGTTGGATACCAAACTCACTAAGTCCATGACTTTCCATCCCCAAACTGATGGCCAAACAGAAGTTGTCAATAGGATGATCATACACATTTTGCACATGTACAGCTGAAAGCATCCATGCACATGGGATGAAAGCATCCCTTATGTCCAACACAGCTACAACAAAGCTCTCCACATCTCAATGGACCACAACCCCTTTCAGGTAGGGTTGGAATTTCAGTCATTATGTCCCATTGATGTGGCCATACCATTTGCAGCTACTAAGGGAGATTCAGCTCATGTCCAATCTGAAGTTGATGGGGCTAACAGCTTCATTGAGCACATTCAATACATCTACCAGCAGGTCCATGATATAGTGGACATAGTTGTTGGAAATACTAAGAGGGGGGTGAATCAGTATTTCTTTTCAATTGTTACTTTTACCATTTAGATCATTTATATTTAGAACACAAAATGAACAATAAGAATAAATGCTTTTATTAATTTCTTTTTCATAATAAATCAAGTACAATGTATATAGGGCTCCAACCCTAGATGAAGACACCAATATTCAATCTCCCAGGCTCCAACCTGTTGCCAAGCACCAACTTGGACTTTTGTGAGGCTTCAACCTTTAGGGCACCTACTCTATCTTCTCAAGGCACCAACTTTGCATTTAGAGGCTCCAACCCCTAGGGAACCAACCCTTCTCTATTACATACTTTGATCTGGTTTCTTGAGGACTCTGATCCTCTAGGACTCCAACCCTATCTTATCTAAGGCACCAGCCTTGAGTTTAGGAGCACCAACTCCAAGGACACCAATCTTATATTTTCCAAGCACCAACTTGGAAGTTCAAAGGCACTAACCTTGTCAATTCAAAGGCACCAATCCCAAGGACTTCAACCCTATAGCTTCACTTTTTCAAGGTATGTTTGGTTGTACTTCATGGCTCCCAAGGTCTCCCTCACTGAGCCCTGTTAATCTTCAGCTATCCCCTCACTTAATCGTCACATCACATCATCAATGACAACCTTGTCAATTAGAAGGTATCACCACTGCACTTCATCGTACCCAAGAAATTTCTTCAAGTCACCTCATGATGTCTTTAGTGCATCATGGTCTCCAATAATGTCTTCTTCAAGATGTCTTCACAAGGTACTTCTAGGATGATACTCCAAGGTCTGCTCAAGACTATCCTCAAGACAATTCCAAGATGTATGTCACATTTGCTTCATGATGCTTCAAGAACAATGCTCCTTCAAGAATACTTCAAGGTCTCTTCAATGGGCTGCATAAGTTTTGAACCAAGTCTTCACAAGATCCTTTAATACTAGTTCAATGTCTAGTCCAAGAATTGACTTCAATAGTGCTCCAAAATAATGTCAGTGTGTTGCTTCAAAACTAATCTTCAATCTCTGAAGTTCCAAGGTAGAAATGCCAACAATTTTGAGCCTCTGCAATGTTTACTGTTCTAAGCCTTCAATTCTTCACTCCATTGATCAATACCTCTTCAAGGGTTCAAGTGTTGCTTTACAATAATCCTCAAGTATCACCTACAAGAATTTTTCTCACTTAGTGTTGCCTTCAAATGATGTCAATGATGAGCATTGTCCTGAAGTTTGCAATTTATCACAGGAGTGTAGTACTGAGCTACTAAGGAAAGGAGTAATCTTGAGCTTGAAAACAGGTTTCAACAAGCCTTCTATAGGTCCGAGCTCCAATATGCAAAGTAGTCCAAGCTTGATCCTTCACATTACTGCACATGGTTCAAGAGAAAAACACCACAGTCGAGTTATGTCACTGTCTGAGCTAATGAGATGATTCTTCACAAGAAGGTTACTCTAGAATAGATATCCAAGCCATAGAGAATTGTTGTCCAAGTATCACGGGAGGATGATACACAGTCTACAAGAGGTACCGCACTTAGAATAGGTCTCTGTGGTAAAGCCTGCACTTCATTCATCCCTTAGACACCCTTCCGCAGCAAGGAATAAACATATCTGTCATGAATCCACAATACATGTGGTTGCCCTTAAGTTTTGCCTCCTTCTCTCTGTGATTAAATCTCCTCTGTGATCTTCATTTAAATTCTTATGTGAAAAATAGAGATCTAACCTCTTATTGATATGATTTTGTCGTCCTTAAACGAAAAACCACGTCTAAAATGCATGCTGACATGTGTTGACATGTTTAGGTAGGCTCAGTGACCAGAATTACACCATCAATTTGTAAAATCAATAAATTTCAAACCGCTTGGATTTTTAGGCTGAGTAATAGCTCGTTGGAAAGGAAAAATTATGCTCTTTAATATGGTGTAGGTCTCATGGAAGAATTTTGCATCTAAGATGGCAAAAAATATTTTTTAATGTGACTAATCCTTTATGAGTGCAGAAATGGAGTGTAGGGCTTCTTTATGGTGATTCCTTTGTCAATAATCGTGTCCTTTTCATGTCCTTGTCTTCATAAGGTCATCATTATTATGTCCTTGCCTTCTTCAATGTAGATTCATCATCATTATTTCCTTCTTCAATGTAGGGACACCATCATGTCCTTGATTTCCTTCTTCATCACCTTGTCTCCTTCAACATTATTGGAGGTTTGTCATCATGAAGATCATTGGAGGTAGGGCATGTCATCATGTTTATGTCATATAGGAAGTCTTCCAAGTGTAGTCCACCTAAGTCAGGTAAGTTTGAAGATAGCAGTAAGTCTAAGCTTGAAGGAGCCTTATTATAGATCTGAGGCTACTATCTGACTGGCAGATTATTTTTAGCAATCATTTAATTTGTAGAGCTTCGAGAAGACTGTGCAATACATTATGTGCTTACAAAACATGATTGTGTTAATTTGTCACCATTCACTCCAGCTACACCTACGTCTTCATGCTGACCATTGCATAACTTGGAGAGGATTGATATCTTCCAGGTTTTATAGCGATGCTCCAATGGGCTCTTGCTAGTTCAACACCCCTCCTTCATGAACATCCATGGTACCAAATATTTTCTTGAGCATTCCAATAGTTGGTAGTTCAACCACCAATATTATACCATCTAATTTAGCAATTGTTCAACCACCAATATTATACAATCGTTCAACTTTGGTAGTGTCAGTAATTATATTTTGTCCTTCTCCGCTTCTGATTGTTGACCCATTACAATGTGGATTATATTTGACTAACTATTGTTACTATTGTCTCTCGGCTATAACACTGGCTCAATAAACTTCCATTTATAATGAACCAAGTAGAGCGTGTTCCATATTTCGACTGTTCAAAAAATATGAGCTTGAACGATGAATTGCCCAACCAGTATTTTCCTTGGAATTTTTCTTTCTTTGGTCGTCTAATCCGAGCTATACAAGTGTGACCATCCTTGATCCAAGCTTGAAAAAAAACTTAACACAATAATTGTGCCCAAACAATAATTCTTTGTCTTCTTCAACCTCCTTCCTATTTATGTGCTTCTTCTATGTATTCTTCACCGAATTTCTTCGCTAAAATTATGAGGTTAGACTTATATTTATACGAGTTGTCTTTCAACTAAAATACATGTTTGATTCAACTAAATCCAACTTGAGGGCCGACATATGTATCCCATATACATTTTCGAATTTTTCTGTGGATATTTTGACAGGTTTGTATTTCGGTATAATGGCATTTATAAAGACTGTCTCCTTCCTTAGATGGATGCCTTACCCAAAGAAACTAATGCTCATTAAAAAACAGCTTCATCGTTGATGTAATTTACATTGGTTGCATTGTCCTCATATGAGACAAGAATCCCAAAGAAACTAATGCTCATTGAAAAATATCTTCATCATTGATGTAATTAACATTGGTTGCACTGTCCCCATACGAGATAAAAATCTTAGCTTTTCTAGAGTGCCTTTGCCTAGTGGTTATTACTTTTCTCGGGTGCTTTTGCCAATGAAAATTATAGTCAATAATTTTATAGGCTTTAGACAAAACATCATCATAACTTTCGATGATCATTTGTCAAGGATTGGGGTTCTAGGATTATGGATTTTATAAGGAGAGGGAAACATCTCAAAGGTTCGGACATGTATCACAAGAATATTTTCCATCACAAATAATGCCATATTGACATCAATGACAACCTTGACTAACAATATTCCCCTTTGTCATTGATGGCAATATTCTTGTCCTTCCAACATTCTCTCCCCCTTTGACATCAATGGCAAAAGGGGTGCCCAAGAACTCCCCCTGTTAAGTTGCTTCTTTTCTTCACGAATAGTAGTTCTTCATAGGTATGTTACTCCCCCTGTCACAGTGCTCTTCTTTCTGGCAATGTGGTTCATGATAGATGTGATGTTGGCTTATTGGGGCCTAACCCAGGTTCGGAGGTGATTAAGCTAAACAAATCCCAGTACTACTGGCCCTTTCGGCAACAGTTCGTGGAACGTGAACTAAGGTCTCACCCGAAGTAGTATGGGAGGGTGCTAGAACCAGGTTTCCGCACCGTAGAGATGTCTGATGAGTTCAAGAGGTTCGCGTTTCGACCCTGCACGCACATCGCTATGCGCACTTTCCCTTACCTTGCAGCCTGAGATGTTACCTTCGCACAGCCCTACTCAGGAGTCGAACGTTGTTATTACCCAAGTCTTTACTAGTATTCCATTGTTAGTTGGTTAACGTAGCCTAATTGTATGCGTTAAGTTATACTTAGCAAATTAAATCATTCATACAGGTGCGCACAGTAAATAAACAGTATATTTTCATTTTATAACAAGCATGCATTAACTCAAGAACAGATGCACAGAATTGTGATAAAAATTCTCTTTATTATTTTCTACCTTGATTACAGACTCGACTCCACCCTGCGCACTCAGCTGCAGGTGTCTGCGCACTCAGCTGCAGGTGTCTGCGCACTCAGATGCGGAATACTAGGCCTCTGCGCACTCAGCTGCATATCCTTCTCCTACTCTACGACCCAAGACACACTTAGTCACTTAGACTCTATCTTCCTACTTCCTTCTTTCTTTGTTATCTTTTACACATAGAGCCTTGCTCTATTTATACAATCCCATAGTCCACGGACCATGGGTAGGACGACATTACATTACAAAACTAGGGCAAACAACCCTGTGACTCTATCATACATTTTGCGCTCTGCGCCCGCAATTCGCAAAGTCCTTACAACAATATTGGGTAAAAACTTGGGATTTGAGCCCCAAAACATGCCTTAGGGAGATTCCATGCCCATCAAGCCCCCAAAAACAAACATCGTGACTCACCCTCAAGTCACTCTATCAGTGCGACGATCTTGGCGTGGAGTCCCTCCAACTGTTCTCGAATTGTTCTGAGGTCAGCAGTGCTCTGTGCTGCTACTTGTTGAATATGTTGCATCTGCTATTCCGAGACCTCTGATTCTGGGGTGTTTCTCTGCATTAATGTGTGCATCCCCTGTATGTGCGTGAGCTTTCCTTCAATGTTCGCCATGATAGTGAAGGCCTCGTCGATCCATGGCTAGACGCACGCTTTGAGAACTGCCTCCTTGTGGCGTGCCGCATCCACCTGTTCCTTTAGTGCTTTAGCTTGTTGCATCCTCGCAAGCCTCTGGGTGAGGACTACCATCTGCGCAGTTCCTCAAAGACTATCATATTGCTTCTGGAGTTCTCGCGCTTCTGTTTCTAAGCACCAGATGTTGGGGTCCTCCTGCAGAGTTGTGAGAACTTCAAGTGCTTCCTCCAACATGTTGGTGCAGTCTCGCACTACATCTCCAATTTCCTTCAATCCCGATGTAATAGCGCTAGCATGTTGTTCTCTGATTTCTAGGGGAGTGGATGGTTGCGCCTTTAACCGTAGCTCAGAGATCTGAAGATTTAGATCTAGCTGAACCTTGGTCATTTCTTCCCTGGCCTCGTGGACTCCTGTAGCTAACCTATGGATCCGCACCTCTACTGGTAGGTCTGTTGGGATGGCCAGCTCTGGGACGCATCGGCAAGCGTCATCTACCACCTGCACCAACTATTGATTTTGCGACACCAATTCATCGCGCTGCAAGCTGAGTTGTTCCATGTTTATCTTTTTCTTGTTGAGGCCTTGGATCATGCAGTTCTCCCTAGCATGAAGCTCTACCATTATCCCATTTTGTAGTAGATACAATGTCTCACGGGGAAGGGCAGTCAGATTAAGGTTAAGGCCTTTCATCAGCTAACCAAAAATCTATTGGCCTCATTCGCTACTACTAGGGCCCCTTCTGGAAACACTATTGTGTTTGCCATCCATGTGTGTAGCATCTGCTCTGCTTCCAAGGATCCTACTACAAGGTGGGTTGAAAGGGTCCCTACCTAAAGGGGGCACACCTGTAACTCCTGCAACTGGGCCTTGAGGGCCCCCAACATAGTTTGGTGCTCTTTCCTGAAATCCTGAAGGGCCTCATTTGTGACATCATGCATTGTTTCACCGATGTCATGCAGATCACCCTCGGTTAGGGTGATCGGGTCAGTGGCCAATTTCGAGGCCTTGACCTTCTTCCTTGACCCTGCTCATGCCGTGTGTGGGTGCTTCAACTGTGTGGGCGCAGTCCCTAGGTCTGCGCTCCCTTCTATTGTTCCTACTTCCTCTGCCTCCTGCCCCTGCGAGGGTGTTTCTTGGCCCTTGTCTGCCTTCTCGGTTGCTTCCTCTGCCTCCTGTGCTGCTGCTGCTTCTGCGACCTTTTTCTACTCGACGACTTTCTGTGCCGCTTACTGCACTGCTTGTTCTTCAGCTGTTGTTGTTTCCTTTTGTCTTTTCTCAGCCAACTGTGTGACGTGTAGCTTGGCATTGTCCTTCTCCTTCTGCGTTGCCACCCTCTCAAGTTCTACAAGATCTGGGGCATACCATTCCAGGGGCCAAGCCTCCAAGACAATGAAAATGGTATTTTCAATGGCTACAAATGGTAGCTTCATCCACTACTTCGTTGGATCTTTGCGTGCCCTGATAAAGATGTTGTGCATATCAGCCTTAAAGTCTGCAAAACTTTGCAGACTGTTATACACCGTGGGTGACAAGCGTGGCTTCTGGTTGATCCACATTTGGATGTTCATCTCCATGAGCACCCAGAAGATCTTGTTGTCGTGTATCCTTTTCGCATCCTTCATGGCCCAGAGCGAAGCATACCTCACAACCTCCGGTAATTCTCTGTCAATGTTGGGGAATTGACTATTCTCTGGCAGTTCCCCTGCTACAAGCACTACGGATAGAAACAACCACGCATAGTGGAAGTTTTTACCTTGCTCCTGGGCTTCGTGACAATTTTTCAAAAAAAATTCGCAGAGTAATTCGGACCAGTTAAACTAGACCCCTTCCACGCACTGCTCGGCCAATGCGACCATCGGCGCCGATACCTCATCGGCGCGGCACTTCTGCATAACTTTTCCTGCGAGGATCTGGGTGGCTATGTGGACTGCTTTGTCCTTGATGCTGGAGATGGCGTAGCCCCTCTTCTTCTTTTTCCACTTATATTTTGTTTTCATGGCCTCTGCAAGGGCCAAATCACTACCCTTTCCTTTGGCTATGGGCACGGGGTCCTTTCCTTTGTAGGGGAGCCGGTAAATGTAGTGAATTAGGTCTTTGTGATGGGGATAGGCTCCTCCAACCATAGATACCCATCATGCACCAAGCAGAGCAGCTGCCTGATGATGAAAATGGTGATTGGCATGCGGTGGAAATGCGACACCCATAGTAAGTTCAGTAGCCCGACCTTTTCCACACCACGCAGCCACTTCCGCGGCTCTAACGTTGTCACCACCCCTGCAGTGTTCTGATTCATGAGGTTCCCAATCTCCAAGTGAGGGAACTTCTCGTGGTCAGCGAGGTCCCAATATTCAAACTTCATGGTTGGCATGTGGCCCAAGTGCGTGCCTTCAAACACAATGCCATCTAGGAGGAGCGGGGTCTAGAGTGAACTCTTGGTTTTGTCCAGGTCCTTTGGCACTTTGGTCTTCCCTTTCTGTGGAGGGACATATGCAGGTAGCTTTGTCGCAAAGTGTGTAGGTTTAATATCCCCCTCCATGCCTTCATCTTCTTCCTATGCAATGATAAGGGCCTGCAAATCTTCTTCTTCCTCATCTGTTTCTATCATGATAGCTTTGCCCTTCTCTGCCATCGATATTTTGCTACACAGCAGGTTCCTCAGGGACACGCATACAGGGGCCATTACTTGTTTATCCTTCTTGGGCCTTGGTGTATGTGGTGATTTGGTGATTTCTGTCACAACACCGGTGCCTTCTGGAACGTCTTCCATAGTTAGGGCCTGCGCAGCCTCACCGACAGTCAACTCTTCTATTCCCAAACCATCCTTAGTAGTTGTCATTATATCTGGGCTATAATCTGATACTCGTGAATTCAGGGGCTCAATCAACGCTTGACTCACAATGCTCAGGGCTCTGCTCAATCAGTGAGTTCATGAGTACCAAAAGGTACACTACACGATGTAATGGTATCAGTAGATTCCTGGGAATATCATGTCGACTTTCTGATAATCAACCCCAAAAACCGACTCAATGGACACCCGTTAATTTTAGGTAGACCTTGGCTTGCGACTGTTGATGCTTACATCAGCTGCCGACAAGGCAGTATGACCATAGCTAGAGGGAGTAACATCAAGAATCTAGCTCTATACCCTCCAGCCCAGCCAAGTGCAACAATAATAAAAACTAACAAACATCCTGTATCATACCTCACAGAAAACATTAGGTCCCCATTAACCATAAAATATGCCCTCAATTTTAAATATCAAACAGAGGATGTTGTTATTAACAACTTCATTAAACAATACGAATCCAGATCCGATGTACAATGTCACATGATAGAGGTAGCATTTGACAATGAACTAGAAGAAGATCCTCTCAAAGACACTCATGATCAAACAATACTCACTACCTCTATTTCAAACAGCAAAACTATAGAGATTGAGCCAGGAAAAACCTTGAACATCAATAATAACCTGACTCCTCAACAAGAAGAAAAGTTGGTCCAACTACATAGAAAATATAAGGAAGCTTTTGCATGGGATTATCCGGACATGAATGGAATTGATCCCCAGCTATGTACGCACCACATTTATATAGAAAAAGATGTGAGACTCGTTCGCCAACCCCAACGGAGACTTAACCCTCACCTGAAAGATATTGTCAAAACTAAATTACAAAAACTTTTGGATGTAAACTTTATTTATCCAATCTCCAATGGCAAGTGGGTCTCTCCACTAGTAGTGGTGCCAAAGAAGAATTGAAAGTGGAGGATTTGTGTAGATTACAGAGAATTAAACAAATCAACTCAGAAAGACCACTTTCCCCTTCCATTCATTGATCAGGTATTAGTTACATTAGCTGGAAAGAAATTATTTTCTTTCTTGGATGGCTTCATTGGATACAATCAGATTCAGATTGCCCCTGAGGACTAAGACAAAACTACTTTTACCTATCCTTAGGGAACATTTTCCTACAGAATCCTACCCTTTGGCATATGCAATTCCCCTGCCACATTTCAAGGGGCCATCCTCAGCATCTTTTCAGATTTAATAAATGAAGGGATCGAAGTATACATGGATGATTTCACACCATACGGAGATGATTTTGAGCCAGCACTAGACACATTGGAAAAGGTGTTGCAACAATGTATCGCCACCAGGCTCTGCTTGAGCCATGAAAAGTGCTATATGATGATGACTAAAGGACTCATCCTAGGTCATTATATCTCAGCGGTTGGAATACAAGTAGATCCGGCCAAAATTCAAATAATTTTGTTAATACCTACTCCTACACAAACAGAGGTACACAGTTTTCTTGGATTTTCTGGTTATTATAGGAGATTTATAGAACATTTTTCTCAAATAGCTGCACCTCTATACGCATTGACAGGGAATTTTGATTTTGTGTGGACAGATAAATGCGATCGTGCTTTTGAGGATCTAAAAAAGCTCGTGTCAATAGCCCCAGTGCTCAGAGGCCCAAATTGGGACCTGCCATTTCAAATTTTATCATATGCTTCAGACACAGCTATTGGAGCAGTCCTTGGGCAAGAAGAAGAAAAAAAACCATATGCAATCTATTATATCAACAAGAATCTATCTCCTGCTGAGCTAAACTATACCATTACTAAAAAATAATTTCTAGCTGTAATACATGCTATAAATAAATTTACGCATTATATCACTGAATATCCTGTTATTTTATATACAGATCACTCTGCCATAAAATATTTAGCAAATAAACCTATTACAAATGGTAGAGTAACAATATGGTTGAGTTTATTGCAGGAATTTGACATCACAATAAAAGATCGACCTGGGAAAGAGAATCTTGTAGTTGATTTTCTCTCACGAATGTCGAAGCTAGTGGATGCAGCAGTAGTCGAAGATCAATTCCCATATGGACATTTATTTTTTGTTACTGTCAAGACACCCTGGTATGCTGATGTTGAAAATTATTTAGCAGTAGGCAAATTCCCAAAGCATCTGACCCCCGATGAACGAAAACAGATTGTGTAATGTACTACCTAATTTTCTTGGATTGGGGGCTACCTATTTCATATAGGGGCAGATATGCACATCAGAGGATGCGTCCATAAAGACGAAATATTTGACATTCTGAAAGCCTATTTTGACAGACTGTGTGGCGGACATTTCGCAGATCGAAGGACTGGTCACAAGGTTCTGCAAATAGGATATTACTGGCCCACAATCTTTAAAGATGCTAAGAAATTTGTTCAAGCCTGTGACAGTTGCCAAAGAGCAGGATGCCCTGGACAGCCTGAAGAAATGCCTTTAAACCCATAGTTAGTAATCAAACCATTTGAGCGTTGGGAACTCGATTTTGTTGGTCCGATCAACCCATCATCAAATGAGAAAACATACATTCTAGTAGCAACAGAGTATATTACCAAATGGGTTGAAGTGGAGGCACTTCCAAGAGCTACAGAGGACTATGTGATTCATTTCCTGTTCCAAATATTTATGTGATATGGCCTACCAAGGGACATAATCATGGACGGAGGACCACAGTTTGCAGGTAATAAAATCACTGCAACATTAAAAAATTATCACATTTAGCACAAAATTACCACTCCATATCACCCATAGGCAAATGGGCAAGTAGAGAACATGAATAAAGTGATAGAGGCAATATTAACAAAAACCGTTGCATCACACAGGCATGATTGGGCTTCAAGATTTCCGGAAGCCTTGTGGGCATATCGAACGATGTGGAGAAACACCACCAGATTTTCACCATACCAGCTAGTATTTGGAAAGGAACCCATCTTTCCAATAGAGTTTGAAATACAAACATTAAGAACAGCACAGGAGGTCGGTCTGAATTTAAATGAGGCCTGGACTAATAGATTACAACAAATTAACGAGCTAGATGAAATTAGTCTCTCGACTCTTCAACGCACTGCACTAATCCAACAGTAGAGATCAAAATGGCATGATGCCCTGATCAAAAAGAAAATCTTCCACGAAGGAGATTGTGCACTCCTATACGATTCCAGGTTTTAGGATTTTTCGGGATAACTTCAAACTTGTTGGCTTGGACCGTATGAAATCTAGAAAGTGCATGACAATGACACCATTACTTTGACCACTATTGACAGATCTGGACATACCTTTAAAGCAAATGGCCACCGAGTGCGATTGTACCATAAATCGCTTACTCGGGAATCCTTCTACCAGCAACTACGGGAAGATTCTGATATGCAGATTCTTGCTGAGGAAAATAATTCTTCCTCGACTTTGGTTCACTAAGTAATTTCATTATTCCTAAATTTTGTACATAACATTTTCTTTTCTGCTTGTATAAATTACTTTCTATACAGATTTTTTCATTTCTGAGTTTTTTTTTTTACATTTTGTTGTTCCTTCGGAAAGGAACAACACTTTCACTGTTTTTCTATTCCTTTTCGAAGGAACAACACTTTGGAATTTTGTTGTTCCTTTCCGAAGGAACAGCGCTTTTCCAGTTTTACTGTTCCTTTTCGAAGGAACAACACTTTTCCATTTTGCTATTCCTTTCCGAAGGAACAGCACTTTTGCCGTTTTTTGTTGTTCCTTTTCGAAGGAACAACACTTTTGCATTTTGTTGTTCCTTTTCGAAGGAACGGCACTTTTTCCATTTTGCTATTCCTTTTCAAAGGAACGGAACTTTTGCATTTTGCTGTTCCTTTCCGAAGGAACAGCATTTTCACTGTTTTGTTGTTCGTTTCCGAAGGAATAGCATTTTCACTGTTTTGTTGTTCCTTTCCGAAGGAACGGCACTTTTTCATTTTGTTGTTCCTTTCCGAAGGAATAGCATTTCTGCCTTTTTTCTGTTCCTCTCCGAAGGAACAACACTTTCACATTTTGTTGTTTCTTTCCGAAGGAATAGCACTTCCGCATTTTTGTTGTTCCTTTCCGAAGGAACAATGCTTTCGTTTTTTGTTGGTCCTTTTTGAAGGAACAACACCTTCATTTTTGTTGTTCCTTTCTGAAGGAAAAGCACTTCCGCATTTTTTCTGTTCCTTTCCGAAGGAACATCACTTTTTTTTTTGTTGTTCCTTTCCAAAGGAACAACACTTTTCGTTTTTTTACTATTCCTTTCCGAAGGAATAGCATTTCCGCATTTTTGTTATTTTACTTCGCGCTTGCTTTATTTGTTGTTCCGATTAAGGAACAACAGTTTTGAGTATGTTTTTTTCCTTTGCTTATTGTTCCTCTTAAAGGAACTGTGATTTTTACGTGCAGATGCTCTTTTGCTGTCCCTCTTAAGGAACAATATATGTTCCATCTAAAGAACAACACTTTTTGAGTGTATTTTTCTTCTTTTTGTGTGTATGTGTGCTTCATCCTTTAGAGGATTTTTGTGAATGATGGTCATTTAAGGCACAGCTATACATTTATGCAAGAATACAAAAACTAGAGGATACTGAAATCAGCAAACCAAAGAAAAATCATTATCTTTAGAGAAATTGCTTTGAATTGATAAGAGAAAAAAGAAAAGGACACAACTATTTATATCACTTTGTTGTCTTTATTTTCACTAACACCAATTTGATTGATTATTTTTATCATGTTGGTTCTTTTTAAACCCCCGTAATTCTCTTTGATCATTATTATTGAATAAGAATAAGGGAATATTTTCCTCTATTGAGATGTTTAGACTTCTTCCACCCTCCCTACTCTTAAGGAGTGTTGAGCCACCCTCTATATATAAATAGGAAAGTGCTATATATAAAAGAAAAAAAAAGATACTATCTATATGATTACTAACATGATTTGTCAAATCAAGGATAGGGGGTCTCATTAAGAGCCAGCCTACCATGATCATAAGGAAGAAAGTGAAGTGGCATTCCCACTATGGCCACCACACCAGGGATATGATCCCAGAGATACATCAGAAAAATAAAAAGTCCTTGGAACAGGAGGTCTCATCACGAGCCGGCCTGCCCACCTTTCACACCTTCCTGGTGAATGGCATTGTGATTCATCTGGTTACCAAGCTAGCACAATGGCATCCATTTTGACATCGCACAGCACTTTCCTAGGCATACACAAAGGATTATGGTTCCAAGGGTGAAATAAGCAACTCTGTCAAGGTTATGGACACCTGTGGGCAACAGAGCTTTGCTGAGGGTATTGAAGTCATATTTTTCATACACCAATAGTCATCATAAACCCTTCTTCTTATATCTTTATAGTGATTTCAAATGAGATTATGTTATATAACCCTTTCGAACCTTTTATACATGAAAATCATTTATAAATCAATCATAATGTTTAAAGCGGATAATGACCGCATAAGAACTTTTACTTACGTCAATTGTCCTATCTTCTATTTTTCGCATCATATCACAACATTTCCATCTTTATTATTGATTTCCATCATAAGCCTCGATTTCAGTAATCTGCTCATTTTTGTAAATATGTCATGAATTTATATGCCGTTCCTTTATTCTATTGTACGATTGCAGTTCAGCATGCTGCTCATTTATTTGACGGCTGAGGATGGCCTATCACACTTTAGGGGGGTGCGGGTGATCTCCATAATTCACTGGCATACATGTCAACTCATTATTTGGAGGTATTATGACTCCATCAAAACTCGGGAATAGCAAGTCTAATGGTATTGTATTTCCCAATATGCACGGCTTGCTGTTCCAATGCCATTTTTGTGTTTTGGCTCTGTAAAAATTAACAGTGAGCTAAAGTTTGAACAGCTTACCGTTCTATCAACATCTCTATGTTTTTAAATAGTGAGCTAAAGTTTGAATATCCTGTTGTTCCATCGTCATCTCTGTGTTTTTTTTTACAGTGTGCTAAGCTTGAACAAAATGGGAGGCAGATCAATTCGCAGCGAACCGCAGGTGTTAATGGTCTCTAACACTACACGCGAAATCTTAGTAAGGGCAAGATGGATTGCCTACCTTAACCATCTACAGCAATCTAACGAGATGGTGGCCAATGAATTTCTACAGAATCTACAAGAAGATCATTCCATGGTGAGTGGGAGACAAATAGCAGTAACAGATGAGATAATTGCTGAAGTTTCAGGACTACCAGCCGTTGGACCAGTATGGACCCTGAAAGATGAGACTTCAAGACGCTATAACGATCTTCTGGGACGAAGGACAGAACCTTACTGTCAAAGGCAAAGGAGTCCTGCTGGCAACCCTGGGAGAGCCTTGGGCAGAATTGGCCAGAATTGTCCAAAGCTACATCACTTGCAATGGCAGAAAAGATGTGGTAAGACCATTCCATCTCAAACTATTAGCTGTATTAAAACAAAAATGTGTTGTGAATTTGCATGTGTACTTAAATTTTTTATTGCATGACGTTGCTCGAAGTATAAGAAAATCTCGCCATGTAGAATCAGTAGTAAGTCATCACGTTTAATTCGGTTGATAATCAGTTACAGTCTCGCCCAACAACAGAGTAGTTGGGAAGAATTGATTTTCTCAATAGATGGGGGACTGGCCTTGCCAGCCCCAAAATGAAAAAAAATTGCTAGCACATCAATTAGACCATGGAAACGAAGACAATCTATCAGATTAGGGAGAAGCAGAGGAATGCTGGGAAATTCCCAAGGAAACAGTAGCCAGCCTGTAGAAATACACGACTCAGAGGATGAGCAACCCCCACAACTTGAAGGAGGGGAAGATGAAGAAGAATTAGAAGAAAATGAAGAAGAGGAACCGGAAGAGGAAACTGAGAAATCCGGTCAGGAAGAAGGGGAGGAAGAAGAGCAACCCAGCGAAAGCCCATTACAAAACCCTTTGCAAGAAGATGAATTGGCCCAAATTTTGGCCAATATGGGCGAGTATGTCCAACCTCACAGCCCACTCAACCCCGATACTGAAGAAGGGCCGCAGGAACACTTTGCTCATGATAAGAGTGCATCTGAGGAGAAGTGTGATGAGGAGGAAGAAGAACGACAATCCTCAGAACACTCTGCTCATGATAAGAGTGCATCTGGGGAGATGGGTGTTGAGGAGGAAGAAGAAGGACAATCTTAGAAACACTCTGCTCATAGTTAGAGTACACCCAAAGAAATGCATGATGAAGAAGAAATAGAAGAAGAAGCTGCTTAGGAGACAGCAAATCAACCCAGGTTTTCACCCCTGAAAATCCTAATCAGCATGACGAGAACACTGAAGAGGTTTTCCAAGCAGGAAACATGGAAATTGGCCAAGGCGAGGGAACAATCCGTGAAGAACAAGGCCTAGGCCCAAGAAAAGAAAAATTTGTTCCTTCAAAGGAAACAAATGAAATCAAAAGTTGCGAAAGGAACAATAGAGATTTCTAAATGTAATTAAACAACTTCGACAACAAATAAGGGTCCTAAAAATGGGGAAAAGCTCAAAAAGAACCCTTGGAGCAAAGCATGCAGCCACCCAGGTGAAACCTCGTAAAAAGAAGACCAAAAGGACTCAAACCGAACCCATTATCATCCAGGACTACAAGGAATAACATGTGGTTGTTACAAATGCAGAAGCCCAAACAGAAATCACACTAGTCTGTAATAAGGACGTCCAGACAGAGGCATTGTCCTCTAGAATCATGACCAACCAGACAGTTTGTGAGAAGGAAACACAGACTATAAAAACCAGATGTCACAATAAGGAGATCCAGGTGGATATCCAGCCCAAAAATGTCATTATGGATAATGACCTGAGGATAGTGAAACTTCAAAAAGATCTGGCACAAGCCCAAAAAACAATAGAAAATCTCACAGAGGAAACTGTTCCTCGGGAGAAATATCAGAAGCTACAACAGCAGGTAAAGAACATCAATGCATCGGAGAGCGAGGCCTTTGATAGATGGTGAAGGTCAGAGGAAAAAGTTAAAAAGGTAACCAATAGACTAGACACAGTTATGAATCAAATGGATACCTTATGTTCTATGTATACTGATGTTCTAGCATGTAGGGCACCTGCCAAAAACTATGCTTTGTTTTTAATGGAAAGGTATTTACAATTGAAAATCAAGGCTGTTAAGGTAGAGGTGCCTATAGAGATAAAAACCATTGATGATTTCATAAACTACTGTAAGCATTACGGGGTGAAAGTCCAGCGACTGCTATGTGAGTTCTATTTGCATAATCTTGTGGTGATGGAGAAACGGAAAAGAACCCTAGCCCTTTTGTGGGTGATATCCAGCTTCAGGCCTTCATCTCTTTTGCTGTCAACCAGATAAAGTGGCTTAAATCCTACAATACCTTCCAGAGACAGGAGAACGGGTTAGATCTGTGGGTAAGGGGTGAACCTAGAAACCCATTGCAACTGTGGAATAAGCATAGAAGCTTAATGAGTAAGAAGGGTGTGATCCGGACATTGGGACCTATTCACATAGCAGTCGTCCAACAAAGGATAGAATACTTCCTACCTATCAAAGACCTTGCCAAAGCAGTAGACAAATTTTGATACCAGACTTCCAATCAGAATATCCAAAACATGGAACCATTCAATTATGAAAATTTTAAGCTAGTTGTTGATTGCTTGGTTACCTATGCTAACATCATCTTGAGAGAAGGCCCGTCGTGGTTAGGCTGTAGGTTTCGAAGTCCAATCATTTGGCATCCTGCACTAGGATATAGAGCCCTATATGAATTGCATGAAGATCAAACAGGGCATATTTTTTAAGTCTTAGCTAGAAATCATGGTTTTAGACCACTGACTAAAAATCCTTCTCCAACGTATTCCCTGACTGCCTTGCATGTCAATTACAATGTTTTCATGAGGGCATGAAAAAGGGTAAGCAGGGCGGTGTGTTGAGAATTGGAAAAGGTATGTAATTACCACTTATTTCTCTATCTTTTCCTTTAAATTATAACTTCTTTAGATTCTAAGATGGTCATATGATAAAGGATTATGATAGAATTAAAGGGATTTGTGTTTGATGTAAAATGATTAATTATTGTCTTTTTTATGCAGAAAATGAAGAAAATGGAAAATCGCCATTCCAGAGGAAAAGACAAGGCAAAACCAACTGTTGTCCCTTTGACAGGAAACTGCATCCAGACGAGGAAATCAAGAGCGGAGCGCATGGACCAGGAAAAGGAAGAAGGAACACGGTATCAACGCAAGAGGAAGAAAAGATAACTGAAGATTAAAGATATGGTGAATCCCTCAGGATCCTTTGATCTTGAGGGATCGATCCTTTGATCCTAAGGGATCACTACCTCAAGACTTATCTGTATTTTTGATGTCTACGCCTGACCATTATAAAAAGGGACAGCGTTGCTAGCCTAAGGGACAGATTATTGTTGATTTGTAAAATTTGTTGTTGCAATCTGAACTTTGATCATCGACTCTCTTTAAAGAGCGATAGTTGTAACTCTATTTTTATGATTAATACATAACTTCGTTGTTGTTCCATTATCTGATCCTGGAGCTACTGCAGCAGTGCGTCCCTGGTGGCTAAGGGCCCGTCCCTAGTGGATCACTTGCTTTCTGTATCGTTAGTTTACGATTATAGTCATGTGTGGTTTGATTTCTTTTACTTGCTTTATTCAGTAATCTTATGTTCCTTAATATTTCATTGACTTGCTCTGTTATATCGAATGAGTAATTGAATAGTAAGATTATTATTTGCAACTGAAAATGTTATGTTGTTCATTCTGGAAAAATATCGCATTGTCTAATTCGGATATTACTGTTCACTTACAGATTGACATTGATGTTCATTTATAGATTGATATTGTTGTTCATTTATAGATCAATATTGTTGTTCATTTACATATTTGCGTTTTTGTTCATTTAGCTACGGTTTACTTACAATTGTGATTGTTGTTCATTCGATTACTATTCCATTATCATTGCAATTGATGTTCCTTTATAATTGTGGTTAATACTCATTATGTTAGAATAAGGTTACTGATTCCATAGTCGTTGTGTATTTACATTTGATTAAGTTTGTTGTTCAATATTTCGTAGACTTACTTAGGTTTGTTGTTCCTTTCTTAGATTGCTGATCAATTCATTTATTAGTTAAAGTTTGTTGTTCAATTCCTTTCGGTTAAGATTGTTGCTTAATTCATTTCTATAGATTAACCTTTGTTGTTCGATCTTTTCAATAGATTAGTTGTTGTTCCTTTTCTGTTAATTGAATTGTCATTTCAAGTATTTTCTTTAGTGTGAACAGAAAGATCTACAACTGTAGCGAACAATTGACTACTGTTGTCTAGTTCCCAGACTGGAGATCTTGTCTTTGATTGATTTTCATTTGCATCAATTTACAAAGGAAAGAGTTATCATTACTACATCCTCGACTGATGATTACTGTAGTTTCTTAAGTGAATGATTTAGTTACAAAGCATTTAATTTTATTGCCATTACATTTAGAGTTTGTTTCCAGCATTTATTTACTTTTGTAAATCACTATACTGCTAGTACACTCTTGAGATAAAAAATCATACCTGGATTGATAATTAATGTAGGGTAAATAGAGGTTAAAAAGACCCTTTTAACTGCTCAACAGTAGTCATGCACCAGTTTTGTTTAGCGCAATCCTTCCACAGGGTCTAGAGGTACCACTACGCGCAGTGACTTTTTCTCAAAAAATCATTTTGCACTTCTTTAGATTTATCACTCCATTCATATCAGTGGCCCAATCTATTCCCAGTAGCATGGGATAGGGATTGTTGTCATCAACAATCTCTATCACCTCAAAATCTGCAAGCACGCTCGCACCTTCGATATCTACCGTTATTCCTTGCAATCTTCCCATCGGAAGGATATTTTATTGGTTCGCCATTGATAATTGGACAGGAGACCATTACAACATGGGCCTACCCATGCGCTCCCATTTCTGGTTTGGCAAAACATTCAAATTTGATCCTAGATGAAAAATCACTTGATCCATTTCATATTCCCCGATTTGTGCAGTCAATCTCATCTCCCTTCTTGTTCGTGTTGCGTGCTTTCCGAGCTTCCGGACTACACGTGGTTCTCTAGGTCTCGTACATCTAGTGATGAGTTCTTGCAGCCCTTTCACTGCTTTGTTGTCACACAGCAGCTTCATGCATGTCTCCAGAAAGGTAGTGAGCATTGATCTATCCATCTCTAGTGCTAGTTTGTCTTTACTACTTGAAGTGGACGCCTCCATGAAGCTCTTCTTAGCTTCCATGAACGTCTCCATCGCGCGCTCCAAATCGAACTCTGGTTCCTTTTTTGGAGCCTTGCGAACCCAAGCACTCTCTTTGTGTTGCTTGCCCTCGTCCTCTCCTATCTTGATACCACTTTGGAGCACGATGTTTACGTTGGGGTCCTCCTCACACGGCTCAGACCTCATCATTTACAGGTTCTAAGTCAGAGGAGGCTAGAGCGTTCCTTTATCGTGCAACCTCGCTATCAGTGTGGGGCAGTCCTTCGTCTCATGATCAAAATGGGTACAATATAAACATGATTTTCTCGTCAGATTTGTACCATCGCGGGCATAATTCCCTGGCCCTCCGCAATTGTAACAA
This sequence comes from Pinus tabuliformis, assembly GCA_031772625.1. Taxonomy (NCBI): domain Eukaryota; kingdom Viridiplantae; phylum Streptophyta; class Pinopsida; order Pinales; family Pinaceae; genus Pinus; species Pinus tabuliformis. The sequence goes on along the minus strand of CM062817.1, from coordinate 1,754,656,229 downwards.
ATCAGTTGTTGGCGACCCCTTCCTAGTCCCATTCCACCTCGACCTCACCCGCGCCCCTGAAATACAGTGCGCGCCATCCCTGCATTTTGATCTAGGGCTCGCGTTTCCGTCTGAACTCTGTAGGTAGGAATCCATCATCATTTCATAACTTCTACAGGTACGCTCATCATGGCCTACTAACCTGTAGAAATTACAGAATAGTTGTTGGGACGTTTGCATATACTTCTGTAATAGATGACAATTATCTGTAGCATGCTTCCCTCCTATCTGACAAATCGTGCACCATAATGCAGGTGCCGCGCTCGGTCTTGCTTATGCCTCTGGTCTCAATGACATTGGCCCTCCTCCCGCTAGGTAGTTCGCGAAGACTGGACAATGGTCCTTGTCATGTCCCTAGCCTTTGCACTTTATGCACCATACCTCCTCGCACGCTTCTAGACAAGCTGTCCTATCTTGTTTCAAGCTCTACATCTCGAGACACAAGGTTTTCAATTGCAAGTGGATCTGTTGGACTCCTAAATTATGATCTTATATCAGGGTCTCGTGCAGTCTCATTGCGATATCCAAAGCCTCGGCCTGTGTTGATAGCTTCTGTTACGATAGCGCGTTCCTTAGATGCGGCGTTAGCAATGCTACAAACCATGTGCGGTGTTGCCCATCTGTCAAGGTCATGTTGGATTCATGAATCATACACTTTAGTCTCTGATCCAGCTCCTAGGGGGTCTCACCTGGAAGCATCGCGATTTCCTTAAATCCGATAATTGACTATGTCTCTGAATTTGGCCTGCTAAATTCCCTGTTTAGTGCAGCTTGGATATCCATGATCCCTGCGTTTGGATTTTCATTGGAGTGCTTAATGTACCACGTAAGTGCGCGATCCTGAAAGGTGCTAATGAGTGTTGCCTTCTTGATATGATCATTCGTGACTCCTTGTACTTCCCATACAGCCTTTACTACGAACCAAAATTGGTTCAGATCTTCGTTCCCTACTCCTTTGAATACTGGAAACTTTATTGCGCTCGCCATATTGAACTGTGGTGGTGGTGGAGGTGGTGTGGGCGAAGATGGGGGTGAAGATGGTGAAACTGGTGGTGGTGTAGGTGGGGGTGGTATGCGCGGAATTCACTGCCTTATTAGACTAATCACACTTCTCTGTGAAACTTTCACGAGCTCTTCCACGCTTTCTCGCAAAGGTGAAATCAAGGGACTAGTCTCTAATTCGTCGCTACTTTTATTTCTGTAGATCCTCCCACTTAGTGTAGCCCCAAACATCAATTTATTTGCATAACCCGATTTTCACACAGTAGCATTTTAATCCAAGTGTTTAAATATTTAATGTACTTACCTTGCGGTCCTTTGAGGAAGCATCTTTCCACCTCGCTCTAGCTGACTGACGCGTCTACCATGAATTCGGTGATAAACCCTCCTATAATTTGATCAAGCCAATGGTCCACAGCGCGTGCGATCTTATATCCTGATGCTTCTATTCTACGCACCAACTCTAGAGTCCACATAATAGGTTTGTCGAGCCTACACCTTCCTTGACTGCTAGCTTTGTGATCCACTCGTACAACTCAGAGGAGAATGATGTAAATAAAATTTCGTGGATTTTTGTATATAAGTAGCACTTTAACCACTGTTCCTTTGATACTCGCGGATTGCTATTTTCCTGCGCCACGAACTCATGAATCTTTCTGTCCAACCACCCTTCAATTTCTTTCTTTGCCGGATTCGAGTGAGACGACATCAGACATCTCTTATGTAGATCTCGGTCCCAGCAATGAAACCATTTGTTGGCTTATCGGGGCCTGACCCAGGTTCAGATGTGATTTAGCCAAACAAATCATGGTACTATTGGCCCTTTCAGCAACAGTTTGTGGAGCGCGGACAGAGGTATCACCCGAAGTAGTATGGGAGGGTGCTAGAACCAGGTTTCCGCAACCTAGAGATGTCTGATGAGTTCAAGAGGTCTGCAGTTCGACCCTGCACGCACGTTACTATGTGCACTTTACCTTACCTCGTAGCCTGAGATGTTGCCTTCGCGTAGCCCTACTCAGGGGCCAAACGCTGTTATTACCCAAGTCCTTACTAGTATTCCACTATTAGTTGATTAACTTAGCCTACTTGTATGCGTTAAGTTATACTTAGCAAATTAAATCATTCATACAGGTGCACGCAGTAAATAAACAGTATATTTGCAATTTATAACAAGAATGCATTAACTAAGAACAGGTGCACATAATTGTGATAAAACTTCTCTTTATTATTTTCTTCCTTGGTTACAGACTTAACTCCGCCCTGCGCACTCAGCTGCAGGGGTCCGCGCACTCAGCTACGGACTACTAGGCCTCTACGCCTCAGCTGCAGAGCCTTCTCCTACTCTACAACTGTTATAGACATTTTTGTGCCTTACAGCTCTGTTACGCAGTAAATTGTCACTGTCTCCTTGTCAGTCTCCCTACTGTGCCATGAAATCAAATGCACCATGCTCATGCTCTCTAAACTGGCCAAATGACCCACTTTGCCAAAGTTTATTTCATCAGCGCGACTGTTATTAAAATAACCGCGCTGACTGGCGGCTGATAGTTCAACTGATGCGCTGCCAGCGCGGAAGCACATGGGTTTTCTGCGCTGGTCGAATTTCATGAGCCAGCGCATCCTATGCTTGTACTAAGTCGGGTTGATACAGCGTGCTCTGTTATTAGGATGCTGTCAGCGCTCCAGTTCAGTATTACACCCGCGCTGATTCAGTTTGGGCGAATTTGTTCTAACAGCCAGCCTTCCAGATAACTCCAGACCTGGTTGTTAGCCTTGTGAGTATCGCCCTCCCTTCTATGGCATGTCTGTTCGTCATTTGGAACCACCTTCCTTGGAGATAAGCTCATCCTCCCACCATTCATGGAGACTCCTTCTCCTATTTAAACCTCCACCATTGCCATGAGCAGCTAGTTTTTGGATAGAGTGGAATTCATAGTGTTTAGAGTGTTGCTGCTAATAGGTAGTTGGTGTGACAAGTGTGGATTTGCTAGAGGAAGCTTAAGGAAGGTTGTGAGTATTGCTTGTGTGAGAGAGAGCTTTTGTTTTGGGAGAATCTACCTCCAAGGGTGAATGCTTAAGAGACTTGCTGGCTGGACCCTCTAGAGAAGGACTCAGCGTCAGAACTTTGGTTGTACCTTTCTCTGTTATTGATTAATAATAGATGACTACTGTTATGGTTCCATTCTCATTTGTCTTTGTAATGGTTAATGTGAATTACATCCTTTCTGACTGATGTATAATTGCATTTATTAGATTTCACGCTTGCGTTTGTGTTTCTCTTCGTGTGTGCAAGTATCTATCTACGGGGATCGTGGAAGATCGTGACCGGCCAAAGCGAAGGAGCGAGAACGGCATCTCTTCGTCAAACAATAGCGTTGGAATCCAAGTAGGTGTTCATTGCGTCTCTTTTATCTGCAATTAGGAACTTGCACAGTAGCATTGATTGATTGTTGCTAGACCCATTCTAGGCTAGTAGGGATCGCCTCTATCCATAGAGGGGATTTACCTCTCCAACAATTTGGTGACTCCACTGGGGAGCTGGCCCTTGTCTCTTTTTGTTCATGCTTGTTTTTGAGTTTGATTGTGACTCTCTTTTCAAAAATTAGGGGTTAGTCCTCTGCTTTTAACCTCCCTGGTTCAATCTGGGAAGTGCCTTAATTGCTTAAAGAGTTCTTGCCTTGGTTTGGGAGTTTTTGGCTTGATTCTGCCTCTTTTTTAGCCTCAGCGCGGTTTATATCAAAACAGTCACGCTGACAGTGCATAGCTGTCTCTTTAACCCCGTTGTCATCGCGCTTGTACGTAAAACAGTCGCGACGGTTCTGAAATCGAACCAGCGCGCTTAAGTCGTGTTCTTCCGCGCTGACAGCGCTTTGTTGCTACGCGTGACCTCTTGTCAGCGCATTGTTGCTGAGTGTTACCCGCGCTGATCCTGTAAAATTGAATTTGTTTCAATTTTGCCTCCTGAGCCTGTTGGTTTGACTATCTCCAGCTCTTTCTACTTGGTTTATGACTTGATATTTATTGTTTGAATTGTGAAACACTTGCTTGCAAAGTCTTGTCGGACGAATTTCGTTTTTGTGTCCTGTGACCTAGTGCCATCATCCCGTTTTCACTGGATTGACCTTGTTTTATCACTTGTTCACAAAAGTTCGTTGCTACTTGCCTTTGCTATTGCGAAAACCTTCCTCTTTTTGCTTTCTTTGTTTGGTTGTTGAGGTGATTGTCGTTGAACCAGTCCTCGGATTGTTTCACTACCCAGACACATATCACAATTGCTTGGGTTCAATCGGCTCTTTTCACGCTTGTTGTGCTTTTCATTGAGTGATTTTATTTCTCTTTACTCGGTGTTGTTGTCTCTCAAAATTCATTTTAAGTGCACAGTGCCATTGAAAAAGAAATCAAACTAATGTCTTTTGCATTCAATAGTTAATGAAAAGAAGAGCATTTCATTGATTTGTGTTCTCAAAAGAAAATTTTCATTTCTTTGTCATTAGCTGCATTAGATTGTTTGATTGATTGAGTTCATTTTGTTTGATTAAAAACTCTTAACCCTCTCATATTTAGAATTCATCGAACGAAATGGTATTCTTTGGCATGTAGTTTGCATATAAGTAATTGTGAGAGATCATACGATAAGGCCTGAAACCGAAACTTAATTCAAGATCAACCATAAAATAAACTGAATAAACCTAAAAACGCATTGGAACTTAACGCAAACATCTAGAGGTCTAGGTTAGAGATGTGTTCCGGCGTCTTTAAACATAGTCACTATTGTTTCACATTACGGTTGGGTGATTCCTCCTTCTGTGACTCGATAGTGGTCTAACATGGACTGTGCTCCCACGTACCATCGTGTATATAGGGAGACCCCACTAGGCTTTTATCCTTGATCCATAGGAAGCCGAGTCTGCCACCCTGCGAACCGTAATGCACCGAACACAGCATTCGGGAAGATTGACTGCAATACGGAAAGTCCTTGGTTCTCATACGATTGCCAAGGTGTATAAGCAGTTTTACGGATTGCTTGGTAAACCCTTTGCCTAGAATCTCCAGAGCAGTCACTTTTGATCCTTTTCGGACTCCCTAAATGAAAAGGTGCCAGTGAGCATCTTGTCACTTCGTGCTCATTAAACATTCGAAGGAGACTAGAGTCATCTTTTCGTCCTTTTCTCGACTCTCGAAACATGAAAAGGTCAAGTTCAGTTCCTGTGTCTTAAAAATTTATTCGGCCACGATAACATTACCTGGTTAGATTTTGTGTGCGTTAGTTTGAGTAGGGTCTTTATCGTTAGTTTCCTTTAGGGTTTTGTGTGGGGTTTGTCCTCCTGGCTGACCCGTCAACTCCCGGTCCAAGTGATCAAGGTTCTCTGTCTTCTGTTGCTCCTGAGGTACCAGTTGTAAGCGATACTCTTCCTGTTATCCCGAGTATCCAGCCCATCAACGTACGTGCCCCGGGCGACGAGGATTACGAAGAAGATTGGAACCCTATCTGGGAGCCTGATGAGGACGATATTCCTGTTACCCCTCACGGTATGTCGTCTCCGATGTCCACTTCCCACATGGACGAGACATCTCCCAACGCAGATGAGACACCCGTGGTGTCAAATATTGAATCCCCCATCCCAGCTACTTCTCCACTTCCCCCACGATATCAGTCGATGAGGGATAGAATAGCTGCCAGAATGCCTTCTACGACTATATGGGATCCTAGTGTCATTACCACTGCGGAACCTTTTCTTTCGCAACCCCCTAATACACCTGTTACCTCAGTTCCCACGATTCCAACTGTTTGTGTAGCGTACTCAACTCCGGTCGTCAGTGCTGTGACAGCATCTTCATCTACGAACCCTGGGGCTGGTCCCTCTCACGGTCAAGTGAGTAATGGCCAGTCGGGACTTTCGTCTGGAGTCATCGACCCTGCACAATGTGCTCAACCCTCCTCTGGTCCTGTTCCAGGAGGGGGGCCATATGATGCCCATGGGCAACCCATTGTGGACCCGAATTACCAAGGTCCACTCTTTTATTATGATTCTACCGATCAGTACCTCCAATTCGCTCAATCCGCGCCTCTTCAACATTTTGTTGAAGTCTCGGTACCATTATCCATTACTTATGACGCCGGTACTCATTCTTTTCATGGGGGCCAGGCAATTTCTGGACAGCCTCAAGGACCACCTAATCTAGGCGAGCCACCTTATGTGCAAGCCCCCCAAGGGCAACCACTTTATGGCCAGTCTTACCCAGGACAATTTGGGGGCCCACAAGGACAACCCTATCCGGGACAACCTTCGGCCATTGGTGGTCCATCTTTTTCCTATCAGAGTCAACCTTCTGGTTATCCGGGGCAACCTGGTACCCAGCAAGGCTACCCGTCTGGGCAACCAGGACAGCCTTACATCCAACAAGGCCAACCTGGTTTCCAGCAGAGTTATCCCGCTGGACAAGCTGGGCAAAATTATATTCCTCAAGGTCAACCAGCAGTCCAACAGGGGTATCCTTCTGAGCAAGGGGGGCAACCCTACGTACAGCAGGGCCAACCCACTTCTCAGCCCATGCATCTTCCTGGGCAAGGGGGGCAACCCTACGTACAGCAAGGCCAACCCACTGCTCAGCCCATGCATCCTCCTGGGCAAGGGGGGCAACCCTACGTACAGCAGGGCCAACCCACTGCTCAGTCAGTACAACCTTCCGAACAAACGGGTCAGCCTTCTATGCAGCAAAGCCAACCCACTGTCCGCCCTAATCATCCATCTGGACACGCTGGCCAACCGCAAGGTCAACCAGCCGCCTAGCCTGCTCGGCCATCTGTTCCGCAAGGACAACCCTTGGTTGCTCAAGGACAACCTGGCACCCAGCAAGTACGTCCTTCTGGGCAAACAGGTCTATCCCAAACTCAACCAGGCCAACCTTCCGGCTAGATGATCCAAGCCCAGCCGGTTCAAGGACATTATGCTGGGCCCCAAACTCAAATGAGTTATCAAATGCAAGGCGGGCCACGGCCCCAACCTTCCTACCAAGCGCAGCCTGCTTATCAGGCTCAGTATGGAGCCCAGCAAATGTATGGCTACCAGCAACCCCAGGGGCAAACTCAGTTTACCCCTTATCAGAATTATCAACAGATGCAGGTCACTCCTTACCAAAATTATCAGTATGCTGCACCTGCGGGTCAAGTTGTTAATACATGGGGTGCTGGGGGGAAAAACCAGGGACAACTGTCTGCATATGGACAGAATCCGTATGGACAGAACCCCTATGGGCAAGGTCCCTATGCGCCAGGCCCTTTCGGGCCGGGTCCATCTGGACAGAGTCCATGGGGGCAACCACCACCTGGTTGGAACCCTAATACTGCCTCGAATCCACAGCCACAAATGTCCTTTAACCCTCAGTTGCCATTCTTAGCGACGTTGGAACTTCCGGATGTGTCCAAGTTAACGAATGACCCCATTCTGCATAATCCGTATTGGCCACCAGTTCCAACTAAAATACCCGGTGATTGTCCAAAGTTTGATGGCAAAGCTGGTGAAGATCCTCAAGCACATGTCATGACCTATCACCTCTGGTGTTCATCGAACTCATGGCTTGATGACTCTATCCGGCTCCGCCTCTTTCAAAGAACTCTCACCGGCTCAGCCGCTAAGTGGTACATTGAGCTAAATCGCGGCACGTTTCAAGATTTCAACTCGCTGGCTATGGCGTTCTTAACTCATTTTCAGTTACCCATTCGGTACGAGACGGGGACACATCTCCTCACGTCTCTCAAACAGGACACGGCGACCCATATATCTGATCATATACATGAATGGAGAAGGCGTCGCCGCTTGATCAAATTCTGGATTCCTGATCAACTCCTGACCGATTGGTTCACAACTTCCTTTGTCCCTGCAATTGCACGAGACATAGCCATGGGAGCTTGTGTAACTAAAGAGCAAGTGATCGCGCGAGCTCAGTACCTAGACTTAGTATACTCTCAGTCGGGTACTATATATGATTATTTGCCAAACGCCCCGAGGCCTGGACAGCCCAAGGCTCCGCCCAAACCATCTGTTGATGGAGTCATTGGCTCTGTAAATTCGTCATCGAAGAAATCGGCCGCGAACCCTGGGAAGCAAAAACAGAACGCTTCTAATGGAAATGCTCCTCAGGGCCAATCTAATCCTGGAAGTACCTCCGAGGTAAACGTCGTTCAGTCCACCGCGGCAGATAAATCCTCAAAAGGGAAAAAGAAAGGGAAAGCTAAAGATAAATCTGGACAGCCCAAGCAAGATTCCCCTAAGCCTCCTCCCGAGGAAGGAGCTAAACGAAAACCTAAGTACCCTTGTCTCATCTGTGATGAGGATCACTACACTAAGGACTGCCCAAGGTGGTCTGAAGTTAGTCGGCTATTGAAAGGTGCTCCTGGGACTCTTGTCGTGCTTAAAGAGCCTTTCCCTTCCCAGCAGACTCAAATGGTGGCAGACCCATCTCAACCCTCTTCCTCGTTCGGTTCTCAAGTGTTCACGGCTGGCACGATTCCCATCCATGTTTCAACTCGAGCGAAAGATTATCCATCTCGTGCCGGGAAAGAGCCGGAGGTTCCCTCCAGCACTCCTCCGTCTAGTTCTGGTCCTCTCCACATCGAAAGGCCCAGCACTGAGACGATCCCCCGACCCCCTCCAAAAGGTGTACTCAGGAAGTCATCTTACAACCCTAATGCTCGTGCTGCCCAGCACTATAGCATTGTTGAGGACTTAGCTCAGGCTCCGTCTACTATGTCCACTTTAGAAGTCCTCCAGAGCTGCCCCTCCCAGAGGAAGTCCCTGCTATCAGCGATTGGTGGCATCGACCCGGCAGATTCAGATTTGATTTCTTTCGATCTCGAGGGTTTTACACAGAGACTGCCTCACCAAGTCACTTTCCTTATACAGGTCATCATCAATAGCAGAACGATTCAGCGTACGGTTATTGATGAAGGTGCCTCAACCTGCATCATGTTTGTTGCTTGCTGGAAGGCGATTGGTTCCCCTGCTTTGAGTCAGTCCTCTACGACGTTAGAAGCTTTCGATGGAAGAGAGTCCCGTCCTTACGGTATCCTCCAACGCTTACCCATATCTTTGGAAGGAAAGACTATAGAAGTGGAGGTCGAAGTTGTTGACGCCAATCTTACCTACAACCTCCTCCTCAGACGGAGCTGGACATATGCCATGCAAGCCATGGCTTCCTCCCTGTTCTGTGTCATTCGTTTCCCTCACCAGGGGAAGATTGTCACGGTGGACCAGCTCTCCTTCTTCGCCTCTTCTTCTGAAGGTAATGTGCCATTCGTGGAGCATACCTCTAAGTCACTCGAGAGCGTGGGTGCCGGACTTTTCAAAGATCCCACTTTAATGGGAGTCTTCCCCCTCCCACCTCCGAATCTCGCCCCTATTAATATGATCTCTGTACACTCTGATCCGTGGGTTCTTCCTCCTGCTAACCAGGAAGACTCTTGGGGTGATATGATGCCGTTGAGTCCTGCCGAACTCAACTACATCGAGATTGTCGCTGCATCGGCTCCCCCTGATGAACCTGCTCTCCCGAGCAGTGTTCCCGATTCATATGATCATTTCCCTTGGCTAGGAGATGAGGCTACTTCGGATCTATGGAAGGAAATATTTCCTTCCGACGAAGCCATCATAGAGACCATGTCTCTCGGAGAGCTCCCTTGGTCAGATCACCACCATCGCTCTTCGTTTCTCCCTCCCCATCTGGAAATGACCGCATGTCTCGAGCGGTTTGCTTCCTGTGTCCCATCCCCGCCCCTCCAAACACCCATTCAGCTTTATCAAGTGTCTTCAGAGGGAAATATGGGAAATATCACGCAAACCCAACCGATCGACATCTCTGTCAAATCAGGGATCGTCGAGCACATTTATATCGGAGTCACTTGCACTCCAGAGGAAGTTCAACTCTACACTACTCTATTTCACGAATTTCGTGATGTCTTCGCATGGTCCTATGAGGAAATGCCCGGCATCGATCCTAGTATAGTGGTGCACGAAATACTTACATATCCAGGTGCTAAGCCTGTTCGTCAGCGCTTACGCCCTGTGCACCCTCGAAAGGCTGCAGCCATCAAGGCCGAAGTCGAAAAGCTTCTTAAATCTGGTTTCATTTACCCCATTCCCCTCATGGATTGGGTGTCTAATATAGTCCCTGTGAATAAAAAACAGGGCACTATCCGGGTCTGTGTTGACTATCGTGACATCAATCGTGCCTGTCCGAAGGATAACTTCCCTACGCCCTTCATCGATCAGCTTATTGACGAGTGCGCAGGAAGTGAAATTTACTCATTTATGGATGGCTTCTCTGGCTATAACCAGATCAACATTGCACCCACGGACCAGCATAAGACGGCTTTCATTTGTCCTTGGGGCACCTTCACCTATAAGAAGCTTCCTTTCGGTCTAAAGAATGCCGGCGCTACATTCCAACGTGCAATGTCTTATGCCTTTCACGACATTCGTCACATTGTACAACCTTATCTGGATGACCTCCCAGCTCATTCAGCTAAGCGTCAGGACCACCCCTCTCATCTTCGCGATATTTTTCTCCGCTGTCGACACTATCGCATTAGGCTTAATCCTCATAAGTGTGTCTTCTGCGTAGAATCAGGCCGACTGCTCGGGTTCATCGTCTCCCGAGAAGGCATCCGTCTTGATCCCCTCAAAGTTGAGGCCATTTTGAATCTTCCTCCCGCTGCCTCTTTGCAGCAATTGCAGAGCTTGCAGGGCAAAGCGAATTTCCTCAGACGATTCATTCTGAATTATGCCGAGGTGGCTAAGGGTTTCACACAGTTATTAAAGCGAGACACACCCTTTCGTTGGGATGCCATCACCCAGGATTCTTTCGAGCGACTCAAGGATCTCCTTGTCTCGGCTCCACTCTTAAGACCTTCGAACTACCACCGTGATTATACTCTCTATCTAGCTGCCGATGACACCACCATCGGCATGGTTCTGGTGCAGGATGGTGATGATGGCAACGAGCACGTTATCTATTACCTTAGTCGCAATCTCTTGGATACGGAAACTCGCTACGTTTATGTCGAGAAGTTGGCATTGGCAGCTGTCTGCGCCGTCCAACGATTCCGGCACTATATCTTGTTGCGCACTACGACCGTGATTTCCGACTACAACCCAATGACGTACATCTTGTCGCGTCAGCTGCTGGGGGGCAAGTACTCGAAATGGATTGTCATCCTACAAGAGTTTGACTTGGAATTCACTGCTGCCAAGTCTAAGAAATCTCTGGTCTTTGCAGAATTGCTTTGTTCTTTGCCATCCCCTTCTGCACCATCTCGTTCAGAGGAGCATATCTTAGATGAAACATTGTTTCTAATCATTGATACACAAGCATGTAGGAGAAACTCAAATAGTTTTATTGATATAACAAGAAAGTCCAGGAGGAGTTACAACCGATCCTAAGTCCCTAAAAGAGTTGTTCCTACCCCTAAAGGAACAAGGTCAACCAATTACAGCTTCTCCCAGAGGTTCTCCACCAGAAACTGCTCAAAATCAGTCAAATCAGGATCATTTCAACTGCTCCACTAGCCAGCTGTGTTGCATAGCACCCCAGTACACTAGCTAGGTGCGTTGCAACGCACCTAAATGCACTATCAGGGTGCGCTGAGCGGGAAATGACAAATGGCAGTGTCATTCCGCGAGGTGGAAAGACAATGGAAGCTTCCAGAATCTTCCCCAATGACACTTGCCGCACTGAGTTCGACCAAGGATGAGTAAGAGGCTCTCAGTCTCCAAGTGGAAGCAAGAACTGACAGAGAGAAGCCACAAGTCAAATCATAAGCTGACTCATCCTCTTTGCATACATCTATATATGGATCCCTCATCCCAGAGATCCAGAGGCTGGAATTTTGTACTTTGCAGAGAATTGCTGTTGGTTTTGAGATAGAGATCAGTGCATTGGGTGATTTATGCTTTGTTGGAGGTGAAGAGGGGATTCCTTTGCTGGGGGGTTGATGCTGGATCAGGAATCATCGGTTGTAACTCCTCCTGGACTTTCTTGTTATATCAATAAAACTATTTGAGTTTCTCCTACATGCTTGTGTATCAATGATGTTTTGTTATATTTGCATGTTTAGCTTAAATCTGATCCTAAGCTATTTATGAATGTAAATCTATGTCTTTGTGTAGTTTTCCTCTTTTGTGATCTTGCAGGAACTTGGTGAAGCTGGGCAAGTAAGGAAGCAGGTAGTTGGAAGTTGTCAAAGAGGAGAGCAATTGGATCAAAGGACTAGCGCAAGACACAGGTTAGTTCATCCTATTCCTCTTCGTTTACATTTCATAAAGAAGAATACGAAAGTAGTTTTCCTTGTTTGTTGCTAAGGCACTGTCACACCTTAGTGGGATAGGGGCGTTCTGAGTAGACACTTTTCCCAACAACAACAACCCAAGACACACTTAGTCACTTAGACTCTATCTTCTTGCTTCCTTCTTTCTTCGTTATCTTTTACACTTAGAGCCTTGCTCTATTTATACAATCCCATGGTCCACGGACCATGGGTAGGCCGACATTACATTACAAAACTAGGGCGAACAACCCTGTGACTCTATCATACATTTCACGCTCCGTGCCCACAGTTCGCAGAGTCTTTACAACAATATTGGGTCAAAACTTGGGCTTTGAGCCCCAAGACACGCCTTGGGGGGGTTCCATGCCCAACATGTGATTACCTTCCTTTATGTGATGAACCAACTCCCCCTGTCTGCACAACCTTCTCTAGCTCATGAAATATTACATGCTTAGTGATCAAGTGGAATAGATTCAATAGTAGTTCATGGATGAATAAGGGATCATGTTCTTCAATGGAAATGCTCCTGAGAGATGATCTATCAAAGGATGATTGTCCATGTGTCTCATCAAGGATTTCATAGGGCCCATTCACAAATAGCTTTTGCAATAATGCTTAATCAACATAAGCTCCCCCTAACTATATGCATGGTCTAGCTTTTTGTAGAGTCTCCTCATCAAATACTTGGAATATCAAGGATTAACTTCATCAAGTCAACAACATGTGTTGTTGGCTAGAGTGTTCAAGAGATCTCTGGATTCAATTTGCTTCCTCCATACTTGTGTTACTTTATTTTCTAGCATAGTTCTAGCTTGAGTAGGTGCCCAAGTAAAGTCACAATTACGTGCCATATGTCCAATGTTATGACAATTGAAGCACTCTATGTTGTTCATGAATAAGAATTCATGACTTCTTGCAAAATTGCTTCTCGGAGATTGATGGGGACCATTATATTTATCTTTGTGATATGCCCTACAATCTTTTTCCATGTGCCCAAAGTTTGTACAAGAATAGAAATAACCATGAAATACACTTTGGTACCTAGGAGAAGAAGGTTTCCTTGATGTACTTCTGAAGTATTTTTGCCTTGGGATCCTTTGATGATAATCATTGCTTCTTGCATCCTTGATATTATCTACATTTCTTCCTGGAGTAGGATTTCTTCCAATGTCAACTTGACTCTTGCCTTTGCTAGGAGCATCAAAATTTCTTCAAGGATTCCTCACATCCTTGTTGTTTGAAGCATTAGCATTCTTGCTTGAGGATTCACCTACATAGCCAAGACCTGATTTATCAAGGGGAGACCTTTGATGACTTAAGATGTCATCTAGGGTTTGAGATATTTTCAAGTTCTTATTCATCAAGTCAACCTCCTTTTTAAGAAAGACAATTTTTCCTTTCAACTTTTCACAATCTTCATATTTCATAACTAGTTACTTCTTCATTTCTTCCATCATCTTGGTTGCTTCACATGATTGGGCCTTAAGAGAAGTGATCTCTGATTTTAACTTGGTGATGTCATCATCCTTTTCTTCCAGTTGGACTATCATGGTGTTTCTCTCCTTTTCTGCTTCATCAACTTGTACTTCTATGAATGTCAAAGCTTCCATCACCTTCTCAGCTCCTTGTGCCTATTTCCTTGCTTCTTCTAGTTGAGATCTAAGGGAGGATACCTCTTCCTTGTATTGACCAATCTCTGCTTCAAGTTTGTTTAAGCTTTTGTGCCTTTGTTCAAGATGGCTTGACAAGGTATCTTCCTGTTTCTTTGCCTTATCCAATTGATTTGTCATGGATATGACTTCTTCATGTTGCTTTCTCTTGTGTAGATTAAATTCTTCCTTAATCTTGGCAAGCTCCTCATCTCTTTCTTCTACTTGAAGCTTGACAAGGTCAACTTCCTTCCTTGTCTTGTCCTAGTCACCAACTTGTGCTTTCTTCTTAAGTTCTTCATTTTCCTTTTTCAAATTGTTAATCTCTTCCATGGTAATCATAAGTTTAGTGAGGAGATCTTCTTCAAAATATTTTGCATTCTCTTCATCTTCTAAGTCTTCTTTAGCCTTGATGTTATCACTCTTATCTTCACCTTCCTTGATGGGCTCTAGATTTCCTTCTTGTTTTCCATCATTTTCTTGACTAGAGATCATTGTCAATGCTCCTTTTGAGTGAAGATCATGAATTTTATCCCATATGCCTTTTGTTGACAAACATTTTTAGAAATTGGCCTTCATAGAATCAGGTAGCCCATTCAAGATTGTTTTCATTTCTCTTGTATTATGTTCCTTGGATTCTCCATCCATCATGCTATCAGAAATCACTGATTTCTAGACTTCAATCCCTTGAGTCTTTAAGAAATTCCTCATTCTTTCTTCCCATATATCAAATTTTCCATTGAACAATGGAGCCTTCAATTGATTGACTTTAATTTTGGTGGTAGAGGGAGACACATCTTTAGGAGGATTGGAGACTCTATTCCTTGGCTTCCTCATTTGTGTTCTAATAATCAACCTTCAAACTATTAAGCTTTGAGTGAAGGTACTGGCTCTGATACCATTCGTTGGGAATCACAATTTCCGTTAGACCAAAACCCGTAGGTGTTAGTCAACGATTGCATCACCAAAGATAAGGATCCATGAGAGGTAGTTAGCACATGTGTTATCGAGAAAACTAGTGTCCATTCAAAGTTGCTAGTCCCACTAAGATGGGTAGCTATGTTAGAAACAAACAGATTAAAGTTACTTGTATTTTCCTTTATGAGAGATAGATGAGAGAGAAGCAGAGAGCACCAACCTCAGGCTCTCGCTAGTCTCTTTGCTTGTTTCCTCTCTCCTTTGATAGAGCTTTCACCACTCCTTTATCTCTTGTCCCACTTCAAACAACACCTATAGAGTCAAGGCAGCAAAATACCATCGAAGCATAGAGATCTATAACCATTAATGTAGGATCAGATGTACATTAGCTATATAAATGCATACACAAACAAGATTCAGAGATATACAAGCATATGGAGGAAAACTCAAATAGCTTTATTGATAGAAGTAGTAAAAGAGAGGATTACAACTAGGCTATCTGATCCAGCATCATCCTCCCAGCATGAAAGCCCTCTTCACCTCATACAAAGCAAGATCACCCAGCAATGTCTTCAAAGAGAAACCAACAACACTTCCTTGCAAATTACAAAATTCCAGCCTTCTGGATCTCTTGGATGAGGGATCCATATATAGATGTTTTCAGGAGAGTGAGTCAGCTTCTGGGATTTTGATTAGTGTTATTTCACTGATAGTTCCTAGTTCCACTTGGAGATTTCAGATCTCTTACTCATCCCTGGGTGAATTTAGAGAGGCAAGTGTCATATGAGCAGTTTTTAGAAGATTCTCTGGGTTTCCACCTAGCAAGCTGCTTTTTCCATTTGTCTGCTCTCAGTCATCGCACCCTATAGAAGGGCTTTCCAGTATGCATCGCACCCCCCGTGTGTAATAGGTGAGATGCATCGCACCCTATGCATGGAGCAGTCTGTATGGTCCTATTTTGACCAATTCTGAGTAGTTTTTCAAGGAGAACTTCTAGGAGATGATGTAATCAGCTGACCTTGTTCCTTTAGGGTATGAAAATACACTTTTAGGGGTTTAGAAGCCCTTGGTTTATGGACATATGTGATTGGGGTTGCAGTGCCCACATATGTCTATAACAGTTGCCCCCTAAAGAATGAGGTCGTAAATCCTTTTGATGTCGAGTGAAATGCTTTATAATGAGGATCCGAGGTTTTTCGAACTGGAAGGTGACCTGTAATAAGATACAACACAATACATTATCTTCACAATATTTTCATGATCTAGCCAAGGCGGGCATTCCCATGCTCAGCTTTATAAATTCATATTCATGTACATAAGACAGAAAATCGTCTGTGTGGCAAACTGATGATTCCGGTAGAGCCATCATCCTTTAGTTTGGATGATTATCTGTGCAGCTGTGATGTACATTTGATGTCTTTATTTTCCTGAATATATCACAACCCAGATGGATGAAACAAGATCCGAGGTCTTCAAACTTGTTCAATCATCGCCCGTAGTACAAGTCGATCCATGTGAAAAGATGTTCTGATGTCGAACATGGAAGGACATCGCTTGATTACCAGCCAATGATGTAAGTTGTTAACAGGCACGAGAGGAATCACAGATAATGATGATGACCCTCAAGGTACTATAGTACAATTCATGTGATGTGAATACATGAGTTGATGTCGAACACCACGTAAAATCTTTCGGTTGAAGGCCATTGATGTAAACTTGTCACCGGAAGTGAGAAACTTGCCATTGAGGCATGCAAGCTTCAAAGTACTGAAAGGGTTGTTCCTAAGTCAACTTCTTAGATAATGAGCTGATGTCGACAAGAAGTGACCTATCGTAGGAGGGCCTTAATGAATCCCACATGTACGACATGGAACGGAGCAAATGATTTTGTGGAGGTGAAAACGATCTGATGATATAATGTTCAGGGTGGCAGTCATGAAAAATGGAGAGTGAAGGTATTGCAGCGGATGAGACGTTGGCTAGGTTGGTGAATTCTCTGAGCGACTTCTCTTGAACATAGAGGCGACATTGAAATGGATGTTATAGACAATTTTGTGCCTTACAGCAACAAGCATGAATTGTCAATAATCCAAGGGATCCAAAGTCCCTAAACATGATGTTCCTACCCCTAGAGGAACAAGGTCAGCAAACCAACAGCTCTCAAATCAGTTCTCCACCTGAAAACACTCAAAAAACAAGCAATCCTGAAATCAAAGCAGGTGCTCCACTAGGCTTCTGCGCTGAAACTCAACTCCTCCATGGTGTACCTGCGTTGCAAAGCAAGTGGAACAAAGGCCACCTGCGCTGAGCGAGATGGGACAAGTGGCACACTGAGTCATTGCTCTGGAATCTTCCAAAAATGACACTTGGATCAGGGATTTCGCCTTGTGATGAGTCAGAGGCTCTGTTTCTCCAAGTGGAAGCAAGGTTCTCCAAGTGGACTCAAGAACTGAAGATCAACTGAAGAGAGAGAGGACACAAGGCAGCTACACATCAGTTGCAAGCTGACTCATCCTTTCTCAATTCATCTATATATTGAGCTCTCTCCTATGAGCTCAGGAGGCTGGAATTTTGTGCAAAGTAATTATATGCTGTTGGTTTCACTATAGAGCTATTGGGTGATTGCTTGAAGGAGGTGAAGAGGAGAAATTCTTTCTGCTGGGAGGTGTTGCTGGATTGGGGCCTTCAATGGTTGTAACCTTCTCAGAACTTTACTTCTTCATTAATAAAAGCTATTGAGGTTCTTCTATATGCATTTGTTTCAATGATGTGTTGTGATAATTGTATATTTGATTTATGCTAATCCTTGAATCAGTTATGATTGCATGCTTCTTGTAGTTTCCTTCTTTGTTATTTTGCAGGATCTCATTGTAGCTGGGCCAGCAAAAGAGCAAGGAGTTGGGAGCAAGCAGTGAAGAGAAGAGTTTGGATTCGACATTAAGCGCAAGGAAACGGTTAGTGCATTTCCTCATTCTCTCTTGCATTCGTAAAGAAGTAAATCTTAAGTAGTTTTCTTTACAGTTGTTGCTGAGGTACTATCACCCTTAGAGTGGGATAGGGTCATCCGAATCGGATACTTTTCCCTACAACAATGGATTGGTAGCATTAACCCCAAGGTGGATGGTACGGTGGACCAATGGTGATATGACCAGTGAACGGAATAGCCCAACCCGACTCAATCATGGTGACGGAGTGAAAGTGTCATGTTCAAGAGCGACCTGCTACCAATGAAGCTATTCAAGTTTTCTTCCCTTTTTCCTTAGTCATTGCTGACCAATACCTCTTTATTTTTGTCAAGCTTGAGGAGGATAACATATGCTTTTTCTGTAATTTTCCCTTTGGGAAAACCTTTCGCTATGTTTTAACGAGCCTAGCGACAGTGAAACTCGCTCTTGTCTGCATGGACAAGTTTGTCGCTATTGTTTTAACGAGTTTAACGACAAAGATAACTCGGTCCTTTTCAATTTTAGAGAGTCTAAAAGGGATGAAAAGGAAACTCCAGTGGTCCTTTTTCGTAATTTAATCCCATAAGTCCGAAAAAGTGTAAAACAATACGAAAGGGATGACTTTTCGATAGTTTTAATAAGCCGAACAAGACAAGCACTCGATCCTTTTGTGTAATAATCCCTCAGGTCCAAAAAGATTAATATCTAGAGGAGGGATGGCACTTCTGATCGCTTTAACGAGCAAGAGAGGCAAATTGCTCGGCAATCTTTTCATATTTTACGAGTCAGGTGAAAATAGCTTAAAGGAGACTCGTTTTTTAGGAACGAGTGATGTTTTTGGATAGCAACTGGTTCCAGGTACGGTTTGGAACTTTTCAATCACGGCAGTGTAAAGAAGGTGGCTAATAGAATCACTCATCGCAGTTGTTCCTCAAAAGGGTAAACAATCAAATGGAGGCGTATGATCGGCTAAAAAAGAATGGAGGTGATGGTAAGAACATGACCAAGGTTCAAAAGCTGATAATTCTGCAATTGCAATGGTTATTTACTGAAGGTGGGGTTCATTTTTTAATGAGCTTAAACTCTATGGGAACATTTTCTCATTGCTAGGTTTATTTTTTAACGAGCCTGAACTTCGCATAAAACTGCTCATGGCGAGGTTTATTTTTTAACGAGCTTGAACTTTGCGTAAAAATACTCATGCCAATCCTATAATAAGGATGTCTCATCGATAGGTTCATTTTTTAGGGAGCTTGCCCCATTCGAAACTTTGCTCCTGAGCCTTTCATTATGCAAGCTAGGAACGACCAACCTACGAGTCTAAAGGGTTGAGAGCCTACAAACTAAGAAAATAAATGGTCGCTTTTCACTTGCATGCAAAAAGGTTTTCATGCCCCAGGTATAACGAAATAGAGTTTCCAGGTTACCATACGGAAGTTCTTGCATTAGCAAGATTGTTTCATCCACATGTGCAGACAAAACACTTCCTTGGATCTATCCATCGAAATGGACGAAGGTGATTCTAGCTCCAATCACCTAACCTTTGACATAGGAATCCTAGGAGTAGCATGATCCAAATTATCCACACTATCATGTTCATTCTATCGACGTTTCAAACCTCAAAGGGGGTCCATCATCAGGACTAATTTTAAGAATATGATTGATAGTTCCTTGAGAGAAGAATCTTGCGACCAGAGTATAAATAAACCTAAATCTTGATAAATTTTATATTGAAGCCGACATATGAATATTATAATAATTTTAGTTTAATTATTTCAATTTTGACTATTATTTTAATTGTTTTACTTAATTGATTTTAATTTTATTTTATTATTATTATTTTCCAATTTTTAATTTATAATTTTTATAATTTTATTTTATTTTATCAAATGTTAATTTTATTTTATTTTTAAATTAATTTAATTAGTTAAATTAATTTAATTAATTAAAATAAAAATAATTAAATTAAATTTATTTAATTAATAATTTAATTGATTAATTTAATTAATTAGCTTAAAATTAAATTTATTTATTTATTAATTTTATTAAACATCTAAATATCGAAAACTTGAGATAATATGCTTCTAAATGTTTCAAGGGATTTATTTGTCTAATCAAGGGAAGCCAATTTCCACTAATCTCACTCCCATTGTCCCTGTTGAGGTTCTGAGGAAATTTCATAATTTCGATGGCCTCTCTGATTTTTATTTTTTGATAATTATCCTCTCTTGCAATTATTTTAGTGTCTTCTAGACACACATGATCCATTATCCTTTTCCAGACTGATCCATTATCCTAAACGGACAGGATTGTAAGACTAGTCATATTCCTACACGGAAACATATATTATATCTGGGGTTTTTCTACCGAAGCAGACCAGGGCGCATGCCTCCTGGGTTTTAGTCACAATCACCGAATCACTCGCAATCATCAGGTGGATGGACTAGAGATTGATGAGACATTCCTTGTGCAAAAAGACTAGTTAGGGATGGCATTTGACTAATAGTTGTGTTTGAACCAGGGAACGAAAGCTGGTCTACGAGCTGGACCACTCTGCCTTCATGTGGAAAACACATCACTCGAAAGAGTGAAGAAACGATAGCTCCCATGCTATAAATGTAGTCACACCCAAGGAGTAGATTGTAATCTAGAGGTCCTTGAACTACCATCACATTTAGATGAACGGTTTTCCTTCTCAAAGTCATAGGCAAATTTGGAAGGATCCCTAACAGTCGACTGGTTCCTTTGTTGAAGCCTGTTAGATTTCGAATCTCAGGTAGAAGCGATGGCGAACCAAGCGCTTTCCAAGCAGTTGAGGAAAGGATACTCACAGAAGCCCCTTCATCTATAATAGTACAGACCATGATCATTCTGTAAGCTTGTACTATGATTCGGAATGGTACATTAGATGGTAGGCGAGGTCTGCCTAGTTCTGCCTAGTAGATTCCAATCGAAGGAAACAACTAGATTGGTTGGAGGTGGGACTGAATAAACGGCCAGATACATCTCTGACGAACTTCCTTCCTACGGTAAAGGAATGGGTAGGTTTCCCCCATGTTCATCAGAGTTTGTGTTTACGAAAAGAATTTGAACGGTTTCGTTGTCATTCGCTTTGGTGACAGTATCATTTGAAGGTGGGTCCTCTAAAGACAAGATTGGGTCGACTGCCGTCTCGACCTGTTGACTTTGGTCCAGTGTGGACTCAGAGGGTCTATCTTCAATGATAGGTGCTTCAACCGACAACAATGGTGTGTCAGTCGGATTTTCAACTAGCGATGGACTCGGCAAGAGTTTCTTGTATCCAAGAGGAAGTCGCTGCGGTGATGCAGGACGGTTATCCAAGACTCTTTTAGCTTCGTCTAAGAAGGGACAATGGTGGAGGGCATGATCGCCTTCACACAGTCTACAAGGAAATTTGGATCTTCCTTTTTGTCCATTGACTTCGTTTTCACTAGTTGACGGTGTGCTTTCAACATGATCATCAGCGGTTGAAGACACCGGATTATGCAAGCAAGGAGACCAGTCCCTCAAGATCCGTGGGATGCAGGGGCAATCTCGATGATAGTGGTCTCCCTTGCAAATGACACATGGAGATTTAGGTTTGGAAGGTGCAGTGTGTGAATTTTCACCAGATGATGTACGGTTGCCCCCTTTTGTTGTTGGGTTATTCTTCTTCTTCTCCTTCCCTTTCTTCTTCTTCTCAGTTACTTGGTTTTTAGCGTTACTAGCTTCACCAAGCGAAGAGGAAGAAGGAGAGGGAGAAACAAACGAAGTAGAAGGTGGGGGAGCAACTTCATCTGGTTGTTGATTTGATTGCTGAGGAATTGTGGTGTTTTGAATGATAGAGGTCAAGAAAAGCCATACAAGTAGGCCAATTATGAGTCCTGGAAGGGACAATGTGGCCATGTGTGGAGCACCAACATCCCCCAAGAGGAGAAGGGACTAGGATTTCCCTCAAGGGGAAATCCTTGATTGGTAGACTCCATTTCTCAACCTAAAGACCAACGAGGGAACAGTGACGTTATTCTGATTAAAATAAATTTCATGACGCTTTGACACAACTTTCTTTTTCAATTTTTAAGAGTCGA
This sequence comes from Pinus tabuliformis, assembly GCA_031772625.1. Taxonomy (NCBI): domain Eukaryota; kingdom Viridiplantae; phylum Streptophyta; class Pinopsida; order Pinales; family Pinaceae; genus Pinus; species Pinus tabuliformis. Next base: position 1,754,634,268 of record CM062817.1, on the reverse strand, counting down.
GAAAAAGCTAAAGATGACTCTAGTCACCTTCGGGTTTTAATGAGCCTTAAGTGACAAGTGCTCAGATGGACCTTTTCTTTTAAGGAGTCTAAAAAGGAATGAAAGTGACTTCTCTGGAAATCTAGACAAAGGGATTACCAAACCAATCGCAAAACTGCATAATACTTTTTACGGTATGGCAGTCAATCTTCCCAAATGTTGTGTTCAATGCATTTCGATCGATAGGGCGGCAGACACAGCTTCCTAAGGATAAAGGATGTAGCCTATTGTGGTCTCCCAATATATACTCGATGGTACGTGGGAGCACAAGTCTGTACTGGCACTTGTCGTCTCAAAGAGGAGGAATCACCCAACCTACGATGAAAGCGATAGTTACCAGGCTTTACGACGCCGGAATACGTCTCTAGCCTAGACTTCTAAATGTTGTGTGTTAGGTTCCAAAGCGTTTTTATGTTCATTGAAGTTTATTTTACAATTGATATTTCTTAAGAAGTTTGCCTTTAAGGTTCACCGCGTGATGTAGATATACAATTCCTAAATATGCAATCTAAGATGATAAACAGTCGTTTATTTTCTTTTTGCAATGAAAATCCTAGCTACTAAGGAAAGAGAAATGAAATTCTTTCAACATAGAGCAGAGAGCACACACTAGATGCACTTTTCCTAAATCAACTTCAGCATGCAGTCTTAATGCAAATGCACATGCATGTATTGTTTTTCAGTTTCCTTAATGTGAGAATGACAAAAAGAAAACAAAGTATAGATCTGAACTATTCTCTTTCAAAGCGACAATACTAACAATTTTCTTTTCAAAAAACGAAAGTAAGGTCAAGACGACACTTTGCGATTTTGAATTTAAACTACTTTTGACACTTGAAATACTAATGATTCAAATCAAATACAATGGAAAAAGTGTAATCGACTATCTAAAAGAGGAATTCTTTGTGACATTCTTTTCCTTGACTGAAAACGACACTTGAGACACTTTCAAATCAAAAGACGACAGTTCGATTAAGCTACTATTTGCAAAGAAGAACTGTAAATGATGAAAAATACATAAAATAATTCACAATTCCTTCTGATGGAGGCTGAATAATGCAAAGGAAGGGAGTTTCAACAGTGATATACTGATCACAGACAGCAAAACTACTGAATAAAGCTGAAGACAATGAAGAAAAAACCAAAATTTGAAGGTAGAAACAGTCTCATCTGATCATCGCACCTGTAACACACGGAAACAGGGATGGATCTCACCTACAGCACACGGGAGGTGCGATGCATCTAGATTGCCAAGAAGAGACAGTGCAATGGTCCAGGGACGAGACTGTGCTTGGTTTTCACTCACAGTTTGCAGCTAAGTTCAAGGATTTAGGCTGAGCTAATGATTGTCAGTAAACAAAAAGTATAGGGGCTGATCTAATGAGGTTATTTGAGCTACCACCAGGGCACTTAGGATGTTTGCAAGCTAGATGTTCAGTTCATAAACCAACCCGGAGATTGACTGAAGTATCATTGATCTACTTTGCAGTTGCATAGCAAAAGTAGTTCAAAGGCTAGCTGGCTTAACTTCAGGCTCCGTCTGTAGTTTATAAAGCAAACAACAGTAACAAAACAAACAAACTATTTGCTCCCCAGCAGAGTCGCCATTTTTTTATCGGGAAAACTAGTGTCCATTCAGAGATGCTAGTCCCACTAAGATGGGTAGCTATCTTAGAAACAAACAGATTAAAGTTACTTGTGTTTTCCTTTATGAGAGATAGATGAGAGAGAAGCAGAGAGCACCAACCTCAGTCTTTCACTAGTCTCTTTGCTTGTTTCCTCTCTCCTTTGATAGAGCTTTCGCCACTCCTTTCTCGCTTGTCCCGCTTCAAAGAACACCTGTAGAGTCAAGGCAGCAAAATACCATCAAAGCATAGAGATCTATAACCATAAATAATGTAGGATCAGATGTACATTAGCTATATAAATGCATACACAAACAAGATTCCAATATATACAAGCATATGGAGGAAAACTCAAATAGCTTTATTGATAGAAGTAGTAGAAGAGAGGATTACAACCAGGCTGTCTAATCCAGCATCATCCTCCCAGCATGAAAGCCCTCTTCACCTCATACAAAGCAAGATCACCCAACAATGTCTTCAAAGAGAAACCAACAGCACTTCCTTGCAAATTACAAAATTCCAGCCTTCTGGATCTCTTGGATGAGGGATCCATATATAGATGTTTTCAGGAGAGTGAGTCAGCTTCTAGGATTTTGATTAGTGTCATTTCACTGATAGTTCCTGGTTCCACTTGGAGATTTCCGATCTCTTACTCATCCCTGGGCGAATTCAGAGAGGCGGGTGTCATATGAGCAGTTTCTAGAAGATTCTCTGGGTTTCCACCTAGTAAAATACTTTTTCCATTTGTCTGCTCTCACTCATCGCACCCTACAGAAGGGCTTTCTAGTATGCATCGCACCCCCATGTGTAATACGTGAGATGCATCGCACCCTATGCATGGAGCAGTCTGTATGGTCCTATTTTGAGCAGTTCTGAGTAGTTTTTCATGGAAAACTTCTGGGAGATGATATAATCAGCTGACCTTTTTCCTTTAGGGTATGAAACAACACTTTTAGGGGTTTAGAAGCCCTTGGTTTATGGACATATGTGATTTTGGTTGCAGTGCCCAAATATGTCTATAACACCATGTCATGAAACACACAGGGAGCGTTGGTTTATCCAATGTCCAGCAATCATCATGGTCCACATAAGTCATAATGTAGTCTTTTATCATAGACATGTCATTAAGAAGCATGATTGATGCTTCATCAACTTAAACAAGAGTTGTAGTCATCCTCTGGCATCTTCAAGGATATTTTCCATCTCGGCTATTGCCATGATTGACATCAACAATTGACATCAATGACAGCCTAGATTAATCTAGGTTGTCATTGATTTCAATCTAGTTGACCTTAGGAATCCATCTCCATGGATTACATGTCAGGCCTTCCTTCTACTAAGCACAACAACGACTACGTTTTCGTGGTCATCGACAGATTCTCTAAGATGGCCATTATGGCGGCCTGCAAGAAGAGTATCACAATAGAGGCCACTACTAAGCTCTTCTTTGAGTGAGTGTGGGTACACTTTGGGATCCCATAGTCCATTGTCTCTAATCGGGACAATAGATTCCTAAGTGAATTTTGGTCAAGTCTTTGGTCGATGTTGGATACCAAAATCACTAAGTCCATAACTTTCCATCCCCAAACTGATGGTCAAACAGAAGTCATCAACAAGATGATCATACACATTTTGCGCATGTACAACTCAAACCATCCACGCACATGGGTTGAAATCCTCCCCTTTGTCCAACACAGCTACAACAAAGCTCTCCACAGCTCAATAGGTTACAGCCCCTTTCAGGTAGGGTTTGGATTTCAGCCATTATGTCCCATTAATTTGGTCATACCATTTGCAACTACTAAGGGAGATTCGGCTCATGTCCAATACAAAACCGACAGGGCTAACAAATTCATTGAGCACATTCAATACATCCACCATTAGGTCCATGATATATTGGACATAGCCAATGCTAAGTACAAGCAGCGCCATGAGTAGCATCAAGTGTCGCACAAGTTCTAGGTGGGTGACAAAGTTTGGCTAAATTTGCAGAAGGAGTGTCATGCGGAAAGAGTCAATTTTGCGGACAAAATCGACCTCCCTAGAAGCTAAGGCTTTCTAGTGACAAACAAGATAATTAAACACTACCTTTCCCTAAATATGCATTTAGAATACAAGTAATCAGGTGTTTATAACATACCTTTAGTCCAACGCTTTGTAGTAGTCCTGCCTCGCCGATCTGGATGAGCTCCTCCTTCTCTTCGAAACCTGCATTCACTAACAAGCAAAAGATTACATAGCACCTGAATAACTCATAAAATAAAACATATTCATCATACAGACCAAGGAGTATATGAAACAAATCATGTATAACAACCTGTTGAGAAAAATGAGCTTAATTGTATTAAGTGGAAACAAAAGAAACTATTACAACCTGTGCCTTGGTGTTGTGCAGGTCCCTCCTAGGGTCCAGCAAGAGTTCTCCTTTACTTTGATCAGCTCACCCACTTCCAAATGAAGCTAAGAAAGGATGGGAATCTCTCCTCTCAAGCTCTATAAGGGAGTCCTAATTCCAGCAGCATCTACCCTTAGGAATGTTCAGCTTTCAACCTCCCCTCCCTCTGGCCCAATGTCTGTATTTATAATGCTTTGGAGGAAGTTAATCAGGTCCACCATCAGTGGGATAAGCCCCTCTTTGAGTGGGATAGCTCCCCTCTTGATGGGATAAGTTCCTCTTTCATAGGGATACATGAACCATCTGGAGGCGCTCAATACACGTCAAACAAACTTCTAGAATGCTCTAGAATCGACCACAAGTAACTTTTTTGAAGTAAAACTCGTGCCTTTTGACCTTTACAGGGGTACGCACCCACCCCTTTACAGACAGAGCGTACAAGTACGCAGGGAATGTGAACTTGAGGTGCGTACACGCAGGTAAGGCTAAGAGAAACTGCGTACCCAGAGTTATATAGATTTTTAAAGACTTTCTCTCTTTCTTGGAGTTTGACATGAAGAGCAGAGGTATAAGACTTGCCAAGGAGGATAGTATGACAGTTGATGGAGCCATACTAACTGTAAATAGTCATGGTGACAAATTTTAGTGTAACAGATTGCCCCCTAAAGTGCGAAGCCTGTAGTAGATTAGGGTTTCATATCATCTAGGAAGGGTGAAGTACTTTATCATTTCAAGGATTATCTTGTGGAGAGCCCAGTCAGAACCTACAAATATTCAACACAAAATAGATATATGAGATCATATCATCACTAAGGTAGGCATTCCCATACTCAGATCAAAAACTTTAACTAACAAACTAACTATTGCTCTGATATAGGAATGATTTCGCAGTACATCATAGTCATAGACTCATGTAAACACAGTATGGACGCAGCCATCTGTTTATGATTAGTCTACTGTATAATGAATACAAAACTCCTCGCAGCCTGGATGGTGGAAACTAGATCCAGGGTCTTCATTTCTACTTCCCAAAAAGGTACGATTCTATCCATGCGAGTAAATGAGTTGATGTCGAACATGGTAGAAACCACTTGCATACCAGTCGATGATGTAAACTGTTAACAAGTGTGAGAGAGACCACCAGTGATGTCAATGGTTCTCAAAGTACCCAGTACAATCCATGAGATGTGAATGAATGAGTTGATGTCGAACATTTCACGGAATCCTTCGATCGAAAGTCAATGATGTAAACCATCGTCAAAGGCGAGAAACCTGCCATTGATGCATGCAGATTTCAAGGTACTGACAATTTCTAGGTCATCTTTCTAGATAATGCGCTAATGTCGATAGAAAGCGACCCGTTGTAGGCAAGCCCATAACACAAAATCATAGATCAAGTTGAAGAAATGTAGCTGTAAGGACTGACTCAGGGATGGTTGAGATGGATGACGGGTATTTTGCAGATGAATGGTTTATTTGCAGTGACCTCTTGAACACATAACGACATGACAGATGGCTTGGTGACAATTGACCCAATAGTTAATACCCGGAACCGGTTTGAAGATTTTCAATGTGGTTTGATCAACTGTTAGGCAAAGGATTTCCCAACCCAGGTGAATGAAAAGTGTCGTGTTCAAGAGTGGTGATAAGGTTTCTTCTGAGACAAAGGATAACAAATAGGCTCATTTTTCTCTCTTTTCCCCCACCATTTCTGGCAAGTACCTCTTTATTTTTTACAAGCTTGAGGAGGATAACATATGCTTGATTATAAGCTCATCCTTCGGATGAGTCCAACTTAGTTTAGATTCGAACCCTAAGAAGGAGTGGTCCGTTCCTATTTTTAATCGAACAGGTCCTTTACTGTGAAATTTTAACGAGTCCAGTATAGGAGAAACTCGGCGTTTTTCAATTTTAGAGAGTCTGAAAAACTTAAGAAGACTCCAAGGTTGAACTTTTTCGTAAATTTGTGTCTCCCAAGCCCGAAAAAGTATAAAATAATACTTGAGAGAACCGCTTGATCTTTACGACCAAGGAGTACTTTCATGATTAGTGTCTCTGATTTGAAAAGTAGAAAGCGATCAAGGACACGTTGTTTTATTTCCAATATCGAATTTGAAACGACAAAAATCTGGCAATCTTTTCATGTTTTTACGGTCATAAAAGGGTTGTAAGAGGACCGTCTTTTAATTCCATTTTAACGAGTTTAAAAGAAAAACTCGGCAATCTTTTCATATTTTGAGAGTCTGAAAAGGGCTTAAAAGAGAACTCCAAGGTGTCACTTTTTCGTAATTTTTAACGAGTTCGAAAAAATGATAAAAATGTACTCATGGTTTTCACTTTTTCGTAAGTTTTAATGAGTTCGAAAAAATGATAAAAAATGTACTCATATGGCCGACTTTCAATTTAATTTACGAGCAGGAAAAGACGGAAAGAACTCGGAATTTTCATTTGTTTTACGAGAATGAAAGATAGCAAAATAATCTCGGGATTTTCATGAGTTTAACGAGTCTTGAAAATAACTGAAATTGACTCGAGATAGGTTTCATTTTTACAAAAGCTTGAAATAGAGAAAAATTATGCTTTCAAAGTAGTTTCATTTTTGCACAAGCTTGAAACAGAGAGAAAACTGTGCTTGATGCCCCCTAAGCATAACTGCTAGAGTGCATGCCCCCCAGCTTCATTTCATTCAACCAGTTGGATGAAATGAAGGCTGAGTTATGAGATCATTTGAAAGACTCGACCTAAACTGTAAGAAAATTATGCAAAAAACTGAAATAACTAACCTAAATATACAACTTAACATTTATGAGGTCTAGTCAAACTCTCGACTCAATTAGAGGAGGATTTGTTTCATTTTTTAACGAGCTTGACACAGGAAAAGAACTATGCTCAGATCCGGTTTCATGTTTACGCAAGCTTGAAGCGAAAAACTATGCTTGTTATAAGTTCACATGCCCCCGGCATAATGACGCAAATCAAGGTACATGCCCCCCAAGCTTCATTGCATTAATGAGGTGGATGGAATGAAGCTTTACTTTCAAGATCTTGGAAAGACTTGTGGGTGTTGTTTCATTTTTTAGTGAGGTTGACACAGGAAAAGAAATATCCTCAAACCCTTGTTTCATTTTTTAAACGAGCTTGACACAAGATAAGGAACTATGCTCATAACTACTCTCTACAATCTACCTAACAAAAAACTCTACTCTAAAAACCTTGATTCATTTTTTAACGAGCTTGACACAAGACAAGGAACTATGCTCTAAAAACCTTGATTCATTTTTTAATGAGCTTGACACAAGACAAGGAACTATGCTCATAACTACTCTCTACAATCTACTTATATAACCTATCCTTGTTTCATTTTTTAATGAGCTTGACACAAGACAAGGAACTATGCTCATGACTCCTTGTTTCATTTTTTAACGAGCTTGACACAAGACATGGAACTATGCTCATGGACACATGTTTCATTTTTTAACGAGGTTGGCACAGGAAAAGGAACTATCCTCACTGACTAACTGATTCATTTTTTAACGAGGTTGACACAGGAAAAGAACCATCCTCATACTCACTGATTCATTTTTTAACGAGGTTGACACAGGAAAAGAACTGTCCTCAGACCAACTGATTCATTTTTTAACGAGGTCGACACAGTAAAAGGAACTTTCCTCGTACTCACTGATTCATTTTTTAACGAGGTCGACACAGTAAAAGGAACTTTCCTCGTAACCATCTTTTTCATTTTTTAACGAGGTTGATAAAGGAAAAAACTATCCTCGTACACACTGATTCATTTTTTAACGAGGTTGACACAGTAAAAGGAACTTTCCTCGTTACATCCAGTTTCATTTTTTAACGAGGTTGAGACAGGAACAAACTATCCTCGCACACACTGATTCATTTTTTAACGAGGTTGACACAGTAAAAGGAACTTTCCTCACGCCTGATTCATTTTTTAACGAGGTTGACACAGTAAAAGGAACTTTCCTCGTACACACTGATTCATTTTTTAACGAGGTTGACACAGTAAAAGGAACTTTCCTCACTCACTGATTCATTTTTTAACGAGGTTGACACAGTAAAAGGAACTTTCCTCATAGCTCACTGATCATGGCTTCCAACTGGAAGAAAGACATGTCAATGGACACACCTTGATCATGGCTTCCAAGAGGTCTTCATCAGAAGGAAGAATATTTCTCTGGAAGGAACACATGCCAAGGGACTCAAAAGGGATAAGAACATCGGGTTCAAATAATACCATAGAGTTTTCCATGTCAATTACCGGATCTAAATCAAAGGAAGATGAGAAAATAGTGAGAGGCTCACTTACATCGGTAACTGAAAACATGGGACTAGTTGCCACATAATTAACCCGTGGCGGGGTAGATACCACTTTAGAATCAGGAACATTTAGGGGTGTCATATTATTTGTAGTTGAAACAAGACTAGGGAACGAAAGCTGGTCTCCAGTCACAATATTTCCATTGTGAGGGAAAGACATCACGCGAAAGAGTGTCGATACGACAGCTTTCATTGCATAAACATAGTCTCGCCCAAGGAGTAAATTGAAATCCAAGGGACCTCGAACTACCATAAGATCAATACAGACAGTTTTACCTTCCAAGGTAATAGAAAACTTAGGAAGGATCCCTAAAGGTTCACTAATGGTTCTGTTAAAAGCTTTCAGATTCCGCGTAATAGGCGCAAGCTGAGGGGAACCCAAAGCTTTCCAAACAGTTGAGGATAAAATACTGACAGAAGCACCTTCATCTACCTGAGTACGATGTATGTCCCTACTACCAGCCTTGACAATGATTTGGAAAGGGATGGAGGAAGGAAGACGAGGTTCTGTCAGTCTATTCCAATCAAAGGAAAAGACCTCAGTACTTGGAGGGGGTTTTGTAGAAACAGGTGAAATGCCCCCCGGCATAGAAGAATCTGATGTAACAAGAAGAACCTGAGCGGTATGAAGTTCACTCTCTAAAGGGAAAGTGGGATCGACCGAATGTGAAATTGAATCGACCACTTGATCAACTAACGGATCATCAACCTGAGTGACATGAGTTTCACTCTCCAATGGAAGAGTGTGATCGACTGTACTTGAAATTAGATCAATCACTCCGTTAGTTAACGGTAGGTTGGGAGAAAGTTTACGGTAACCAGTTGGAAATTCTTGTTGTGGAACAGTAAGGTTTTCCAACAATTTTGAGGCTTCATCCATGTGAGGACAAATGTGAGTTTGATGACTCCCTTTGCATAACTTACAAGGAAACCAAACTTTACCCTTTTTCCCAGGAACCTGACTATCACTGGTTGATGGATCAATGGAAAGTTGATGAAATTTTTCTGACCATACTTCCAAGACCTTTGGAATACCAGGACAATTGACAAGGAAGTGGTCACCCTTACAAAGCCTGCAAGGGTATTTGGGTTTACGATGCATGTCGGAGTTTTCCTCAACACAACTAACACTTACTGTCGTGGTTGGTTGGTTGATTTCTTTCTTATCTTGCTTCTTCTTCTTCTTCTTCTTCTTCTTCTTCTTCTTCCCTTTCTTCTTCTTCTTAGACACCTGGTTACTAGCATCAAGGCTTTTAACAAGCGAAGAGGAAGAAATGGAGGAAGAAAAATTAGGTGAAGAAGGTAAAGGGTCAACAGAAGGTTGGTGATGTTGAGATGGTGAACTCTGTTGAGGTGAAGCATTCGGTTGAGGTGGAACAATTGGAGTATTTGGGGCCAACGAAGTTGAAAATAACCATATCGGTAAACCTATTGTAAATCCAGGTAATGACAAAGTAGCCATATAAGGAGGACCAACATTTCCAAAGTAAGGAAAAGTACTAGGATTCTCGTTAGGAGGGGTTCCTAGGTTGGTAAATTCCGGAACATTTGCCATTATATTCAACTTCAGTGAATTTTATTAACAATTTAAAACTAAAATTAATAATTCACAATTCACACTTAACAATTAAAATTCACAATTCACACCTATGGTCTCTAAAAGTAAAAACAAACAAATTAACACGCGCTATCAAATCTAGGAGTTAAACCACACACAAACAGTAACCTTCCGGACCGAAAACACTAGTTGGTGATGAAATCCAACATCGCAGAATTCAGTACAGAAGTGGCGGGTGGAACAGTTACCCCGGCAACCTGCTTAATGAATAGACTGGACCAAGTTCCTCCACTTTAACCGTCTCGAGTGAAGTGAACCCCCCAGAAAATCCAAGTGAGTCTAGCCGACGTCTGCTCCAGGTACAGTGGGATCTTCCCTCCACCGTCACCTTGGGTAGAACCCTAAAGATTATGGTCACTAAGGTCACCAACAGCAACAAATATACCTGGGGGAACAGTCTACAATCCGATAGCACGCGAGGGCAGAGTAACAAGCTCAATCCCCTTGCTGGCTCCTTGACAATAATCCAAGGTTTACCGACAAGTGACCCCAGACTCCTCGACAATGGTTAATCCGAGGTTTACCGTTTGTAGTACGTGTGTATCTGGCGTCGTTCCCAATGAAGGAGGATTGATTCCCTCACTGGTTCGGACACGATCTCGTGCTTCTCCTTTAAGAGGAGCTTTCCCAGAGTATAAATGTAACAGTTGGATTTATCCTACCGCAAGATAAGCTACTTGTTTGCTTTTACTGTCTTGGAGAGTTAATTACTCTCCTACTCCAAGACACTAGCCTAAGCTAGATTGGTGGAAAGAGCCCTAAAAATGTAAAAATTACTAGATGAATTTTAATTAAGCGCTGTGTTATTTAGGTTGTTATTACTCAAAGGGGTAAATGGATACGAAACCAATGGTGTTATGACCCGACTCAAAACTGAATGCAATCGAATATGATAATGTAATCCTTTCAATTCTATGAATCCTAACTCAAGTAAGGAGAGAGTTTCCATTCACTTCCAACAATGCAAAAAATTGATCACTAAGAGAAAATATAACAAATTCTCTAATGCACTAATTTCATCAAAAAAAACTAATGCAAATCAATTCCAAAATAGTTTTTTTTTTATTTTTATTTTTGTGTAAATTCAAATCAAAGAAAACTGATCTAAATCTACGATTGATTTTTCAAAATGTAAACTATGCAATTGTAATCTATGCACAATTCACTTGAAAAGTATGCAAATGTAATCTATGCACATTTTTCATTCATATTCTGAAAATGAGAATTCTAATTATGCAAATGTGATCTATGCAAGAGAATTCTCAAACACAAGATGATTCTAATGTAATCTAAGAACCAATCAAGTGCAAGTCGAGAAAATTGGGTGAGAGTTCCAAAGATCAAAAAATAAAAACACTCAAAGGCGATTAACACTCATACACAATTTATCCCCCCCCCCCGGCGAATGAGGGGGAAATTTTTTGCAAAAACAAAAGCAAAAAGATGCAAAATTGTGAAAGGACTAAGAGAAACCTCCAAGTAATGACCAAAGGAAAACAAATCAAGAATTTCTCAAAAAGAGACTCAAAACACCCAATTGATAAAAGCTTAGAGCAGGAATGCCAATGAAACAAGCCTAGATGAAGACTTCTGACAGATAACCAATGGATCTGGGCAGCAAAAACAAACTATAAACAAAATCTAATGGGTAAAAAGGAAAAAATGGAATTTTCTAAACTTTTGACAGGGTACGCAGGCAGCCTGTTTGCACAGGTGCGGCCACGCTCTGTGTACAAAGTTGCAGTGCGTACAGGTACGCACTGTGCTTAACGCAGAGGGTGCGTACTGCTAGCAAAACCAAGAAAAATAAAAACTAACTTAACCCTAAGCTATTCCACCCAAATTCACAGTCAATCAGTCAAAAACCAGAAAGAAATCGACTTTTCTCAAATCAAAGTATCAATCAAAAGAGAAATCAATCAAATCCATGGATTCCCCAGCGGAGTCGCCATTTTGTCATGCGGAAAGAGGCAATTTTGCGAACAAAAGCGACCTCCCTAGAAGCTAAGGCTTTCTAGTGACAAACAAGACAATTAAACACTACCTTTCCCTAAATATGCATTTAGAATACAAGTAATCAGGTGTTTATAACATACCTTTAGTCCAACGCTTTGTAGTAGTCCAGCCTCGCCGATCCGGATGAGCTCCTCCTTCTCTTCGAAACCTGCATTCACTAACAAGCAAAAGATTACATAGCACCTGAATAACTCATAAAATAAAACATATTCATCATACAGACCAAGGAGTATATGAAACAAATCATGTATAACAACCTGTTGAGAAAAATGAGCTTAATTGTATTAAGTGGAAACAAAAGAAACCATTACAACCTGTGCCTTGGTGTTGTGCAGGTCCCTCCCAGGGTCCAGCAAGAGTTCTCCTTTACTTTGATCAGCTCACCCACTTCCAAATGAAGCTAAGAAAGGATGGGAATCTCTCCTCTCAAGCTCTGTAAGGGAGTCCTAATTCCAGCAGCATCTACCCTTAGGAATGTTCAGCTTTCAACCTCCCCTCCCTTTGGCCCAATGCCTGTATTTATAATGCTTTGGAGGAAGTTAATCAGGTCCACCATCAATGGGATAAGCCCCTCTTTGAGTGGGATAGCTCCCCTCTTGATGGGATAAGTTCCTCTTTCATAGGGATACATGAACCATCTGGAGGCGCTCAATACACGTCAAACAAACTTCTAGAATGCTCTAGAATCGACCACAAGTAACTTTTTTGAAGTAAAACTCGCGCATTTTGACCTTTACAGGGGTACGCACCCACCCCTTTATAGACAGAGCGTACAAGTACACAGGGAATGTGAACTTGAGGTGCGTACATGCAGGTAAGGCTAAGAGAAACTGCGTACCCAGAGTTATATAGATTTTTAAAGACTTTCTCTCTTTCTTGGAGTTTGACATGAAGAGCAGAGGTATAAGACTTGCCAAGGAGGATAGTATGACAGTTGATGGAGCCATACTAACTGTAAATAGTCATGGTGACAAATTTTAGTGTAACAAGGAGTGCCTCGTTGGACGCCATCACAAGCTTTGCCTGCTCCGATATGGGTCATACACCATCACTAAGGCTATAAGGGACAATGCCTTCAAGCTCAACACTCCACCATTCGTTGGTGTGGATCTAGTGTTCCATGTAGACCGCCTTCGGCCATACTTTCCACCATTGGTGGACACATCTGAAATTGCAGAACAACTCACACCAACATAACTAAACCCAGACTACATGGAACAGGACACAATTGATTGAATCATGGACACACGGATCAAGACACTCACTGACAGAAGATCCAACTGTATCAAGATGTCAAAGCTGGCCAACTCTTGCACCAAGGAAAGTGGCTCACCAGGGACCAAGTTCAGCAAAAGTTTCCCCATCTCATGGAGGCACTCAACACAATGGGGATGATTGCTTCCTGGGGGGGGGGCGCGCGGAGGGGGGAGGGGTGGGGGAGGGGTGATTCAGGTGGATATTGGTGGCCACCCTCCTATTCCACTTGGACCCCCAACACTCTCTTTCAGTTTTCAATTTCCTTAATTGTAGCACAATTTACCATTTTTGGTAGTTTTTCAAGTCCTAAACTTTTGGAGCCGTTTTGAGGACCTAAACAACGTTTTTAGGGAAAACAGAGAGACATAGGAACTACCTAATTGATATATTTGTTTTTTTCTGGCCTATTCTTCAAGATCTTCGAAATGAGGTATTATGGTAGTCAAACGGAGATATTATGACAAAGTTATGACCCCAGGAAATAGATGTACCAATTTACCCAAACGAGGCCCATAGTTTTGGCCCTTCATCTCCTAGGGTTAGGTTTCTTGATGTTTAGGGTTTTCCATGATTTCTCAATAATAAATAGGCCTTACAGCCTCATTTTAACACAGTTCAGAGGCATGTAGTCTCCACATCTCTTCTTGGAGATAAGCTACCGTTGCTCGAGCTAGTTTATTTCCATTTTGTTTGTAATCATATTCAGTATTCTGATATTAATGAAATGAAGTATTATTTCTACTACATTTTTGTATTTATGGTTATATATGTAATTTTTTGTGTTCCTATTTAAGTTCATATCAATGATATAAAAGCAATCTACTCTTTCTCTATTTTTCTTTACATGTCCCCAATATTGATTTAAGGGTGCTTGACCTATGTGCAGAATGCACTGTGCACCAACAAAACCCTCAACCACTGGCCCTTTCGGAAACAACCTGGAAGCAGATCGCAGTCTCACCCGAAGTGATTATGGGAGGTTGCAGAACCAAGTTTCTGCAACCAGAGTGATATTCGTGTTGTGGTGCTCGTCTATTCACTTATCTCTTATATCTATCTACAAATTCACATACATGAATACTTTGTGCTGATGATTAACTTCACATATTTGTACTTAATGCATAAACATAATAGAGAGTAGTATAACATGTATTATTTTGCATAATTCAATAAAAAGCATGCATAATGATATATATAACAACAAATAATGGACACAGAAAGATACTCAATACTTCGCCAAAACTTCTTCTTTATTAATAAGGATCTTCAATACATACACTTCTCTGACTTGCGCACCTAGCTGCAGGTGGTCTATGCACTCAACTGCAGACTCTTCAAGGCCTCCGCACACTCAATTGCGGAGCCTTCCCCAAAACACAAACTCAGAAAATATGATCAATTATGAATTCTATCTATGCTTAGTTATATTCGACAAAGTATTACATCTTCTTTATATATACTTTCTTACTACAAGACCATGGTCCACATACCATGGATTTGATAAAATAATGGACTAATACCAGATACCCGTTACAAAATAAGAGACTTTTGACCCACCCCAAAGCCCCTAAACATTGCATGATGAATAGAACTTCACCAGCTCCGCTCCTCAAAATGCGAAGTCTTTGACCAAAACTTGGACCAAGTTGGGTTGCACCCAACAGGTCCCCAACACTCACTTGTGACTCATCCCGAGTCACTTAGTTGTGGTTCCCTTTATTTTTGCTACAATTCCGTTGTAGATTGCATTATACTACTAGATTGTCTCTGCCATTTGTTTCTCCTCTCGGTGCACCTCCTCCAGCAATGCCTCTGTGGTTGGGCCAACAACCTTCTGCAATATTTTTGCCTCCCTTTTCTTCAACTCTTTGAGCCTTTCATCCACTGCCTGAGAAATTTTGAGGGCATCATCCTACCACGGTTGAGTCCTCGCTTACAAAATTTTCTCCTTCCTCTAAAGATCATCTATCTACTTTTGGAGGTTCTTTCCTTCAGTAATACTGGCGAGCTTCTACAAGACTGGTAGGGTCTTTACAGTTACCAAGATCTCATTACGCTGCTTCTGCTTCACCTGTAATTCCTCCTCAATATTTTGGATGTTTGGATCCTCCTGTAGTGAGGTCCAAATCTGCATCATGTCATCCAATAATTTCTCGTAGTCCGCCACTGTGTCGGAGATGCATTTCAATGCTTCCTTTAATTATTTCTGCCTCTGCTCCTACACTTCTAGTGGTGTGGCTGGCTACAGCCTTATTTTTAGCTCTGATATCTGCACTTCATACTCAAATTTTATCTTTGTTGGTGTATTCTTTGACTCCTTGATCGCAAGAGCGAGCTTCACGACCTTCTCTGCTGGTGGTTCCTCCTCACTGGCCTTCACGTCTGGGACTATGCTGTAAGTATCTTCGATGGATTTTTCCAACTATTATTGTCATTGACATGCATTGTCTCTTTTCTTAGCCACCTGCTCCAGCTCCTTCTTCAGCGCAACTTTCTCCTTTTCCACCTGTATCATCAACGCCGAAGTTTGTTGTTCCTGCTCTTGCAACTCAGTTGTTAAACTTTGATGGAATTCGTGCAGCACCTGAATGGGTAGTGCGGAAATGTTTATGTTAACGTTATTCCTTGCTTTGGCTCATTCTTTTTCCTTCGATGCGTAGAATTGTAGTGCCCTAGCTAGCACCTGCAAAATTCTAACGCCGAATTGCGTTTTTATTCATCGCTCTACCTGCGGTGGCTAAATTATTTATTCTGGTTGTTTTTCTATTTGTGGCAATGCCTTAAGCTCTGTGATGCCTTGTTGTACCTCAACCAAGATTGTTCTATTGCGATCATCAATTATGTCTTAGGTTTCCATTGTGATCTCTTGAAACTTCTCTCTGATATCGCCAATGTCCCCATAAGTGAGGACAGCTGCTTTTGCGCCCTTGGACTTATTTTCTTTTTTCTTTTTCCTCTTTCCTGTCGCAATTGTTATTTCTCTCCTTTCGACAATAAAAGGTGACTCCTATGATACTCCATCACTGAGGGGTTCCTCATGCTCCTGCTTTGTTTCCTCTGTTTCTATCTCTACATCCTTTCCACTTGTACCTGCATCCTACGGGGTACCCTTCTCTGTTCCAACTGCTCCACCGGGTGGAGTCATCCATTCTTCTGGCCATTGTTGTACTACTGCGAGAAAATCATCTTCGGTTACTAAGTATGGAAATGGGTGCCATGTCCTAGTTGGGTCCTTCATTTCCTTCACATAGGCTCTATGGAAGTTTGCTTTGAAGTCCGCAATGTGACAATATTGCTTATATAAACTAGGTGATAGCCTTGGATGTTGATTCACCACCATGTGTAGATCCATTGACATCACCACAAAGAAAATCCTATTCTCTGTTGTGCGTGTTGGCTCCTTAGTAAACCAAAGGGAGGCATACCTCATTGCTTCACAAACATCCACCTCGACAAATGGAAACTACGAGTCTTCTGGTTCTTTCCATGCAACTAGCATGATGAGGATTATTAGCCAAGTGTAGTGGAATGTCTTCCCCTCTTCCTGTGCTTCCCTGCAATCTGTCAAAAATTCCTTGCACAAATAGGTAGCCCAGTTAAACTAGACCCCTGCACTGCACTATGTAGCCAAAGATACTACAGTTGCAAGCACCTCATTGGCCCTGCACTTCCTCATTATCTTACCTGCCAAAATGTGCACGGAAAAACACACTCCTTGGTCATCGATGGAATTGATATCATATCCCCGCAACTTCTTCACTAGTCTGAACTTTTCCTTCATCATTTGTGTCATCTCCTTGTCCTTATTTTTTCCCACAAATTCTTTTGTGGGGTCTTTTCCCTGATGAGGCAACATAGTGATTCTTCTTATTAACATCTCATCAATTGGGATCTTCATCCCTAGCCAGATGCATCCATCATGTACCAATGCAAGGAGTTGTTGCAGACAGATTGTAATGGATGTGCTTCGGCCGAAGTGTGGCACATTTAGCATATTCAGAAGGCCCACTCTCTACAATCCTGCATCCCACTAGTATGGCTCCAACCTTGTGACTCCACTCTCTGAGTACCAAACCTGCTTCATATATCTACTTGGTTGAAATTATGGGTATTTGCTCCGATCATTAAAGTCCCAGTGTTCCATCTTTAGCTGGGGGATCTTCCCCAACACTTTGCCATCAAACGACACTTCCTCCAACAACAATGGAGTGTACGTGGAAAACTTTCCCTCCTTTGGCTCCTTAACCAGCTTGGCGTTTGATTTTCTTGGTGGCATGTAAGGTGGGAGAACAACGGGAATCTCTTCATCCTCTGTCTCCATCCAGTGAAATTTAGCCTCCTCTTCACTATCATTGATCTGTTGAGGCACCTTTTGTTGCATTGGCTTCTTTCCTTTCTACATAGGCTTCTTCCCCTTATCTTCTTTGTTCTTTGTGTGGACTTCCTTCTGTGTTTTCTTCCTCGGGGATGTTTTGAGTTCCGCCCCAAAGACCTCAGTTGGTGTCTTCTCCTGCTTCTTTTGTGGTTATGGTTTTTTGGGTACCTGCTTTCTCAGCAACCTTGCATGCCTTGGGGATATGGGTACCTTTGTTACTTGTGCCTCCATAATACCTGCTAATCCTCTTTCTGCAAATATTTTAACAAGTTCCTCAAAAATCTCCTTAGACATATAGTAACTCTCTTCTCTTCACACTTAGATGCAATTTCTCAAATTCTCCAGACAACAAAGTGTCAAATGTGGCATGGGATATGGTTTTTATAATGAATTTGAATTCCCAACCCCATGATTGACTCAATATTTTCTCATTTAATGCAGGTATTGGGCTAGATACAACCAGTTGTGCTTCATAAATGCTCTTCTCTCGCGCCCCTTAATGACAATTTCCTTTTAACGGTAGATTTTTCCTTCCAACGGTCATATTTTCGGCCAACTTTGATGAACCTTTCCCTGTGGCACAGTCACCTTTTCTTTGTCGTAGTTCCTTTGGACTTCGTCATATTCCTGAATATCACGCAGTAATCTTCCTTCGGTGAAGTCCCTTTCTGCAGAGTAGTTTATAGTCCCGCGCCCACTTTCAATTGCAGGTGGAACTAAGACTTCCTTCCCTTCATTTTTCAGTGTGAAGCTCTAGGGATAGAGTCGTCCCTGTATATATTCAACCTACTACTATTCACTTGTCCCAGAATTAGCTGACCATTCAACTTCACGAGCTGAACTGCACCACCATCAAAGATGTGCTTGATGATATATGGTCCTAACCAATGTGTTTTAAATTTTCCTGGGAACTTCGTGAATTTGTTTTCATATAATAATATAAGATCTCCTTCCTGGAATGTCTTCTTCTTGATATGTTTTTCATGCCAAGCTTTCTCCCTTGCTTTTTGCACTTGTTGATGGAACCCTGCTATGAACCTGTCTTCTTCTAGAGCTAGTATATGCGACATTATTTCCTTCATAATGTCAGGGTCTGCCATATCTGTGACAGTTGCAATTCTCAAACTTGGCACAATGTATTCCATAGGCATAACTGCCTCTTGTCCATATACCAACCTAAACAATGTCTTCCCTATCAATTTCTTGCATGTTGTTCTATATGCCCACAACACCGTTGGAATCCTTAAATCCCAGTCATCTCTATTCACATTGCATACCTTGGTCAATGCATTCTCCATAATCTTATTGAAAGCTTCCATTGTTCCATTTTCCTAAGGATGATAAGGAGTGCTCTTCTAGTGGTAAACCTGAAATTCCTCAATTAGTGCTTCAATAGTCTTGTTCAAGAAATGTGTGCCTTGGCTGCTCATCAAGATATTCAGACAACCAAACCTAGACATTTTATATTCAAAGATGAACTTTGCAACAGTTTCTGTGTTGCAATCCTTCACTGGTTGTGCCTCAGCCCATCTTTTCAAATAATCAGTGGCAGTGATGATATACCTCGCACCAGTCTTCTTTCCTGGCGAATTGATAGGTCCAACAAAGTCAATAGCCCATTTGTCAAAAGCCTGCAGAGTTATCTATGGTGCTAGCAACATCTCGTCTCTTCTAGATCGCTTTCATGTTATTTGACATACATCACATGCTTGACATAATTATTTTGCATCATTATGTACTATAGGCCACCATAGCCCAACTCTCAAGATTTTTTGTGCAGCGACTTTGCTTGCATAGTGCCCACCTGCGGCTCCTCCACGAATTTTTGTCAAAATACTCTGTCGCTCGTGTTCAAAGACGTATCTATGCAATATTTCATCTGGTCCCATTTTGTACAAGTGCCTAGTAATCAACAAGAAATTAGCTACTCGAACCACCAACTCCTTCTTTTTCTTCATAGTGTACTCCGTGAGTGTCATTCGTATGGCCAGAAATTGAATAATATCCACGAAGTGATCATCTACAACTCTAATTGTGAATAGTTATGCATCAGACAGGTTATGTTTGATATTTATGGGTTCTTCTCCTGTCTCTATTCCTGATAGATGATAAGGGCCGACATTCAATTTCCCTAGCTTCACTATAACTTTGAAGTCATACTCCTAAAACAATAACAACCATCGACAAATCGTTCCTCCTAAAAATGGTTTATTCACCAAATATTTTAGCACGGAGTGATTAGTGAACGTTTTTAAATGCGCTCCCAACAAGTAGTGCCTGAACTTTTGTAATGCATATACCATAGCTAATCCCTCTCTTTCTATCGTGCTATAGTTCTTTTCCGTGTTGGACAGTTTCCTGCTTGCAAATGCTATGGGATGATCAATTTCTCCTGCTCCTAGTTGCACTAGCACTACACCTAATGCTATGCAAGATGCATCAACATGTACATGGAACTCCTTCTTCCAGTCCGGGAAAACTAGAATAGGCGCAGTTACCATCTTCTCTTTCAGTACATCCAAGCTCTTCTGGCACTCTTCGCTCCATTGAAAATTCACATCTTTCTTCAGCAATTTCTCCATCGATATAGTTATCTGCGCATACCCCTTTATAAACTTTCTGTAGTAGCCAGTGTGTCCCAGTGTCGTGCGCAGTTGTCTCACTGTTTTTTGTGCTAGCAAGTTCACAATAACTATGATCTTCATGGGATCCACCATTAATCCCTGTTTACAAACTACATGTCCCAACAATATACCAAATGGTGCACAAAATATGCACTTCTTCAAGTTCAATGAGATATGGTACTGCCTACACATATCTAACATCAACCTTAAGTTTTCCACATGCTTCTTTAATAACCTAAAGACTGTCCAATCGTCGAAGTATACTTCTAGAAACTTGTGTATATATTATTTGAAGGTCACAACTACAACTCTAGAAAATATAGCAGGCGCATTCTTTAATCCAAAAAGCATCACCGTGTACTGATAAGAGCCCCACTCTGTCACAAAAGTTGTTTTATGTCTATTTTCTGGAACAATTATGATCTGATGGTATCCTGAAAATCCATCTGTGAAAGAATAGGCCTCTTGTCCTCCTACGTTGTCCAATACTTCATCTGTAAATGGTGTAGGGAAGGGTTCATGTAGGAATGTATCGTTTAATTTCCTTAGGTCAACATAAATTCTGATTTCCCCTTTTGCCTTGTTTTCCTGAACCACCATGGTACTTACCTATTCAGACTCTTCAATAGGTTCGATTATCCTAGTTGTTAACACTTTGTCTAATTCTTCGTTCACCTTCTCCTTATATCTTGGATTCAATCTAGAAGGTCTCTGCTTGATAGGCTTCGCATAAGGCTTCAGAGGAATCCTCATAACTCCCAAATCTTGTACTATGCCCTTCATATCTGAAAACTTAGTGGGGAACAACTCCTAGTATTCATGCAAGAGATTTGATATCTTGCTTACTGTGTCTTCATCCCAGTAATCTCTTATTGTTACGTACTTCAGTTCAACCTCTGACCCTATATTCACCTTCTTTGTCTTCATTTGCTTCATTATGTTAGGCATCTCTATCACAATTCCATTTACTTCGTGATGACCTTCTGATTCTTTGATGTCAATATTGTGAGAATATTCATCCTCTTCTACAGTGAGATTATAGCATTCCATTACATTATGTATCTGCCTAACCCAATCAAGTTGCCAAATAACTCTAATTTCGTTCTAAAAAATCTTCTTCTTAACTATAGTCAGAGCTACACCTATATGTGGAGAGTCATCTTCAAACCTGAATTTCAATATAAATCCATCAACCATTTCTGCCCAAATAACAGTACCATGTCGAAGCTTGGTTTCCAAATACCAATTTTTTGTGACTATATAATTTAACTCTACAGGAGTTAAAAAATTTCTTGTGTAATATATAACATAAGGAGTTAAGTCTTTTTGTCCTAAAACAACCCCTAAATTTGTATCTGAGGCATCAATAGAAATATGAAATTGAAGGGACCGATTCGGCCCTCTTATAATAAGTGTCTCGGAAATTTTCTGCTTCAAAATTCAAAAAAAATTACAATCAGAACCCCATTGAAATTCTTAATCTTTAGTGAGTAATCTGAAAAGTGGTGAAACAAGATTTGTGATTTTTTTCTAAACCTTCTATAGTAACTTGTGAATCCAAGAAAACTTAGAACATCCTTAGGCATTGAAATTTTGGAGATGATTTCAATTTTTTATGAATCCACTTTGATTCCAGAACCTAAAATATGATGACCCAAAACAATTTCCTTCATTAAAAATCATAACATAAGCTCCAACTGGGGATTTCTTCCCACTGTGGGATGCAATAGAACAACCGACCAAGTTCCTTGAATCCTAATTTTGGCATGGAGACATACCAATATAATCAATCACTATAACTTTACCTGTAAACTGCAACTTGCACTCCATTCTCATCTGAAATCATTTTTATAACCACACTACAAATGACCACCAACTACAAATGAAAAATAAAAAATAGTGGTATCGGATCGATTCCTGAGACTAACCCCACAGTGAAAATATTGTTGTGAACTGAATTCTGAAAACGCTCATACTGAAAACCAATTGACACTACAAACTAAAAATGAAATCCTTTGTACAAATTGGAACTCACACCAAAATTGAAAAAACAAAATGCCTGATATGCAGGCTTATTTGCAAACTATACCCTATTCTAATCTACTGAGAATAACTATTGGTTCAATTAATATCAAATACCTAATGTAGCCAATAAAGAAAATGGATATTTTTTTGAAACTTGCTTTTACTTTCAATGGGGGAACAAAGCATGAAAAATAATAATCCATTTTTCACTAGAGATCCATAACCACAAAATAACTCGGCAAAACTTACTCGTGATGTTAACAGGAACATCATGAAAGGATCATGAAATGAATTCGTGATCTGGTTTTCTATGTTATCTAGATATGGTTGATCTAGATCTTCATAAAATTCATGATCTTTCCCAAATGGGAAGACAACAATATGCTTATCGTTCTTCTCATCCACAAGAAAAAACTTTGAATGTTCTTAAGAAAATTTAGATGCAGCAATCATATCATATATATTAAGAATATATAAAGGTGCTTCTCCATGCAATTCAGTAGAAAAATCATCTTGATTTTCAAAAGAATGTAGGAAAATAGTTTCTTTCAATGTGTTCCATAAACTTTAAGTCATAACTGTCATATGTCGGCTATTTTTTTATTATGAATAAATGAATTAGGAAAATATTGAATTAATTCAAAATCTGATAAATCATCCATATCTTTCTCTTGTTCCTTTGAAATTTCTTCGTTGTTCTTAGGGGAAAGAGTATGAATTTGAACATTAAGATTCTAATCTCTCTCATTTATAGTCAAAGAAGAAACTATCTCCCGTTGTAAATTTTCCTAAATATGATGGTGTCCATCCTCTAATATCTCTTCCTGATGTTGAAAAGGATTTTCATAAAAGACTACTTTGATTTATTCATTAGTTAATTCTTCATCATCATAATCATTTTCCATGTGTTGAATAAAATTTTAAATTTTCCACAACAATTTTCAATCAGCAATAGAGATGGGTAATGTTCTCTATAATTTTTACAAATTGTTGCATGAAAATCTTTTAGAGAAGATATGCTAAAAGGAGAAAGAGTCCTAAACCATTTCTGCATGTCTCCTTCCAGTGGACACATGAACAACTTCATCAACACATCCTCATGAACGATACCTAATTCATGCATAAGTTCATTAAATTCTAACAAATTCTCAACGGGTTTATCATCTTCATTTCCTTTGAATTTGGGAAGACAATGTCCCTAGTTTTCTATAAGAGGCACTGGATTTGGAAAACCAGGAATTGCTAAAAGATCAAACAATGAAAATCTTTGAGATATTATAGCAACAATTGTATGCTCCATTCTAAAATAGTGGAGTCACCGATGGATCCTTCATTGATGGACTATTACCTCTTCTTGATCAACAAAAAGAAAAGGTCATCCTTCATCTGTAATTACTAGTTGTTATGTGTCATGAAACATAATCTTGCATCTCCTTGCAAGGTGGCAATGAACATTTTCATGAGGCAATCTTCATCAGAAACCCTTAGCTTATGTGTATGCACATGAAATTTGATTAGATGCAAAGCAACATCATCTCCTTTGCAATATCATTGCATCTTCCAGCTTCAACATATATATTTCAAAAAACACATCATTTTCTACATTTTTAGGTTTGACTTAAAAAGGTTTTCAACATCTGTTCTCTCTAAAAACCATAGCTTCAAAACTGAAAATCAAATACTCATGCCTTGTAAGGTAAACCATAAATTTAATCCATTGTTCTCAAACTGAAGAAAAAATAATAATAATTAAATAAATAAATAACAAATTTAAAAAATAAATAAATAAATAAATAATAAATTTAAAAAATAAATAAATAAAATTTACACAATTCAAGTTGAAACTGAAGAACAACTACTCCATTTGCAAAGAAATCGGCAGCAATGTAAAATTCATTGGGCTATGGAGTCACACCAATCTCCAACAATGAATTCTTCTCCTTTCATTATATTGTAGCATATTCTACTCAAACTAAAGGAATCCACACACTACAACTGAAATTGTTGAAAACCAACTGAAAACAAGTCAAAACCAATTGATCCACTGCACACTAAATGCTATGAATATAAATGTATTCAATCATACACACCCCTACCTCTTGAACTGATATTTTGCAGTATCAAGTGTAGTCATACTTGTAGTGCAACCAAGTGAGAAGTGGATTATATGATAAACCACATTGTATGCAGTTGAATATATGAAAATAATTTACATAATGAAGCAAAAATTCCATGGGAAAATTAGACTTACAACTAGAAATCAGTATGTTGTTGAAACATGAAACATTAAAGAAATTTGAACACTCTATCCTTTGCTAAAATCTTAAACTTTTGGTCACTGCCTAAAGGAAGAAAAATATATTGTTGAATGTACTCATTACCAAGCCTTGAGCTAACACAACAACGAATGCACTTAGCATCTCGAACCAATGGAATCTATAACCCATGGAATTGCCAAATAAACAAATCAAAGTTGCTAGGTGAAAGAAATGCAACCAATATTCAATGTCTAATATTTTTTCACCATCAAAGAATAGATCTAATCAATTTTTCATTCTCCAAGGAAATGTATCTCCGTTACTGTGCTTCATTCCTCAACAACGACACCAAATGTTTTTTCTATTCCTTAAAGGTAGTTTTTGGCTGAGAAATTGCGCCAAGAAATCAACTCACCCTACTTTAGGCTCAAGTCAGTCCTTGAACTAGAGGGGGCTCCCTCAAATGTGACGAGGCTAATGGTTGTTCATTGCAATGAACAATAGCCTATTGGCCATATTTAGGGGTCTTTTGAGAGGTGGTTTGATCCAGGTGGATATTGGTGGCCACCCACCAATTCCACTTGGACCCCCACCATTACTTCTTTCAGTTTTTTAGTTTCCTTAATTGTAGCATAGTTTACTATTTTTAGCAATTTTTCGGGTCCTAAACTTTTGGAGCCGTTTTGAGGCCCTAAACGACGTTTTTTTGGAAATCTACCACCAATGATTTTTTGCCTAAAATCGTCTTTTTCGTCATAGTCCTCGGAGAGATATTTCCAACGAGCTATCATGTGCATCAAACGGAGATAATATGACCAAGTCACGACCCCAGGAAGTTGGCTGTCCAACTCACCCCAACGGGGCCCATAAACTCTTGGTGTTACATCTCCTCGGGTTAGGGTTTTGGTTGTTTAGGGTTTGCTCTTATTGTTCAATAATAAAAAGGCCCTTGAGCCTCATTGTAGTTTAGTTCAGAGGCATGTAGCCGCCACATCTCTTCTCAAAGATAAGCTACCATCGCCCTAGCTAGTGTATTTCCATTTCTATTTGTAAGCATATTTCAGTATTTTACATTAATGAAATGAAGTATTAATTCTACTGCATCTCTGTGTTTATAGTTATCTCCATAATTTGTTGCGTTCCTGTTTAAATCCGGATCATGGTTGCTCAAGGTTTCAAATCCCTGCTTAAACAAATAAATCCCTCTCCTTCAGAAATCTCAATCAAAGTGTCAACATCCAACCATGACAGAGTAACATTAGCTTGAAAGATGTGGCTATACGATGAAAGAAGATATCAACTAACAGTCATAATCACTCTGAATATATAAGCTAGCCAACAAGATTGGAAAGCATGAAGAAAGACTTTCAACAACTCAACAAAAGCACATATTGCAGTTATGCAGAAAGCAATAATCTTCAGATCTAGAGAAACTAATATAAATAGACAATTTGTATAGCTTTCTTACCAAATAATATAACTATGCTAGGGGAACTAAGGGAGGTTGATACTCAACCTAACCTCTCCTATAGGTCCACTCAATTCCAACCATATGAAGAAAAGATAATTGAAAATACAAGAAATAATCATTCATAGAGAAAACACACTGCCATAAGTTGAACTTATAAATCTTTGATTGAATTTTGAAAAGACAAGCTTTACAAAAATACAAGAGTTTGGGTTCACAAAAACCAACCTTTCTTCCTTTGAAATCAAAGAATAAATAGAAAATTATAATTCTAAAGTTGTTACAAGCTTTCGGGAATCAAATCCTACCAATAAACTAAAAATAAATATAATCTTTAATTTGTTGCAGGAAAGTAGAAAGTCTTCTACCTTTAAATATGGGAATTGGCTCATTGATGTTGATTCTCCTCCTTAAAATCTAAATATGTTCCATTGCTTCCACAACTTTTTTATCCTTCCTTTAAAGAAGGGCAACTTTGCCACCTATCCTCCAACTCATGTCCTTTAACTAAGTTTCCATGTTTTAGGTTGTTTCTATGATATCAATTCACATAGAACGCCCAATTTCATCCAATTTCAACATTATAATTCCTGCATCCTTTAAATTCTTGGAAGGAATTATCTTTCTCTCAATTAAGTGCACCAGATGCATTTGTGGTAGATTAATATTTATCTGAGAAAAATATGACAACTCCATGTTAGGTCCCTATAACACTAGTGTATTCCCCTTATTGTTATTGTTAGTGTAGCCCCCTATTACTATTGTTGTGCTCATGTATCCTCCATATTGTTATTTTTCTGCCCCATAGAAGCTCACTATTGTTACTGTTGTGCCCTTACATTATTATTGTTATGCAAGCTCTGATTATATTGTGACCCCTTAAACTCCTATATATACCAAGGAGGTCATATCATTTGAATCATCCATGAAATTTTCATTTGTGTAATGTAAAGGAGGTTTCCCCCTCGAATAGAATAATTTTTGAGTCGTTGATATATATTTTCTTCTATTTTATGAGCTAATTGCATAACATTTGGTATTAGAGCTTTGGATTCTAGGGTTTCTCTTCTTTAAACAAGTCATCTTGGAATTTTCGCTATAACTTTTTTCTATGAAGATTCAGAAGTTGAAATTTCAACCACGTGGAACCAAAATATTTTTGAACCTTGTGTATGAATTTTAGATCTTATTTCGCTATATTTTCAAAGATATGATTAGAGGAAGTTAGGATTTTTGCAGGCTCCAGAATTCCATCTCAAATAGGTGACCTAGGGAAAATCGTCATAACTTTCTCTCCGAGCATCAGACTTGAATTTCGTAAAAGGTGACTGAAAGTGGATGGACTTTAGGTTTTTGGGTATCATTTTTAGGGCTGAAGGTCAAAATAGTGACACATGGCACTTCGTACAAGTTTGATCTACTGAACCAATCTATAATCAGGCCATCGTGGGAGATTGGGCATAACTCTTTCTTGAAGAATACAATCTTGGTCTGACTTGTGGGGTTTGAAAGAAGACTCAGAGGGATACTAAAGGACATAATTTCAGAACTTGGAGATTCGAAATTACGGATATACAACAACTTCACTAGTGAGCTCCTAAAAAGCAAGAAAAAGGTGTGTATTTTTTTTTTAATTTTGCATAACTTCTGTTTGAAAAATCAGTTTGAAGTGATTCAAAGGGAATATTGAAGAATAGATATCAGTATTTGGTTCTAAAATTCCTCCCAAACAAAATAATTTTACACCCATTAAGCCCTTAGAAATCTCTACTATGACTCATGAAGAGGAAGAATTGCAACATGATATATCAAAATTACAAGACCAAGTGCAACAAATTTCGCTCTCACAAAGAGCAACCAAAGATGAACTAAAAGGGGAAATGGATGGCTTAAAAAGGGACATGGAAGTTTTGAAGGATGGTTTAAAAGTAGACATGGAATATTTTAAGGATGGTTTAAAAGTAGACGTGGAAGCAATGATGAATGTCAAGATGGAAGGATTGACAAAGTTGTTGCAAGAAAGGCTTCCCAATGGTGACAACATAATCCATGAAAATCATGATGAGGATTATGCTTTTAAAGACTCCATTGTTGGGTTTAAGACCCACCACATTCCAAATATATATATGAGGAAGTTTGATGGTAAGGACCCGGTAACATGGATACTACAAATGGAGCAATATTTTGATCTTCATGATGTGCAACACACATAAAAGGTATGCATTGCAACTTTATATTTAGAACCCAATCAATTTGTATGGTATCGATGGCTTTATTCTCATAAACCACTTGTCATTTGGTCAATTTTTATGGAGGAAATCATAACACATTATGAGGATACAAAGAGAAACACATTCTTTAGCCAATTGATAAATCTCAAACAAAAGGGTTCAATGGCGGAGCACATTCAGGACTTCCAAAAATTGAATATCAGGGTAATTGATATTCTAGAGGAACATAAGATTGATATCTTCATATGAACTTTGAAGGATAACATCCAACATGAGGTTCGCCTTTGGGAACTTGATTCATTGGAGAAGGCATTTAGGGTGGCAAGAAAAGTTGAAAGAAAAATCATGGCAACAAGGAATTCTACCACTCACAACTACAAAGATGGAAGTGTTACTGCTCCTAGCCTTCCACAACCTACAAGGTTGATGCCACAACAATTGGAGGAAAAAATAGAAAAAGGGCTTTGTTACAGTTGTGATAGAAAATACACTAAAGGTTAGAAGTGTGTTGAGAAAAAATTATTCTACATAGATTGTGAAGAGGAGGAAGAAAAGGAACAACAAACATTAAAAGAGGAGGATACACACCAGGAACCAAACCTGGAGAAAGAAGAAATGAATCTGACTGTATCTTGTAATGTATTAGTAGGAATTACCACTCCTCAAACTCTCAAGATAAAAGGATATATCAAGAAGAAAAAGGTAATAGTAATGATTGGTTTGGGTAGTACCCATAATTTTATTCATTGTAAGATAGCCAAGGAATTGAATTGCTTCCTATATCCAACACCAGAGTGTCAAGTGATGGTTTCAAATGGAGGAACTATAAATTTCTCTAGAAAGTTCCATAATATCAAGCTAACCATCAGGGAATATGTATTGAATAATCCAATGATTTCCATTATAATGGGTGGTACTGATGTTGTACTGATAATCATCTCTAATGACGTGACAAAGATTCTGAAGAAATAACAATGTGGCGTAATTGCACAATATGCTCACTAGAGGTTCAAACATCGAAATTGTATACTTCTCCAGATCTCCCAAAAGTCTAGGACAATCATTCCAAGGTATTTGAGACTCCCGAAGGCCTTCCACCTATTCATGATCATGATCATGCTATTCATTTGATTCCAGGAAGTTTTCCTCCAAACATTAGACCTTATAGATATCCCTATGCCCAAAAGTGTGAAATTCAACATATGGTTGTAGAAATGCTAGAAGCTGGTGTAATTCAACCTAGTCAAAGTTCTTTCTCTACTCCAGTAGTATTGGTGCACAAGAAGGACGGATTTTGGTGTATGTTTCTGGATTATAAGGAACTCAACAAGCTCACTATTAAAGATAAATTTTTCATTCCTATCATTAATGAATTCTTGGATGAATTACATGGAGAAATTTACTTCACCAAGCTGGATCTTCGCTAAGGATATCATCAAATTAGAATGAAGAATGAAGACATTCTGAAAACAACATTTAGAACTCATGAGGGTCATTATTAATTTTTGGTCATGCCTTTTGGTCTTACTAATACACCTCCCACATTTCAAGTTTTGATGAATTCCATTATCAAACCCTTCCTTAGAAAAATTTTGTTAGTATTTTTTAATGATATACTAATCTACAACAAGTCTTGGAAGGATTATGTTCAACATGTTGACAGGGTGCTCAAATTATTGGAGGAGAAACAATTATATGCAAAAACCTCTAAATATTTCTTTGGAGTATAGGAGGTGGAATATTTGGTTCTTATTGTATCTCACGAGGGTGTTAAGGTAGACCCTAAAAAGGTTAAATCCATTAAGGAATGGAAAATCCTCACAACCACAAAGCATCTTCAAGGATTTCTCAAGTTGACAAGGTATTATCGCAAGTTTGTTAATAATTATGGGAGAATAGCAACATCTCTAATAAAATTACTGAAGAAAGATGCATTTTATTGGACTCTAGAGCAACTAAGGCCTTTGAACATATTAAAGAGGAAATGTTCCAAGAATCAGTCTTAGCAACACCAAACTTCACAAGACCTTTATTGTGGAAAGTGATTCCTCGGGAAATGGAATTGGTGTTGTCTTAATGCAATAAGGAAGATCCATTTCTTTTATTAGTGGTCCAATCAAAGGAAAGTATTTACACAAACATATTTATGAGAAGCAAACGTTGGCAATACTGCATGCACTAAAGCAATGGCGACCTTACTTAATGGGAATACACTTCAAGGTAAAAACAAATCATGATAGTCTTAAATACTTTTTGGAACAAAGATTATCTTCAAAAGGGTAGAAAAAATGGGTCAAAAATATGTTGGGTTATGACTTTGAAACCATCTACAAAAAGGGAAGCAAAATTTTGTTGCAGATGCACTCTCCATAAAGGATGATGATGTGGAAGAATTTCTTTGTTCCATTTCTATTATCCAACCCAATTGGATAACCAAAGCAAGGGATGAATGGAAGAATGAAGAAGAAGTGTGGACACTCATTCAAAAGTTGCAGCAAGATCCCAGTACATCTGAGACATTTAGTTGGAAAAATGATTCATTATGGTACAAAGATTACTTATATCTTTATACGAATTCCCAACTCAAGCAAAATATTCTTTTTGAATTGCACACCTCCCCCCTTAGGAGGGCACTTGAGATTTTTAAAAGCTTACCATAGGGTCAAGAAGGAATTTTTTTGGGATGACCTTAAATCTAATATTCAGAAGTTTGTGGCAAAATGTGTGGTTTGCCAACAAAATAAAGTTGAGACAATTAAGATCCCAGGTCTATTACAACCTTTATCGATTTCAAGTCAGCGTTGGGAGGAGGTCTCAATGGACTTTATCACAGGTTTACCCAATTTTGAAGGAAAGAGTGCCATCATGGTGGTAATTGATATACTTACCAAGTATGCACACTTTTGTGCATTATCTCATCCTTTTAAAGCCAGTAAAGTTTCTATTGCATTTATGGAAACAATTCAAAAGCTACATGGAATCCCAAATATTATTGTAAGTGGTAGAGATCCCATCTTCACTGAAAAAAATTTGACGGAATTATTTTCTTTTCTTGGCACTCGATTAGCTCATGTATCATCTTGTCGTTCTCATTCTAATGGGAAAATTGAGATAGTGAACAAATGTTTGGAAGGATATCTTTGTTGCTTTATATCCGATAAACAAACAAAATGGGTCAAATGGTTCCCTCTAGTTGAATGGTGGTATAACACTTCCTTCCATATTGCAGCAAAAATGACCCCATTTATGGATATCATCCACCAATCATCACATCATCTTTAAGAGAAAATTCTAAGGTTAGCAGCGGAAGATCACATTAATCATCAACAAGTTCTCCAACTCTTAAAGGATACCTCACTCTGGTGCATAATCGAATGAAACAACAGGAAGATCAGTATCACAATGAAAGAAGTTTTGATGTAGGTGACTGGGTATTTTTACAGCTACAACCATACAAACAAATGTCCCTCAAGCAAGCTAAGAAGGATAATAAATTATCACCCAAGTACTATGGTCCCTACAAGGTGTTTCAAAAGATTGGTACTATGGCATACAAATTGGAGTTACCTGCATCTTCCTGAATACATCCAGTTTTCCATGTTTCATCTTAAAGAGTGTTATCGGTGACAAGATCCCAATTCAAACAATGTTTCCATAACTTGACGAAGAAGGAAAAATCATATTTGAGCTTGAAGTAGTCATAGAAACAAGAACCTGACAACTACAGAATAAATTAATTTCATAGTGTCTCATTAAGTGGAATAACTTACCCACTTAAGATTCCACATAAGAGAATGAGAATTTTATATAGAAACATCTGGAACTACTCAAGCGTTGAGGAAAACACTTTTTTTAAGGCGAGCGGCATGTTAGGTCCTTATAATACTAGTGTATTCCCCTTATTGGTATTGTTAATGTAGCCCCCTATTGTTATTTTTTTGCCCATGTACACCCCATGTTGTTATTGTTGTGCCCCTTAGAAGCCCACTATTGTTATTGGTGTGCCCTTACATTATTATTGTTATAGTTGAATTGAGGCTTCTGTGATCCATAATAGTTGAAAGAATAACTTCGGCGTAAATCACATGTAGACAAACATTTGTCGACGCATTTTGAACCAACTAGAGTGGTTCATCGTCAGGACAAGTTGAAGAAACAGATCCAGCTTAGCATGATAAATAGTCCGAGCAGAGTCTTCAACGGCTAAATTGACTAACGGCTAATTTTGACCTTAGGGCCCAGGTCTAATTATTTTATTATTATTATTATTATTATTATTATTATTATTATTATTATTATTATTATTTTATTTATTTTTTTATTTTTTTTATTTTTTTAATATTATTTATGGAAAAAAGTTAAATTAGGTAAAAATACATAACTAAATTAACATTAATGGTTGGTTTAAAAAGAAATTTAATTATTTATTTAAATTATATATATATATATATATATATATATATATATATATCAAAGTTATAATATTAGGTTAATAAGATAAAGGTTAGGATTAATAAGTAAAATAATATCAGGTTAGTTAAAAAAAAAAATTAATTAATTAATTAATTAAAAAATAAAATAAATAAATAAATAAATAATAATAATAATACTAATTTATTTATTTATTTAAATTAATTCATAATTATTAGTCCCTGTCGGGGACTATAAGCGATCGATAGATCGCTGACTTTGGGTTGACCGACGCGATTTTTGCAAATATTTGGCATATTTCCTAAGTCGAACTAAGGTTTAAGGGGCGGAAAGGGTTGGGGATCTTATTACGCGCTTCGCATGGTTCGAGGCGAATGGCACGTGGCGCGTGTGAGGGGCACGTGGTTGCATGCGGTCTGGTGGTCTGATCGGCGGCCATGTGTCCGTCCTCGAGATGGTGGAATGTTCGGCTTATGTTTTACTGTCTTCGCGGCATTTGGGTTGGTATTGTTACTTGCTTGTTTAGCTCTGCAGTCTGTGCGATGTTTGGTCTGCGGTAGAGTTCCTGCCTGCCTGGGTATTGTTACTTGCAGTCTGTGCGATTTTTCGTCTGTGGTGGAGTTCCTGCCCGCTCGGTGTGGCTTTGGTAAGTTCGGCTACTGTGTGGCCTGCATGCAAGAGTCGATGGCTAGTTGAGCATTATAAGTTAATGGCATTCTGTTTGAATACTGAGGGTTTGTCTTCTGGTTAGATACTGAGGGTTTCTCTTACCTGCATGAAAGAGTCCATGGTTATTTGAACATTATAAGTTAATGGCATTCTGGTTGAATACTGACGGTTTGTCTTAGCTGTGGTCGGCATGCGCTGTGGTGGTCTCATCGGCGGCCAGTTGTTCCTCCTCGAGATGCTGGAAAGTTCGGCTTGGGTTTTACTGTCTTCGCGGCCTTTGGGTTTTACTGTCTTTGTGGCCTTTGGGTTGGTATTGTTACTTGCTTGTTTAGCTCTGCAGTCTGTGCGATTTTTCGTCTGCGGTGGAGTTCCTGCCTGCTCGGGTATTGTTAGTTGCTTGTTTAGCTCTGCAGTCTGTGCGATTTTTCGTCTACGGTGGGGTTCCTGTCTGCTCGGTGTGACTTTGGTAAGTTCGGCTACTGTATGGCATTCTGGTTAAATACTGAGGGTTTCTGTTACCTGCATGCAAGATTCCATTGCTATTTGGGTTTTACCCTGTTCGCGGCCTTTGGGTTATTATGGTTACTTGGTTGTTTAGCTATGCGGTCTGTGCAATTTTTCCTTTCTATTTGTTCTATTGTCTGCGGTGAAAACACAATGCGGTTCCTGCCTGCTCTGTTACCTGCATGCAAGAGTCCATGGTTATTTGAGCATTATAATTTAATGGCATTCTGGTTGAATACTGAGGGTTTGTCTTAGCTGCATGGGTTTTATGCAAATTTGGGTAAATGTCTGCGTGAAGCTATGATTCTTAGTTGTATTGTTTAGAGATTAAGTTTGGCTACTGCATTATAAGTTAATGGCATTTGGATTATTATTGTGAATACTGAGGGTTTGTCTTCTGGCTGAATACTGAGGTTTTCTCTTACGTGCATGCAAGTGTCCATGGTTATTTGAGCATTATAAGTTAATGGCATTCTGGTTGAATACTGAGGGTTTGTCCATGGGTTGACGGACGCGATTTTTGCAAATATTTGGCATATTTCCTAAGTCGAACTAAGGTTTACGGGGCGGAAAGGGTTGGGGGTCTTATTACTCGCTTCGCATGGTTCGAGGCGAATGGCACGTGGCGCGCGTGAGGGGCACGTGGTTGCATGTAGTCTGGTGGTCTGATCGGCGGCCACGTGTCCGTCCTCGAGATGCTGGAATGTTTGGCTTGTGTTTTACTGTCTTCGCGGCATTTGGGTTGGTATTGTTACTTGCTTGTTTAGCTCTGCAGTCTGTGCGATGTTTGGTCTGCGGTAGAGTTCCTGCGGTGAATGTCTGCGTGAAGCTATGATTCTTAGTTGTATTGTTTAGAGGTTAAGTTCGGCTACTGCATTATAAGTTAATGGCATTTGGATTATTATTGTGAATACTGAGGGTTTGTCTTCTGGTTGAATACTGAGGTTTTCTCTTACGTGCATGCAAGTG
This sequence comes from Pinus tabuliformis, assembly GCA_031772625.1. NCBI lineage: Eukaryota > Viridiplantae > Streptophyta > Pinopsida > Pinales > Pinaceae > Pinus > Pinus tabuliformis. Next base: position 1,754,599,423 of record CM062817.1, on the reverse strand, counting down.
TCCATGGTTATTTGAGCATTATAAGTTAATGGCATTCTGGTTGAATACTGAGGGTTTGTCTTAGCTGTGGTCGGCATGCGCTGTGGTGGTCTCATCGGCGGCCAGTTGTTGCTCCTCGAGGTGTTGGAAAGTTCGGCTTGGGTTTTAGTGTCTTCGCGGCCTTTGGGTTTTACTGTCTTCGCGGCCTTTGGATTGGTATTGTTAGTTGCTTGTTTAGCTCTGCAGTCTGTGCGATTTTTCGTCTGCGGTGCAGTTCCTGCCTCCTCGGGTATTGTTCCTTGCTTGTTTAGCTCTGCAGTCTGTGCGATTTTTCGTCTGCAGTGGGGTTCCTGCCTGCTGGGTGTGGCTTTGGTAAGTTCGGCTACTATATGGCATTCTGGTTAAATAGTGAGAATTTATGTTACCTGCATGCAAGAGTTCATGGTTATTTGGGTTTTACGCTGTTCGCGGCCTTTGGGTTGTTATTGTTACTTGGTTCTTTAGCTCTGCGGTCTGTGCGATTTTTCTTTTCTATTTGTTGTATTGTCTGCGGTGAAAACACAATGTGGTTCCTGCGTGCTCTGAGGGTTGCTGTTACCTGCATGCAAGAGTCCATGGTTATTTGAGCATTATAAGTTAATGGCATTCTGGTTGAATACTGAGGGCTTGTCTTAGCTGCATGGGTTTTATGGAAATTTCGGTAAATGTCTGCGTGGAGCTGTGATTCTTAGTTGTATTGTTTGGATGTTAAGTTCGGCTACTGCATTATAAGTTAATGGAATTTGGATTATTATTGTTACTTGGTTGTTTAGCTCTGCGGTCTCTGCGATTTTTCCTTTGTATTTGTTGTATTGTCTGCGGTGAAAACACAATGCGGTTCCTAGCTGCTCGGTTAACTCTATCGCAAACGTTTGGTTGCGGTTCTGTTGTTCCAGGTGCGGCTTGTATCCCTCGACTGTGTGTTGTCGCTTTGGTAATTTCGGCTACTACATTATAAGTTAATGGCATTCTGGTTAAATACTGAGGGTTTCTGTTACTTGCATGCAAGAGTCCATGGTTATTTGAGCATTATAAGTTAATGGCATTCTGGTTGAATACTGAGGGTTTGTCTTAGTTGCATGGGTTTTATGGAAATTTGGGTAAATGTCTGCGTGAAGCTGTGATTCTTGGTTGTATTGTTTAGAGGTTAAGTTTGGCTACTGCATTATAAGTTAATGGAATTCTGGTTAAATACTGAGGGTTTCTGTTACCTGCATGCAACAGTCCATGGTTATTTGAGCATTATAAGTTAATGGCATTCTGGTTGAATACTGAGGGTTTTGTGTGCAGACTTCGTTAACCAATTTCGTCATTTGCACATTTTCTCATGGTACTGGCATAGGCTGGGTTGTGCATGCATATGGTCTAGATGAGAAGGAATTCGAACGCTCGGCTTCGTTGCAAGTACGGTGTTATTCTACTAATTGCTTTTTGTCAATTTTTGTATTACTTGCTTTTTGTCAATTTGTTAGGGTTTTATTTTTTGCATTGTGTAGGTTTATGGTCCAGTTACTCTAGGTTTATAGTCCAGTTACTCCGTGATCCCTGCTGGGGACTATATGCGATTGATCCGTGATCCCTGCTGGGGACTCCGTGATCCCTGATTGGGGAGTATATTTGCGGTTGCTGTCTGCCGTGATACTATGGGTTTCTCTTACCTGCATAGGTTTTATGGAAATTTCTGTAAATGTCGGTTTCAGCCACGATGTGACTTCCTTATCATTTGAGCCGAGTCGACCTGGGCGAAGCTATGGTTCTTGGTACAGATTGAGTCGCAGTCTTTTGTAGTTTGAACTGTTTTTGCACATGAAGATCTAAATAAATTGGGGATTTTGAACTGTTTGAAATGTTAAAATATTGAAGATTGCAGTCTGTTTTGTAACTGCACGGTTTCCTATCTTAGGCATGTATTCAAGGTTTTTCGCTCGTATAATTTATGTGTATGTTTACTTTGGTCCATAATGTTTGTTTAAGTTTGTAATTCTGTTATGGATGTATGAATATTCGACTCTGATATTACTCCTAGAACGGAAGGTTGCTTTGTTAACAACTTTGTTAAGTTCATTTAGTTAGTGTTAAGTTCATTTGCTCTGTTAAGAAGTGCTGAATTGAAGGTTTGCTATATTGGTACTAGATGTTGTTCGTTTTTTGTTGCTTATATATTGGATGAAATGTTTTGTTTGCGAAAATTATAAGCTTTTCCATGATACTGAGGGTTTCTCTTACCTGCATGGGTTTTATGGAAATTCCCGTAAATGTCAGTTTCGAGCACCATGTGACTTCCTTGTCATTTGGGCCGAGATGACCTAGGTGAAGCTGTGGTTCTTGGTACAGGCTCTGTTGTGCATGAATATGGTCTAGACGAGAAGGAATTTGAATAGTCGGCTTTGTTCCAGGTACGGTGTTATTCGACTAATTGCTTTTTGTCAATTTTTGTATTAATTGCTTTTTGTGAATTTGTTAGGCTTTTAATTTTTGCATTGTGTAGGTTTATGCTTCAGTTACTCTAGATTTATAGTCGAGTTACTCTGTGATTGTTTTAAAAAACATAGATATTTAAGCTGTATTCAGTCATTTATATTTTTTCTGTCATTCAATTATATTGGAATTCAAATCTGAAATTGTCATTGTTTATTCTGTGTTTACATTAATATTAATATTAATATTATCAATTGTTATAATCATAACAATAATATTATTTGAGATGATCCCAACAAGTAGAAGTTGAGTAATGCATGCAACTAGCTCCATATAATGATGTATCAAGACATTTTGTCTATTTAAACCTTAGATTAAAATGTCATGTTAGCTAGTTATAACCAGATTGGTTCTGATATGATGTTCAACTACCTTATTCTGCTCAGAGAGAAAAAATTATTTTATTATGAAAACAAAATTACATTTATTATATATGTTTCTGCATTTCACAGATATCCTTAAGCATAGGAAGTGATAAAAGTATTGCTGGGAACATATCTTGTTTCATAAACAGTTTGCAAAAATGTCAATATGACAGCCCTATCATAGTCATTCTAACATATATCAGAGCTTTGAAGCGAGTTTTATCTCATAAGAAATTAGCTGCTAGATATGTCCATAAACAGTCCCATAAAAAAATATAGATATAGAGATATGCTTAAGCATAGGAAGTGATAAAAGTATGGCTGAGAAGATATGTTGCTTCATAACCAGTTTTCAAAAATTTCAATATGATAGCCCTGTCATGGTCATTCTGACATACATCACAGGTTTGAAAACAGTTTTTTCTCATAAAGAATTAGGTCCTAGATATGTTCATAAACAGTGCCATAAAAAATTATACATATAGATATTGACATTTAAAAGACATTCCATCAGCTCTCCTTCCACTCTCTGTTGAATGAGCCAAGCTCATGCTACCAAGTGTAATCTTGCTTTTGACAGTCCATCAGTTTCCATGTTCGTGTCTTTGTAAACATGTTCAAACATAATGTGTTAAATACTCTATTTAAGCAAGTCGAATCTCCTGAAATATAGGTTGAAGTTTATAATTATCCAATCAATTTGTTCCATTCATCCAATTCACCACAATTTGTGAATCATCAGAGATCTGTAATTTTTGGGCATGTTCTTTCACATGCCACAATTGCCAACAGTCTTGGGACAATTTGCTTAGGCAGATTGTTGCTGTGTTTGCCAAAGCTGCCCTTTGAATATATTACATGTTCATCATTTATATGGATCATACCTGCAGTGTCCCATAATGATGGATCTTCTTGAGAAGCATTATGGAAGTATGCTTATGCACTACTCGTATCTGGTTCTCAATGCCTTGTTTGGGTTCCTTGATCCTTGAATTCTGTTTAGATCCATATAGTATAACCATAGGCTGATAACGAATAGCAAGAAACTTTTTACCTTGGAATATGTTGGAGTTGCAACCTAGCACAAATCAGAGACAATACTTTTTATATTTTGTCAGTTGAATTGGTGCACCACTTATGTAAAACTCATAAATAGCCTCATGGTCAATTTATTTGACAAATGCAATTGACAATGATGTTAACTTTCAGAAATATTCTTAAATTTCTGTTGCATTTGTTCATTTTGTCTTTCCATTGCTTCCTTTTGTTAACTTCATTTTGTGTTTCGATTGTTCCGTTTTGTTAACTTGCACAAATATTCTTAGAATTATGCTCCATTTTTTTCATTATGTCTTTGCATTGTTTCCATTTCCAATTTCTTTGTTATTTACAAATATGGCTTGTTGCTAGAAATTTGATATTTGTTTACCAAGATAATGCAATAGCCTATTTTTTTAATATACATACATTTTGTTCAAAACGGTCATGTTCAGTTTTTTCTAACTTCATTAATATTTTTTGCAAAGCTGTACAAGACAATTGCAAAAGCCAACTCTGGTAAGCAATTGCAAATGATGGAAGAAATAATAGATGTTGACAATTACAAATTCAGATTGCAATGCATTTTGCCTGAGAACATTGATATTGTATTAAAAAGAAATGGTCTTTTTAGACTAAATGCATTTTCATATACTGTAGGAGATTGTCTATTTGACTCGTTCGAAATGCTTCTACATTTTCGTTATACTTCAAATGAATTGCGAAATGGGTTAATAGACCACTTTCTTTTTTGCTTAAAGAACAATGACGTTGAAGCAATACAGTCATATCAATATGAACTAGCACCTGAGTTCCTATACGAGTTACATGGTGTTAATGATATTGGTACATATCTTCATAAAATGCGTTATTCTGCATCTACAAATATAAAGGAGTCTGAACGAGGTTTATGGGGTGATACCTTTTGCATACGTTGGTTAGCTAAATGGCTAGATATATCAATTGCAGTTTGGCCATTGACAAGAAAAACGAGATATTTGCTCTTTAATCAACATGAAAATGCAATTCCATATTGCATTCTCTTTCACGATGCAAATCCTGTTAGTGGTCATTATGAACCATTGGTTTACCAAAAGTTTCCAATTTGCATTTGCAACCAGTCTAATATCTACCTATCACCTATTTGCAAAGATATTGAAAGCAATTGGATGCACATTGCAAATAATATGCTCTTAAATGGACTAACAATTGCAAAGCAAGTGACATCTAATTGTGGTGACAGCCTCTTTAATGCAATTTGCTATTTAGTAGCGACAGAATTCAATGCAGAGTCTTTGCGACTTTACATTGTGCAATCTTTTTGCAATGCAGTTATGCATTAGAATCAAGAGGCATTGCATTGTTTAGAGCAATACCTAGTAGTTGATGCGATACAATATACAATGAATAGCAATTGGCAACAATATCTGATAAATATGGCAATGCCATATGAAAAAGGACAAGTGGAAGGTGGACCATTTTGCCTACAATGGATATCTGTCATATTCAAAGTCAATATCCAAGTATGGTCCTCTGTTACTAATAGCTTTGTCAACTACAGTTGCGCTTATTCGAGATGCAATGATATTGTTAACATCTTGTCATTCATGACAAATACATCACATATTCACTATCATGCAATGATACAAGAATATGTTCACAATTCTGAACAGTTGTCCATGGAAGCAAATGATGATTGTAATCAATTGCGTCATGAGCATGTACTAGAAAAAAAGCAATGTATATCTCAAGTACATTTTAGCAATAATATTGCATTTGAGATAGCATGTCATTTAGAGCAAATGCAACCAACTAAGGATTGTAGGCTGAATTATCACAAGCTAAAGAAATTCATACGTGCAAAACGCAAATGCAATGACAAATGCAAAAAACCATTTTCTAATAAGAAGTCAAGAAAGAAAAATGCAATACAAATTTATATGGAAAAAGTCGAAGACATGCCTAGGAATACATGTGCAGTTTGAAACAAATTGCATTTTGCAAAAAATATTAGGTTCTTCACTACAAATTTGCAAGAAAAGCATATGGATTTGACGTTGAACAATAGGACCTTTACCAATGAAAACATATGTGTTTCTTGCAAGAAAGCACTCGAGAATGGAAAGCTACCACAATTTGCAGCTCCCGAACAAATAAGACGTAATATTTCATTGCCAACTGTAAATATACTTTCAGACCTAGAAGAAAGACTTGTGTCATTGAGAATTGCATTTGCACAAATCAGACAATGGGGACATAGATGGTCACAAATTGGCTTAACAGGATCAATTATCAATGTACCATTTCATATGGACATTGTGCAAAAAGCATTGCCACAATATCTAAATGATACAATGACAATTGCAGTTGCATTGAAAAGAAGATTGCAATACAAAAGTGCATACCAAACAGGTAAAGTACGTCCGATTATTGTCATGAAGGCATTGAACGAACTATGTTCTAGAAGTCTTTATAAAGCTAGCAACATCTGTATAAATGAGAATTGGGCCCATGTTTTACAAGAGGATAATGAATACATTGTACAAAATTCAAACAGTGACAATGAAAGTGATACAGATAGTGATGCAAATAATGAAACACCTACTGAAACATTGGTGCATGGATTAATAGAATCACAACGCATCTACGATCTGCAAGACAAGATTATTGAAGTGGCCCCTGCTGAAGGACAACGACCATTAGGCATCTTCAAGGACAAATATGCAGAAGAAATGAACTTTCCAACATTATTTTATGGCGATGCACGTGATCATGACATCACAAATAGGTTTAGTTACCAAAAAATTGTACAATGGGAATTGTTACAAGCAAGCGGTGACTTCCAATATCATACAACAAATTTGTTTTTCAAGACAATGCGAATAATAATTGATAAAGTGCTTTCTTGCATATGGGTGCGAATAAGAAAGGGACAACTAAAAGGCAGGAAAATATTAGCAAAAGATGTCAAGTATCGAGCAAATTTGGAAAAGTTGTTGAAGTCTGACATTGGATACATAGATTTCAAAAACATTCGCATATCTTCTGACCATTTGGAACAAATTAGGAAAAACATATTTGCAATGATACGACAACTGGGCCCTCCAACTTTCTTTGTGACATTCACAAGTGCAGAACATCGATGGAAACCATTAGTAGATACACTTGTCACATTGTTTAGAAATAAAGCAAATAAAAATGCTATTGATATATTAGAAGATGATGACATTTACTACCTTATAAGAAAATATCCAGTCACATGTAGCCAATACTATAGACATAGAATTAATGCTATAAAGCGATTGATATGTCAAGATACTACATTCTTTGGAAAAATATCTAATTACTATTTTGTAACAGAATTCCAAAATAGAGGAACTGAACATGAACATGGACTGTTATGGACAGAGAATTCTCCAATATATGGAAAAGAAAGCAACTCAAAAATTGAGAAGTTTCTTGACAATTACATCACTTGTAATACAGATCATTTGGAGCCAGATGTTGCTAAATTGCATAAACATCACCATACAAAAAGTTGTAAGAAGCGAAAAAATTCAAATTGCAGATACAACTTCCCCATGCCACCAATGAAATCAACAATGATCATTGAACCAACCAATGCAGAAAATACAAAAATTGTAGAGAAATCAATATCGTTTTTTGCATTCTTGGAGCAAACAAACTACAATGATTCAACAACACATGACGATTTCCTCCTAGAAATAGCGCTGCTACAAAATGAGTACATAGAACTATTGCAACATACAGTAAAGCAACCAACAATTTTCCTGAAACGAAAACCTTCTCACATTTGGAATAACAGTTTTGCAAACGGTATCCCTGCTTTATGGAATGCAAATACAGATGCACAATTTGTGCTAAATGCATATGCTGCAGCATCGTATTGTAGTTCATATATGACCAAAATTGACAAGTCTATGACAAATGCATTTAGAAGAATACGGAAAGAGCATTAGAAAGATGAAATTGATGCTATGCAAATGATTCGTAAACTTGGAAATACATTACTCAATCTACAGCAAATGTCAGCTCAACAAGCAGTGCATATAGCACTTTCATTGCCATTGAATTCTAGTTCAAGGGAATGTATATTTGTGAACACGTCTCCAATTGATGAACGGACGTTTATGCTTAAACCGCCTATTCTTTTGAAACAAGAACCTGATGATTCAGAAGATGTTATGTGCCATTCCATTGTTGACTACTACATTGGACGACCAAGTTCCATTAGCAAAATCTGCCTTGCAAAATTTATATCAAATTACAAGAAAAATGGCAAACCCATATCTAAAAGGAAAAAACCAAATGTTATACGATTTGTCAAATATAACAAACACAATGATATTGAAAACTTTTGTCGAGAGAAATTATTGTTATATATGCCATTTGAAAATTGTGAAGATACATTGAAACAAGAATTGCCTACATGGCTCTCTGCATATACATTACATGAAAAAACAATTCAAGTTAATGAAGCCAAATTTACATATAACATCAATCCAACATGGGGTGATTTAGAGACTGCAACAAATGAGCAAATTAGTTCTTTGAATACTAACGAAATGAATATGCAAGACCAAGAGAACAATTCCCATTATGAGGAATATGATTTGCAATCGGACTTGCAATTTCCAAAACAATTTGAAATGAAGAAAAAAATCAATCTTGGATTTCAAATTACTGCCCATCCATTTTTAATGGAGAACAATGAATATTACAAACTTAGAAGAATCTTGAACAAAGAACAACAAGCAATTGTAAAAGACATTGCAGTTAAAAAAAAGAAAAACCCCAAGGAACCAATTTACCTTTTTATTACAGGTGGAGCAGGTGTAGGTAAAATGCTCACAGCAAAAGCGATTTTCCAAATGCTTATACGAATTTATGATTCACAAAACACAACTGATCTATGAAACCAAAAGGTCTAATATTAGCATACACAGGAAAAGCTGCATATAATGCAGGTGGAACAACAATCCATTCTGCATTGCTAATGCCTTTTAACAAGTCTCAACTGTTCTCACTGAGCAAAGAAGTATTGGACAACTTATCAAAGCTATATCAAGAATTGCAAGTAGCTTTCATAGATGATATCTCGATGATTGGAAGTCGGTTCTTATATTCTATTGACAATAGACTCAGAAACATAAAACATGTCCAAACAAAATACTTTGGGAACATTGACATCATATTTTGTGGTGATTTCTATCAAGCACAACCTATTCAAGACTCTCTTATTTTTGAACAAACAACAATCAACAATCAAACAATAACACATGATTTCTGGAAGGATAATGTCAAGTGCTTCCAATTGCATATGACAATGCGACAAACAAATAAGAGATTCATATCAGTGTTAAATAGAATGCGAACAAATTGTCAAACATCTGACGATATAACATACATGAATACAAGTTGCATGCGCCCTGTACCAAATGATCCAACATTTCCCTACTTATTTTACAAAAACAAAGATGTTGCAATGCATAACAAGAAAATGTTGATGCTAATGCCTGGCAAAGAAATTTTGATTAATGCAATTGACGAAAATGAGGAGAATAGTGACAATTTCGCAGCTCATCAACATACGGCTATTTTGCCTCCACAGCTTTTGATAAAGTTACATGTTAGTTGAAATGTATGCTTGCAATTATGATGCACCAGATGGGCTAGTGAATGGTGCAGATGGAATAGTTAAAGCATATACCCATACAAATAAGGTCGATGTTCTATGGATTAAGTTCCATGACCCTAATATTGGTCATCGACAATCTAGAAAACTAGGTCATTTGTACACTTCAGAGATAGCACATGATTGGACACCAATATTGCGAATATCAAAACCAATGCCTATGACATCAAAGATGGCGCCATTGAAAATACGAAAACAATTTCCAATTCAACTTGCATGTGCACGCACAATACATAGATCACAAGGCTTAACCTTGGATAGGCTTGCATTCGACCCTACTGGAGTACAAGTGCATGGCCTAGTATACACAGCACTATCACGTGTCAGAAACATAGAATCATTGTATTTGCTTAATCCTCTTAAACATAGTAACTTCAAGGTCAAGCAAAAAGTAAATTCTGAAATGCAACGTTTGCAAACCATTGCAAAATGGCAACTAGAATATGATTGTTCATCAATACAATCATTGTGATCCATCTTTATTCTTTCATTGAACACTCGCAATCTTCATGCGCATCTTACTGACATATGCAATGACTATGACACAATGCAATCTGATATCTTGTGCTTACAAGAAACACATATGTTGCTGTCTATGCAAAATGAATACTTCAAAAATTTCAATTGCATCTCAAGTTGCATTAAGCATGGAGTAATGATATTGATAAAGGAAAATATCATTATCCTTGAACATACCCATTTTGAAGACTGCTTTGTAGAAGCATTGTTTGCAAAAATAAAAGTTCACACATTACAAATTGCAATACTCAATATATATGCATCGCCACATGCAAACCTAAACAATATCCTCAACGTCATTGCAAAAGCCTTATACTAGTTAGATCTAAACAATATCATAGTTATACTAGGGGACTTCAATATTGATATGGTGCATTGCAATCAAAAAACAAAGCAGCTAGAAACCTACATGCAAAACTACAATCTTCATTTCCTAGTTGACAAAACTAATAGCATGCACAAATCATTGATTGACCATGTTTGGGCAAATCTAGGCAATATAAAGTATAGAATTTTCGTATTGGATGCATATTGGTCTGACCATGATATAATATCTCTTGTCCTTGACCTATGATATACACATGAAACAGTTTACAAAATTTCAAATTTTGAAATTTTTGCAATAGCTCATTGCTTTTACCATATCTATTTTACTAAAGCATACTACAATATCTTTTTGTGGTAAACGAAGTGATAACAGCATACATACTATGCATTCTATTCTACATTTACATATATGGCGTTCTATATTGATCAATGCAACTTATGCCAGAGACAACCTTTTCAATTAACCAACACAACTATCCTATCATAAATTTGCAGATATGACCTCATCTATTTATGCATGCAGATTCTGCTAGTAAAACCCTTTTCAATTGAACAGAACGACCAAGAAAAAAGAACAACAACATGCAACATAAACAAACAGAGTATATTCTTTTTTCCTTTCCTTTTCTATGGATCTTGTCTTCTTGTTCAAGTTTTACTTTTATATGTTCTTTTGACTTTACTAAATATGTCTTACTATTCTATAACATAGCATAAATCTTGAAAAAGGAAATGAAGCAATTGAAGAAATAGAATGCATAAGCCAATTAGAAAGCGCAAACGAACCACTTGTTTTGCAAAGGTATGTCTATGAGAACTACAGAAAAATGGTAATTTGTATTTAGAATATTAATGTCTACTATATATGCATTCTATTTTTATTTTTACATATGTATGGTTCTATGGTTTTAATGTTCTTGTTCAGTTTTTACTTCTAGTTTGCACTAAATATATGTTACTATTCTATAACATAGCCTAAATCTTCAGAGACGAAACGAAACAATTGAAGAAATAAATCCATAACGCAATTAGAAAGGGCAAGCCAACCACTTGTTTTGCAAAGGTATGTCTATGACAACTATACAAATATGCTAATTTGTATTTAGAATAATAATGTTCAGCAAGGTATGTCTATGACAACTATACAAATATGCCAATTTGTATTTAGAATGTTAATGTTTAGTATATATCCATTCTATCTTTACATATGTATGGTTCTATGGTTTTAATGTTCCTTGTTAACTGTTTACTTCTATATGCTCTTTGAAATTGAACTAAATATATGTTCCTATTCTATAACATAGCATAAATCTTGAAAAGGAAAACAAACAACTGAAGAAATAGACCACATAACTCAATTAGGAAAGGCAAACCAACCACTTGCTTTGAAAAGGTATGTATGGCAACTATACAAATATGCTATTTGCTATTTAAAATATTAATGTTTACTATATATATCTCCTCTTTTTACATATCTATATTTAAATGTATATATGTCAGATTAGTGTTTACTATATATATCTTCTCTTTTTACATATCTATATTTAAATGTATATAAATTAGAAAATCTTGGACGAGTGAAGAAAGCACTAGTAGTAAGTCCCCCCAAACAATGCAGCAAGAAGACATGTACAGGTTACATATGACAATTTCTTTATTGATTGCTTATCACAAAATACATGTGATAATATCCACATCATATTGAACCATGCGTTTGCTTGTGTTAGTCCAACTGAAACAATCGCAACCAAACTTCATTCAACAAACGTGCAAAATGATACATCAAAAAGGTATGCATATGAAACACAACACTCTAATCTATTTCTAGTTATTCAGTCTTTAGGAGAAACATAGTATTCTACAAATGTTTATAGCAATTTCTAACTAGGCAATTTTAATAGGCAAAAACAGATACTGCCAATTAAAGTATCAATTGAAGATCTCAATAGTCGTAAAATTGGGCAGCTATTTGTTGGAGACATAATGGTTGTCTATAGTGCATTCCTTGACAAAGCAAACAAATCACGTCAAGTATTGCGAGCTGATTTGACAGATGCTCAAGGAATGATGACTATAACGTTGAGTGTACCTGCACATTTGGTGGAGCGACATGAACACAAAATTTTGCAAGGCAACAGCATCTCAATTACAAACTTCAGGATATTGCCTAAAAGTGTTTATGATCGCGGTGACTGTGACAAAATAATATTGCTTAATGAATCAAGTATCATAGAAACTGTACCTGAAGTTTGCAAAGAATATCGCTTCATTCCCAATACGACCATTAGGCAATTTGCAAACAAAAAAGAAATGTACCCAATTGGCACAATCACTGCTGTCGTTACACTTGCCAAACGAGTTGGATTGCATTACATACTCCATATCAAAGATGGAGATTCTGAAAACGACAATGCAACTGTATGTATTCAGATGTTACTTATTCCTAATTGTTAGTAAATAACATGCATCACTTCAATACATAGTTGTTGTAATTTGTCCATAGTTTTTGTAATTTGTCTTCTGCAATTGCAATTTTTCAATGCATACGAACAATGTAGTTGCATATTACTTTTTGTATTTTTCAATACATAGCCATTTCTGTTCTGCAGTTGCAACTCTTTGACACATATGAACAATTTTTCCTTTCAATGGAAAAACAATTGCAAAAAGGACACTTTCCGCTCATTCTTTTCAAAAATTTAACAAAAAAGGTAAACACAACAGAGACAATATTCAGAGCATCGAAGTCAACGTTCATGACTGAACTTAACACAGATGCACTCAACAATCTCACAAACTAACTACATCTACCTATGCTGTAAGTATAGCAATAACAATGTTTTTGTTGCATTTGCATTTGGCATGTAATAATGTAAATTAACGTTTGAATGTTTTATAAACAGGTCGAAGGTATTCTGACCGCAACAAATCCATATTCAACTCCTTTCGAACCTGTTTGTGCAATTTGTAACTGCCCAGTGAATTCATCCATAGCAATAGCCAATGCAACAATTTTCTGTTCACAATGCAATGATAATTGCCCTTTCCTCTACAAGCATTGTATAAATGTTGTAATAGAATCCATTACAAATAACTTTGTCCAATGCATTATCAGGGAGCCCTTATTACATGAGTTACTTCCTGATTTAAAATCAATGTCATATGAGACATATTTGCAACAGAAAGCTACCACTGTTTACATCTTACGTGACTTCAAAATTCAGAGCAAGTTCACACTCAATGAAGATAGTGAGCTATTACATGTCAACTAACAAATGGAAGGTACATCAACATATGCCTTAACATGTTTTCTCTCAAATATGTCCTCTCTTCAATTTACACTGTTATCATTTTGTTCTAACTAACTGTTTGTTATACAGATTACAAAATCCAGGAGCATGGCAGCCTTCACATCCATAACAAATGCAAAAGTAATATGAACATGTTTCTTCATATTATGCTCTCACGATAATACAAGTATTTGACTTGCAATTTTGAGTCATTTACAAAGAATATGTAACACAACAGTTGATGAAAAAAGGCTAGAAAGTCTTTATGCATATGTGTTTGTACTGTTTTTGTCTCTATTCTCTATCTCAAATGGAACACATTCTGCATCATGCTTCAAGCTTGACAACGAGAGATTGTCTTGTCAGCTTTTGTATGTATATTTTTGTCGCATCTTAAAAAGTACCATGTTTGGTTTAAATTATATCATTGAATACAGCAAATGCAACATCAGGTCAGCAATAATTTTGTATCTACAGCTGCTGAATGCAAACAGCAAAGATTCCATGGATTGATTAAATGACAAATTGTATATTGAATTGGCTAGTCATTTCTGTCTCCTCCTATGTTATGGTTGAATGCTATGTTAGTTTTTGTTTGTTGCATACTGTAGCCAACAATTCAGGAAACAGGCCTAGAAAGTCTTTATACATGTCTATTTGTATTGTTTGTGTTTCTGTCTTGTATTTGAGATCGAACGCATTCTACAACATGCTTGAAGTTAGACTTTATAAATAGCATCAAACTATATGGACTTTAAAATGAATATATGTTGTTTGAAAATGCAATTATGACATAATGCATTTCGTATTATTAGTCCTTCCCTGGGACTATATGCAATCGATCAATTGCTGACCGTTGCTTGATCCGCATGATTTTTCATTATAATAGCATTATAACCTTAAGCCAAATGAAATTTTTGGGCTCGAAAGTTTTGTTTTATATTACCTATGTTTCTGTTTACTGTTAGCTGTACAATTTGCTTGAATTTTTTCCATGTTCCTAAACACATCTGATTCAAAGTCAAACGTAGAGTTATATTTTGGAAACAAATGCTACAGGGTAACTGCTTTGCATAAAATCTAGTAACATTACCAAGAAAGAATTTATCCCACAGACCATCTGAATATGCCATATATCTGGAGACTGCTGACATGATTTGCAGTTTACAATCTGAACAATGCTCACATGGTTTCCAATCTACAAAGCACAAAGGACACAATGGCTAATATACATTTCTGGTAGCTTCCACTCATTCCATTGGTATTCTTGCTCGGACTCAATGTTGAATTTCAAACCAGTAAGTTTATCTGAACCCATTTCATTTTTTATATCATTTGAAGTCCAAACCTTATTTTAGAAGTTTATGACTTTGTAGGTTCATGGTTTTGATCTCTCCTTGTGCATTGCCATGTTTAACTAGTTAGCATGAATATGAAGTTTGTATTTGTTGTTGGTGGCGTTCCTGTTCTGCTTGTTTAGCTTGATCTTATTTTGAAATTTTGTTGTCTAATTAGCAGCATTGTTGCAATGACTTCTGAAACGAAGCACGGAACAGCTGCCAATATTAGAATATTACCAACAGAACGCCTTGCTCAGTGTGCTTTCGAAACTAATCAGTTGGTTCAGGTATATACAATACTGACTTTGTAATAAATTGTTTTTGCAAATTAAAACAGATCTCGTCAAGATTGGAAAACTGGAACAAGCCATGTTAGAGATCTGTTTTACTCTTATACAGCCATAAGTATTGCAGAAGAAGCCTTAGTTCAGATAACTCCTTAACATGTTTTCTCTCAAATATGTCCTCTGTTCAATTTACAATGTTATCATTTTATTCTAACCAACTGTTTCTTCTACAGATTGCAAAATGCAGGAACATGCTGGCCTTCACGTCCAGAACAAATGCAAAAGTAATATGAATATGGTTCTGCATTTTCATGTTTAGCTAGTTAACATGAATCTGAAGTTTGATGGCAGATACAGTTCTCTAACCAGTAATAGCATTGCATATGATAAAATACCTTTCAGCAGCTTGATCTTATTTTGAAATTGTGTTGTCTAATTGGCAGGGGTGCTACACTGACTTCTGATATGAGGCACGCAACAGCTACCAATATTAGGGTATTACAAAGAGGAGAGCTTCCTCGGTGTGCTTTCGAAACTGATCACTTGGTTCAGGTATATACAATACTGACTTTCTAATAAATTGTTTTTGCCAATCAGAGTATTTCATTCCAAGCTAATATGATTATCTCCTAAATTCTCAAGCTTTCAGTAAAATCAAAGTGGCATATCCTTATACTTGTTAAGGATTTCATTACAAATTAATACGATTATCCCCTAAATTTGCAAGCTGAGTAGAAATCAAAGTGGCGTATCCTTTCGAGGATTTCGTACTGTGGCATTATGATTATCCTCTATCTGTTACTTTATTTTTTTTCTTCTCCTATCTGTCACTTCAGTTTGAATCTTCTGCTGCATTGTTGACGTTCTGTTTTACTTGGTGGTGCATCAGAAGAAAAACAGCTTCAATCAGGGTAAAAGGAGGCTCAAGTTAGCGTGAATCTGAAGTTTGATCGCAGATACAGTTCTGTAACCAGTAATAGCATTGCATACGATAAAACACCTTTCAGCAGCTTGATCTTATTTTGAAATTGTGTTGTTCCCTGCTCACATAAGGCAAGTATAATCTGCAACTATTTGATGCTTCTTTCTGTTTGCAAGTATTTCAGGTTTTTTTGCAAATACCTTATCCAGACATCTTTGTTTTATTTATGGATCAAGATATTATTAGATGCAAAATTGAGTTGAGATGTTTTAGGTTACACTTCCATGTTATTTCAGTCTTGCATAATTTGACTACTGTTTTGACTCAACTAGTTTATTTGCATGAGCAAGTGCAGTTGATGATATAAAGTGCAACTCGTGACACAGCATCATGATGATGTTACATGTGTTTATTCTTTCCCAAATATTTCTGTTAGCTTACCTAAGTTGTCAAATTTTTCCATCGCATGGAGCACCGCATCAAATTCTGTTGGATTCAGATATAGATAGAAATGACTTTTTTGCAATTCTTTATCTTCTAAAACAGAACCGCTCAGAGTTCAACGTGAAAGTACATTTATTTTCTGCTTCACTTGGTTTTACATATATGTCTCTAAAACTTTCCTACGTGTTAGTCTGGATTCTGTGTGCATTCTGTTTTAGTTTAATTGCATTCATTTGACTCGAGAATAAAAAAAGAAAGATCATGACACATAGTTATTTAGAAATAATAAATAAAATGATGCAAGCTTTTAAAATAAGCATGATAAAGAATGTCCAAGCAGTAAGTTTACCTCAACCCATTTCATTTTTTATATCATTTGAAGTGCACTTCACACACAGTGTTGTGTATGCAGAAGCTACCTTTGGAGTACTTCGGCAAGGGGACTTAAACCTTTTTATGAAACCCGTGCCTAAAATTTCTAGTCGGTTCTTTGCATTTAATTGCCTACATCCTCAGCATTGTGCAATATTTTCATCCAATGTTTCTATTAGACCTCATTGAAAAGCATGTGCCACAAGCCTTGTTCCAAAAGTTTATGGCTTTGTAGCCTCACACTTTTGATCTCTCCTTCTGCATTCTCATGTTTAGCTAGTTAGCGTGAATCTGAAGTTTGATCGCAGATACAGTTCTGTAAGCAGTAATAGGATTGCATATGATAAAGTATGTTTCAGCAACTTGATCTTATTTTGAAATTGTGTTGTCTAATTGGCAGGGGTGTTGTACTGACTTCTGATATGAGGCACACAACAGCTGCCAATATTAGAATATTACAAAGAGAACAGCTTCCTCGGTGTGCTTTCGAAACTGATCAGTTGGTTCAGGTATGTACAATACTCACTTTCTAATAAATTGTTTTTGCAAATCAAAACAGATCTCGTCAACATTGCAAAGCTGCAACAAGCCATCTTAGGCATGTGTTTTAGTCTTATACAGCTTTAGTTAACAAAGCAACCTTCCGTTCTAGGAGTAATATCAAAGTCGAATATCCATAGATCCATAACAGAATTACAAACTTAAAAAAACATTATGCACCAAAGTAAACATACACATAAATTATACAACCGAAAAACCTTGAATACACGCCATAGCTTCACTCAAGTCGTCTCGTTCCAAATGTCGGTCGAAACCGACATTTACAGAAATTTCCATAAAACCCATGTAGCTAAGACAAGCCCACAACATCACGGCAGGCAGAAACCGCATTGTGTTTTCACCGTAGACAATACAACAAATACAAACGAAAAATTGCAGAGATTGCAGAGCTAAACAACCAAGTAACAATAATAACCCAAAGGGCGCGAACATGGTCCGATTCATACCAACGTTACACAACGGCTTGGGAGTCACCAGACCACGTGCCCTTCACCTCGAACGATGCAAGGCCCCCAATAACACCCCAAAACCTTTCCACCCCCAAAACCAACCTTTCCAACCCCCAAAACCTTGGTTCGACTTAGCTTATATCGCTCATAAAAGCCATGCAGGTAAGAGAAACCCTCAGTATTTAACCAGAATGCCATTAACTTATAATGCTCAAATAACCATGGACTCTTGAAGGAAACGAAGAGACAATACTGTTGGACCTACGAAGCAGGCAAGACTGCAGAGTTAAAAAACCAAGTAACAATAATAACCCAAAGGGCGCGAACACGGTAAAACCCAAGTCGAGTAACTTTCCAAGATTTGGACGAGGGACAGTTGTCCGCCCACAAGACCACCACAGACGAAAAATCGCACAGACTGCAGAGCTAAACAAGCAAGTAACAATACCCGAGCAACCAGGAACTCCACCATAGACGAAAAATCAGACATACTGCAGAGCTAAACAAGCAAGTAACAATACCAACCCAAAGGCCGCGAAGACAGTAAAACCCAAAGGCCACGAAGACAGTAAAACCCAAGCCGAACTTTCCAGCATCTCGAGGAGGAACAGCTGGCCGCCGATCAGACCACCACAGCGCATGCCGACCACATCTAAGACAAACCCTCAGTATTCAACCACAATGCCATTAACTTGTAATGCTCAAATAACCATGGACTCTTGCATGCTCAAATAACAAGCTCAATTGTTGATGCCTTGCTATGAACACACTTTATTTACTGATCATGTTTTCTTTGTATGGTCAGATTTCTCATGCCAAAGTTAATCTTCTTGAAGTTAGACCAGGAAAATCTAAATCACTGATTGAAATTTCAGGCAATCCACAACAAACAAGTGCACCAATTTTGTATGCAGTTCTTGATCTCCCTCCGACATTTTCCAACATTTGCCAACAATTCGTCTACTGTCCCTCTGTTGCTACTTTTTGATTTTGATTTCTTAGAACAAAAGCAGATTCCTTGATTCAATTAAATTTCTATTTAAGATAATTAACCATAAATCTGTCTGCAAACACGAACCCCTGCAGTACTAACTATATGCTTTGTTTCAAAATTCAGTCAAATCGCAATATAAACAGTATTGGCAATTTCTCTGAGTTTGAGGACCCAATTCTTCGTCAACGGACTTCTGCCAGATTTGAAAGGTACACAACATTTGCAAAATTTTCTCAATTGCTACTATCATAGTGGTTTTGCTGATCAGTATTTCTGTACTAATGTCCTTGGCATTGTATATCACCTTTGGCAATGTGACAGCAGCTGGTCAGGTTATCACAAGAACTACAGTTGAAGTTCTAACATCTGAACGCACAGTTGCAGCCATTCTAGGAAAGTCTGGAAATGATCTTGTTAAAATTCAGCAATTAAGCTAGTATAAAGAAGCATAAATTTCTGCAAATTCCATGGGATCCCCTTCAACTGAAATTTTTGAAACATGCAGACTTGGAATGAAGTGTTGTCATTGCTAACAAAATGACATTGTATTGACAGAATGGCAAAATGTTACAGCACAAATCCTATGTTCTTAAATGATCATCTTGTATCTGAACATTCATCTAGTCGAATGTTCCATTAATTATTAGTTAATAAAAATTGGCATTGGCAGTTTTTATTTTGTCTCTATGGCTCTTGATTCATTATGCTAATGTTTAATGCATTAATTATTAGTTAATAAAAATTGCATTGGCAGTTTTTATTTTGTCTCTATGGCTCTTGATTCATTATGCTAATGTTTAATTAAATTTCAATATCTCTAATCCAATATAAAAATATTATTATTATTTATTTTTATTTAATTGTAATATCACACTCTATCTTTCATGTTTAAATAAATAATGCATTTTATGATTTAAATTACCCATATAATATTAAATACTGCTTATCCATTCATATTTAATTATAACTATTAAATTATTTATAGTTTTAACTAAGTATAAATTTCCTATAATATTTTTATTATTCAGTATTCATAATGGAAAGATTACACTTCCAATCACAAAGAAATAAAATTCCTTGAATAAAAAGATTCCCACATTGAAATGAACTGTTATCTATTTTTTATTTAAAACAGTATTAATTGAATATGACTTTCATAATTTATAACATGTAATATCATTTCTCCCAGTTGTATTAACCTGCAATAATTAGCTTATGCCAAGGCAAGCCTTTCTTGTCACCAGGTATAAAGTTTAATAACATAATAACTTTTAAAAAATCAAGCTCTCAAAACATTATTTCTAACTAATAAATAGAGTAATTTGAAGTGGTATAGTCAATCTCCATTCTTTTATTATTTTCAATTATCCCAAATTTCATCATTCTATATGTCATCATACCTCCTATGCTTATGTTATGCCAAATAAATGAATTATATTAAACTATACTCCCTAATTAAGATAATCACAAAATAGAAAAACAATTATGTTTAATGCCATCTGTTTATCTGTGATGTAAGTGCTTTCATTATACTTTGAAAAAATTTCAATAAAAAAACTAACTTGCTTAAATGGAACACAGATATTGCAGAAAGAAAGAGTATACAACACCAAAAGATAATGAATTTTTTCTTGCAGATCATGATCAATTTACATTTCAACTCGTAGAGTTTAAATGTTTTTTTAATTTTAATCTGTTTATTTTAGTTTTTAATTTATAAAATAAACTTATCAAAATTACTTTGCTATTGTACTTAGATCCTATATTTACTAACCCAAAACTATAAAAAATACCAAAAGTCATGTCCTTTTGCATCACAACAAATTACTAATTAAATGCAACAAATTACTAATTAGAAATTAGATGCAGGGTTTATTTTCTTTGCTAATTAGTAATTGGAGAAATTTAAAGTTCACACTAAAGTTATGATAAACAATATTTTTAAATAAATATATCTTTTGTTCTTTTGACCATGGAATAATTCCCCAATCATTGACATTAACCCGAATGGTATCACTTATGTCCAAACATGTTACTAGATATCTAATCTTTCAATTATGGGTTCAAGACTCCATAATTTTTAAATGCTTAAGTTCTTCTTTGACTTTCAACAATCATTTATCTAAATATTGAACACTCTCCACCACGGATTTAATTAACAAATTTATATTCATAATAATGTTTATTTGCTCATTATCATTTTATGAATATTTCCATAATATTCAAATGTAAAAAAATAACAAAATTCTATCTTTCATGCACCATGAATTCATTTTTATGCATTTAAATATATTTTATACCCCATGCTTATTAAAATACATAACTTACTTTAACACTCTCTAATTCTTCATACTTTATAATGCATTATTATTACCTTTTATAGTTTTTCCCCGTCAAGGTTTCCATGATTCAATCTTAAATTTTATTACATTTTAATTATTAATCTAAACATTTTCTAAATCATGACACATTGGAAAATTACAACTAAAACTAATCTTACATTTATCACAATTCTTACTTAACAAACGCAAAGTTCATTATATTTCACTCTTTGCATAAAGTCAAAAAGTCCATACAACAATTCGCTATCCAATTCACTAAATCTTAATACAAATAAGCATGCCTACAACACACTAGTAATGCAAACCAGCTCTGATGATAATGCAAATTAAACACATATTAAATCTCATAATAATAACTCACCAAACTCTTCTATTAACCGGCAGGGACTAGCGCCACAACAGTGGCTCCTTGTTATCTATATATATATATATATATATATATATATATATATATATATTAATTAAAATCATAATATTAGGTTGTTAAGTGACAAGTAACTTAATGGTTAGTTTATTTTTAATTATTATTATTTATGGACATTAGTTAAAAATATATAAAATAATTTTAATGGTTGGTTAAAGAAGTAATTTATTTTTATTTAAATTTTATATATATATTAAAATCATAATAATAGGTTGAGAATTTTCATTTACTAATTTAATAATAATTTATAATGGTTAGTTTAAAAAGTAATTTAATAGTTATTTATTAATAATCAAATATATGTATATATAATTTATAATAAAAAATTATAAAGTTAGGATAAAATATTATATAACTAAATAGAATAATTCAAAGGTTAGCTTTAAAAAGGTAATTTATTTATTTAATTAAATTATTTATTAATTATTGTTAATGTTGCATATATACATATATATTCTAAAAAAAAAAAAAGGAAGGAGGGGGCAGAAAAACCGACTAAGAAGAGAGTGCTGGAATCCAGCATCTACTGATTTTCCAGCCATCATCTCTATTGAGATTGCTCGGCTTCTTTTCAATCTCAATAGCTTCCCTCAATTTACGATGGTGGAACTGAGCAACTTTGGCAACAACCTTGGCCTCCTCAATACACACCTGATGCTTGGTCTTTTCCACATGCTCAGCTAATGCTGAAGACTTGGATCTCCCATGTCTCAGGTCGGCCACATGTTCGCAGATCCTTTGACGGATGGAGCGCCCTGTTTCCCCAATATAGGGGGTCCCACAAGAACAAGGGATCAAGTAGACACCCTTCATGTCTTTAGGGTTAACGGGATCTTTCACCGATCGGAGGGATTTGCGAATGGTGTTGAGGGGCCTAAAGGTAGAGGGAATATCATACCTTTTAAGGATCCGAGCAATCTTGTCTGTGGTTCCTTGAACATAGGGAAGATGGACACCTGGACGACGCTCTTTTGGCTCTTTCTTAATCAACGCGTTTTTAGAGGCTTTATGGAAAGCCTTCTGACCCAGGCGTCTACTATATCCATTCTCCACAAAGACATTAAGGAGATGGGATCTCTCCTTATCAAAGCTCTCACGATCAGAGATCCTAAGGGCACGAGTAGTGAGGGTGTTAAATTACTTTTTTATTTATTTATATATATATATATATATATATATATATATATATATATATATATATATATATATATATATATAATTTAAATAAAAATAAATTACTTCTTTAACCAACCATTAGAATTATTTTATATATTTTTAACTAATTTCCATAAATAATAATAATTAAAAATAAACTAACCATTAAGTTACTTGTCACTTAACAACCTAATATTATGATTTTAATTAATATATATATATATATAATAATTATGAATTAATTTAAATAAATAAATAAATTATTATTATTATTATTATTATTATTATTATTATTATTTATTTATTTATTTATTTTATTTTTTAATTTATTTATTTTATTTTATTTTATTTTATTTTATTTATTTATTTATTTATTTATTTTTTATTTTTTTTTTAACTAACCTGATATTATTTTACTTATTAATCCTAACCTTTATCTTATTAACCTAATATTATAACTTTAATTTATATATATATATATATATATAATTAAATTTCTTTTTAAACCAACCATTAATGTTAATTTAGTTATGTATTTTTACCTAATTTAACTTATTTCCATAAATAATATTAAAAAAATAAATAAATAAATAATAATAATAATAATAATAATAATAAAATAATTAGACCTGGGCCCTAAGGTCAAAATTAGCCGTTAGTCAATTTAGCCGTTGGAGACTCTGCTCGGACTATTTATCATGCTAAGCTGGATCTGTTTCTTCAACTTGTCCTGACGATGAACCACACTAGTTGGTTCGAAACGCGTCGACAAATGTTTGTCTACATGTGATTTACGCTGAAGTTATTCTTTCAATTATTATTGTTATGTAGGTTCTTATTATATTGTGACCCCTTAGACTCCTATATATACCAAGGAGGACATATCATTTGAATCATCCGTGAATTTCTCATTTGTGTAATGTAAAGGAGGTTACCCCCTTGAAGAGGCTAGTTTTTAAGTCATCGATCTATCTTTCCTTCTATTTTTGTGAGTTAGTTGCATAACACTCTACCTTCGCCTGCATTTTGTGTTATAAATTTTCTAAAACCTTATTTACACAAAATCTAATTAATCAAATGGGTTTCATTACAAAGGTACTGCAATTGGGAGTATTATTTCTAAATCGGGATACCTTTTCATCACTACTCTTCCAACACCAATCTTCTTAAAGCAATGAACAAGGCTGGAGGTGCAAAGGTCTATGTTTCCTCACAAAACAAGATCTTCCCTTCCCTCTTAAAGTGACTAGGTTACATGCAATATGTCGTAGAATTTAATTATTTTGTGGCCATCAAATCAATGAATGAAAGATCTCGAATATAAATATAAAATGACAAGTACAATATTTATCCCACAAAGCCAACATTAACCTCTTTAAGTATCTCCATAATTATCTTGATACTCAACTCTACCAAAGAGAAAAAATATGAAAAAATGGTATGCTTTTCTAGATGAGTTAATCAAATTCTACTCTGTGGCATCACTGAAACTAATAGTC
Source organism: Pinus tabuliformis (assembly GCA_031772625.1). NCBI lineage: Eukaryota > Viridiplantae > Streptophyta > Pinopsida > Pinales > Pinaceae > Pinus > Pinus tabuliformis. The sequence continues at coordinate 1,754,574,883 of CM062817.1, read as the reverse complement.
TGTATGATTACATTTGTTGGACATTTTTCTAGTCTAGTCGTTCATGAAATCTGAACACATACCCTTCAGAAGAACAAAAGAATCTCTTAAATTGTTCACAATTTTGGAAAAATTCACGTGTTTCACCCAATTGGGGACATCCTGCAAATAACCCATATTTCAATTTTTTGAAATTCATCTTCAGTTGTCCAGAATATGCACTTGAAATTCCCTTCTTATACACTGCTACAAAATTTGTCTAAATGTTGACCATCTATGTAGTTGGAAATTATGGAATCAATTCCTTCTTATATAAATATCCTCATCACCATTTTCATACCACCTAACAACACTGCAATATGTTAATTACTACCAATAATATACACAATGTAAATTCTTTTCGACATTACTAACTATCCAAGTCTATTTTTTCTATTCATACACCCTAGATACAACACAACGAACACAAGCTGATCCACATTAAATCTTTACTGGTTCTCTTTTCTTTTTCCTTTGTCAAATTTGTTCTTGTCAAAAACATGGGTGTCACAAAAGGCAAGTAATTTCTTATGCTTGCAGTCATTTAGTTTTGGATGAGATGTTATTTCAATAGTGTTACCATAATCAATGCAACAACAAAGTCCATTCTAGAAACAATGAAAACAATTTGCATTGCTCACGACAATTTCCATCTTGGTGATCTTTGAAATGAGTTTTGTGGAATTGTGGCAACACCTTCACATATGATTTTCTACATCAAAAATACAATTTGCTGCAATGAACTGAAATAACAAAATGCATCCCTAAAATCTTCTATACTATCGGTTTGAAACCTATAAATGAAGTTAGGTAAAATGAAGCAAACATGCCTTGAAAATGAGAAAAGTTCAAAAATAAACTTTATTCCACACTTATCTGATAACTAATTTACTTATTTTCTCAGAATGAACCACTTTATCCCCTTCAATTCATTGATCTCATAAAACTTTTCCCTTTTTTATACGCAACAAGATACATATTTTTTTAATGTGATAGTTGGGCGAGGTTAGAAAGACCTTTGTATCCATTCATGGATCCATATAATATTCTATTAATGATTTTAGAATGCAAACTTTCAAAACATAACCTACGAAATCTTTCTCCACCTTAGATGTTCATTTATATGTTGCCTTAGAACTATGTCTAGTAGATCATAACCTGATATTTTTTGAATGCTCATGTCTATCACTGGGATGATATTTCTATTTTCTGGAGATGCTTTGCTTTTCATATTTACTAAACTTGTACAGTCTTGCTTTCGACAAATCAAAAGATATTTGTTATAGAAACAACAATAAAATGGCCACATAACAAACTTTGTTTCCACCTACCTCATCTTCTCTAGCAGATTAGAACTCTACATTGACATTGTAAACTAAAAGTGGAATGTCGGGGTGGGGGGTGGGTCCCCATGGTAAGCAGTTTTGATGCGAGGGGGTCCACTTTTTACCTATGCTAGCTATTGTCGCTTTCAAAGACAACCTTGGATTGCTTACAAGACTAGTGCCTGGTAACATCTATCTTTTATGTGTCTTATATGATCTTCAGGAAACTAGAGACATCATATACATTTTATACACATAGTAAATACAAATATACAATAAACATCATGGATTGGTTCCTTCATCCAAGGACATAAGCCGTGTATTTTTGGTATACCTTCACATATACAACTCACAGGAATATAGGTATAAAATAGTGGAGGCCAAGTAATTCGAGGACCTACAGTTTAATCAAATTTTGCAGAGTAATTAAAGAAGAAGAGGAGATAGACTAACTCATCACATAGAGCTTGAAACATCAAGAATTCTACACTTATCTTAGTTAAAGATAGACATAATGGATGAAAGAGGATTGGATGCTATGATTCATGGAGCGCAAAATTAAGGATATAATCTCAAAGATACATACAAGCGTGTGATAATTTTGGGAAGGGGTGATGCCCCTTTGAGCCAAGGTATTGATTTGAAACTTTAACCATTGGTCCTTGAGGTAAAGGGCATAGGATTTGGCAGGCTTCTTGCACTGCAGAGCTTCCATTGCCCAGCTGGCCATGCAAGCCAGTTGGGCCTCCTTTTCTTGCAGCTGCTGTTTTAGAGAATGTATCTGTAGTTCTTGTTCCTGGAGCTGTTGGTTCAGTGCCTCAATTTCAGTCTGTGTCCCTTCCTTCCTTTGTTGTTCATAAGGGGTATTTGTGGCTATTGTGGGCCCCTCCTGTTGCTCTTGTTCCCCCAAGATGTGAGGCCTGTCTTCCTACCTCTGTCCCTGTGACTGTAGCTGTTGTTTGAGCTGCTCATTTTCTTCCTGTAGCCTGACCCGCTGGATGCTCTCCACATGTCGCACCATAGCCAATTCTCTTCTAGCCTCTTTGAGCTGCTCCTCCAGAGGACCTATATCTGCTACTCCCTTGGACTTAGCGATTTTCATCCAAGTGTGGGTCCTCACCCTCTCTTCCTCTAGTGCAAGGAAGAGTGGCACTGTGAATTTCTGAGGAATGATCTTTCCGGCCTCCAAGAAGTTATAACAGGATCCCAAGCTAGGCAGGGGGCTAGGTTCCATAATGTGCTTGACCTCTTCTTCCTTATGTGGTGATTTGGTTGCCTCACCCTCCATTTCTTCGGTCTCCTTCGGTCTAGCCAATGTTTCCTGTAGAATAGTTTCAGCATCTTGTAGAGAGGTTTTTGTGTCCAACCTTTCCATTCTCTCCCTCCAGGTGGATGTCTTCGAGCTTCCCCGCTCATAAGTGATGGATGCCTTGGAGGGGGACCTCTCCTTTTGTGTGGTAGGGGTGTCTACAATGGTGATTGGTTCTTTGGATGGAGGTTGGGGTTTGTCGGTTTTAATTCTTACACTTCTTCTTGCCTTAAAGTACTGGGGAGGCTCCCTCTTTCGCTTTTCCTTCGGCTTGGGAGATGTGCTTAGGGTGGCCAGCACAGCTGCTGCCTCCCTAGCTAAAATCTCGGCCGATTTCTCCTTCTGATGCCCTTTCCCCGGACTTCCTGTAGAAAGTCTTGTAGTGGCCGTTTTCTGGCTTCCTGTAGAAGAAGTTTTCTGACTTCCTGTAGAAATAGCCTGCTGGCTTCCTGTAGAACCAGTTTTCCCTGATTTGGCTTGCTTAGCTGAGGGTGCCTTCTCCTTGACTTGTGTTGTGGTTGCCTTGGGTGTTGTTTGCATCCTTTCAGTCTTCTCTGCCCGAGTTTGCAACCGTTTCTCCCTTGGCGTTGGTGTTTTTATTTTACTCCCAGCTTTGGCCTCAACAGCTTGTCCTTTTTCTTGCTTTTCCTTTTGTTGTTCTTGTGGCTTTTCCTGTGATGGCCTGTCCTGGGTTTTCTTACCCTTAGCTTCCTTACCTTTAGGTTTCTTCTCTGCCTCAATATGTTCCTTCTCCTCACTGCTGGATGAAGTGAGTTCTTCTGCCAGGGTCCGGATATCATCATTCTTGGTCATATTACGGAAAATATCCCAGGAGATAGGGACGGTATAAGTATGGAGGGCATCTTCTACGAGGAGCTTGATAAGCCCATGATGAGCCAGCTAGTCTGGTGTCCCCTCCTTCAGTTTTGTGCCACACTCAATCAATGACTGCAGGAGGAAGTATGGGATGCTCAATTTTTTTTCTGAGGGCAAATCCATCTTATGCCTAAGCTCAGTTAACAAGCGGAAGTGATACCCATACACAATACTAAATCGCCCCTCACAAGTAATATATTTCATAATTTGAAGGCTAACCTCACTCCAAAATGGCTGTAAGCTAGCTCTCCGGACCCCATTTTTATCCTCTGAAAACTGTTCTTCTGGTAGGAAGAATTCCTTTTTAGCTTTTTGGCCCAATTTCCTTTCCTCTTTATCCCAAGGCATCCCCAATGGCAATTCAGTGACCCGGCTAGTGAGTTGTGGGGTGAGTTTCAAGGTCAATCCCCTGAAATTTACAGTTGCCAATGTTTTTGATTTGGGTTGTAGGGACCTTAGGAACTCCTCTGTTATTTCATCATCGTGACCTTGGATTTTATCACAAAAGGTCATCCACTTTGCACGGGTAAACAGGTCTACCACCTCAAGAGTTTCTCTCAATTTCTTGGAATTCAAGGGTTCCTTTCTGATGAACCCTCCAGGAATGGTGAAGATACCCTGTTTTCGGCTTGATCTCCGGTTAGACTGGAAATTCAAATGTGGTTTTCCCCCTTGGTTCTCAGATCAGGGTCCTCTGCTGTTTGCATCCCCCCTTTCACCAATTCTCCGGTTAAAATACTGCTGCCACCCAAGACTTCAACTTGTCAAAAGGAATGAAACTCTCACAGACAGAGTGCAGAGACAATTTTTATACCAATCATACAACAGTCACACAAAAAAATTTGATACGTGCACAGGTGAGCCTTACAGCGGTTTGTCATAATAATGGGGAGAGTTTGTTAACATGAATCATGGAGGTGAGTACAATGCAGCACCATTCACAAGAAATTCTGTGTATTATATAAGCAAATCATTGTTCTTGACCATAGGCAGACTGGCTTTAATTTCCCCCCCCTTCAAACAAGCTAATTCACCACCTTTCGAAAATTAAGCATGGGGATGGCATGTTCGAGGCTACCTCTCCTCGAGATTTCCAATTCTGACGCACAGACATGGGTTTCTCTGCTCTGGTAGCTTTCACTCTGCTTCCTGTAGAGCTCCTTCCTGTAGAGAGCTTCTACTGCTTCTGGAGGACGTCAGGGTACTGCAGAGCAAGTCTGGGATGCGGGAATAGTTTGAACTGGGCCGAGAAATTTGGGCTAACGAACTACAGAGGAGGAGGACGCTCACGGTGCTGAAAAACCGGTTGTGGTGTAAATGACAGTGGTTGAGGTGCGTGCTCTGGCCGAATGATTTTGAAATACGGCGCAATTCATGGCGCAGGGGTGAGGTGTCCAGGCCGAGCCGTTAGACAACGTCACGGCCATCATTCCTCGGCATGTTTCTGACCGCCAATATCTATCTCCGCCATTACCCACTGTCATCCTTGTCAATCCACCAATTTCACTGCAAATCTGTTGATTTCCCCGACTGGACACTTCCCACGTGTCGTCTCCACATCTTTCTGGCGGAATCGAGCGTAACCATGCTCATTTGGATCCCACGAGACAGTTCAACTGGCTGTGGATGGCCAGTTGACTGACCATTGCTTTTGTTCAATCCGCACATTCACAGTCATGCAAGTTTCACAGTATAGTTCATGTTAATTTGATGAAATAAGGTTAGGCACTTACCTGGGGGTGACCGCGGATGTGTTTCGCAGGTTTTTGGATGTGAAGCAATGGTTTTGCTCACTGCTGCTTCATGCACAGGCGTGGTAATTCCCTCGTCCATTTGCTGATGCCAGATGCAAGGCTTTCGGGAACCGGTCCTATGGTGGTGAATTGTCACATGCACGACCCCGCCTGCTCTCAGCTATGGAGAAGGTGTTCATATTTCCGAGGAGCTAATAGCATGCCTTCTGTGCTGATTTCAACTGCTCCTGACTCCATAGTGTGTATTCCAGGCGGATCAGCTGCTACAGGATTCTTGTAGGACATCCTGTAGCTGCTTCTCCTCCTGGGCTGCATGCTGAAACGGGCATGGCTACAGTCATGGGTGAAAGGTCCTCTTGGAGCTTTTGACAGGTATAGTATGCGGGCCTTCATGTATTTGATTTCTCCCCTGAAAAAAAAAATGGCGATCTAAGGAAAACAGGACTTTTTTGCATGAATGTGTAGGGGTACAGGACCAAATGGTGGTAATGGCAGTGGAAAGAGAGGAAACAGGTGATGGATGGGACAAACGGGTGGCTGTAGGCCTCACCAACAAACTTCAAGTCTTAAATCCTCCTTCAGAATCGATTTTGGCTCGTCCAAAGGTTCTACAGGAAGTTTCCTGTAGAAATGCAGAACTTCCTGTAGAAAGCCCTGAAACTTCCTGTAGGAGGTTGAATCTTGACCCGAATGTGTCCAAATCCTGGAAAAAGTGTGTGGCCATGGAGGGAGTGTCAGTGAGGATGCCTGGTAACTTGGGATGGACCCCTGTCCTTGGTTTGCGCGACCCTCTTTATCTACATTATATCCCTGCAACCTATGATAATTTCAAAGATCAGACCTGTTTTTTCTTTTTTTTTCTTTCTTTTTATCCTTGTTTTTTCCTTTGTTCTTTTTTCTTTTGAGAGACAGCAGGGGCGCCTCCATGAGGTTTTCACCCCCACTATCTGCACTAGGCGCCTCAAAGAGGTTTTCACCCAAGGATCTTTTTATTCCATTTCTTTATTTTTCGAGAGACAACAGGGGCGCCTCCATGAGGTTTTCACCCTCACTGCCTGCCCTAGCCACCTCAGAGAGGTTTTCATCCAGGGATCGTTTTATTCTCCTTTTACTTTTTTTTCTTTTTTTTGATGATCAAGGTGTGGCCAGAACAGAGGCAGAACCCCGCTCTATTACCAGCATTGGTTTTTCCATAGTTTCAATGAATTCCTGCCTCGAGAGGGGTTTCTTGTAGATTTTCAGTCGATGTCCATTGACAAGCATGGGGATGGCCTCTTCATCAATGGTCCTGATAAGGACTGAACCATTGTCGTTACATTTCTCCACTGTATATGGTCCTAACCATCTTGTCCTCAGCTTCCCTTTGAAATCCTTGTATCTTGAGTCATACAGCAGCGCCCAATCTCCTGGCTAGAATTGCTTCTCATTAAGGTGCCAGTCATGCCATATCTTCCTCTAGAGTTGAACTACTTCTGAGTGGAGGAGGGCCTGCATTCTTTGTTCGTCTAACCCATTCAGCTGCAATAATCTCTCACGTTGAGCATGGCTGAGATCTAGGTCCAGCTGAGCTGCCACCCTCAATGTATTGTACTCGAACTCTATGGACAGCAAAGCTTTCTTCCCGTAGACCAACTCATAAGGTGTGAAACCGGTTGCGGTCTTCCAAGTGATGTTGTAGGCCCAGGTGGCCTCAACTAGGCGATCTGCCCAATCCTTTCTACTGTTGCTCACAACCTTGGTCAAAATCCCTTCCAATGCTTGATTAGTGACTTCCACCTGCCCATTTGCTTGAGGATGATAGGGGGTGGAAGTCTTGTGCTTGATCTTGTGATGAGCGAGCAAATCTTCAATCAGGTTGGAGGTGAACTGGCTTCCTTGATCTGTGACTAACTCTCTTGGGTAGCCAAATTTGTAGAAAATATTTTCCCTAAGAAACTCAGCCACCTTTTCTTCTGTTGCTGCTTTGATTGCCTTTGTTTCTGCCCACTTGGTTAGATAGTCAGTGCACACAATGATGTAAGACTGTTGCTTTGAAGGAGGGTTGATAGGACCCACAAAATCCATGCCCCACTTCTCAAATGGCTCAAAGGTCACTTGAGGTTGGAGAGGCATTTCATCTCTTGGAGTTGGTTTCCCCATCCTCTGACATCGGTCACACTGGCTGACATATCTTCTGACATCCTGATGGAGAGTAGGCCAATAGTAGCCTGCCTGTAGAATTTTGAAGGCAGTCCTTTTTGCTGCAAAGTGGCCTCCATAAGGTCCATCATGACAGGTTAGGAGGATGTCAAAGACTTCCTCCTCCCTAACACAACGTCTCAAGATCTGATCTGGACCAAGCTTAAACAAGTTGCCCCCAATCCATGTGAACGGGGCACTCTTCCTTACAATTCTGCTCTTCTCTTTTGAGGACAGATGCGGAGGAAACTGTGCTGAGACCAAGTAATTTGCTATATCAGCAAACCATGGAGAGAGTACTGAGATAGCAAATAGATGTTCATCTAGCATCTGGTCATCCACTGTTCCTTCTTCACCTGCAAGCAAGTCCACTCTAGACAAGAAGTCAGCAACAACATTTTCCTTACCTGGCTTGTCGACAATTGTCAAATCAAATTGCTGTAACAAAAGTAACCATCTAATAATATGAGCATTGACATCAGGCTTATTAATTAAATATCTAATCGCAGCATGATCAGTGTGCACAAATGTTTGATAATCGGTGATGTAGTGTATGAACTTGTTTAGGGAATGGACTATGGCCAGGAACTCTTTCTCGGTTACAGTATAGTTCATTTCTGCCTTGGACGGGTTTTTGCTGACGAAGTATATGGCATATGGGAGTTTCTCCTCAATTTGTCCTAAGGCTGCCCCTATGGCTTTGTTCGAGGCATCAGTGTGGATGTGGAAAGGTAGGGCCCATTTTGGACCTCTCAAGATCGAGGTAGACACCAGCTTTTCTTTCAACTCATCCAGTGCCCCTTGACAGTTGTCAGTCCATTTAAACTCAACATCTTTCCCTAAGAGTCCAAACAAAGGCGAGGCTAGCTTGCTGAAGTATTTAATGAATCTTCAATAATATCCTGCTAAGCCTAGGAAACTCTGAACATCCCTTACCTTTTGATGAGGTGGTACCCTTTGGATGATAGCAATTTTATTAGGATCCACCTGTAATCCTTGGCGAGAAATGGTATGTCCTAGCACGGTCCCTTCAGTCATCAGGAATTCACATTTTTCAAGACTGAGGGACAGGTTCATCTCAATGCATTTGGTTAGAACTTTTCCTAGATTGGTCAATGCTTCTTGGAAGTTGGACCCATAAGGAGTGAAGTCATCCATGTAGATTTCTACTGAATCGTGGACCAACTCAGAGAAGATGCTCAATACTGCTCTCTGGAAAGTGGCAGGAGCATTGCATAGCCCAAAGGGAAGGACACGATAGGCAAAGGTACCCCAAGGATAGGTGAAGGTGGTTTTATCTTGGTCTTCCGGGCTGATTTGGATCTACTTATACCCGCTGAACCCATCTAGGAAAGAGAAAAACTTCTTCCCTACCAGTCCATCCAACACCTGATCTATGAAAGGCAAAGGGAAATGTTCTTTCTTAGTGGCTTTATTAAGTTCCCGGTAATCTACACAGATTCTCCATTTCCCATTCTTCTTGGGCACAAGCACTAGGGGCGAGACCCACTCACTATCGGAGATAGGATAGATGAATCTTGCATCCAACAATTTTTGCAATTCTTCTTTGACAATGTCCTTAAGGGCTGGATTCATTCTCCTCTGAGGTTGCCTGACTGGTTTACAATCTTCTTTAATGTAGATGTGATGGGTACAGACCGAAGGATGGACTCCTTTCATCTCCTTATAGCTCCAGGCAAAAGCATCTAAATGTTTGTTCAGTAAGCTACACAGCTCCTTCTCCTGGGAAGGAGATAGGGAGGAGCTGATCTTCAAAGTTCTTTCGGGGCCAAACTCCACATTCTTAATTCTGGGAGAGGTTGGATCAGTCACACAGAGGTCCACTAAGGTGCTGGCTTGGGTATCCTCCACCAATTCCTCTAAGGACAGTGCACTGGGAGGTGGATTCTGAATCAAGGTCTCAATCAAATCATCCTCGGTTTGAGGACCTCCCCTAGTGGTTTCTATGGTGCACAAGGGTGTAGAGTATACCTCATCCTCATCTCCTTCTTCCAGCCAGAGCGGTAAGTCATGTTCTAGCAGGGCTGGGCAGGAGGGTATAGGACTAGCTACTTGGACATAGGACCATTTTTGATAGTCATGTTTCCAGCTCGGAAACTGATGTAAGCATCCGCAGTGGCTAACCAAGGCCTTCCCAAAATGAGGGGGTATCCAGTAAGCTTTTCCTTTGGTTGAAGGACTAAGAAGTCTGCAGGATACTCCCAAGAGTCAACCGAGACCAAGACATCCTCCACAATCCCTTCGGGAGCCACGGTGGAGCGATCTGCCAATTACAAGACTGTCGAATTCTTCCTTAAGGAACCCTGAAGGTTGAGTTTAAGCATGGTGTCCCTGGTCATCACATTAATGGTAGCCCCTAGATCAATCAAGGTATGGGGAATAATGGTGCCATTGATGTGGACATCAACTACAGGACTCCCAGGGTCCAAATACTTTGGATAGATTACTTGCCCCAACATTAGATTAGAAAGTTGTCCTATGACATTGATCGTCGAGGCGTCTCTCTTTCTCCTGCCTGGGTGACTGAAACACTTCTCCTTAATCAATTTTTTGTATATCGGTACATCTTTGATGGCCTGGAGAAGGGGTATTTTCACACACAACTGTTTTAGTTCCCCGGAAGTTCAGTCTCCTCTGGGTTTGGTTGTGTGGTGACTGTTAGTCGCTCAGGAAAGGGTGGAATGGCTTTGGGTTCACTTTCCTGTTTCTCCTCCTCGTCCTCTGGGGGAGGAGGTTGGCGATCTGGAAGGGTCTTTCCGGATCGCAGGTTGATCTCTTGGATCTCCACAGCATAGGTAGGACATGTTGTTTCCCCAGTGTATACCTGTTGGGCCTGTCGGTTGTTGGGGTTTGGGTTCGGTTGGGCAGGCATCTGGGGTTGTCTTGGAGGAGCAGGAGGTAATGGTTGTGGTTGAGCCGGTGGTGGAGGCAGAATGGCGGGAGGAGATTTGTATTGGGGCCTCCACCCCGGTTGAGGTGCATTCCACTGAGGCTATGGCTGGACATGTGAGTGAAACGAATGAGCAGCGGGTTGAGAATGGTATTGAGGTGGATAAGACCACGGAGGAGGTGCATACCAGGAAGGATGAGCAGGGGGACCCCAAGAAGGCATGTGAGCAGATTGATTGGGGCTATAATAAGCTTGGGATGTCCCTTGCATCCCCTGCTGGTAAGGTGTAGGTCCATGCGGTCTCCTTTGGTGGGGGAAGTAGAGAGGTTCAGTGGGTGCCTCAGTCCCTTGGTACATGGCTTTGAATCCGGGCAAGGTTGGGCATTGGTTTATAGGGTGGTTTTTCTCACAAATGAAACATACCTCCACTGAGTGTAATGGACACTCGTTCTTAGGGTGCTTCCTCGTACATCTGGGACAGAAAATGGCCAAAGCCCTCTCAGCTTCCTCTTTCTTTTGTTGGATTCGGAAAGTATCAAGTTGCATGGCAATGGTCTGTCTCACCTCACTTTTGAGGTCTTCCAGCTGATTAGCAAACTCATGCTTGGAGAAGGTAGTACTAGCTGAAAGTGGATTCCCCCTACCTCTTTTTCGGGCTGCCCTAGAGTGGTTTCTAAACACAGTCTTTATATCCTCATAAGGTAGTTGGTAAATATCTCCTCCAGCTAGCATGTGAAGGGTATCTAGAAGGTCTTCAGGGACTCCTCGGAGTAGAACCAGCTTTAGAGATTCAGGGTCAAGTGTGCACCTGGCCCATTTATAGCTAAGTTGGAACCTTTCCTCATAGTCCTCTAGAGACTCATCATTTCCCATGGTCATCCGAAATATTTCCCCCTTGGTTTCCTTTGACCTACAGTAATCCCAGTATTTGTTGTTAAAGGCTTGTTGCATCTGAGCCCAAGTAGTGATACTATTTCCAGGTAACCCCATGAACCAGCGTAATGTTGTATCCTTGAGGGTAAAGGGAAAAAGTTTCAACTTTTGCTCATCTTCTGTGTAGTCATAAGTTCGACAAAGGACAGCAAACTCAAACAGGAATGTATCAGGGTCTTCAGTGGTCAATCCATGGAAATGAGGTAAGGTTGAGGGACTTATGTTCTTCATTTTCATGTCCCCGTTAGTCTCTCAGATGGAAAAGGTACCTTCTATTCTCTCATCATCGTCTCTACCATTTCTGTTGTCAGCCATAGTCTCACAAGGAATATTTTCTTGCTCTTCTTCTGTTATAGGATCTTCGTATATCTCAGGAGGTTCACCTATAGGTTCTTCTGGATCACTACCACCAAAGAAGAGTGAAGGGTGACTTAGTGAAGTGGTGGGGTTGTTGGGTAGGAATTTTCTGGTATTATCTCTGTTCCTTCGAGGCATGAAAGGACTTTTGGTTTTTTTTGCTTTTTTCTGCTTGTACCTGCAAAACTGAAACAGATGGAATTGCAACTAACTAAAGTCTATCTTGCAGAAATGAAAATGCGGAATTGAAATGAAAGCAGAGAAAATCTATTTTGCTAAAATCAGATTACGAGAAGGAAATACTAGACTACACTTGCAAAATTGAAATTCTATTCTACGTTTGCGGAATTGAAAGGTTAATCTACAAAAGTAGGAAATGTCTAGTTTACTTTTTCAGAAATGAAATTGCAGAATGGAAATGAAATAAACTACTTAGCAGAAGGCGAGAGTAGGAAAATAGAAGAAAAGCAGCAATCACAAATACTCTGACGCTTCCCCAGCAACGGCGCCAAAAAGAGGTGGTGAGTTCCAGTATTGCAGCAATAATGCTACAACTCCTGGGACTCCCTTCTTTACTTTTATCAACCCGATAGTTCGTAACAAACTTGGAAGCGACGGTGTTGTATGCACAAGTACTAGCTCTTGCCGCAGCTGTCACTTGGTCAGCTGGCACAAGTCCGCTAGGGGCTCAAGCCAACTTCTGTGGGCTCTGAGAAGAAGCTTTTTAACTGATGGACGAAAGCTATTTTAAAGAAGGCTTATCTACTTGCAGAAAGACAGTGAAAAGCTAAAAGAAAACGTAAACCCTAGCAAACCCTAGCAAACGCTAATTCTACCAGCTAACTCTACTAATGCCAAGAAGAGGATGCAAACTACTGAAGGAAATTCCATTGACTTCTAGGAAGGTAAATACATGTACCTAACCTACTCCTACAGTAACATCTGGAAGAAACATCTTTTTTTGTATTTTTTAATAAGTTGCCAGAGTTATTATGCCTATGATTTGACTGTTTTTGGGCTATGCAGAGGTGGATATGCGAGAAGAAATGCTTTGGAAAGGTCAAGAAGGTTCAGAGAGGGCCTAAGGGGTCCCTAACACCATTCCATAGAGTCTCACCAAGTTTGGCTGTCGAGAAACCTCATTCGTGAGCCTCTACAGGAAGTCTGCAGGGGTTCTACAGGATGTCTGCGATTTTCTACAGGATGTCTGGAATTTTCTACAGGATGTTCAGAGATGAGGTTTTTGGTGGATGAATGGAGAGGGAAAGGTGAAGGAGTGAGTGTGGAGGTAGGGTGAGGGTTGGAGATGGTCTAGAACTCGGTGGATGGAGTTGTGGACAGGTGTGGATGGTGGTATTTGGTTCAAAGAAGACTAAAGCAATATTACACACAAAACTAGGGTTATGGGAGCGAATGGCGAACAGGAGGCAAGGATTCTAAGCAGAGGGTGGAATGGATGGTGCTGATGGTGAATGAACAGATGAAGGAGTGGTACAGGTACTCTGCAAAGCTCTCTTTCCAACTAATCCAACGAATACCTGTAAATTCAAAATCCTAATTATGATGACCTAAATCTGCTAGCTTCCAATGAAGAGAATGAACAGAAGTGTGACCTGCAATGAAACCATGTATTTTAACTCATGCAACTAAGCAAATGAAAGTCTGAGATTGCAACCAACTTATACACATGAAACTCAAACACTAGTGATTGCATGGCACGGCAAAATTAGTGTTTTTGTGGGCAGCAAAGTTATCCTGATCCCAGCTCCAGATCCTACTGAAGGAGAGGTGAAACCAGAGATGTTTGATGGCCCTTTTCTTGAAGCTTTTTCCTCTTAACAATTCAACAAAATCTGAGCATTCAAAAGTCTATCTAACCATTTACAGTGACCTATTTAATCAGCAAACTTTAACCTACTTAACAGAAATGTTTTTGCAAATGCATAAAGAACAACTAGCAATACATAGAGGAGGCCTTAGCACTCGGGTTGGGCCCAACCCCAAGAGCTGTAGGCTCCTATAAAAGACTCAAATCTAATACCAAGTAGAGCTGCTTATCATTATTCAAAAATAACCATCATAAGAAAGTTGTACAGCAGTAGCTACAATAAAACAGGCTGAGCAAAATGGCAGCACTATAGTGCAAAAATAACAATGGTTCCAAAAGTAAAGTACGAAGGCTAAGGCCTTCCTATTTGTACAATACGAGGGTGCTAGCAGCCCTCCTAGATTCAAGGGACTCGGCTGTCCCAACTGCTAGTGAACAGTTACTCCTCCAAAATCTGCTTGGCTGCCTTTAAAACTCGGTTTGGTGGCCTGTGGAGCTTGGTGTTGAGGGTGGAGATTTCGAGGAAGGACATTTAATGCCAGAGACAACCTCCCTAAGAATCTTCACCTCAAGCTTGGCTGTCAGCTGACCCATGATTGCTTGGTTTTGCTCCATAATTTGTCCAAAAATCCTGAAATCACCACGTATTAGTCTCCTAGGTAGAGTGACCACCCTTATTCGTTCAAATAACATAAACATACTAGGAAAACATGCATAATCGATGAAAAATGGAGGATTGAACAAGTATAATTAGGCAAAATGAGCCTAATAGGTTACCCAATTTGGGGCTCATCGGCGTGTGCATTAACTAGTCAACACAATAGAATCCGTAAGAACATATGATACGTTTCTGGTAGCTATAATTGCATGAAATCAAAGAGGAAATGTGAACATAATGGAATTTAACAGAGAGGTAACATATTGTAGTACTCGAAGGTTGGAATCACCACTATTTCATTTATATTCTAAAATATGCAAATCTAGAATTCATATAGTTTCAAAAATCACATGTAGATTTTCTTCAGAATTCAGAACCTTTTCTAAGTGCTTCTTCCTCCCTTTTATAAGGAGAGGGAGAGCAGGAAAATTAAAAAACATCTCAAGCTGAACTTCCAGCTGCCTACATGACTAGCTATCTCAGCATGCTGGCTCTATCGCCTCCAATTATTGCAACAGAAAGACACCTTTCTTGGAAATAAAACAACATAATGATATCAATCAAAAACAATAAAACATAATTCACAAATGAACTGAAATGATGGTCCTGTAAATATCTCCACGCCACTCTTCTTTGTTGGCCTCTGGTCCAAACATGTCTCTGCTAAATTACGCCTCATACTCTCTCGGCAGGTTCCCTATCGCTTTCGGCCTTAACCACTTTAATTCTTCTTTTACAAGAATTGAGAGTGACACATGTAATGGCCATAATAGACTCTAAACACAGCTGCCATCTCATCCATCCCTTCTTACAATCTTGATTAAGCCAACAGAATCAATCATGCCCTGCAGAAAAAATCATACAAGTGTATCGGGACTCAAGCCATTTAGGAACTTTAAACAGAATGGGATTCATAAAGTTGTGATTGTTGATTTCCTTTGGCCCCTTATGCCTTAGCCTCGGGGACTTAGGTGAAAACTGCATGGTGGAAACCTGGGGACTCAAGGCCTAAGCCTTCTGGAGCTAAAAGGATTTAGCTAGGACGGGGGCCGATTATTTGATATATTGCATTGTAACAGGTCCCAATGCATAATACATGGGACCATACTACATATGCATCTGAGACCCATTTCCAATATCGGAGCTCAGGGATCAGGAATCTCTAATCTTTGCTTCTGGTTGCACCCTCCCAAAACTTGCAATTGTGATATGCGACGTGGTTTGGTCCACATGGGAAGAGGATAAGGGAGGGCCAACACGAAGGCTTTAGCACATAAAAGCTTTTAATAACTTCTCCGCCCAACCATTTGATTGATACATAAAGTGCACATAATCACGTGACCCATATTATGCCACCTCTCCCCCTCACTTTGGGTCCGCAATATTGGGGGTTCCCCGATATGAAACTTTATAAAATTATGATTACATATTGTTCCATGTTTGTGATCATTGATCTGCGACATGACGTCATCCTTTTCCACATGTCACCTTGTGAGTGGTGACACATGTCACCCTATTTTGGCCACTTATGACCCCTTAAAACGCCAAATCCACATGCCACGTGTCCTCCGTACCACCACATCATGCTAATGTCAGCTGCCATGTGTCTTTCTTGGGACCAATCTTGTGCTGCCATGTGGCCCTACTGGAGGAGAGAGAAAGAGCCCACATGCCTTTGTTTTTTCATTGAATTTCTTTGTTAATCGCAATCGGCCCTTCCTCGATGATTTACACTATCATATCACAACATTGCGATATCACAATATTTTAGCGTTCTCACCTTGTCGTCATGCCGACTCGCTGATGTGTGATGCCCTGGACCTGCCGAACCCTGATAAGCCTGGACCTTGAAATCACCAATCATCGATTTTGCGATATTGGCGATCATTGATTACAATTTGGTTAGGATGGATACTTTGACAACGTCAATTGCAGATATGCAATATCAGAGCTCTGCTTTGTGAAACACTAATATACTATGCACCATGGGCCTTCAACCACCGATTGCGATTTGTGATGCACTCCCAAACCTCCGATATGCTTTCCTCCTTCATTTCAAAGGCAACAGAACCCCTGAACTTCAATCGGCCATACCTTCTGATCCAGAAGCCGATTTTTTGACTTCCATATACCATTGGAAAGCTTATTCCGAGAAGTATCCAAGGGAGAGGGACTGATTTAGCTTTGAGAGCTTCTGAGGTTTGAAATATGGCTTCTAACTTCAATACTATTTGGCACTTGGGACAACTAAAAACTCATAATGCAGTGAGTGACAACACTAGCCATGTTAGTTGTTTGTGGTTTTATAAAACAACGGACCGCAGACCCTCCACCCTGGGTTGAGCACCTTTCATGTTGAGGCGTCCACTATTCTTTAAAACTGTCGATTTTCAAAGGCATAATCACCACCTTTGAAACATACACACTTTATACCATGCACACTTCACATCTAACAGTAATTACCTCAATGAGTACTCCCACTCTTTTCCTTGTAGCCTTTAAAATACTCAAGTATTTTTTTATTTCCCATATCAATCATAAATTAAGACATAAGGAATTTTTTTAGCATTAATACAAAATAGTTTTTCATGAATGATGCAAAGCCATTTCCTTTACCATATATTTTTGCACCATTCTTTATATACCAAATGCTAAAGAGATGAGAACATCGAATGGAGCTGGGAGATTTATGACAAAGCTCAAAAAAAATTACATGACATTTTTCCAAGAAAAGATTACAACAACATCCATAATAACTATCCTTGGATTGTCCATTGGATATATCCAAAGGTTCTTTAGTGAATGCTCTTTTTCCTTCAGCGAATGTATCAACATACTTTCTTATGGAAATCCATCTCTTATGGTTTCTGCAAAGGGGTTTAGGAGGTGTAACTACTCTTCTTTGTCTAAGAAGTGTAGCTGCTCTACTTTGTCTAGGAGGTGTAATTGCTCTATCTTCTAGTGTTGTTTCAACACTTACCTCTTGTTCTTCACTTTCACTTTCCTCTGTTTCAATGGTTGGTGCATGTGAATTTGCCAATAAACCAGTCCATGTGCTTCCTTGTTGTTGCAGTGAATGAATTATGATTAACTTGATGAGTGCATGGTTGGTTAAGCAAGTCTTTGGATGTTTTTCCATATACACCGCCTCTGCCATATGTTGTAAATATTTTAGAAAATAATAGGAAAATTTTTGCAGTTGTCCATTATGAAGATGTGCAAATAATTGAAAATGATAATTGGATATTATCTTAAAGCGCCCCTCACAAGTAATGAACTTATAAATAAAGAAAGCCACATCCTCCTAAGGGTGAGGAAGGGATGTTCTATCAATACCTCCCCCCTTGCTCCTTACTTCATGTTGAAGCCCCAAAAATCAGGTCTACAACAAGGGGGATACCCACCCAGTCCGGACCTTGGTTAGCAACTCCTTTTCCGTTTGGTATAGTGGGTCCGACTAGGGATATGGGACCAGTTTCCCAATATATGTGTGTGTGTGTTGAGAATTGATATTTCTTTTCTAATAATTCCTAAGTAAAATGCTTTTATTCTAAATCTAATCTAACAACATGCAATTGTATTCTAATAAATAGAAATATCTAATTCTAAAATAATATGGGATGTAATCTTTCAATTATGCAATCTAAAATGATTTCAAATAACATTTGGTAATAAAGATCATTCAATTGCTATGAGAAAATAATTCAATAAAGATAAACCATTTCGTATAGAAAGTTAGACGAAACAATTGTGAAAAACATATCGCATAATAAGCTACTTATATATTAAACATCAAGAAATAGCTATCACCATATAGAAGTGCCAAATGATAACTCAAGCATTCATCCATTCATATATAAATAATTGAACATGAATATCACCTTAACACATAAGCAGAAATAGTTAAGAGATAAAAGTACCATTTATAACTAGTTCTACTCATGAGCTTCAAGCAATAATGATCTATCTCTTCTTAATCCAACATCCACTAAGAGTACAAAAGTGCAACATCAGTAGTAGATATTTAACACAGATATCAATAAATCTTGTTCCATTCATTCATCAAAACCTCCTCAGAGGGTGCAAAAGTGCATGTTCTGAGGACAAGTTTTTGATAAATTTCAGGACCCTTCTCTAAATGCATGAGGAGGGTTTAAATACTACTAACTAAATCTAAAAATAATTTGTTACAAAAATGTAGGATGTTTAAATGACCGTCCTCATTTCAGGCAAAAATAAAGCAAAATTAAAACTAAAACTGAATCTAAAACTAAAACTAACAACTAACTATTTGTGTATCTGTTCCTTGTAATCGCAAGCGTTCAGCATTTGCTTGAGGAGAGTTGGCTGGCCGACTTCTGACTTTAGCTGTCCTGCGAAAATGGAATTGGCAAGAGCTTGCGCCATCTTCTCAGCATAATTAATGATACATTTGAGAGTCATGCACTAGCTGTGTGGTTTTACCAAGTACGTCCAGTAAGAATCCCAATTCAACTTGGTTAACCTTTTGATGGATTCTGCCCTTTCTTGAGCCTTCTGTCTCCAGTTTGTCTGTAGATGTTGTACATTCAGTAGATATCCTGGAGTGGTCTCTGAGATCATATTTGCCTTTCGCCTTTAGCACTTTTTTCTACAAATTTCCCGGCTTACAGGTGACTGAGTGATTATAGGCTTTCCATCTCGAGGGGTTTTGCCTAGCTAGTGTGAATCACGCATCGGGAACTACCTCTGTTTCTCAATCCGGGCTTCCCTGGTGCGATTTTCGCCTCTTGCGCGCTTTTTGTTAGAGGATATAAAGCTTAAATTTTGTGAAAATAACGACTCTGTGAGTTCATGGTTTTGAGCTTTAAATTCTCTATACATGATATCAGCATTATCTAGTACCTATTTAACCATGTCTGTGTATGGAAGAATTTTTGGCCTCGCCGCTATCCTGTGTAGGAATGAACATGCTAGGTCTATAATAGACGCCTCAAAAGACCCGTGTGAGTCTGCAGTAGTTGTAACCTCCATTACCTTGGGATTTTCTTCCTCGAGTAGACTATACATGCCTTCCCAAGTAGTAATACTAACATCTTTGTTACAGGTGGTGTCTGTGTACAAGCGCATCATTTCTTTATCTTTAGAACTCGGAGCTTTACCCTTCTTTCCCATAATATCTTGAACATTGCTATGTATACTTCTCTTCACTTTGCTCCTATAGTTTAGAAATGAGGTGAGAATAATGATAGGATAAAGGTGACGGGAAAGCTTTAAATGCGGAAAACATATCAAATATACCACCTTACGTGAAATGGCTCTTCGATAAGATCAAAACCATATTTCATTAATGATTGCTAACTAACTCATCGATTAACATTAACGCGCATAACTGGGCCCCGGTTTATGGAAAAATCTTTTTCAAACAACAAGCCCTGAAGATCTGCGATAAGGCGATTTTTCGATTTTCTTCGCAATATCGCAGATTGCAGTATCGCAGATCGCAATATCGCAGTATCGCAGATCGCAATATCGCAAATCTGTTGCGTGTGGTAATCATCCATTAATGTGTTTTCTGCGAAATGTGATTTGCGAGATGTGCCATCGCATATTGGCGGTTTGAGGCATTTCAGTTTTAAATGATATTTGAGGCATGTGATGTGATGAGTGTCTTTTAGTGCGTGATTTCGCATTGTGATTTCACATTTTTAGGATTCCGCTTGTAGGAAGGCATCCATTACCATTTTTGCGATGCGACGCACTTTAAGGAGTGACTTTATTCCAACTTATCATAAAACATTAATTTTTTTTAGATTTTTCGAGGGTATTCTCCTAAGTTTATGATAGTAAGTTCTATTGAAAAAGGAAATACAAGCATTAATCGATTTTTTAAATTTTTTGAATAAGGGTCCCCACTTATTTAGTATTAGTGATAAAACTAAATAAGAAGGGGGCTTGTTGTTGGCCACAACACTTCCACTCCTCGTTGTAAAAATGTTTCCTTAACTGTTGGAACTATTGTTTTCCTAGAAAACCAGTGAGCCCCTGTCTGAGGTAAACATATCACCCTGTCAATTAGGTCCTCTGTAACAAAAATTTTGAATCCTCTAACCTTTGAATGTTGCTCCTACAGAGCCTGTGTGAATTCCATAGCAATTTGTTCACTGAAACCATGAAGCTTCTCAAAGTAGACTAACCACTCTGCATTCCTAAATATTTTTGTGGCTTTTGGATGGCGCAACAATACATTAATGGAGTCTGGTTCATGATAGACTATTGCTCCTCCCATGGTTCTTTCAGATACTATTATTGCTCAGAACTACTCAAAGACTGTTACAGGGTGACACTTGGTCAATACAAACACTTGGGTAGAGAATATTAGTTGAATGAAATTTGGCAATGGGTATGGAATAATTAAGGTTACCCTTTCAATGAATTTAGGCTTTTCATCATAAATGACAACTACCAAGAATGATTTCCAAGTAGTCACATTGATTTTCAGAAATGACAGTACGAGTAATAGTGGTAGTGGGTAATTATTGATTTAGGATAAGTGTATTGTGAGTTAGCCACGTGGTAATTACCGAATTTGGCTACAGCCATAGTGTATCGTACGATACATATGGTACACTCCTCCCCCAACTTAATTATAAAAAATTTCCTCGACATGTGTAACAAAAAAGGTTATATCCAATGCCATAACGAGGAAAGAAATAGGACGTTACAATGGAAGCTAAAAATTAAGCTAAAATGGAGGCTAACAACAATGCCATAATCAGGAGAACAATACGACATTACACATGAAATTATACATGAAGCTACATTAATAGATAAAGAAGAGGTTAAACTAGGCATATTAGTCAGCGCTAAATAGTGCTAATTGTCCGTGATCGGCGAAAGAAATGTTGATATTAGCATCATCTCGATAAATAGCGCTAACTTTTTCAAAAAGGTGGAGAAAAATACACTAAAATAATCAGTGAAAGCGAAAAATGGAGCTAAAGAGGAAGCTAATCACGGGGATTTATTGTAGTGTAAGACTTCCCATAAATTGTTTGTACTTGGTTGCATCTTCAAATTCATTCCCTTCTTTTCAAGTGAGCTTCAAATTTCGTTCCATCATAGTAGATAAAGGATTACATTCAACCATGCCAAACTTGTTCAACAATTCTCCAATGTACTTCTTTTGGGAGAGGAATATATACTTTGGATGTTGAGTCACTTCAATGCCTAAGTAGTAGTGAAGATGTCATCAATTTGTCATCTCAAAGCCCTTCTTCAACTCTTTATCTATAAATGAAATATAGTTTTCATTGTTCGCCATTATCAATAGATCATATACATACACTGTAAGATATACAACAATTTTGCTAACTTTGTTGACAAAAAATGTTGATTCATCAGGATTAAGGTGTTTGAAATTTAATATCAAAAGATGTTTGGTTAAATTTTCATACCATGCTTATGATGGTGGTTTTAGGCCATATAAGGTTTGATAAGCTTACATATTTTCTATTCTCTTCCTTTCACAACAAAACCTTCCTTTCTTTAACTTAAATACATGACTCTTAATGAAAGGGAACTTCCATTTAACTACATACATAGGGCCCTCATTTGTAAATCATATCATATTTTTATTTTTATTTGTAAATTTAAGAGCTTTGTATTAAGAGGAAAATTTAGAGATTACATAGTTGAGGCAATCAAAGCATAAAGGCAAAAATCTAGAGACTCCTATAGATGTTGTGTACTCATATTTTCTGCTAGACCCAAATTCAAAAATATATCCACCAACAGAACAACTAATATTACAAGCCAAACTTGTTGGTGAGCTATTACAAAACAAAACATAGAACCAACCAAAGCTAATAAGAGTAAGTAGCATTATGAGATGAAGAGATAGGAGTAGGATCCCTGACACTCGTTCCAAGAAGAGCATCAACGTTTGAATAACAAAGGAAATGTCCTTCAACATGAACCAGTCTTGGGTCTAGTTTATCCATAGTAAAGTGTTGGTTCCCCAACATCCTCTTAATGTATTATAGTGAAGCAAACACATTATAATGTTCAACCTGCTAGTCTTTCGGAATTAGACCAAGCAGGGTCTTCATCTACCAATGAATGGCAATAAAATTGAGATATTATTTTTTTCGTCCCTTGGTATGTCCAGGGTCTGGAACCCAACATGAGACCTCATCCATGATCTTAGAATCAGAGAAAGTATATCTCTCCACTCCTGCATGAGTTTCCAACTTCCTAATTTCTCTCCTAGTCTCAAGAGGGACTGCATTGAAGTATGTAGCAATAAATTCATGAGTGAATATGTGAGCATACCATTGACTAAGTGGGTTGTTTCCACCTCCACCCCTTCTACACCACATCTGTTGTCTAGGAGGCATAGTGAATCGGAGGGGGTAACACCTTAAATAGAAACAAAAACCATTGCGACCAAGGAAATGGCAAGAGACTAACCCAACCTAACCCAAATAGGCGGCGGAGCTAGTGGTATACCAACACCATTCCCAGACATAGACCGCAAAGAACCAAACTTAGAATTCCCATTTGTAATCCCATTAGGACTTCTTCCACTCTTAGAGGAAATTGTAACTCTCATAACTAAAAACAAACAACAAAACCCCAACCCCACAAAGTAGCAATCTTATAGTAGTTACACCAAATTACTGTTGTTTTTCCATGATCCTGGTGTCTAGGTTAAAATCTTATATCATTGATAATACCATACCAAGAATCACAATGAAATTCTACTTTTCACATCAGAACAATAGAATGCAATAAATCAATCATGTGCACAATAAGAACAATAAAAACAATATATGTAACCCAATGTTGTTATATTATCAACATATAATACAACTGCCTAAGGCTCCCGTACCAGGGATAATGGCCCTCAAATATCCAATGGTACAAGAATACAAGATACAATGACAATATTTTTGATCTAGTGCACAATCATAACCTCTATGTTGTATCTTGTCATGTTATTCCATTGCTCCCTATCTGCAACAATAACAACTCTACCTCTATCAATGAACCAAGTCCATATAGCCACTGAATATGGCTCCACCTTCTCTCACGCTGATTATAAGCCCATCTACACATTAACACATCGAGACTCCATTTAAGTTGTTCAGAAATTTGTTTTTGAACAACTCCCTCTACCCATTGTTGCTCCTCAGCTACTTAGGGTCTTCTTTCCACTATAGCCTTCCACTTCTACTATATGAAAGCTAACATAGGTCAAGAGGGTTTCCACCTATCACCACCAAATGTCACTTCTTCAATGATGAACACAGGCTCCAACAATCAACTCCTCTGGCTGGACAAACCTTGAGCTCTAATCTGCCTCTCCTAGTAGTCACCATAGTCCATCAAGGTGCCACATAGGTTATCAACCCTTCAGCCAATCATGTAACAGTCCAAAGTCCTTAGTTTTTGCTGCTTTAGGGCTACTTTGGACACCTACACATTTCCCTCCACCAAAAAAAGATGTCCAATACCAAATACATCCACTAACATTCAATCTCAACACAAATACATCACATATCTGACATCATTGAGGGCTGGTGTCATCTACAACAAGTTTGGTTTACATGGTTAGGGCTGCTAGTAGGCTGCTACAACTCCTCTTTTCCACCTCACATACGTCTTTCAAGTTGTGGCTTCTCTCCAAGAAGTTATGCCCACTCTAAGTTGTTGTTCTAGGTCAATCCACACCCCAAACTCGGCTCCTAGGCTCCTTGTTCTTACCTGCGGCCCTTCCTGTACAATTACCTCAGCCTTTCACCCCTCTGCCCAAGGAAGGTTAGACCTACAACCTACCTATACCAATAGTTATGTGTTGTGGCCTTCCTTCTAGAGAGAATCCTCACCAAAAGTATGCTTAAAACACCATGCAACCTCCATCAATTGATTCATCCTCCTCTCTGCTCAAACTCAGACTTGTAAGAGACAAAACAACCAAAAAAAATAGTCCCAAACAAGACTCGTCCGCCTTCTATTGAGCTCAGTTGCCTCGGATGTATCTTCTATGTGATGAATGCACACTTTGATGGTTCAAATGACTCTCAAGTTGCCTCATATTTATATACAAACATGAGGGCTACATGTGGTGTCAACAACTCTAATTTGGACACAAGTTGACCTGCTTTTTTTTCCCAAATTAAACTACATCCACATATATTAAATTCAAAAATTAATATCTCCACAAGGACAACTCAAAATTAGATGATTTTCATTGTGTTGGATTCATCTCAACATCCTCTATCATCTCCATCCATAACAAGTCCAAAAATCCTAATGGTTTCACACCCACATGCTTGGGTTCAAAGTCCACACCTTGGGCTCCAAGCCCACAATGCTCTATTGTGGTGCTCCAACCTCCAAACCCTGAACCCTAGGGCTTGGAGTACCTCCCAAACTAAAAAAAAAAAAAAAAAAAAAAACCACTTCCTCTTAGCGAGGGAGGTAATTACGAGACTAGGAAGTAACTCATCATCATCATCACTACTCGCAACACTCATCCAACTCCTGGTGCTTACAACTACAACAATCCTTGTAATATGAACTACTCCTCTCTTGGAAGTGTCACTTATTGGAAACTGCCTACTTCTTCTTCTTCTCCTATATCATTTTCCAATCCATTCATGATTCCTTTTTAGTAGCTATATGTTATAGACAAATTTGTGCCTTACAGCAACAAGCATGAATTGTCAATAATCCAAGGGATCCAAAGTTCCCTAAACATGATGTTCCTACCCCTAGAGGAACAAGGTCAGCAAACCAACAGCTCTCAGATCAGTTCTCCACCTGAAAACACTCAAAAACAAGCAATCCTGAAATCAAAGCAGGTGCTCCACTAGGCTTCTGTGCTGAAACACAACTCCTCCATGGTGTACCTGCGTTGCAAAGCAGGTAGAACAAAGGCCACCTGCGTTGAGCGAGTTTGGACATGTGGCACACTGAGTCATTGCTCTGGAATCTTCCAAAAATGACACTTGGATCAGGGATTTCGCCTTGTGATGAGTCAGAGGCTCTGTTTCTCCAAGTGGAAGCAAGGTTCTCCAAGTGGACTCAAGAACTGAAGATCAACTAAAGATTAACTGAAGAGAGAGAGGACACAAGGCAGCTACACATCAGTTGCAAGCTGACTCATCCTTTCTCAATTCATCTATATATTGAGCTCTCTCCTATGAGCTCAGGAGGGCTGGAATTTTGTGCAAAGTAATGATATGCTGTTGGTTTCACTATAGGACTATTGGGTGATTGTTTGAGAGAGGTGAAGAGGAGAAATTCTTTCTGCTGGGAGGTGTTGCTGGGTTGGAGCCTTCAATGGTTGTAATACTCTCAGAACCTTTACTTCTTCATTAATAAAAGCTATTGAGGTTCTTCTATGTGCTCTTGTTTCAATGATATATTGTGATGATTGCATGTTTGGTTTACACTAATCCATGAACCAGTTATGATTGCATGCCTCTTGTAGTTTCCTTCTTTGTTGTTTTGCAGGATCTCATTGTAGCTGGGCAAGCAAAAGAACAAGGAGTTAGGAGCAAGCGGCCAAAGAGAGGAGTTTGGATTCGACATTAAGCGCAAGGCAACGGTTAGTGCACTTCTCCATTCTCTTTTGCTTTCATAAAGAAGTAAACCTTAAGTAGTTTGTTTTACAGTTGTTGCTAAGGAACTATCACCCTTAGAGTGGGATAGGGTCATCCGAGTCGGATACTTTTCCCTACAACAAACTGGCGACTCCGCTGGGGATCGTATCCATTTGATTGTGTTTGTAGTATCTTGCTATTCATTTCCTGAACAAAAGAGTACCAAATCGAAAAGCTTTTGACTATATCGAAAGCGAAGTAGAGGGCAGCTACTCTAGCTCATTTCTGAGCAAGTTCATGATTTGAAGAGCTGATCTACAAGGATCCTTGTAAGCTCCTAGTGATAGCTTTTCACCTTCCTAATCATCCCTTTGAGTGTGCTTGACTGATTGCTTCTGATTTGAGCAAAAACTGTGCATTTTTTAGAAAATTATGACCCGGAAACTGTGAAAACGCAACTTTCGTTTTCCAAAGCAGGTAGTACACAGGCTACCTGCCTTGCAACGCAGGTCCCGAAGGGGCTACCTGCGCTGAGAGCCAGACTGGCTGTGCAGCACCTGCGTTGGCCCAATTTTGCCTAGTGCAGTTGGGGTTTCCTCCTTTTTCTTGCCTGTTTTCACTATAGATTTGGCTGCCAGTTACCAGTCTTGCACCTGTTCTGAAACCGATATTACTTGCCATCATTCCGCCTCTGTTATATAACGAAATTGTTCTTGTTCTTTGGTATTTCTTACATCATTTACAATTTCCCATAACGAAAGTGAACTAGTCTTACTTTGGCCTCTTAGATCTGAACCTGTGTTAGGCATTTTGCTGGTCTAAAGAGTTAGCTTGTTTGCTGTCCATAGCTGATTAGTCATTTACTTTCGTCATTATGGTTTGATTTCATGCATTTCCAGTGATTAAGCAAGTGAATCTTAAGGTGTCTTTTGATTTTGGACAAGCTTGTTTACTTTCGCTTTAAATCGAAATCAAAGTTATATAACAACTTTCTTTTTGTAACCCATCAACATTAAGAAAGGGAAAAGAAAATACATGCATTGTGCATTTTGCATTTGACTGTTTGCTTGACGATTTAGGAAAAATTTTGCATTTAGTGTGTGCTCTATGATCTGTGTGAAAAGATTTGCCTTTCTTTTCCCTCAGTAGTTAAGGTTTTCAAAGTTGAAAGATTGAAAAGTTTACTTCTCATCTTAGACTGCATTCAGGAATTTGCTACATACATCTCGTGGTGATCCTAAAAGGCAAACTGCTAAGCAAGATCAACATTAAAATAAATCCAATTTACATAACAACGCTTTGTAACATAACGCAAACAAATAGAGGTCTAGGTAGAGACGTGTTCCGGCGTCGTTAAACATAGTGACTGTCGATCTCTACGAAGGTGGGTGATTCCTCCTGAGAGTCGGTGGCACTAATACGGACTTGTGCTCCCACGTACCGTCGCGTATATATTGGGAGACCCCTATAGGAACAAAGCCTTTATCCATAGGAAGCCGTGTCGGCCGCCCTACTGATCGCGATGCAGTGAACACAGCATTCACGAAGATCGACCACCCGTACCGTAAAACGTATTCTGTGGTTTCGCGAAAAGTTTGGCACACCCTCTGCCTAGAACTCCAGAGAAGTTTCTTTTGGCCTTTTTCAAACTCTATAACTGAAAAAGTCCATCCGAGCATTTGTCACTTCGGGCTCGTTAATACATCAAAGGAGACTAGAGTCATCTTTAGCTTTTTCTCG
Source organism: Pinus tabuliformis (assembly GCA_031772625.1). Lineage (NCBI taxonomy): Eukaryota > Viridiplantae > Streptophyta > Pinopsida > Pinales > Pinaceae > Pinus > Pinus tabuliformis. The sequence goes on along the minus strand of CM062817.1, from coordinate 1,754,547,405 downwards.
ACTCTTAAAACATGAAAAAGCAAGTTTGTGTCTAAAAGCGTCGTTAATAAAATTTATTTTAAGCGGAACATAATCACCTCTTATTCCCACGTTGATCTTTCAGTTGAAAAGTATGGAGCCCACCAACCAAGGAAGTAACCTTGGTGGAAGTCCAAATCCCTTCTCCTCTTGGGGAGATGTTGGTGCGCCTCATATGGCCACATTGTCACTTCCAGGATTGACAATTGGCCTACCTGTATGGCTCTTTTCAACTAATGTAGTTCAAATCGCCACAAATCCTGAGCAGTCGAATCAACAGTCAGACCAGTCTAGAGCTGCCCACCAGCCTTCCACTTCTTACATTTCTTCCTCTGATCCTTCATCTTCACAAGGTAGAGCCGGCAAAAGTCAGCCTCCCATGGAGAAGAAGGAAAAGAAGAAGAAAGAAAAGAAGCAGAAGGGGCCTATGGCGAAGGCGACTGGGGGCAAGCAAAAGACATCTAACAAAAATCCACACACTGCACCGACCGGGCCTAAATCGCCATGTGTCATTTGCAAAGGGACCCACTTCCATCGTGATTGTCCTTGTATTCCCCGGATACTAAGGGACTGGTCCCCCAGGTTGCACAATCCGGTAGCATCAACCTCTGGTAGTCATGTTGATTGCAATCCATCAACTAGCGAGAGTGAAGGACGAAAAGGGAGACCAAGATCACCCTGTATGTTGTGTGAAGGCGATCACGCCATCCACCGATGTCCATTCTTAGATGAGGCAAAGAGAGTTTTGGAAGATCGTCCGGTATCACCGTTACGACTTCCTCTTGGATACCAAAAACTCGTGCCTAATCCCTCGATAGTTGAAAATCCAGCTGGCCCGCTCAAGTGGTCAGCTGAAGTGTCGGTCATTGAGAGTGAACCAACTGAATCCAGACCAGACGAAAGTCTAAAGGTCGAAACGGCAGTTGACCTGGTTCTTCCTTCAGAGGTTTCATCCTCAAATGACACCGTCGTTGAAGATTCATCTTCAAATGACACCCTCACTGAAGAGAATAAGGATGACACCGTCCAGATTCTTTTCATCAACACAGACTCTGATGAGCATCAGGGCAATGCGCCCATTCCTTTATCGCAGGAAGGAACATCGTCAGGGTCGTATCCGGCCGTGTATTCGGTCCCACCACCAAGCAACCTGGTTGTATCCTTTGATTGGAACCAACTAGGCAGACCCCGGTTACCAGCCAGTATACCATTCAGAATCATTGTCCAAATCTATAGAATGGTAATGGCTGGAACCATCATTGATGAAGGGGCATCTGTGAGTATCCTTTCCTCTATTTCTTGGAAAGCACTGGGTTCCCCGGTGCTTTTACCTGAGATGAGAAATCTATCGGGTTTTGATAAAGGAACCAGTCGCCCATTAGGGATTCTCCCCAATGTTCCCATTACATTGAGGAAGAAGACAGTTCATATGAATGTCATGGTCGTCCAAGGACCCTTGGATTATAACCTACTCCTTGGACGGGACTATATATATTGCATGGGAGCTATAGTCTCCTCACTCTTTAGAGTAATGTGTTTTCCACACGAAGGAAAGATGGTCAAGCTCGTAGACCAACTTTCATTTCCGGGATCTCACATCGCAAATAGTCAAATACCAACCCTGAATGGCTTATTCACTCAAGAAATGCCTCCACCCCCGGTTCTACTTCCCGATGAATGCGAGTGATTCGGAAGAAAGAACTGGGACCCAGGGGGCATGCACCCTGGCCTGCCTTGGGCAGAGGAAACCTTGGGTATAAAGTTGATTTCCGCAGAAGAATATGACTAGTCCGTACCCCGTCCGAAAGAAGGAAGAGAGGGTTGTTCTAGAATAAGATTCTTTTGTCAAAGTTATGTGAGCGAAAAGATCGTCTCCCTTTGTCTAAAAAAGTAGGCTCTCCTAAGGAGGAGATCCATTTGTGGCAGCAAGTAGCCACCATCTTTGAATGTCAAGCCTCACCCATTAAAACAATATGTTTTGAAGGATAAGTAGGGGCAGTCTTTAAAGAAAGAGATGAAATTGCTGCAACGAGTAGTCACCATCCTTAGCAACCTAATGATAGACATCGCCGGAAAAAGAGTTTAGTTTGCGGCAGCGAACAGAATCATTTTTCGGATAATAAGTAAGAGGAAGAACCTAGAAATTATACTTTATACCTGGGGGCATGCGAACCGTTTGGAGTGCAAGCACGGGACGACTATTTATTTTTTAAATTTTTAGGTCCTCCCTTTAAACCTGTAGGTCTAACCCGTTAAACTCGTAGGATTAGCCGTTTCCAGCTTGCATAAAGAAAGGATGTGGGGCAAAAGTTAAAACCTGCCAAATTGGAGTAACTAGTGAGGTATAGCTCCTTAAAAATGACTACCTCACCTGAGGCGTTTCTTGTATTATGACTGGTATGTTCGAGCAGTTTTAGCACACAGTTCATGCTCGTTAAAAAATAAACGCAAGGTCCGAGCAGTTTTAGCACAGAGTTCATGCTCGTTAAAAAATAAACATAAGTTGTGAGCAATCTTTCCCTAGAGTTCAAGCTCACCCAGAAAAAATGAACCGGTAAATAACCTTGGTAAATGTAACCTTTGACAGCCATATTAAAGCCCTTGGTCGTGTTCTTGCAGTCTCACCTCCATCCGTTCATTTGGCCAATCGTTCATCTCCATATGTTTGTTTACCCATTTTGAGGAACAGCTGCGAAGAGTGATTCCACTAAGCCATCCTTGTGACACTGCCGTGATTGGAATATTCCAACCTGTACCTGGAATCTGCTGATGCCCTGTTAATCACTCGTTCCTCGAAAGACGAGTCGTCTTTAAGCTCTTTTCACTGACTCGTAAAATATGAAAAGATTGCCGAGTTTTGGCCTTCCAGCTCGTTAAAGCGACCGGAAAGCTATCCCTCCTCTAGATTTTAATCTTTTTGGACCTGAGGGATTATTGCACAAAAAGATCGAGCGCTTGTTTTGTTCGGCTCGTTAAAGCAATCGAAAATTCATCCCTTCTGTATTGTTTTATACTTTTTCGGACTTAAGGGATTAGAAGACGAAAAAGGAATTTTGGAGTTAACTTTCCGTACCTTTTCAGACTCTCTAAAAATGAAAAGGACCGAGTTTTCCTTGTCGTTAGACTCGTTAAAATGATTAAATAGCGACAAACTTGTCTTTAGACGAGAACGAGTTTCCCTATCGCTAGGCTCGTTAAAACATAGCGATGGGCTTGCCCGAAGGGCAGGTTATAGAACAAGCATATGTTATCCTCCTCAAGCTTGACAAAAATAAAGAGGTACTGGTCAGCAATGACTGGGGAAAAATTGGGAGAACCTCACAGCATTAATGGTAGCAAGTCACTCTTGAACATGACACTTTGTCCTCCGTATCACATCGGGTTGGGTTGTTTCATTCACCGGTCTCATAACCATGGTCCTCGCCACACCATCCACAATTGGGGTAATGCTACCGATCCATCACGTCAGTGTCGTTATATGTTCAAGAGATGTGGTTCTGCAAAGAGTCAACCGTGTCCCATCCACTGCCATACATTATCCTTCATCCACTTCATGACCGCCACCCTGAATCATACATCACAGTTTGTTTTCACCTCATCACAATCACTAGCTCTGTTCCGTGTCACTGATGTGGGATTCATTAAGGCCCTCCTTTGACGGATCGCTCCTTGTCGACATCAGCTCATTATCCAAGGAGTTGATCTAGGAACAACCCCCTTCAGTACTTTGAAGCTTGCATGCCTCAATGGCAAGTTTCTCACTTCCGGCGACAGGTATACATCAATGACCTTCGACCAGAGGATTTTGCATGGTGGTCGACGCCAAGTCCTTTATTCCCACCATGTGAATTGTACTGCTGTACCTTGAGGGTCATCATCCTTATCGGTGATTCCTCTCGCGCTTGTTAACGGTTTACATCATTGGCCGGTAATCAAGCGATGTCTTTCCATGTTCGACTTCAAGAAATTCTCACATGGATCGACTTGTACATCGAGTGAAGATCTGAAGAGATTGAAGACCCCGGATCTAGTTTCATCCATCCGGGCTGCGATATATATTCAGGATATAAAGACATTTGATATGTACATCATTGCAGCAGATGATCATCCTTCTCAAAGGATGATAATTTCAGCAGAGAATTATCAGTCTACAATCAGACGATCGTCTGTTCTATGTACCAAAATGTATTTATAAAGCTGAGCATGGGAATGCCCGCCTCAGCTAGATCATGAAAATGTATGAAAAATAATGTATCGTATTGTATCTTATTACAGGACACTTCTCAGCAGATTGAATGAACTTCGGATCCTCTCAATAAAGCATTTCACCCGATAAACGACCTCATACTTTAGGGGGCATCTGTTATAGACAAATTTGTGCCTTACAGCAACAAGCATGAATTGTCAATAATCCAAGGGATCCAAAGTTCCCTAAACATGATGTTCCTACCCCTAGAGGAACAAGGTCAGCAAACCAACAGCTCTCAGATCAGTTCTCCACCTGAAAACACTCAAAAACAAGCAATCCTGAAATCAAAGCAGGTGCTCCACTAGGCTTCTGCGCTGAAACACAACTCCTCCATGGTGTACCTGCGTTGCAAAGCAGGTAGAACAAAGGCCACCTGCGTTGAGCGAGTTTGGACATGTGGCACACTGAGTCATTGCTTTGGAATCTTCCAAAAATGACACTTGGATTAGGGATTTCGCCTTGTGATGAGTCAGAGGCTCTGTTTCTCCAAGTGGAAGCAAGGTTCTCCAAGTGGACTCAAGAACTGAAGATCAACTAAAGATTAACTGAAGAGAGAGAGGACACAAGGCAGCTACACATCAGTTGCAAGCTGACTCATCCTTTCTCAATTCATCTATATATTGAGCTCTCTCCTATGAGCTCAGGAGGGCTGGAATTTTGTGCAAAGTAATGATATGCTGTTGGTTTCACTATAGGACTATTGGGTGATTGTTTGAGAGAGGTGAAGAGGAGAAATTCTTTCTGCTGGGAGGTGTTGCTGGGTTGGAGCCTTCAATGGTTGTAATACTCTCAGAACCTTTACTTCTTCATTAATAAAAGCTATTGAGGTTCTTCTATGTGCTCTTGTTTCAATGATATATTGTGATGATTGCATGTTTGGTTTACACTAATCCATGAACCAGTTATGATTGCATGCCTCTTGTAGTTTCCTTCTTTGTTGTTTTGCAGGATCTCATTGTAGCTGGGCAAGCAAAAGAACAAGGAGCTAGGAGCAAGCGGCCAAAGAGAGGAGTTTGGATTCGACATTAAGCGCAAGGCAACGGTTAGTGCACTTCTCCATTCTCTTTTGCTTTCATAAAGAAGTAAACCTTAAGTAGTTTGTTTTACAGTTGTTGCTAAGGAACTATCACCCTTAGAGTGGGATAGGGTCATCCAAGTCGGATACTTTTCCCTACAACACTATAGAAACACCCTTTCTCCCCATTGACCACGCACTCTTGTTGGGCTGCAATGTCTCCCTCTAAACCTGCAACCTTCCTCTAGAAATCGACTCCCTTTGAGCCTCTAGAACTTGTACCTGCCAATTTGAAGCCTGCACCTACACCTGCTTCTCTGGAACCTGCATCTAGTCCTCCTGCTTCTTCTTCCCATTATCCATAGGCTTTCCCATCAGCTTTTATAAACCATGCTCTAACTCCAATCACAACACCTTCGGAGCTAGAGCCTCTGGGTCCGAGTCTTGCCTTCCCACTCTAGAACAAGATCTCAAACCCCTTCTGCTCGATCACTAAGACAAATATCACACTATATATGAGTCCTAGTACAAACAATACATCTTGGACTCGCATCACCTATACTAACTCCATCCTGAATGTCATAACTCATGGTCCTCGGACCTCCTTCTGACTGTTGTCACCCAACACCATGTGCAACTTCAAGTCCCACTCAACTAGAGTCTCAAATACCTCTTGTGACCATGTCATATGTTTTTACACACCACTGTCCAAGTACCATGCAACCTCATCAATGGTACCCTGCGAGAAATGAGAGATCAAGGCAAATTCCCCCTCTTCTAACCTCCTGGTGAGAGCATCTATCCTAGCAAAAGTGGCAACACCGACGACCTGCTTCCATTTCTTCTTCTCATCATCTCCTGTCTTCTTCTTCATTGGACATCTTGATGAAAAATGACCCATCTTGCCATAGTTAAAACACTTGATCTTATTCAAGTCCTTCTTTTGCTTGCCCTTCATTCGTGCTGCAAGTTCCATGTCATCATTTGAAGCCTTCTTCTTTAGATGAATATGCTCATCTCGTAACTCCTCCTAAATGAAGTCGTCCGACAACCTATTCCAGTCTGGTAGCTTCTCTCTGGAAACTATCCCCTTGATGAAGGGCTTCCATTCCTCAGTGAACCCTTTCAAATCAATCCTCACCATATCATAATCTGAAATAGTCACACCGATGATATCAAGCTCATCTTTGACCTGAGACAACCTCATTAGATACGAATTCACTCCTTCACCCTTGCATCATCTCGGTGGACTTCAACTTATCCCCTAATAATAGTACCAAGTTCACATTCTTATTCTAGAACAAATTATAAAGAGGCATCCACATCTCATGTGCAGTGTTCTTCCTGGACAAATGAGGTACTAGGGGGTCCTTCACACCATCTAGGATGACCAATCTTACCTTTGTATCCAATTCCTTGTACACTTCCAACTCCTTAGGGTCAGTTGGCTTACTGATTTATTTCTCAACGAATTCCCATATCCTATTGACTTGCAAGACCAACTTGATCCTTTCCTTCCATGGGCTATAGTTGGACAACCCTTCCAACATATCCTCATACTAGAGACCAACCTGCATCTTCGACATTGTAGTGAGCCTTCACCTACGATGTGACCAACTCCCACTTAAGTTGTAATTCATTGTGCACTCTCTGATTTATTGTCCCTCAAAGTAGCTTTGATACCATGTTGTTTTTCCATGATACTGGTGTTTAGGATAGAATCTTAGATCATTGACGCTACCAAACCAAGAATCACAATGAAATTCTACTTTGCACAGTGAAACAATATAATGTAGTAAATCAATCACATGCACAGTAAGAGCAATATATGTAACCCAAATTTGTTATATTATCAACATATAATACAACTGTCTAAGGCTCTCGTACCGAGGATAATGGCCCTCAAATATCCAATGGTACAATAATACAAGATAAAATGATAGTCTCATTGATCTAGTGCACAATCACAACCTCTATGTTGTATCTCGTCTTGTCGGTCCATCACTCTCGATCTGCAACAATCACAACTCTGCCTTTATTAATGAACCAAGCCCATCTGGCCACTAAACACAGCTCCACCTTCTCTCAAGTTGATTGTAATTCTATCTACACATCAACACATCAAGACTCTATTTGAGTTGTTCACAACTCCATTTGTGAATAACTCTCTCTTCCCACTGCTGCTCCTTAGCTACTCAAGGGCTTATTCCCAGTATAGCCTTCCATTGTTGCTATATGAAGGCTAACATAGGGCAAAAGGGTTTCCACCTATCACCACTAAATGTTTCTTGTTCAATGATGAACACAGGCTCCAACAATATGCTCCTCTGGCTCGCCAAACCTTGAGCTCTAATCTACCTCTCCTAGTGGTCACCATAGTCCATCAAGGTGTCATATAGGCTATAAACCCTTCACTCAATCACGCAACAATCTAAATTCCTTCTTATCTGTTGCCCTAGGGCTAACTTGGACACCTACACGTTTCCCTCCACCAACCACAAGATTTCCAATGCCAAATACATGAACTAGCATTAAATCTCAACACAAATACATCACATACCTAGCATCATTGAGGGTTGGTGTCATCTACAACAAATCTATTATACCTAGTTAGTCCTGATAGTAGGCTGCTACAACTCCTCTTTTCCACCTCATAGACCTCTTTCAAGCTGCAGCTTCCCTCCAACAAGTTTTTCCCACTCTAAGTTATTGATATAGGTCAATCTGTACCCCAAACTCAACTCCTAGGCTCCATGTTCTTACCTATGGCCCTCCTTGTACAATCACCTCAGTCTTTTGTCCCTTTACCCAATGATGGTTAGGCCCACGACCTACCTATACCTACATTTTTTTGTTGTGGCATGTCTTCTAGAGAGAATCATCACAAAAAGTATGTTCAAAACACCATGCAACCTCCCTCAATTGATGTGGCCTCCTCTCTACTCAAACTTGAACTTGTAAGAGACAAAACAACCCAAAAATGCGGTCCCAACAAAGACTTTTCCTCCTTCTATTGAGCTCAGTTGCCTCAGATGTATCTTCTATGTGATGAATGCACACTTTGATGGTTCAAATGACTCTCAAGTCATCTCATATTTATACAAAAACATGAGGGCTACATGTGGTGTCAACAACTCTAATTTGGACACAAGTCGTCCTGCTCTTTTCTCCCAAATTAACCTACAACCACATATATTAACTTCAAAAATTAATATCTCCACAAGGACAACTCAAAATTCGATGATTTTCATTGTGTTGGATTTGTCTCAACGTCCTCTATCATTTCCATCCATCACATTTCCAAAATTCGTCATGGCTTCACACCCACATGCTTGGGTGCAAAGCCCACACCTTGTGTTGCGGGTGGGAACACCCTAGGGTCTTGAGTTGAAAATTCCAACAGAGCGGAGGGTAAACAACAACAAGAAATGTTGAGACAACCAATATAAATGTTTATTCTACTAAACTGGGAAGAAGTGTCCTTACCTGGAAGTCCTACGTTTGGGTAGATCCCATAGGGTGAAAACCCTCTACTTCTCCTGATGCCTTTCAAACCTGTAAATTATCCAAGCAAAGCATATACAACAATAGAAACGGAAAGCATATTCATGATATATACGTTAGATCGTATAAATAAATGAACTATTACACATTAATATAATATTTATAAACAAATCACAATATGGATCAATGCATAAACACGATTAATATCAGGAACAGAACATCATTTCTTTATTGATGTAAGCTACAAGAAATATGGAAAACTACAACCTGAGTCTTCCTCCAGCTCCAAGCGGAACCGTCCTCCGGATCTTTCCTTTCCCAGCCTCAGTGATCTTCCTCCATCATCATACACAAGGATATCACAAGAGGGATGAAGGATATCTCAAAAGAGGAAACAAGGGTTTCCTAAAGCTTTGGGGAGTGTAGGAGGCATAGGGATTTCGTCAGACTCGATTAGGGATCAATCAAATATAATATTAATATCTCATCTCTTCTCTCTTAAGGCCTTCCAATGGAGGTTTATTTATACTTCTCCAAATTAGTTCTTTCAGTTGGGAAACAGTTGGGCCACAGGCTATAGGAGGTGAGTAACAAGTAAAACTTGTAAACTCTACCCGAAATTAAGGAAATTTATTATTTTTAAGTGTTTTAACACATATACGTGGCTTGGGTATATACTAACCCGTGTGTACAAATCTCATAATGTATACGCTACTTGACTGTGTCGAACTAGTGTGTATACGCCCTTTCACCAGAGAGAACCCGCGTACAGATCTGAAAATAATTACTTATACCTTCGCTGCAATTTTCAACTTCAGATATACCCAGAACATAAGATATAAAGGATAAGACATGCGTTAGTATTCAGATCTATTCATGATCATACCATATAATGATAATTCATTTTAGTCTTCATGATCCCGGTCCATCAACCTTTATCAACTGCATAGGTGCCTCCTTGGTTCAGATCAAGCAAAGCATCACAAACCCATAACCAGCATACTAGATCTCACACTTCATCAAATATTCATCACTTGCACTCTTGCACCTCTTGGCCTAATGATCTTCTCCTTATATAGGTTTAGGCCTCTCTCAATACCATGGTCCAAAACCACGTAGAACCAATACCTTGGACCCAATACCTGGGGTCAACACTTCAGACCAAATACCATGGACCAATACCAAAATACCATGGACCAAATACCACAGACCAAAACTTAGATTCCCAACATGTACGCACCTTTCCTTCTGTAAACTTGTGTGTGTACGTATATGTGACTTGGTATATGGTGCACCCGCATGTATACGCATTTTTGTCATAGCACACCTGCGTATACCTCTCTGATCATTAATTCTTTGCTATTTACTAGTTGTACTATGATCTGTCATCTGAGTGAGTTGCCATCAAGGACAACACCTGTATCATATTTGTATCATAATGCCAATAATCTCCCCCTTTGGACTTGATGGCAACCACCACACCAAGTCACTCTCCCCCTTTGACATCAAGGGCAAAGGGTAGACCAAGATGTTCTTTCCCTTGGTATACCTTTTGTTGTCCATACTCCCCCTGAGTACCTGCTGAGATCTCTGATTGAGCTCCCCCTTTGTACATGCCAAGATGTACCAATCTGTCCATGCTGCCCCTGAGCACATGCAAGATTTGCAAAAGCATAACATGACTCTATACATACATCAATCTCCCAACGAAGAGGGAATACACCATTTTTTACTCATCCACCCAACCAAGTGGGGATATACCAAATGTTTATACATGACTCAAAAACAAGAAACATTACATCATCCATACCATGCATAGTGGGGTAACAAAATACATCATATGACTCATAAATATAAAGGACCTAAACAAGACCATGATAGTTATCAGCAGCTATCATACACCATAAGCATCTGTCACTAGCATCCAGACCTGTAACCTACAGTCCATTCTCTTGGTCAAGCAAGATGTGTCAATAAGCATCATCACCAAAGACTTCTAACCATAATGCCAACAATGCATTATTCGAATCATATGCTCCCCCTGAGCCTGTGCCAACCATCATATACCATGACTGAACCATTTCCTTAGTTTATTCTGCTGCTTTTTCTTCAGAGCTCCATATACGCGACTCTGCAGCCTATAACTCGTGTATAAACGCTACTTATCTTCATAATATCTGCGTGTGCAAATTGGAATATTGAAGGTCTACACTTTCAGTTTCCCCTGTGTCTATTATGTCAGCTAACTGAGTTATGCCACATCTTTCTGTCTCTAATTCTGTCTTCTTCAATACCTGGAATTGCGATGATGTATGATCCTCTTGCTTTGGAGTTCGAATTTTGCTCCTACATTCCCTTACTTTATGTCCAAACTTGTTACATGCATAACATCTTACATGTTTCATATTCCTCCTATAGCAGTCAATGGATTTGTGACCAAACATATTGCAAGCAAAACAATATCCCTTGAAGTACCTGGAGCGTGATGATCTTTCTGTGTGATGGTCTTGACCCATTTTGCTTCTGCATCTAGCTGCAATATGTCCAAAGTTATGACATACATAACATTCAACATTATTCATTTGAGGAAATAACCGACTATCACTTCCATAGTTAGGAGAAAAAGATCTTCTTTGAAGCATTTCTTTCCTTGGTTGTTGTTGGGGTTGACCATTTATCTCTTTGTTGATCATTTTAGATTTTGCATTAGAATTATTTTCCTCACCCTGTGAGCTAGGTTCACCTTCGACAATTTCATAAAAAGCAAGACTAGTTTTGATAGCAGGGGATCTTTGACTACTAAGAATATCATCGAAAATCTTAGCATTGTCTTGAAATCGTAATAGTTTATCCTTTTCTTCTAATTTACCTTTTAATATATTTACCTCAACCTGATGTTGTTCTTCCTTTTCCATATATTGCTTCCTTATGTTTTCTTCAGCTTTTCTTCCTTCTTCCACTTGTTGCCTTAATTCGAGCACTTCATGTTATTGTTCTTCAAGAGCTTCTTTATTCTACTTCTTTGATTCTTTAAGATCTCCTTTAGAGAGAGGATCTTAGATTCAAGTCTCTGAATTGTTATGCTTTGATCTTTTACTACATCCTGCAGCTGCTCCCTTACTATGGTTACTGTCTCCAACTGTTCTTTTAATCTGGTAACTTCTTCTATTTCTACATCCTTATTTTCATATGCCATGAGAAGTCTAATGTCTTCATCACTATTGGATGAGTCATTACTTTTATCATGAGTATAATAACTTCTATTACCTTCTTCAAACATCTTTTCTTTGTTATGAGGGCATCTAGCAGCGTAGTGACCAACTCTACCACAAGAAAAGCATTTGAAAGGTAGCTTACCTTTGAACCTTCCAAATCCCCATTCAAGATTCTTGACAAAATTTACCTCATATTCTTCTTCTGAAATGTATCCTAATTCACTGAGTTTTTCTTTTCCATTTGCTGATACTTTAAATGCAACTTCTCTCATATCTGATGGTCCTCCTTTTCTCATCTCAAAAGCAGTTAAGATTCCGTGAAGTTGTGTCATAGTTATTTTCTACAGATCCTCCTTTTCTTCTATGGCAGACACTTTGGATTCAAATTTAGTAGACAAGGATCTCAAAACATTCTCAACTAAGACAACTTCCTTAATTTCTTCATCCAGATTTCTCATACAATTGAAAATCTCATCTATACGCAAGAAGTAATTAGATATGCTTTCATTACTATACATCTTAAGAGTTTCATACCGTATTCTGAGAGTTTGAAGCTTAGCATGTTTTACTTGATCATCTCCTTCGTAGCTTAGAATGATTTTATCCCATATTTCTTTAGCTGATTTGAACTGCATGACCTTGACAAATTCTGATTGTGACAAACTTCCCAATAAGATAGTAACAGCTTTGGCATTGAGTTCATATTGCTTTCTATTTGTCGTATCTGTAGGAGTTGCTAATGGATATCTATATCCTCCTTCCACGATTCCCCAAACATCTGTTCCAAGTGGTTGTAGATATGTTGTGTTTCTTATCTTCCAGTAGACAAACTTGCTCCCATCAAAGATTGGTGGTCTGATGGATCCCTCTCTTTCGTGATTACTCATCCTGATGGATCTTCCTTCAAGCGATCAAGCTTCTTTTGAAGGACCTGCTCCGATACCAATTGTTGGAAATAATACTAAGGGGGGGGGGGGGGATGAATCAGTATTAGCAATTTAACAATTTTTCATTTCCATAACCAGATTGATATACGCTACTTTTGTTAATTAAACCTACATATATACACAAATGTGTTTAGAGAAAACAGCGTATATCTTGTAAACTTCTAATTTAGTTAGCTGATCTTAATCTGTGTATCAGAACCATAAAACAGTAATCAAGTGCAGTAAACAGTACAGACAATCACACACATGAACACAAGATATCAGGTGCATAGCTAGATCTGAATCAAGGAGGAACCTGAGCGCTAGAAGAAGGATAAGTTCTATTGATGGGTCAAGATCTTAAGGCTTGAAGAGAAGTATCTTTGTGTGATTTTGATCTTTTATATTTGGCGCATGTCTTGATCTGTAAATCTGATGATCTGGGTATAACTGATGTCTGAATAGTTGAAAAGGATAAATTATCTTTTACATATCTATACGCAGGTTCAGCATAGCAAAGGCGTGTATACACACTGGTTCAGTAATTCAAAACGGCGTATACACAGGTTTGCCTTAATATAGCAGCATATGCACGTAGGTTCTACTTATTGAAGTAGCGTACGTCTCATAAGATATGTTTTAGCTACTTTTGTTTATTGCTGCAATGTTCTGGGTTCAAGATTGGTTTCTGGTTACTGTTACTGTATTCTGGTTATAGCATTCAGAGAAGTGAGTGGTTGATTCAGTTTTTGGTTGGTGAAAAGGAGATTGGTTGATGTAGATATATTTGATATTTGATTGATGTTATTGATGGATCCAGTCTGAAAATTTATGAAACATGGTCCTTGGAAGAAAAGAGAAGGTTGTAGCCTTCTGTAGGTCAGCACCTATGTACTAGTACATTAGCTAGTACAAGATCTAAGGGGGTAGTAACTCCCTTCCAGGAGAAGCTAGAGAACGAGAGAAGGTGGTAGCCTTCTGCAGGTAGAAGCCTGCATACTGGTATAAGACTACACCAGTAAAGATCATTCTAAGCTGAAGCAGAATATGTGGCTCCTGCATCTTGCTGCACACAACTCCTTTGGATGATGCAAACATTGCAAGACATTCAAATAACTTGTACTCCACCTATCTCCATTTTATGTGATAATACAAGTGCAATTAGTATCTCAAAGAATCCAGTCATGCATTCAAAGATCAAGCACATGTTGGCATTATGAGACAAGTGTTGTCCTTGATGGCAAATCACACTGATAACAAATCATAGTGCAGAAGGATAGCAGCAAGGAATTGATGATCAGTCTACAAGTATGAAGAAAAATATATACACGTTGGTTCGCTATATACCAAGTCGCGTGTACACGCTGGTTGGCTTCAGTAAAAGCGCGTGTATGTGGAAAACTTATCCTTGGTCCACGGCAGTTATTCCTTGGAAGTTGTGCCTATGGTTTTGGACCTTGGTGTCTCGACGGACGTGTTGATCCCTAGTTTTGAAGATGATGGTATTGGATTTCTATGGTTTTGGCTCTTGGTATTGAACAAGGCCTAAGGCTATATAAGGAGAAGGAAATCATTAGGCAAGAGTATCTGAAATGTCTTGAATATCTGATGAAGTATTAGATCCAGTATGCAGGTTATTGGTTGATGATGTATTGCTTGATCTGAGCTAAGGAGAGATCTCATCAGTTGATGGAGAACAAGATCTAAGGAGAGATCGGGATCAAATGGTTTGAAATGAACTATCTTTATATAGTTGATTATGCGTATTTCTAGATCCGCATGATTGACGCAATATTATGTTCTGGGTATAACTGATGTCTGGTACAGCTGCAAGTTATGAAAAATTATTTTTAGATCTGTACGCAGGTTGTCTTCGGTAAAACCGCGTGTATACGCGGGTTGCCTTCATTGAAGTAGCGTATATCTTTTGGAGCTTGATTTTTTGGGTTGCAGCTGGGTCTGACGGTTATTGCAGAGTTCTGTAGTCTGCTTTGTGTTCTGGTAACTGGGTTTGACAGGGTTTCAGTGGTTCAGTGATTCAAAGATTGTTGATGTGAGTATTGGTTGTTTTGTAATCTGCTATGAAGGTTGAATGAATTGTGGTCTTCAGATTGTAATATTGTGCTTCAGGAATATCCAGTCTGAAAATGTATGAAAAGTGGTACCTGAAGGAAAGAAGATTGTAGGCCTGCACCTACGTACTAGTATCTTAGATAGTACAAGAGCAAAGGGGGTTGAAGCTCCCTTCCAAGGAAGTTTGGAGAACGAGAGAAGGTTGAAGCCTTCTGCAGGTTGTAGCCTGCGTACTGGTATAAGGCTGCACCAGTACAAAAGATTGTAAACTGAAGTTCTTATTAAAGAAAGATAGAGACGACTTGCAGCAGGTGGTTTTCACCCACATTGGGTTTCCACCTTATATCATGGTGTTCATGTGTGTGGCTTTTGTGTGATGATCTGTTCTGTTATACTTTTTACTCTTAATATGGTGAATAATGACCTGATGCACTTAACTGAAGATAAACTAACTGAATTATAAGTTTTCTGGTTATACGTTGTTTTCTTTAGACACAGTAGCGTGTACACGCTGGTTCACTTAACTGAAGTAGCGTATATGTTTCTGAGCATTGAAAAAGTTTTATTGATCTGATAATATTGATTCACCCCCCCTCTCAGTATTATTTCCAACAATTGGTATCAGAGCAGGTCCTTCAGAGAAGCTTGATCGCTTGAAGGTAGATCGTTCATCATGAGCAACTACGAGAGAGAAGCATCAATCAGGCCACCGGTTTTTGATGGGACAAACTTCAATTATTGGAAGGTAAGAGTTACTGCCTATCTTCAATCTCTTGGTACAGAAGTTTGGGACATCGTAGAAACAGGCTACGCTTTTCCTTCAGCTACTCCTACAGATGCAGCTGAGAAAAAGAAGTATGAAACAAATGCGAAAGCAGTCAGTACCCTATTAGGATGTATATCCCAAACGGAATTCATGAAGGTAATGCACTACAAATCTGCAAAAGAGATATGGGACAAAATTGTCACGAGCTATGAAGGAGATGAACAGGTAAAGCGTGCTAAACTTCAAACTCTCAGGATTCAGTATGAGACTCTCAAGATGTATAATGATGAAAGTGTGGCTAACTATTTTCTTCGGGTAGATGAGATCGTTAATTGTATGAAAAATTTGGGTGAAGAAATAAAAGAGGCTATAGTGGTTGATAAGGTTCTAAGATCATTGTCCCCCAAGTTTGAATCTAAAGTATCTGCAATAGAAGAAAAGGAAAATCTACGAATTCTTACTATGTCTCAGCTACATGGAATTCTAACTGCTTATGAAATGAGAAAGGGAGGTCCATCAGACAGAAGAGAAGCTACTTTCAAGGCATCAGGGAAAGAAGATTATTATGAAGCAAGCCATGTCCCAGAAGAAGAGGAAGAAGAATCAAATTTTGTCAGAAATCTTCAAAGGGGTTCTGGAAGGTTCAGAGGTAAGTTACCTTTTAAATGCTTTGCTTGTGGAAGAGTAGGTCATTATGCTGCAAAATGTCCTTATAAGGATAAAGGAAAGGAACCTGCTAGATGGAACAAGAAACAGAGTGCAAATAAGAAAAGCTACTACACTCATGAAGATAGTGATGGTCTATCGAATAGTGATGAAGATGAACGAGGTAATGAATATAAGTTGTTAATGGCATTTGAAGATGATGATTATATGGATGCTATAGATGTGGATAACCTTTATGATGAAATTACTAGACTCAAGAGATGTATAGAAGAAAAGAATATGATCATTGATACTCTACAATTTCAAATTGATGAAAAGGAAAAACATCTTGAAAAACTAGAAGGTGAAATTGTTGGTCTTAGAAAAGAGATTGAGAAAACAAAAGCTATTAATCTTAAATTTGTTAAAGGATCTGAAACCTTGGATGAGATTATCAATGTGCAGCGATCTCCTCTGATCAAGACAGGTCTTGGATATAATGGAGAAACATATCAAGCCTCTACCTCTAAAAGTTATCTTGATGCAGCAAGGAAAAGCGAGCAAAGGCCAAATAAAAGTAATCAGGTGAATCAGGGACAGTTTACCTCAAGAACAAATAAAGACCATCAAGAAATTTGGGGACAAACTGCCTTAAGGACAAACAGAAGCTACAATCAGCCACAGGTAAAATCTTCCCAATTTGCTCCAAGAATAAATAGAAGCTACAATCGGTTGGATGATAGAACTAATTATCGCAGAATTTTCTTTAATGGCCAATGCTTTTCTTGCCATAACTTCGGTCACAAAGCAGCTCAATGTGTTGCATACAATACAATCATGACTAGAGAAGCTCAAAAGCAAGGGAGAATGACTGAAACCATGAAAAGGACTTATAACAACTTTTCGGTTCTTGAAAATGAAGTTAAATGCTCTATTTGTAATAACTTTGGTCATGAAGACTCTGAATGCAGGAGCAGGTTCCGGAAGACAATTCAGAAGGAGCAAAACTCAAATGTCAGAACATGGAGAATAAAGGAACCACAACCAGAAAGATGTGGGATAGCCTTTTATGCAGAAGGTCAAGAAAGTCTATGGTACATTGATAGCGGATGTTCGAAGCATATGACAGGGGACAAAGAAAAGCTTGAGTCATATACCGCATTAGAAAAGGGGAAGAAAGTTTCTTTTGGAAACGATATCTCTGCAGCCATAAAAGGAAAAGGTGTGACTCCATTGAAAGAGAAGGTCAAAGCTGGAAATGTTTTGTATGTTGATGGATTGAAGCATAATCTTCTGGTGTCAGTCAGATGTGCGATCAAGGAATAGAGGTAATATTTAGATCAAATGGATGTTGTGTTCATGATCTTGATATAGGTAAAACAGTGATCAAAGGAAGAAGGACTCCAAATAATCTATACATATTTGAAGAAGGACCACAACAATGCTATTTGAGCAAGGATGATGAACACTAGCTATGGCATCGAAGGTTGGGGCATCTAAGCTTTTCACAAATAAGGAAAGCATGCAAATATCAGGCAGTTCGTGGTCTTCCAGATATCAAAATTCCAGACAACACTATATGAAAATCTTGTCAGTTTGGAAAGCAAACCAGAACTAACTTTCCAGAGAAGGAAGGATAAGCTAGCATGCCTCTTGAGCTAGTACATACAGATACATGTGGTCCATTCAGAAAAAGAACACCTCGAGGAGAAGAATACTTGATATTATTCATTGACGATTTCTCCAGGTTTGTCTGGTTAGGACTTATGAAGCACAAAGATGAAGCATTCGAAAAATTCAAATCCTTCAAAGCCTTGGTTGAAAATGAATCAGGACACAAAATTAAGTGCCTCAGATCTGACAGAGGTGGGGAGTTTACCTCAAACGAATTTTTCGATTTCTGTTAAGAACATGGGATAAGAAGAGAATTCTCTACAGCTAGAACTCCTCAGCAAAATGGGGTGGTGGAAAGAATGAACAGAACAATCCAACAAATGGCTCGTGCTATGCTTGATGAATCAGGTACTCCCGCAACTTTCTGGGGTGAAGCTGCACATGCTGCGGTTATTATTCTTAACAAAACAAATGTCCGAGTAAACAGCACTCAAACACCTCATGAGCTCTGGAGTGGTGAGACTCCTTCGGTGAAGCACTTCAAAATATTTGGGAGCAAATGTTATATTAAGAATACTGATGAGCAACTTGGCAAACTTGAACCAAGAGCAGATGAAGGCATTCTTCTTGGTTATTCTCCACATAGCAAAGCATACAAGTGCTACAATAAAAGACTTGGCAGAATTGTTGACAGCATTGATGTAGTGGTTGATGAGAAGGGATATATTCCTAGGCAAGTTCATCATGAAGACATTGAAGAAGATGAAGGCTACACTCAAAGGCAGAATGATGAAGAAGAAGAACCTCAAGAAGAACCAGAGGAGCAGGCAAGAATAGAAGAGAAGACTCCATCCAGATATGTTCAAAAGAATCATCCAGAATCTCAGATTGTGGGGCAGAAAGAAGCAGGAATACAAACAAGAAGAAGAATTGCAGAAGCTTCAAGCTATTTGGCATTACTCTCTTCCACTGAACCACAAAATTTGAAAGAGGCATGCAAAGATGAATGTTGGGTCAAAGCAATGGATGAAGAACTTGAGCAGATCGAAAAGAACAACACTTGGGAACTGGTTCCTAGAACAAAAGATAAGAATGTCATAGGGACAAAATGGGTCTTCAAGAATAAATTGAATGAAAATGGAGAAGTAATTAGAAACAAGGCCAGACTTGTTTGTAAAGGGTATGCGCAGCAAGAAGGGATAGATTTTGAAGAGACCTTTGCTCCTGTAGCAAGACTTGAGGCCATCCGAATGTTCCTTGCTCTCTCAAGCTTTCAAAACTTCAAGGTATTTCAAATGGACGTGAAATCAGCGTTTCTGAATGGAGACTTAGAAGAAGAAGTATATATTGAGCAGCCAGATGGTTTCATTCTTGGGAATGATCCAAACCTTGTATGCAAATTAAAAAAGGCTCTCTATGGTCTCAAACAAGCTCCAAGGGCTTGGTACTATCGATTGGACAAATATCTTCACCAACAAGGCTTTTCAAAAGGATCAGCAGATAGCAATCTCTATATAAAAATTGAAAATAACAAATTGCTAATACTTGTTGTTTATGTAGATGATATTATCTTTGGCAGCAATGAAGAGACTATGAGTCAAAACTTTGCCTTGGTTATGCAGAAAGAATTCGAAATGTCACTACTTGGAGAATTGACATACTTTCTTGGATTGCAAATCCAACAAAATGAAGGAGGCATCTTCTTGTCTCAAACCAAGTACCTCAAGCAGATCTTGAAGAAGTATGGCATGGAAGATTCAAAGCCAGTATGTACACCCATGGTTACAGGATGCAGCCTCAGTGCAAATGATGAATCAGCAGCAGTTCATCAACCAACTTATAGATCCATGATTGGGAGTTTGCTTTATTTGACAGGTACCCGACCAGACATCATGCATGCAGTCGGAATAGTTGGGAGATTTCAGGCAAATCCAAAGGAGACTCATCTTCAGGCAGTGAAGAGAATCTTCAAATATCTTCAAGGGACACAAAATTATGGATTATGGTATCCTAGAGATACAGATCTCACACTTCATGCTTATACAGATGCAGATTGGGCCGGAAGCGTGGATGACAGGAAGAGCACAAGTGGTGGTGCATTCTTTATGGGCTCCAGATTAGTATCTTGGTTCAGCAAGAAACAGAGTTCGATTGCCTTATCTACAGTTGAAGCAGAATATGTGGCTGTGGCATCTTGTTGCACACAACTTCTTTGGATGATGCAGACCTTGCAGGATTTTCAAATCACTTGCACTTCACCAGTCTCTATCTTATGTGATAATACAAGTGCAATCAGCATTTCAAAGAATCCAGTCATGCACTCAAAGACCAAGCACATACCAATCAAGTACCATTTTCTTCGGGAACAAGTGCTTGAGCAGAAGGTCAAGTTGGAGTATGTTCCTTCTAAGGAACAAGTTGCTGATATTCTCACAAAACCACTGCCCAGGGAAACTTTTGAATATCTCAGACAAAAGCTGGGAGTAGTTGATGCTTCATCCTGCTGTTGAAGCTTGTCTGTTCTACAGAAAATTTGGTATACGCAAGTTACGTAAGGGATATCCGCGTATATACGCAGATTTGTGCTGGGAAAGTCGCGTGTATGGTGTACGCGTGTTGCAGAAAGCATATCCGCGTGCATACACCGTTTTCTGCAGGAGAAGTCGCGTATATGGAGTTCTGAATAGCAAGGGCAGACTCTAGTCGGAGAAGGTCTGAGATGGGTATGCCAGAATTCTTCAGGCACAGGTTCAGGGGGAGCAGCAGGCACAGGTTCAGGGGGAGCAGATTAAAGTCTCATAAAGCATTGTTGGCATTTAGATGCTTTTGGTTCTAGTACACAACTGTTGTTGGTTTCAGGAGAAGGAGCTCAGAAGGAAATCTTGGTTGCTGATCTAAAAGATGTGTATCAGATGCTGCTTGTGACTTTCATAAGTCTTGGTCTAGATGTGTTGTCTCTATGTCATGTATCTCTTCTGTGATATCTCTTTTATGGTGTCAAGGTCATGTAACGGCCTATGTTGGTTTCCCCACTATGCCTGGGATGAATGATGTAATATAATTGGTTGTTTCTGATGTATCCCCTCTTGGTTGGGAGTATGGATGTATGTATTGAGTCTTTTGGTAATAGGAAGGTCCCTTATGGTGTATAAGTCTTGGTTCCTTTGAAGAACATCTTTTGTAGATCTTGCCTACAGTCAGAGGAAGCATGTTTCAGCACAGCCAAGCAAAGATATCAGCATGTACTCAGGGGGAGCACAGCCCTTTGCCCTTGATGACAAAGGGGGAGAGTGATTTGATTTGGTATTGTTGCCATCAAGTCCAAAGGGGGAGATTGTTGGCATTATGAGACAAGTGTTGTCCTTGATGGCAAATCACACTGATAACAAATCATAGTGCAGAAGGATAGCAGCAAGGAATTGATGATCAGTCTACAAGTATGAAGAAAAATATATACATGCTGGTTCGCTATATACCAAGTCGCGTGTACACGCTGGTTGGCTTCAGTAAAAGCGCGTGTATGTGGAAAACTTATCTTTGGTCCACGGCGGTTATTCCTTGGAAGTTGTGCCTATGGTTTTGGACCTTGGTGTCTCAACGGACGTGTTGATCCCTAGTTTTGAAGATGATGGTATTGGATTTCTATGGTTTTGGCTCTTGGTATTGAACAAGGCCTAAGGCTATATAAGGAGAAGGAAATCATTAGGCAAGAGTATCTGAAATGTCTTGAATATCTGATGAAGTATTAGATCCAGTATGCAGGTTATTGGTTGATGATGTATTGCTTGATCTGAGCTAAGGAGAGATCTCATCGGTTGATGGAGAACAAGATCTAAGGAGAGATCGGGATCAAATGGTTTGAAATGAACTATCTTTATATAGTTGATTATGCGTATTTCTAGATCCGCATGACTGACGCAATATTATGTTCTGGGTATAACTGATGTCTGGTACAGCTGCAAGTTATGAATAATTATTTTTAGATCTGTACGCAGGTTGTCTTCGGTAAAACCGCGTGTATACGCGGGTTGCCTTCATTGAAGTAGCGTATATCTTTTGGAGCTTGATTTTTTGGGTTGCAGCTGGGTCTGACGGTTATTGTAGAGTTCTGTAGTCTGCTCTGTGTTCTGGTAACTGGGTTTGACAGGGTTTCAGTGGTTCAGTGATTCAAAGATTGTTGATGTGAGTATTGGTTGTTTTGTAATCTGCTATGAAGGTTGAATGAATTGTGGTCTTCAGATTGTAATATTGTGCTTCAGGAATATCCAGTCTGAAAATGTATGAAAAGTGGTACCTGAAGGAAAGAAGATTGTAGGCCTGCACCTACGTACTAGTATCTTAGCTAGTACAAGAGCAAAGGGGGTTGAAGCTCCCTTCCAAGGAAGTTTGGAGAACGAGAGAAGGTTGAAGCCTTCTGCAGGTTGTAGCCTGCGTACTGGTATAAGGCTGCACCAGTACAAAAGATTGTAAACTGAAGTTCTTATTAAAGAAAGATAGAGACGACTTGCAGCAGGTGGTTTTCACCCACATTGGGTTTCCACCTTATATCATGGTGTTCATGTGTGTGGCTTTTGTGTGATGATCTGTTCTGTTATACTGTTTACTCTTAATATGGTGAATAATGACCTGATGCACTTAACTGAAGATAAACTAACTGAATTATAAGTTTTCTGGTTATACGTTGTTTTCTTTAGACACAGTAGCGTGTACACGTTGGTTCACTTAACTGAAGTAGCGTATATGTTTCTGAGAATTGAAAAAGTTTTATTGATCTGATAATACTGATTCACCCCCCCTCTTAGTATTATTTCCAACAGCACATACCTATCAAATATCATTTTCTACTGGAACAAGTACTTGAACAAAAAGTCAAATTGGAGTATGTTCCCTCCAAGGAATAGGTTGCTGATATATTCACTAAACCATTGCCCAGAGAGACATTTGAATACCTTAGATAGAAGCTGGGGGTAGTTGATGCACCATCTTGCTGTTCACACTTATCTGTTTCAGAGAACAGTGGTTGTACGCGAGTTTCATGAAGCGTATCCACGTACATACGCTAGTTTCTGTGGATACACTCACGTATATGTTGGTTTGAAGAATATCAGTAGGCTCGACTCAGAATGAAAAGAGTCTGATATGAGTCTGACAGTGATCATATGGCACAGCTTCAGGGGGAGCATATACTTCTAATAATGCATTATTGTCATTATCTTAGAAGATCTTGGTACAATTTCACAATTGTTTTTTATTCAGGTGGAACAGGTGCAAAGGAAGATCATGGTTGTTGGTCTGGATGGTGATTGACAAATGCTGTTGTTGATAGTCGTTGATGACTATCATAGTCTTATCTTAGATATTTGGTCTCTATGTCATGTATTTCTTTTATGATCAAGGTCATGTAACGACCTATCTTGTTTCCCCACTATGCCTGGGATGGATGATGTAATATCATGTGTAAACTTTTGTTGTATCCCCACTTGGTTGGGTGCATGAGTCAAACTTGGTATTTCCCCACTTGGTTGGGAGATGGGTATATGTATGAGTCTTTGGTGATAGGAAGGTCATTTATGATGTATAGAGTCATGTTCTTCTTGTCGAAAATCATTTTGTAGACCTTGCTTACAGTCAGGGGGAGCACACTTCAGCAGAGCAGAGATTTCAGCATGTACTCAGGGGGAGCATAATTCTTTGCCCTTGATGAAAAAGGGGGAGAGTGACTTGGGGTTGCCAGCAAGTCCAAAGGGGGAGATTGTTGGCATTATGACACAGGCTTGGCACTATGGCACAGGTATTGTCCTTGATGGCAACTCACTCAGCAAATCACTCAGATGACAGTTCAGGCTCACAGGCTCTTAGAATAAAGGAAAAGGAGGTATATGCAGGTTCTCATTGATCAAGCAGCGTATACACGCGGATTCACAGACCAAAATATGCATATGCATATACACGCACTTTCACGTACAGAAAAGCGTGTACAGTTTGGTTTTTGGTCCTTGGTATTTGGACCATGGTATCTTGTCCAAAGTGTTGAACCTACGTATTTGTTCTAAGTGATTTTGGACCATGGTATTGAGTATGGCCTAAGACTATTAAAGGGGAGGGAGATCATTAGGCAAAGGCACTCAAGGATTGAATATCTTATGAAGAATAAGATCTAGAATACTGGTCACTAGGTTATGGTGCATAGCTGGATCTGAATCAAGGAGGAACCTGAGCGCTAGAAGAAGGATAAGTTCTATTGATGGTTCAAGAACTTAAGGCTTGAAGAGAAGTATCTTTGTGTGATTTTGGCCTTTTATATTTGGCGCATGTCTTGATCTATAAATCTGATGATATGGGTATAACTGATGTCTCAATAGTTGAAAAGGATAAATTATCTTTTACAAATCTGTACGCATTTTCAACATAGCAAAGGTGCGTATACACGCTGGTTCGGTAATTCAAAATGGTGTATATGCAGGTTTGCCTTAATATAGAAATGTATGCACCCAGGTTCTACTTATTGAAGTAGCATACGTCTCATAAGATATGTTTTAGCTACTTCTATTTATTGTTGCAATGTTCTGGATTCAGGATTGGTTTCTGGTTACTATTACTGTATTCTGGTTACAACATTCAAAGAAGTGAGTGGTTGATTCAGTTTTTGGTTAGTGAAAAGGAGATTGGTTGATGCAGATATATTTGATGTTTGATTGGTGTTATTGATGGATCCAGTCTGAAAATTTATGAAATTTGGTCCCTAGAAGAAAAGAGAAGGTTGTAGACTTCTGTAGGTCAGCACCTACGTACTAGTACATTAGCTAGTACAAGATCTAAGGGGGTAGTAGCTCCCTTCCAGGAGAATCTGGAGAACAAGAGAAGGTGGTAGCCTTCTGCAGGTAGAAACCTGCGTACTAGTATAATACTGCACCAGTACAAGATCATTCTAAGCTATGAAGGATATGATTAGGTAAAACATGCAAAACTACAATCTCCCATAATTCAATATGAAATTCTTAGAATCCACAATGATGAATGTGTGGCTAATTATTTCTTACGTATAGATGAGATTTTTAATCGCATGAAAAACTTGGGTGAAGAAATAAAAGAAGTCACTTTAGTTGAAAAGGTTCTAAGATCTTTGTCTTCTAAGTTTGAATCAAAAGTTTCTACCATAGAAGAAAAGCAGAATCTTCAGAGTATTACCATGTCACAGCTGCATGGAATCCTAACTACTTTCGAAATGAGAAAAGGGGGTCCATCAGACATGAGAGAAGCCGCATTCAAAGCTTCAGGAAAAGGAGAATACAATGAGTCAAGACATACGTCAGAAGGAGAGGAAGAATCAAACTTTGTCAAGAACCTTCAACGAGGTTCTGGAAGATTCAGAGGTAAGCTACCTTTCAAATGCTTTGCTTGTGGGAGAGTCGGTCACTATGCAGCCAAATGTCCTCATAAAGATAAGCTTGATAAAGGTAAGGAACTAGTTAAATGGAATAGAAAACAGAACATAAGTAAGAAGAGCTATTATACACATGAAGACAGCGATGGACTTTCAAATAGTGATGAAGATGAACATGGTAATGATTATAAAATTTTGATGGCTTTTGAAGATGATGATTTCTTGGATGCTATAGATGAAGATGATCTCTATGAAGAAATTTCTAAACTTAAAATTTGTTTAGAAGAAAAGTGTATGATTATAGATACTCTGACACTCCAACTTGCTGAAAGGGAAAAACACAATGAAAAGTTAGAATGTGAAATTGTGGGACTTAGAAAAGATATTGAGAAAACAAAAGCTCTTAATCTTAGATTTTCTAAAGGATCTGAAACTTTAGATGAGATTATCAAAGTGCAGCGTTCTTCTCTAATCAATACAGGTCTTGGATATACTAAAGAAGCATCTCAAGCACAAAAGCCATCCACCTCCAAAAGTTATCTTGATGCAGCAAAGAGAAGTGAACAGGTCGACAATCGTCAGCAAAGGCATAAAGTGGATCACCAGGTAAATCGGGGTCAATCTAGTTCAAGGATGAACAGAAGATACAACCAACCACAGGTAAATCATTCTCAATTTGCCTCAAGAATGAATGTCAATGGAAACTACAATCACCTGGTCGGTAGATTTGATAATCGCAAGAATTTCTTTAATGACCAATGTTTCTCATGTCATAACTTTGGACACAAAGCTGCTCAATGTGTTGCCTACAAGACCATCATGACTAGAGAAGCACGAAATCAAAGGAGTGTGACTGGGATCATGAAGAGGACCTACAATAACTTTTCTGCGCTTGAAAATGAAATAGAATGCTCTATTTGTAACAACTTCGGTCATGAAGATTCTGAATGCAAGAGTAAATTTCGGCAAACATCTCAGAAGGAGCAAGCTTCATTGGGTCCCAAAACATGGAGAAAGAAGGAACCACAACCAGAAAGATGTGGTATAACCTTATATGCGGAAGGATAGGAAAATCAGTGGTACATCGATAGTGGATGCTCGAAACATATGACAGGTGATAAAGAAAAACTTCAGTCATATAGTGCCTTAGAAAAGGAGAGGAAGGTCTCATTTGGAAATGACACACCTACACTCATAAAAGGTAAAGGCTCTGTTCTTCTAAAAGAAAAGGTCAAAGCTAGAAATGTTATGTATGTTGATGGCTTAAAGCATAATCTATTGAGTGTAGGTCAAATGTGTGATCAAGGAAATGAGGTAGTATTTCAATCAAATGGATGTATTGTTCGTGAGCTTGATACAGGAGAAACAGTGATCAAAGGCATGAGAACTCCAAATAATCTATACATACTCGAGGGAGGACAGCAATAATGTTATCTAAGCAAAAATTATGAACATTGGCTATGGCACAGAAGATTGGGGCATCTAAGCTTCCCTCAGATAAGGAAAGCATGCAAATATCAGGTTGTTCACGATCTTCCTGACATCAACATTCCAGACAATACAATATGCAAATCATGTCAGTTTGGTAAACAAACCAGAACACACTTCCCTGAGAAGGAAGGATCAGCTAATAAGCTACTTGAACTTGTCCATATTGATTTTTGTGGTCCATCAAGGAAAAAGTCACCTCGTGGAGAAGAATACTTTATATTGTTCATTGACGACTTTTCCAGGATGTGTTGGATAGGACTTCTGAAGCATAAAGACGAAGCTTTTGAAAAGTTCAAAGCTTTCAAAGCCTTGGTTGAAAACAAATTAGATCGCAAAATCAAATGCCTCAGGTACGATCGAGGAGGGGAATTTACCTCGGATGAATTTTTTTACTTTTGTGAAGAACATGGAATAAGAAGGGAATTCTCTACTGCAAGGACTCCTCAGCAAAATGGAGTGGTAGAAAGGATGAACAAAATGGTTCAACAAATGGCTTGTGCTATGCTTGATGAGTCTAGAACTCCTGCAACCTTCTGGGGTGAAGCTGCATTTGCTGTCGTTACTATTCTCAACAAAACAAATGTTCGGGTAAACAGCACTCAAACTCCTCATGAACTTTGGTATGGTAAGACTCCTACGGTAAAATACTTCAAATTTTTTGGAAGCAAATGTTACATCAAAAGGACTGATGAAAAGCTTGGCAAGTTTTAACCTAGAGCAAATGAAGGCATTCTCCTTGGTTACTCTTCCCAAATTAAAAGATATAAGTGTTACAATAAAAGACTTGGAAAAATTGTTGAAAGTATTGATGTGGTGGTTGATGAAGCGGGCTACAATCCAAAGCAAATAAAAACCGAAGATTATGAAGATGAAGAGGACTATCCTTCAACATCAGATCAGACTATTGCTGAAGAAAAAAATTATGAGGCACCAGAAGAACAGATAAGAGTAGAAGAAAAGACTCCATCCAGGTATGTCTAGAAGAACCATCCAGAGACTCAAATTTTGGGGCAAAAAAGAGGCAGGTGTACAAACAAGAAGAACTATTACAGAAGCTTCAAGCTATCTAGCATTGCTTTCCTCCATTGAACCACGAAATATAAGTGAAGCATGCAAAGATGAATGTTGGGTCAAGGCCATGAATGAAGAAATTGAGCAGAATGAAAAGAATGACACTTGGGAATTGGTTCCTAGAACTAATGATAAGAATGTCATGGGGACCAAATGGATATTCAAAAACAAGCTGAAGGAAAATGGAGATGTTATTAGAAACAAGGCCAAACTTGTTTGTAAAGGGTATGCTCAACAAGAAGGTATAGACTTTGAAGAAACTTTTGCACCGGTTGCCAGACTTGAAGCCATAAGAATGTTCCTTGCTCTTTCTAGCTTTCAGAAGTTCAAAGTATATCAAATGGATGTGAAATCTACCTTTCTAAATGGAGACTTAGAAGAAGAAGTATATATTGAGCAACCAGATGGATTTATCCTTGGAAATGATCCAAAACTTGTATGCAGACTCAGAAAAGCTCTCTATGGTCTTAAACAGGCTCCAAGGGCTTGGTATTATCGTCTGGACAAATACCTCCATCAACAAGGTTTTTCAAAAGGATCAACAGATAGCAATCTATATATAAAAATTGACAATGATAAATTGCTAATACTTGTTGTGTATGTTGATGATATCATCTTTGGTAGCAATGAAGAAGCCATGAGTCAAAACTTTGCTTTGGTGATGCAGAAAGAATTTGAAATGTCCCTGCTTGGTGAGCTCACATACTTTCTTGGGTTACAAGTCCAACAAAACAAAGACGGTATCTTTCTATCACAAACCAAGTACCTCAAGCAGATCTTGAAGAAATATGGCATGGAGGATTCAAAACCAGTATGTACCCCTATGGTAACAAGATGCAGCCTCAGCACAAATGATGAATCAGCAGCAGTACATCAACCAACCTATAGATCCATGATTGGTAGTCTACTCTATCTGACAAGTACCTGACCCGACATCATGCATGCGGTGGGGATAGTTGGAAGATCCCAGGCAAATCCAAAAGAAGCACACCTTCAGGCAGTTAAAAGGATTTTCAAATATCTTCAAGGAACACAAAACTATGGCTTATGGTATCCCAGAGATACAGATCTCACACTTCATGCATATATAGATGTAGATTGGGCAGGAAGTGTGGATGAGAGAAAAAGCACTAGTGGTGGTGCATTCTTTATGGATCCCAGATTAGTATCTTGGTTCAGCAAGAAACAAATTTCAATTGCTTTATCTACAGCTAAAGTAGAATATGTGGTTGCTGCATCTCGTTGCACACAACTCCTTTGGATGATGTAAACATTGCAAGATATTCAAATCACTTGTACTCCACCTATCTCCATTTTATGTGATAATGCAAGTGCAATCAGTATCTCAAAGAATCTAGTCATGCATTCAAATACCAAGCACATACCTATCAAATATCATTTCTCCAGGAACAAGTACTTGAACAAAAGGTCAAATTGGAGTATGTTCCCTCCAAGGAACAGATTTCTGATATATTCACCAAACCACTGCCCAGAGAGACATTTGAATACCTCAAACAGAAGCTGGGGGTAGTGGATGCATCATCTTGTTGTTGACACTTATCTGTTTCAGAGAACAGTGGTTGTACGCGAGTTTCATGAAGCGTTTCCGTGTACATACGCCGGTTTCTATGGATACAGTCACGTATATGTTGGTTTGAAGAATATCAGTAGGTCAGAATCAAGATGAAAAGAGTCTAATATGGGTCTGACAGTGATCATCTAGCACAAGTTCTGGGGGAGCATATACTTCTAATAATGCATTGTTGGCATTATTTTAGAAGATCTTGGTACAATTTCATAGTTTTTTTTTATTTAGGTGGAACAGGTGCAGAGGAAGATCATGGTTGTTGGTCTGGATGGTGATTGACAGATGCTGTTGATGATAGTTGCTGATGACTATCATAGTCTTGTCTTAGATATTTGGTCTCTATGTCATGTATTTATTTTATTATCAAGGTCATGTAACGACCTATATTGTTTTCCCACTATGCCTGGGATGGATGATGTAATGTTCTTGTCTTATCATGTGTAAACTCTTGGTATATCCCCACTTGGTTGGGAGATGGATGTATGTATGAGTCTGTGGTGATAGGAAGGTCATTTATGATGTATAGAGTCATGTTCTTCTTGTAGAACATCTTTTTACAGACACTGCCTACAGTCAGGGGGAGCATGGACAGCACAACAGAGCAGAGATTTCAGCATGTACTCAGGGGGAGCATAACCCTTTGCCCTTGATGACAAAGGGGGAGAGTGATTTGGGGTTGCCATCAAGTCCAAAGGGGGAGATTGTTGGCATTATGACATGGGCTTGGCACTATGGCACAGGTATTGTCCTTGATGGCAACTCACTCGAAAAATCACTCAGATGATAGTTCAGGCTCACAGGCTCTCAGAATAAAAGAAAATGAGGTATACGCACGTTCCCGTTGCCCAAGCCGCGTATACACGTGTATTCACAAACCAAAAGGCGCGTATGCGTATACACGCACTTTCATGCACAGAAAAGCACGTACAGTTTGGAAAACTTGATTTTTGGTCCTTGGTATTTGGACCTATGGTTTTGGACCATGGTATCTCGTCCAAAGTGTTGAACCCAGGTATTTGGACCCAGGTATTGGTTCTAAGTGGTTTTGGACCATGGTATTGAGTATGGCCTAAGACTATAAAAGGGGAAGGAGATCATTAGGCAAAGGCACTCAAGGATTGAATATCTAATGAAGAGCAAGATCTAGAATACTGGTGATTGGGTTATGGTGCATAGCTGGATCTGAATCAAGGAGGAACCTGAGCACTCGAAGAAGGATAAGGTCTATTGATGGGTCAAGATATTAAGGCTTGAAGAGAAGTATCTTTTTGTGATTTTGATCTGTTGTATTTGGCGCATAAGTTGATCTATAATATTGATGATCTGGGTACAACTGATGTCTGAATAGTTGAAAAGGGTAAATTATCTTTTATAGATCTGTACGCAAGTTCAGCATAGAAAAGGTGCGTATACACGCCGGTTCGGTAATTCAAACCCGTGTATACACAGGTTTGCCTTAATATAACAGCGTATGCACGTAGGTTCTACATATTGAAGTAGCGTACTTCTCATAAAATATGTTTTAGCTACTTCTATTTACTGGGTTCTGGTTGGGTTCTGGTACTAATACTGTATTCTGGTTACAACATTCAGAGAAGTGATTGTTTGATTCAGTTTTCGGTTGATGCAAAGGAGATTGGTTGATGTAGATATATTTGATGTTTGATTGATGCTATTGATGGATCCAGTCTAAAAATTTATGAAACGTGGTCCCTGGAAGAAAAGAGAAGGTTGTAGCCTGCTGTAGGTCAGCACCTACGTACTAGTACATCAGCTAGTACAAGAGCTAAGGGGGTTGTAGCTTCCTTCTAGGAAAAGCTGGAGAACGAGAGAAGGTTGTAGACTTCTGCAGGTAGAAACCTATGTACTGGTATAAGACTACACCAGTACAGAAATATTGTAAAAAGAAGTTTCTTATTAAAGGAAGATAAAGATGAATTGCAGCAGGTGATTTTCACCCACATTGGGTTTCCACCTTATATCTTGTGTTCATATGTGTGATTGCCTGTATTGTTTACTGCACTTGATTACTGTTTTATGGTTTTGATACACAGATTAAGATCAGCTAACTAAATTAGAAGTCTGCAAGATATACACGGTTTTCTCTAAACATAGATGCATATATACACATGTTTAATTAATAGAAGTAGCGTACATCAATTTGTTTATGGAAATGAAAAATTGTTAAATTGCTAATACTGATTCACCCCCCCTCTCAGTATTACTTCCAACAATACTGAGACGGGGGGGGGACGAGGTATTACTTCCAACAATACTGAGATGGGGGGGACGAGGTATTACTTCCAACAATACTGAGATGGGGGGGGGGGGACGGGGGGGTGAATCAGTATTAGCAATTTAACAATTTTTCATTTCCATAAAAAAATTGATATATTCTACTTCTGTTAATTAAACCTGCGTATATACGCAATTATGTGTAGAGAAAACCGCATATATCTTGTAGACTTCTAATTTAGTTAGTTGATCTTAATCTGTGTATCATAACCATAAAATAGTAATCAAGTACAGTAAACAGTACAGTCAATCACACACATGAACACAAGATATAAGGTGGAAACCCAATGATGGTGAAAACCACCTACTGCAATTCGTCTCTATCTTATTTTAATAAGAAACTTCTTTTTACAATATTTCTGTATTGGTGCAATCTTATACCAGTACACAGGTTTCTACCTGCAGAAGGCTACCACCTTCTCTCATTCTCCAGCGTCTCCTAGAAGGGAG
This sequence comes from Pinus tabuliformis, assembly GCA_031772625.1. NCBI lineage: Eukaryota > Viridiplantae > Streptophyta > Pinopsida > Pinales > Pinaceae > Pinus > Pinus tabuliformis. The sequence continues at coordinate 1,754,515,101 of CM062817.1, read as the reverse complement.
CTACTACCCCCTTAGATCTTGTACTAGCTAATGTACTAGTACGTAGGTGTTTTCTTCCCGGGACCACGTTTCATAAATTTTCAAACTAGATCCATCAATAAAATTAATCAAACATCAAATATATCTGCATCAACCAATCTCCTTTGCACTAACCAAAAACTGAATCAACCACTCACTTCTCTGAATGTTGTAACCAGAATACAGTAACAGTAACCAGAAACCAATCCTGAACCCAGAACATTATAGTAATAAACAGAAGTAGCTAAAACATATCTTATGAGACGTACGCTACTTCAATAAGTAGAACCTGTGTGCATACGTTGCTATATTAAGGAAAACCTGCATATATTCTGTTTTGAATTACCGAACCAGCGTGTATACATGCCTTTGCTATGTTGAACCTGCGTACAAATCTATAAAAGATAATTTATCCTTTTCAACTATTCAGACATTAGTTATACCCAGATCATCAGATTTACAGATCAAGACATGCGCCAAATATAAAAGATCAAAATCACACAAAGATACTTCTCTTCAAGCCTTAAGATCTTGACCCATCAATAGAACTTATCCTTCTTCTAGCGCTCAAGTTCCTCCTTGATTCAGATCCAGCTATGCACCATAACCCAATGACCAGTATTCTAGATCTTGTTCTTCATAAGATATTCAATCCTTGAGTGCCTTTGCCTAATGATCTCCTTCCCCTTTTATAGTCTTAGGCCATAATCAATAACATGGTCCAAAACCACTTAGAACCAATACCTGGGTTCAACACTTTGGACAAGATACCATGGTCCAAAACCATAGGTCCAAATACCAAGGACCAAAAACCAAACTGTACGCGCTTTTCTGTGCATGAAAGTGTGTGTATACGCATATGCGTCTTTTGGTCTGTGAATCCGCATGTATACGTGGCTTGATTAATGGGAACCTGCATATACCTCCTTTTCCTTTATTCTAAGAACTTGTGAGCCTGAACTATCATCTGAGTGATTTTCCGAGTGAGTTTCCATCAAGGACAATACCTGTGCCATAGTGCCAAGCCTGTGTCATAATGCCAACAATCTCCCCCTTTGGACTTGATGGCAACCCCAAGTCACTCTCCCCCTTTGTCATCAAGGGCAAAGGATTATGCTCCCCCTGAGCACATGCTGAAATCTTTGCTCTGCTGAAGTGTGGTCCCCCTGACTGTAAGCAAGGTCTGCAAAAAGATTTTCTACAAGAAGAACATGACTCTATATATCATAAATGACCTTCCTATCACCAAAGACTCGTACATATATCCATCTCCCAACCAAGTGGGGATATACCAAGTTTTACTCATGCACCCAACCATGTGGGGATACACCAAAAGTTTACACATGATATTACATCATCCATCCCAGACATAGTGGGGAAACAAGATAGGTCGTTACATGACCTTGATAATAAAAGAAATACATGACATAGAGACCAAATATCTAAGACAAGACTATGATAGTCATCAGTAACTATCATCAGCAGCATCTGTCAATCACCATCTAGACTAGCAACCATGATCTTCCTCTGCACCTGTTCCACCTGAATCAAAAACAACTGTGAAATTGTACCAAGATCTTCTAAGATAATGCCAACAATGCATTATTAGAAGTATATGCTCCCCCTGAACCTGTGCTAGATGATCACTATCAGACTCATATCAAACTCTTTTCATTCTAAGTCTAGCCTAAAAATATTCTTCAAACCAACATATACACGACTGTATCCACAGAAACTGGCGTATGTATGTGGATACGCTTCATGAAACTCGCATACAACCACTATTCTCTAAAACAGATAAGTGTCAACAGCAAGATGATGCATCAACTACCCCCAACTTCTGTCTGAGGTATTCAAATGTCTCTCTGGGCAGTGGTTTGGTGAATATATCAGCAACCTATTCCTTGGAGGGAACATACTTCAATTTGACCTTTTTTTCAAGTACTTGTTCCCAGAGAAAATGATATTTGATAGGTATGTGCTTGGTCTTTGAATGCATGACTGGATTCTTTGAGATACTGATTGCACTTGTATTATCACATAAAATGGAGATAGGTGGAGTACAAGTGATTTGAATGTCTTGCAATGTTTGCATCATCCAAAGGAGTTGTGTGCAGCAAGAGCAACGGCCACATATTCTGCTTCAGTTGTAGATAAAGCAATTGAACTTCATTTCTTCCTGAACCAAGATACTAATCTGGGACCCATAAAGAATGCACCACCACTAGTGATTTTTCTGTCATCCACACTTCCTGCCCAATCTGCATCTGTATATGCATGAAGTGTGAGATCTATATCTCTAGGATACCATAAGCCATAGTTTTGTGTTCCTTGAAGATATTTGAAAATCCTTTTAATTGCCTGAAGGTGTGCTTCTTTTGGATTTTCCTGGAATCTTACAACTATCCCCACTGCATGCATGATGTCTGGTCGGGTACCTGTCAGATAGAGCAAACTACCAATCATGGATCTATAGGTTGGTTGATGTACTGCTGTTGATTCATCATTTGTGCTAAGGCTGCATCCTGTTACCATAGGGGTACATACTGGTTTTGAATCCTCCATGCCATATTTCTTCAAGATCTACTTGAGGTACTTGGTTTATGATAGAAAGATATCGTCTTTGTTTTGTTGGACTTGTAACTCAAGAAAGTATGTGAGCTCACCAAGCAGAGACATTTCAAATTCTTTCTGCATCACGAAAGCAAAGTTTTGACTCATGGCTTCTTCATTGCTACCAAAGATGATATCATCAACATACACAACAACTATTAGCAATTTCTCATTGTCAATTTTTATATATAGATTGTTATCTGCTGATCCTTTTGAAAAACCTTGTTGACGTAGGTATTTGTCTGGATGATAATACCAAGCCCTTGGAGCCTGTTTAAGATCATATAGTGCTTTTCTGAGTCTGCATACAATTTTTGGATCATTTCCAAGGATAAATCCATCTGGTTGCTCAATATACACTTCTTCTTCTAAGTCCCCATTTAGAAAGGCAGATTTCACATCCATTTGATATACTTTGAACTTCTGAAAGCTATAAAGAGCAAGGAACATTCTTATGGCTTCAAGTCTGGCAACCGGTTCAAAAGTTTCTTCAAAGTCTATACCTTCTTGTTGAGCATACCCTTTACAAACAAGTCTGGCCTTGTTTCTAATAACATCTCCATTTTCATTCAGCTTGTTTTTGAACATCCATTTGGTCCCTATGACATTCTTATCATTGGGTCTAGGAACCAATTCACAAGTGTTATTCTTTTCAATCTGCTCAAGTTCTTCATTCATGGCATTGACCCAGCATTCATCTTTGCATGCTTCACTTATATTTCGTGGTTCGACAGAGGAGAGAAATGCTAGATAGCTTGAAGCTTCTGTAATAGTTCTTCTTGTTTGTACACCTGCCTCTTTCTGCCCCAAAATTTGAGTCTCTAGATGGTTCTTTGGAAATACCTAGATGGAGTCTTTTCTTCTACTCTTATCTATTCTTCTGGTGCCTCATAAGTTTCTTCTTCAGCATTAGTGTGATCTGATGTTGAACGATAGTCTTCTTCACCTTCATAATCTTCGGTTTTTATCTGCTTTGGATTATCGCCTGCTTCATCAACCACCACATCAATACTTTCAATAATTTTTCCAAGTCTTTTATTGTAACACTTATATCCTTTACTTCGGGAAGAGTAACCAAGGAGAATGCCTTCATCTGCTCTAGGTTCAAACTTGTCAAGCTTTTCATCAATCCTTTTGATGTCACATTTGCTTCCAAAAACTTTGAAGTATTTTACCAAAGGAGTCTTACCATACAAAGTTCATGAGGAGTTTGAGTGCTGTTTACCTGGACGTTTGTTTCGTTGAGAATGGTAACGGAAGCAAATGCAGCTTCACCCCAGAAAGTTGCAGGAGTTCCAGACTCATCAAGCATAGCACGAGCCATTTGTTGAATCGTTATGTTCATCCTTTCTACCACTCCGTTTTTCTGAGGAGTCCTTGCAGTAGAGAATTCCCTTCTTATTCCATGTTCTTCACAAAAGTCGAAAAATTCATCCGAGGTAAATTCCCCTCCTCAATCAGACCTGAGGCATTTGATTTTGCGATCTGATTCATTTTCAACCAATGCTTTGAAAGCTTTGAACTTTTCGAAAGCTTCGTCTTTATGCTTCAGAAGTCCTATCCAACACATCCTGGAAAAGTCATCAATGAACAATATAAAGTATTCTTCTCCACGAGGTGACTTTTTCCTTGATGGACCACATAAATCAGTATGGACAAGTTCAAGTGGCTTACTAGCTGATCCTTCCTTCTCAGGGAAGTGTGTTCTGGTTTGTTTACCAAACTGACATGATTTGCATATTGTATTGTCTGGAATTTTGATGTTAGGAAGATCGCAAACAGCCTGATATTTGCATGCTTTCCTTATCTGAGGGAAGCTTAGATGCCCCAATCTTTTGTGCCATAGCTAGTGTTCATCATTTTTGCTTAGATAGCATTATTGTTGTCCTCCCTTGAGTATGTATAGATTATTTGGAGTTCTTATGCCTTTGATCACTGTTTCTCTTGTATCAAGCTCACAAACAATACATCCATTTGATCGAAATACTACCTCATTTCCTTGATCACACATTTGACTAACACTCAATAGATTATGCTTTAAGCCATCAACATACATAACATTTCTAGCTTTGACCTTTTCTTTTAAAAGAACAGAGCCTTTACCTTTTATGAGTGTAGGGGTGTCATTTCCAAATGAGACCTTTCTCTCCTTTTCTAAGGCACTATATGACTGAAGTTTTTCTTTATCACCTGTCATATGTTTCGAGCATCCACTGTCGATGTACCACTGATTTTCCTATCCTTCCACATATAAGGCTATACCACATCTTTCTGGTTGCGGTTCCTTCTTTCTCCATGTTTTGGGACCCAATGAAGCTTGCTCCTTCTAAGATGTTTGTTGAAACTTACTCTTGCATTCAGAATCTTCATGACCGAAGTTGTTACAAATAGAGCATTCTATTTCATTTTCAAGCGCAGAAAATTTATTATAGGTCCTCTTCATGATCCTAGTCACACTCCTTTGATTTCGTGGTTCTCTAGTCATGATGGTCTTGTAGGCAACACATTGAGCAGCTTTGTGTCCAAAGTTATGACATGAGAAACATTGGCCATTAAAGAAATTCTTGCGATTATCAAATCTACCGACTAGGTGATTGTAGTTTCCATTAACATTCATTCTTGAGGCAAATTAAGAATGATTTACCTATGGTTGGTTGTAGCTTCTGTTCATCCTTGAAGTAGATTGACCCTGATTTACCTGGTGATCTGCTTTAAGCCTTTGCTGATGATTGTCGACCTGTTCACTTCTCCTTGCTGCATCAAGATAACTTTTGGAGGTGGATGGCTTCTGTGCTTGAGATGCTTCTTCAGTATATCCAAGACCTGTCTTGATTAGAGGAGAACGTTGCACTTTGATAATCCCATCTTAAGTTTCAAATCCTTTAGCAAATCTAAGATTAAGAGCTTTTGTTTTCTCAATATCTTTTCTAAGTCCCATAATTTCACATTCTAACTTTTCATTGTGTTTTTCCCTTTCAGCAAGTTGGAATGTCAGAGTATCTATAATCATACTCTTTTCTTCTAAAAAAAATTCAAGTTTAGAAATTTCTTCATAGAGATCATCTTCATCTATAGCATCCAGGAAATCATCATCTTCAAAAGCCATCAAAAGTCTATAATCATTTCCATGTTCATCTTCATCACTATTTGAAAGTCCATCGTTGTCTTCATGTGTATAATAGCTCTTCTTACTTACGTTCTATTTTCTGTTCCATTTAACTGGTTCCTTACCTTTATCAAGCTTATCTTTATGAGGACATTTGGCTGCATAGTGACGACTCTCCCACAAGCAAAGCATTTGAAAGGTAGCTTACCTTTGAATCTTCTAGAGCCCCGTTGAAGGTTCTTGACAAAGTTTGATTCTTCCTCTCCTTCTGACGTATGTCCTGACTCATTGTATTCTCCTTTTGAAGTTTTGAATGCGGCTTCTCTAATGTCTGATGGACCCCCTTTTCTCATTTCGAAAGCAGTTAGGATTCCGTGCAGTTGTGACATGGTAATACTCTGAAGATTCTGCTTTTCTTCTATGGCAAAAACTTTTGATTCAAACTTAGAAGACAAAGATCTTAAAACCTTTTCAACTAAAGTAACTTCTTTTATCTCTTCACCCAAGTTTTTCATGCGATTAACAATCTCATCTATACGTAAGAAATAATTAGCCACACTTTCATCATTGTGCATTTTGAGAGTTTCATATCGAATTCTAAGATATTGTAGTTTTGCACATTTTACCCGATCGTCTCCTTCATAGCTTAGAATGATCTTGTCCCATATTTCTTTGGCGGTTCTGAGATGCATAACCTTGACGAATTCTGATTGAGATAGACTCCCCAATATATTATTGACAACTTTTGCATTTGTTTCATACTGCTTTTTACCAGCCATATCTATAGGAGTTGTTGATGGGAATGTGTATCCTCCTTCTACGATATCCCAAACTTCTGTACCAAGATATTGAAGATAGGATGTGGTTCTTACCTTCCAATAGACGAAGTTGCTCCCATCAAAGATTGGTTGCCTGATGGATGCCTCTTTTTGTACTTGCTCATGATGATAGATCTTCCTTCAAGCGATCAAGCTTCTTTCAAAGGACCTAATCTGATTCCAATTGTTGGAAATAATACTGAGAGGGGGGGTGAATCAGTATTAGCAATTTAACAATTTTTCATTTCCATAACCAAATTGATATACGCTACTTCTGTTAATTAAACCTGCGTATATACGCAACTGTGTTTAGAGAAAACCGTGTATATCTTGCAAACTTCTAATTTAGTTAGATGATCTTAATCTGTGTATTAGAACCATAAAATAGTAATCAAGTGCAGTAAACAGTACAGGCAATCACACACACGAACACAAGATATAAGGTGGAAACCCAATGTGGGTGAAAACCACCTGCTGCAATTCGTCTCTATCTTCTTTTAATAATAAACTTCCTTTTACAATATTTCTTTACTGGTGCAGTCTTATACTAGTACGCAGGCTTCTACCTGCAGAAGGCTACCATCTTCTCTCATTCTCCAACTTCTCCTGGAAGGGAGCGACTACCCCCTTAGATCTTGTACCAGCTGATGTACTAGTACGTAGGTGCTAACCTACAGAAGGCTACAACCTTCTCTTTTCTTCCAGGGACCACGTTTCATAAATTTTCAGACTGGATCCATCAATAACATCAATCAAACATCAAATATATCTGCATCAACCAATCTCCTTTGCACCAACCAAAAACTGAATCAACCACTCACTTCTCTGAATGTTGTAACCAGAATACAGTAACAGTAACCAGAAACCAATCCTGAACCCAGAACATTGTAGCAATAAACAGAAGTAGCTAAAACATATCTTATGAGACATACGCTACTTCAATAAGTAGAACCTGCATGCATACGTTGCTATATTAAGGCAAACCTACTTATATGCCATTTTGAATTACCGAACCAGTGTGTATATGCACCTTTTCTATGTTGAACCTACGTACAGATCTGTAAAAGATAATTTATCCTTTTCAACTATTCAGACATCAGTTATACCTAGATCATCATATTTATAAATCAAAACATGTGCCAAATATAAAAGATCAAAATCACACAAAGATACTTCTCTTCAAGCCTTAAGATCTTGACCCATCAATAGAACTTATCCTTCTTCTAGCGCTCAAGTTCCTCCTTGATTCAGATCTAGCTATGCACCATAACCTAATGACCAGTATTCTAGATCTTGTTCTTCATAAGATATTCAATCCTTGAGTGCCTTTGCCTAATGATCTCCTTCCCCTTTTATAGTCTTAGGCCATACTCAATACCATGGTCCAAAACAACTTAGAACCAATACCTGGGTCCAAATAGCTGGGTTCAACACTTTGGACAAGATACCATGGTCTAAAACCATAGGTCCAAATACCAAGGACCAAAAACCAAACTGTACGCGCTTTTCTGTGCATGAAAGTGTGTGTATACGCATACGCATCTTTTGGTCTGTGAATCTGCGTGTATACATGGCTTGATCAACGGGAACCTACGTATACCTCCTTTTCCTTTATTCTAAGAGCCTGTGAGCCTGAACTGTCATCTGAGTGATTTGCCGAGTGATGCCATCAAGGACAATACCTGTGCCATAGTGCCAAGCCTATGTCATAATGCCAACAATACACACTTTTATCATAGGGAAAAGTATCATATAGGAAATAAAACATTGTTTTTTAGATTTTGGACCAAGTCTAGAAAGGAAGGGTTTCCCTTGGCCATAACCAGAGCATCAGATCTACCAAGAGTGGTAAATGGTGCTATAATAGATGCCCCCTAACATATGAGGTCAGAAGGGGTACATGATGGCCGAAATGTATTAAGTGTATAGAAGGAATCATGGCGAGATCGAGGATTTCACTGAAATTCAGCCTGCCAAGCCAGTGAAAGAGATTAGAAAGAAATTGTTGTCTGAGGTGGGCATATCCGTGCCAAGAGATGGTAAAGCATGTCCACATGTCAAGTAAAAAATCAGATCCAATATGCATACAAGTATACACGAACTAAAAATACATAATGGATCATACGATCATATCCAAATAAGTACATGTCTGAATATCACGTATAAAGAACTGATCAATGATGTTGAAGTACAAAGCTGATCATTGAAGTCATAAAGATGATCCAAAAAGTACCAAGTCAAATGGTGGAATAAATGGTACTACATTTCAACTCAGGTGCCAACATATAGGATGTCATTGTAAGGAACTGCAACATATAAGGTGGATGGTGTCAACTAGCAGAAACAAGAGCAACTAACAAGTGAACCAAGAAATGTTGATGCAAACCCGAGGTCTTCACCAACCATCATGGTACATTTCTACACAATGGGAATAAATGATCTAAAGTGACCATGTGAGAAATCGTTTGATTACCAGTCATTGATGTATACCGTTAACAAACGCGAGACTACTCACTGATAATGATGATGAGAGCCAAGGTACCCAGTACAAACTCACAAGTGCAAATAAATGAGCTGTAGTCGAACACTTTGAAGAACCTATCAATCAGGAGACAATGATGTTTTGCCACTGCCAATAGTGAAGGAATCTCCCACTGATGACTACAAGCCCTAAGGTACTGCAAAATGGACTCTAGATCTATTTCCCAGAGCAATGAACTGAAGTCAGTGAGAAAAGATCCACTAGAAGGAAGGCATTAAGGCATCATTCATCAATCTAATGCGAGTGTAACTCGTAGGCCAATAATGTAGAAGGAATCAAACGAATAAAGATGTAGTAACCCAACTAAAGCACATTTTCAGTGTACACAAGATGTGGTTAGCGCACGATAGAAACCCCCTAAACCAACCAATAATGAAAGTTGACATAGAGGCGAGGAATCCACCAATATGATCAAATGGAAACCAAGGCACTACACGAATCCTAGTGTGTGATAATGAAAGCTGATGTTAAACACAAGGGAAACCACTTAGTCAAAGACCCATAACATTGATCAATGTTGAGCGTAAGGTGACCTATCAATAATGAAAATAGGGCCAGGGTGCGGCTCTAGATCTGCTTCTCAAAGCAATTTGTTGTAGTCGATAAGAGCAAGACCCACGAGTAAGAAGTCAATGGAAACCTTCTCAAACCAGCATGAGCAAAGGACCAAATAGTTGATGTGATAACGAACATGACTCTAACAACTATAGATGGCCAACTGAAAAATAGGTCAAGAGACACCGCAGAGAGGCTGACTCAGGTTTTGAACAAAACCATGACTCAACTGTGACTACATGGAAGCATATGATAACTTTGTATAAGTTTGTTATGCAGGAGGCATATGAAAACTCTCCATATGATTGCAAGAGATAACCAATCGGAGGAGTACTGACTCAATAACAAGGTTAAGGCTCTCCTAAGTCAAACTAAAGCCCATCCCAATGGAGGAAAGACTTATTTGAGTGCTTTATTCAAGGGCAACACAACTGACTCTAACTGCCATCAAATATGGAAATAATGTCTTGTTCCTGCTCTTTTTTGGGATATATATTTATTTTGTATTTTTCATATTTATGAAGCCTGAAAAAGAATAAAAGAATGCTATAGTACAGTGGAAAGAATGAGTGTCAAAAAAGCAAATGCTCTAGTTCCTAGAAGGGGAACATTCCTATGCTCAATGCAAGTTGGAAAACTGGTCAATGACACTCAAAGGAATGTTCTTTCCATGGGTAAAAGGGTGTGTCAAGTTGCAGAGGCTAAGTGATTTCAAGGTTGATTTTGTAGAAGACATGGTCAAAAAGTGGCTTAAACACGAGTCCAAGTGAAGCCGACTCAAGGCCAAAAGGTGCAAATAGTCAATATGCAATGCAGCAGTACAACTCAACACAAAGGAGCCTCTAGGGTATAAAGCCAAAAAATAGCGAAGCAGAAAGAGAATGAGTCTCCAACGCACAAGTCATGGCGAGACTAAAGAGGACTCCCGAGCCTACTCAATATAGCAGCATGGGCAACAAATGTTAGTGAGGATCTAACTAAGATTCCCATGTAAAGGTTGGCTCTACCATCATGTCATGATTTTAAAATTTGGCGAGTGAAAATGGTTTGTGAATTCAGACATGCTGGGATCGACCCTAAGGCAAAAATATCGCAGTATGGATGCTAGTATGCAAAATGCAACGGAAAGTGATATTCCCTAACCTATATGCATGTAAGAAAGCGATACCTGCCATGATGGGTCTGCAGTCATGGTACCGAAGCAATTTCTCAAAAAAGTCTCCAAAATATCCTGTGAAAACAACCCATTCCCAATACTCCAAGCCAAAAGGTCAAAAATTCCATGAAATAAAAATCAACTTTAGAAAAAATAATTTTCATTTTTCAACTTATATAAGGACTTTTGGACTCACATTTTTTCCATTTGTGTTATGAGCAAGGAGTTGTGGAGAAAAACTCATACAAACTTCCTCCGTCAAATTCAACTGTTCAAATTGATTCAAATCTTCCAGGTAACCCTCTAATCATACTCTTTATCATTTTTTATGCTTTCTAGATGTTTTTTCATGATTTTGACCGTAAGAAATTATTTTAAAATTTTCAGCTCTGCGTACACACGGGTTGGATACAAGCAACTCAAGTATACAAAGGCCCTATACACGACTATGTAAAAAACAAACCCGTGTGTGCACGAGTAAAAAATTTCAATCATTGATATAATTATATGAAACATATTTTTTGGCAGGATGACAATTACCTGGTGTGAAAGAGAGCACAATGCCATTGATAACCAAGTGATGGAGGATCAAAACACGTTAGATTATTTGAGAGGATGTGGTTTGTTAAAATTCTTCAAAATGTCAAACCTGAAGGCAAATACTCGATTGCTTGAGTTGTTGATTCACTACTGGAGTGCAGAATATGACGCATTCGTGATTGATCAGATGCCCCTAAGGATCGAGGTAGAAGACATTTATTTCATTACAGGTCTTTCCCAAAGGGGGGAGAGAGTGCACTCAAGTGGCAGGACAAGAGGTAGTCCCAATGTAGAAGACTACGTCTACATATACTATCCTGGTAACCCCAAAAAGGTTGGAAGTCAGATTCCAATCAAGTATGTAGAGAGTTTATCATTGAAAATCCTACTATTTACCATATCCAGGGTAAATGGTTCTACTGCTTTACATCAGGCTTCATGTGTTTCCATGAGCCTACACCTCTGCTAACCAACATGAAGAAACAACTCACTTCCATTCAGAAGGGTCAAACGAAGAATTTCAGATACGTAACTATCTTATGTTCATTCTTTTTAGAGAGAGTACCTGGGCTTCGTCCCAAGGTATTATCTACCATTAGTAGCCTGAGAGATCCATGGATGGGTAGGTGGGTTGACAGGATGAAACGCCTAGGGGCGGTGAGGTCCCTAGGACGACTTTTGATGATGAGTTTTTCTTTTGGTGGGATCAACAAGTCACTGCAGTCGGGTGGGATCAACAAGTCATTGTAGTCGAAGACTCCTTGTATGTCGGCATGGATTTCCGAGGAGATCTGGATCTAGTATTGCCACGAGACATAGAATGGGGTGCCATTGGTATAAATGATTTTTTAATTTTTGAAATTTAAGATTTTTTGAATTTTCAATATAAATGAATTAAAAATCTTTTTGTTGAGACAAGACACTTACAAAATTTATTGATCTTGTTTTAGATGTGGGACTAGTGAGACCTGATGGACTTCCTCGACATAGGGGTCGTGGAAGAGATGTCGAAGGGGCTGCAACTGAGACTGAGAGATTCCTCCATGCAGTCCAAAGAAACTTAGTGAGATTGACTCACCAAGTACCCATGGTGGCCATAGAGGACTTACCAGAGAAGATGCAATGACGCATGGTAGGAGTACCATGGGACTGGGTGCAACTATTTCGACGTCTGGCTAATGTCATCGTTTTATTTCTAGTTGTTCATCTTGAGCAAGATCGTTAGATAGATGATCAGATCCTTTTGTGATTTAGACATGATGATGGACATAAGTCCAAATTTTGTAGGGCATTTTGTCCCAATTTTTGTATATTATTTTGGACACAAACACTCTATCTATATATAGACGATTTTATGATGATCATATATACAGATGATACTTCAATTATTTTTGATGTTTTAATGTGATGAATGATTTATATGCCAATTCAATGCTTCATTTGCAATAGAATCTGCTAAGGAATTTTCTGATCGTGGAATGTGAACAAATGTGATGTAAACAAATGATCTTTGCAACAAGTGCACTCTTAGAAATTGGTGATACAAATAGGGATCTTGTACCTGATAGATGTTATTCAGTTGAGATACCACCAGTTGTGAATCCAAATAAACTACTAACGAATTAATATCAAGAGATATCGCTTCAAACAATAAATTAATAATAGTAGTATATTGGAAATATTATTTGAAGCAGGATCGATACATACTCCTCTCGAAACCATCAACTGGCCAGATGGATAATAAATCACCCAAGCCATGGAAGCAAGGTTCTAGGTGTGTCTACTAGCACCATCGATGAACCCTAGATATATCAAATCGTCCATCAATACTTGCCAAATCAGATCAAAAATATCAACATCACTAAAACTGATAGATAGATATGTACAATCATACAATATATACAAACAAGTAAATGCTCAATCGAAGCCTAAGCAAAGTACTTCTTAAGGTAGAGCCCATTTCTGGGCTTCGCCAACTTGTTTCCTTCAAAATCAATCAATTCATAGGAAACCTTTTTCAAAACTCGCTTGACAATGAAGGGACCGTACCACATAGACTTAAACTTCCCTACCCCCAAGGCATCTTTGTCTTGATCATAGACCAAGACAAGGTCACCTTTAGAAAAATTTCTAGGATGGACAACTTTATCGTATTGAGTTTTTACCCTCTTTTTATGGGCTTCGTTTATTGTGGCAGCATCTCGACGTTGCTCATCAAGATGCTCCAAATGAACGAGGCGATCTTTGAGACTAGATGTCTCTGGAAGAAATTAAATAACCAATTTAAGGAAAGGAATTTCACATTCTACAGGAAAAATAGATTTCAACCCGTAAACTAGTTGAAAGGGAGCAAAAATAGTGGTAGTCTTAATTGATGTTCGGTATGCCCAAAGCGCCAGATATAACATGATGTGCCAATTGGATCTAGCTTTGTTAATCATTCTTTGTAGGATGACTTTAAGGGATTTGTTTACGGCTTTGACCTGTCCATTGGCATGAGGATAATACGAAGATGAATGCTCCTACCAGAAACCCAACTTGAGAGCCAATTCAGACATTAGTTGATTTTGGAAATGACTGCCATGGTCAGTGACAATCTCTTTAGGAATACCGAACCGGGAAATAACTTGATTGAAGAGAAACAAAGCTGTTGTTTCACTGTTATTCTTGAAAGTAGGCATGGCCTTAGCCCACTTAGTAAAGTAGTCCATGGCCACAATGATATACTTGTGATTTCCTACTGAAGGTGGATTACAAATAGTAAAATCAATGCCCCACTTTGTGAAAGGACCAACGATGATCACAGGGAAAAGTAGAGCTGGATGTGCACGCATTTTCTGAGTATAGACCTAACAAGGATGGGATCTCTTGAATGTTTCAATACAATATTTGAATATCGAAGGCCAAAAGTAGCCTGCTCCCAAATTTTTTTGGGCTATACCAAGCCCAGATAGATAACCACCACAAGCTCCACTTTGACAATCATTAAGCACTAACTCAGCCTCTTCCAAGGTTAAACAACATCTAAGGATTGAATCAACCCTGCGATGATATAAGGTGTCACCTATAATAACATAATTCTTAGTGAGGTGACACAATTTTCTACTCTCATCTTTGGAAAAAGGAGGTGGAAAATTTGAAGTTTGGAGATATATAATGATATCTCCATACCAAGGATATTGAGAGGAAATAAGAAATAAATGTTCATCAGGAAAAATTTCTTCGTGAATAATTTCTTCCTCACAAGGCAGCTCTGATATCAACTCTGCAAATACTAAATATTTCTTAGATTTAGCCGACATGAATTCGAGATAGAATTCTTGTAGAATGACAATCCATCTATTATATCTTCCCCCAATCACTCGCCTATTGAGAACAAACTGAAATGGATTGACGACTGCTAAGACGAATGTTTTTCGAAGCAGAATATAATGTCGAAGCCGCTGGACAGCATGAACAACTGCTAAAGCTAATTTCTCGATTGGAGAATAGTGCAGTTCAGGACCTACCAAGCCTCGGCTCAGATAGTAGATTACATGCTCACATAAGGCATCATCTTCCTGAACCAGAACCATACCAATGGTTGATTCTGCTACAACGAGATACAAGAGGAAATCTCTGCTATAATCAGGTGGACTCAACAAAGGAGTAGAGGTTAATGCTTTTTTCAAAGCATCAAAAGATCGTTGCATGAAATCATCCCATAAAAATGGGACCCCTTTCTTAAGCAATCGCATAAATCCTTTTGTGATCTCAGCATAATTGGCTATAAATCTCCTCAAGAAATTTGTTTTTCCTTGGAGACTCTCAAGTTGACGTATGGAAGACAAGGGAGCCAACTAAAGTACTACGTCAACCTTGAAGGGATCTACATGTTGGCTTATATGGGCCTGACCCAAGTTCCGAAGAGTTATTTAGCCAAACAAATCCCACAGCTACCGGCCCTTTCAGCAAAAGCCCACGAAGCGCGGACTGAGGTCTCACCTGAGGTAGCAGGGGAGGGTGCTGGAACTAGGTTTCCGCACCCTTGAGATGTCTTGATGTGGTGTGGAAAGTTCACACACCATTCTGTGGCTTCGCGCCACTCATCCTTGCATAGATCCGGATCCAGGAAAATCCTTACTACTTATTAATGCAATGTTTATAGATTAGATCTACTTTTTATGGTCCTTAAGCAAACATTTAACAGAATAACCAGTTCGCGCACCCAGAAAAGATACAAATTCACATAGACTCATAACATAGCATACATGCATAGATCAAACAATTATATCAACCATAAATTAGCCAGATCCACAATAATTCAGATTTAAAACGGAATTTCATAATCAACTTATCTTTATTCACTTTCTTCACCAATACATCCAGATCCACCCTGCGCACTCAGCTGCAGGGGTCTGCGCACAAAGCTGCGGACTCTACTATGCTTATGTGCACACAGCTGCAGAGCCTCTATCTATCTACCAGCCCCCTTGGCTCGAACTTACAGACGCTTCAAGACTTCGTTCTTCAAAAATCCATTACATTCTAGATCCAAAAGTACATAGCAAACAACTAACTTCTATCCATAGAGCCTCGCTCTATTTATATATTCCCATGGTTCGTGGACCATGGGAAAGCCAACTTACTTCCTATTATTTTACATTATTTTTGGGTGGACAATCCTTTGACTAGACTCATTTACAATTCGCGCTCTGTGCACTTCACGGAGTCCTTACCCTACCTTTCCCAAAATTGCGGGCTTTGAGCCCTAGCACTGTTACGCGGGCCCTTTTCTACTCAACAGTCCCCCAACACAATCATCTTGACTCGTCCCAAGTCACTCGGCTGGTGCGATAATCTTCACGCAGAGGTCGTTCAACAATTTTTTCTCGTCACTTGTGCTTGCAACACACTTGGCTGCTAGCTTCTATACCTGTTCTACACGAGCAGCTGTGTATCCGTATCACTTGGAGTTACCTGTCTAGGATCACATATTGCCTGCATGTGTGTTATCTTTCCTTCTATGGCTGTGGAGACTGTGAATGCTTCATCAATCCAAGGCTGGATGCGTTCCTTAAGCATTGCCTCCTTTTGCCACGCGACGTCAACTTGTGCCTTGAGAGCCTAGGCCTCCTTCATTTTAGCCAACCGCTGCATGATAGCGACCATCTGCACAGTCCCTCGGACTGTGTCATAAGCCTGCTACAACTCTCGTGCCTCGGTTTCTACCTATTGTATGGTTGGGTCTTCTTGGAGGGCGGTGAGCGTAAAGAGGGACTGATCTAACAATCTCGAGCAATCTCGTACAACGCACTTTATCATTTCCAATCCTGCTTGAATTTCACCGCGGCGCTGCTCCTAGATTTCTGGCGGTGTGGCCAGCTGTGCCTTCAGTCTTAGTTCTGCAATTTGTAGATTTAATTCCCATTGAGCCTTCGCGGCCTCCTCCTGGGCTGTACGGAATCTTGTGGCTATGCAAAGAATCTTGTTAGTGGTTGGAAGTTTGTCTAGGATAGCTAACTCCAGGACCTTGCTGCAAGCGGCCATCATGGCTTGTTCCACTTCCTGGGTGTGTGAGATCAAATCATCTCATTGGAGACTGACCTGCTCCAAATTTTCCTTGTGCTCCATCACTGTTTGGAGGGCGCGGCCTTCCCGAGCACGAAGCTCAATGGTTACCCCATCCTGTAGTTGGTATAAGGTTTCTCTAGGAAGAGCGACCAGATTCAATCCCCAACTTTGCACATCCCCCTCTACTTCGGCCAAGATAGTGCCTACTGACAACACTAAGGTGTTCATTGTATTGGTACGCACCATCAGGTCGGCTGCGGTTGTGCCCTTAGTTAATTGTAGGCTTGCCCCGCCCAAGGATCGCACCTGTAGCGCCTGCAACTGCACTCGGATCTCCCCCAACACAGTTATCTGCTCGGTGATTAGTTCCATCAATGCATCGGTAGGGACATTACTCGGTGGTTTGTTGCTGTCAAGAAACTCCTTCTCCAGAGCTTTAGTTGTCTTTGACTTTTTGCGTGTGTGCGGTGATTCTGTGTTGCGCGGTTGCTTGATGGGGTTTGATTCGGTAAGATGGTTTGTGCGTTCCTGTACCTCCTTCTCCTATTGCATGTTGTGGTTCGAGGCCATTTCTTGATCTGTCATAGTTCCTTCAGTTAGCCCTTCCTTGGGTACTTCCTTCTGCGAAGCTGCTTGTTGTCCCTGACGGGCCTTTTCTACCAAGTTAGTGAGTCGTTGCTGGAGGTCCTTTTTACGCTGCTGCGTTGCCATTTTTTCTCGTACAGCCTTGGCGGGGGCGCGCCATTCTGTGGCCCATGTTGCTAACACCACATAAATAGAATCATTTGTTGCCATGAAAGGAAGCGTGACCCATGCTCGCTTCAGATCCTTCCACGCCCGGATATATAAGTTATGCATGTCCGCTTTGAACTCGGTCATGCTTTGGAAAGTGTTGTAGATTGTTGGAGACATGCGTGGTCTACAAGCGATCTATGTCCAGATAGTACCCTCCATGAAGGTCCAAAAAACCCTGATGTCAGAAGCCCTCGTTGCGTCCTTTGTATCCCATAGCAAAGTATACCGCACTGCTTCCGGTAGGTTGTCTTCAATGCTGGGAAATTGGCTACCCTGCGGCAGTTCTCCTGCAACCAGAAGGATTGATAGTAGCAACCATGCATAATAAAATGTCTTACCTTTGTCCTGTGCTTCCTGACAATTTTTCAAAAATTCGTCGCATAAGAACTGTGCCCAGTTAAACTGAACCCCTGTCGCGCACTGTTCCACAAGCGCAATGACAGGAGCTGGCACCTCATCTGCACAACATTTCCTCATTAGTTTATCGGCTAGTAACTGGGTAGCAATTCGCACCCCTCGGTCTTTGATGCTTGCTATTGCATACCCCCGCTTCTGCTTCTCCAACTTATATTTAGCCTTCATTGTTTCGGCGCGACCTGCATCACTACTTGTCCTGGCTATGTTTGTGGGGTCATTCCCTTTTACCGGCAAGTGGGTAATCCGATGTACTAAATCAGTTGTGATCGGAATTAGCTCCTCCAACCAGAGAAACCCATCATGTACCAGACATAGTAACTGTCGGATAACACAGATGGTGAGGATTGTGCAGTGATAGTTAGGTATCCACCTTAGACTGAGTAACCCCGCCTTTTCCACACCTAGTAACCACTTCCACGGCAGTAATTTGTCTTCAGCCAATTCGGAGAACTTTTCGCTGTCTGCAAGGTCCCAGTCTTCGAACTTGATACTCGGGACTCAGCCTAGTGGCAACCCATCAAACCTTAACTCATTTGGAAGAAGTAGGGTTTGGAGCGTATTCTTTGCAACGTCCATGTCCTTAGGTAGCTTAACCATGCCAATCCATGGGGGAATATGTGGGGGTCGTGGTAGAATTTGGAAAGCATCCTCTTCATCCTCATCTTGTGCGTCAATCTGATCAATCAAAGCTTACAAAGCTTCATCGTCCTCCTCAGGTTCAGTGGTGATTGCTTTGCCCTTTTCAGCTCCTGATAGCTTATTGAACCTCAACGATATCCTGACTGGCCCCATCAGCTGCTTATTTTTCCGAGACCGCAGTGTGCATGGGGATTTTGGGACTCCGGGGACCATGACAGCTTCATCTAGCACCTCCTGGGTTGAGAATAGTTCTTCCGCGAATCGTGCTCGAGTTCTCGCCATGGTACTCATGGAAACCTTAGTATCCGAGTGTTTGCTAGTCGTTACAGGTTCCAATCTCAAATATCTCGGTGTTGTCCAGAGGTTATTAGATGAACATGTAAATTTGAATGAATCTCGTCCCTGCACTTCCAGCTTATTAACACTGTTTAGGCAGCAGATCTTTTCGTATCTAGCTCAAAACTTTCATCCTAATGGACGGCCGCCCTCTCCTCCCTAACCTAACTTGACATTCTTGTCAGGAATAGTGATGTTAACGGTCAATTATTGAGTTTTCCACATGGCAACGCCATCACCCAGGCGCCATTGCGATGTAGTGGTCCACATGACTCTGTAGAGAACCTTTTTGCCGCATCGGCCTCCCGTAGACTCATTTATTGTCTCGCACCCTCTTTCAAATGCTTGGGGTGTTGGGACTGTGCTTCCTACAGCTAGTCAGGTGGTCGCACCCCTGGTGCGATTTCGGAACTTCCCTGCTAGCTCGGGCTGCGAGCACCTTCCGAGTGTCTTTGTAGCTGTTATCTCTTCATGCGTCGCTATGTGGGGTGTATCCTTCCGTAGGTGTGGGCGCAGCCATGATAGCAGGGTCGTGGCACTTTCATGTTCTGTGAGATACCTAACCTGGCATGATTTCCTTATGCGCAGACTCACGCAGCCTTCGTGGGCGTCGCTACCTTTCATTTTGCTGCTTCCTTCCCCAACTAGCGTGCTTTTCTTCCGGAGCCATGCCCATAGGTTCTCGATTTCGCGAGGCCTGCTGCTACCCCGCTTAGTTTGGGCTCCTATCCATTTACTTCTTGACACTGTCATCTGTGCCTCCCTTCTGGTATAGGCCCATTGAACCTGTGGTATCCGCAATTTCTTGGTGGGTCATTTTCTCGAGTGAACGCTGAGCGAACTTCCCCCTGTTCCCCTGCTGACTTTGTCACGGGCTGCTGGCGAACGGGATTGCCCCCTAACCCTTGCACATACCTGCTTCTGATATCTGTGCCACTTTCACCGAATCTTTGGGCATGGGCTCCATTTGTGGACAATCGTTGCGCATGGTGTCTCTGCAGGGTCATCCTGCGACCTTTGTCTCAGAATTTTCGTTTCACACTAGTCAACCGCCTACATGGCATCCTCATCCGTTGGCCTGTCCCTTGCTTCCATGGTTGCACGGCGTAGTGATCTAACCATCATATTACAATTTAGTGTCGTTACCTCATGCAATCAGTTCTGCCACCACTCAATCTCTTCATCTGAATCCAATGTGCAAGAACTGTCACGGTCCCATGAGATTCATCCGTCTGCGGTCGGATTCACTCGATCCTAATCTTGTGCAGTGATCTGGTAAATACAATCCAGTTCATCGTCACTATCCTCGTTGCGAACTAGCTCAGTATAACGTGCTCCTTCGGTTGGGTCTAGCGGAACCACCACGCGGAGATATTTTTTCTCGAATATCATTTTTCGTTTCTTTAGGTTGATGACTCCATTCATATCCGTTGCCCAGTCTATCCCTAATAATGTAGGATATGGGTTACTGTCATCCACAATCTCTATGACCTCAAAATCGGTTAGTGTGCTTACACCATCGATGTCTACTATAACTCCCTGCAGTCTTCCCATAGGCAAGATCTTCTGTTGGTTCGCCATCCGCAGCTGGATAGGGGACCATTGTAGTGCGAGCCTGCCCATGCACTCCCAGGTTTGTTTAGGTAGGACATTTGCGTCTGACCCCAAGTCCAGAACAACCTGGTCCATCTCATAGTCCCCAATCTAGGCAGTCAACTGCATTTCCCACCCTGTTCGCAACGCATGCTTGCCCAACTTCCGTACCATTCGAGGTTCATCCGATCCTGCACACCTAGTTATTAACTCTTGCAATCCCTTCACTGCTTTGGTATCCCGGAGTAGCTTCATGCATGTCTCTAAGAAGGTAGTTAGCATAGAAGTATCCCTCTTCGACTCTGTTTGATCCGTGCTACCCGAAGTGGAAGCTTCCGCGAAGTTCTTCTTGGCCTCCATAAATGTTTCCTTCACGTGCTCCAAGTCAAACTCTGGTTGTTTCGCGGGAGCCTTGTGAACCCATGCATCCTCCTCTGGTCACTTCCCTTTATCTTCTCCCATAGTTGCACCACTTCTAAGCATCATATTCACGTTAGGGTCTTCCGCATGCGGTTCAACCTTCATCATTTGGACGTTCTGAGTGGGGGTAGCCGGAAGCACTCCTTTTTCCCGCATCTGAGCAATTAGTGTGGGGCAATCGACTGCTTCATGGTCGAATTGGTAACAGTATGGGCAACAGGTTCTGGTCGGGTTCATACAATCACGTGCGTAGTGCCCTGGTCCTCCACAATTATAGCAGATCAATTGTCCTCGTCAGCGTCCGGGTGCCATTCCCCCCAGCCCTACCCGCATCCTTAGAATCCACCCCGCGTTATTATTGTGGTAGGATCTTGCCCACACGCCTCCATATGCATCCTATAAGCAAGTGTTCGATCCATCAACATCTCGTAACTTCAGCAGTTTCTTTCATCGTGGCCCACCGTCCTACAAAAGTTGCAAAATAACCACTTAGGGGGGTTGTCTCAGATTTTGTAATAGATGACAGTTGTCCGTGGCATGCTTTCCTCCTTCTTGGCATATCGCGCACCAGAGTGCGGGTGCTGCGGTTGGCCCTGCTTGTACCTCTGGTCGCAATGGTATTGGTCCCCTCGCCACCACATAGTTGGCAAAGACTAGACAGTGTTCCTTGTCGTGGCCCTGGCTCTTACATCTGATACACCATACTTCTTCATGCCCTTTTGACCGTGGAGCTTGTCCTTGTTTCAAACTTCGCATCTCTAAGCATAGATTTTGCAATTGCGTGTGGATTTGCTGGACTCCCAACCCTGGATCCTGTATTGGGGTTTCGTGCAATCTCATCGCAGTTTCTAATGCTTCGGCTTGGGTTGAGATCTTTTGTTGTGATAGCGTCGTCCTTAGATGTGGTGTCAAGGATGCCACAAACCACGTGCAGTGCTGCGCATCCATCAATGTCATGTTAGCCTTGCGGATTGTTCTTTTTAACCTTTGATCTTGATCCCACGGGGTTTCACCCGGTAGCATCGCTATCTCTTTGAACCTAATGACCGACTGTGTCTCTAATTTTGGCCGACCAAATTCTTTGTTCAATGCATCCTGGATCGCCATTATTCCCACGTTCGGATGATCGCTTGAGTAATTTATATACCATGACAACGCAGCACGCTCACCAGGGTATCCTTTTTGATGTTATCGTCCGTTATGCCTTGGGCTTCCTATACAGCCCTTACCACAAACCAAAACTGACCCAGTTCCTCATTTCCTGCACTCTTAAATACCAGCAACTTAAGTGCGCTTGCCATCCCAACCTTCGATGGTGGCGGAGGTGGAGGTGGAGTGGGTGAAGATGGATTTGATGTTGGTGAAGTAGGTGATGGCGTAGACAGAGGTGGTATCAGTGGAAAGCGCTGCTTAGTCTACCAGGCTGCGCTTCTTGGGGAGAACCTCACGAGCTCCTCCTCGCTTTCCCTTGAAATAGAAATTAGTGGACTATTCTCTAATCCTTTGGTTCCTCAATAGCCTCTTCCACTCCGCGTTACACCAGACATCAATAAATGTGCATAATCTGTTTTTCACACAACAACGTCTTAATCCAAGTATTCAATGATTTGATGTACCTACCCTGCAGTTCTTGGAGAAAGCACCTTTCTGCTTCATT
This sequence comes from Pinus tabuliformis, assembly GCA_031772625.1. NCBI lineage: Eukaryota > Viridiplantae > Streptophyta > Pinopsida > Pinales > Pinaceae > Pinus > Pinus tabuliformis. The sequence continues at coordinate 1,754,492,343 of CM062817.1, read as the reverse complement.
ATAACTCACGTTTGTGTCTATTGCAAACTCAGTGATAAACCCTCCTATTACCCGATCCAACCAGTGATCTACTGCACGTGCAATTTTATCTTCGGATGCTTCTAGCATGCGCACCAATTCTGGAGTCCACACAATAGGTTGATCTAGTCTGCACCTTCCCACACTATCAGCTAACCTCGCGATCCACTCGTACAACTCTATTGGGAATTTTACGAAGAAGATTTCGTGGATATCTGTGTATATGTAACGATCCAACCACCCTTCCTCCGATATCCGCGGGTTTCTGTTTTCCTAAACCACGAACTTGTGAAGCTTCTGATCCAGCCAATCTTCAAGCTCTTTCTTTGTAGGATTCTAGTGTTTCAACATCAGACATCCCTTAGGTAGATCCTGGTCCCAGCAATGGAACCATTTGTTGGCTTATATGGGCTTGACCCAGGTTCAGAAGAGTTATTTAGCCAAACAAATCCCACAGCTACCAGCCCTTTTGACAACAGCCCGCGGAGTGCGAACTGAGGTCTCACCTGAGGTAGCAGGGGAGGGTGCTGGAACCAGGTTTCCGCACCCTTGGGATGTCTTGATGTGGTGTGGAAGGTTTGCACATCGTTCTGTGGCTTCGCGCCACTCGGCCTCACGTAGATCCGGATCCAGGAAAATCCTTACTACTTATTAATGCGTTGTTTATAGATTAGATCTACTTTTTATGGTCTTTAAGCAAACATTTAACAGAAATAACTAGTTCGCGCACCCAGAAAAGATACAGATTCACATAGACTCATAACATAAGCATATGCGCATAGATCAAACAGTTATATCAACCATAAATTAGCCAGATCCGCAATAATTCAGATTTAACACAGAATTTCATAATCAACTTATCTTTATTCACTTCCTTCACCAATACATCCAGATCCACCCTACGCACTCAGCTATAGGGGTCCGCACACATAGTTGTAGAATCTACTAGGCCTCTGCACACACAGCTGCAGAGCCTCTATCTATTTACCAACCCCCTTGACTCGAACTTACAGACGCTTCAAGACTTCGTTCTTCAAAAACCCATTACATTCCAAATCCAAAAGTACATACCAAACAACTAACTTCTATCCATAGAGCCTCGCTCTATTTATACATTCCCATGGTCTGCGGACCATGGGAAAGCCGACTTACTTCCTATTATTTTACATTATTTTTGGGCGAACAACCCTTTAACTAGACTCATTTACAATTCGCGCTCCGTGCACTTTGTGAAGTCCTTACCCTACCTTTCCCAAAATTGCGGGTTTTGAGCCCTAGCACTATTACACGGGCCCTCTGCTACCCAACACTACACCCCTTCTATTGACACGATGAATCCCAACAAGCGACTGAATGTGATTACAAAAACACACTTATTCGAATTCAACCATATTTTATAGAAACAACACCACTCAAAAATCAACCGAAGATGTTTAGGACGATCAATTCTCTTTCGAGAACGAGCAACTAAATCATCCAAATATGCTTCGATAATGTGCTTGATGTCGTGAAAAGCGTAAGACATGGCCCGCTGAAAAGTAGCTCCAGCATTTTTGAAGCCAAAAGGCATCTTTTTGTACGCAAACGTACCCCAGGGACAAATAATAGTTGTATTGTGCTGATCTTCTGGATGAATAGTAATTTGATTATAACCAGAGAATCCATCCATAAACGAAAAAATCCCATTACCCGCACATTCATCAATAATTTGATCAATAAAGGGTGTGGGGTAATTGTCCTTAGGACAAGCCTTATTTAGGTCCCTAAAGTCAATGCATACTCGAATCGTTCCTTGTTTTTTGTCTACGAGGACTCGATTAGAGACCCACTTAGTTAAAGGAAAGGGGTATATGAAACCTGCCTTAAGCAGCTTCTCGACTTCAACTTTGATAGCTGCTACTTTTCTAGGATTGACTGGTCGAAGTTTTTGACGAATAGGTTTGGCATTTTTGTACGTCTTGATCTCATGCTGGACTATAGATGGATCTATTCCAAGAATGTCCTCATAAGACCAAGCGAACACATCACGAAACTCTTTGAAGAGATCGGTATAAGTTTGAATTTCTTCAGGGGAACAGTCAGCTCCAATGAAGACATTTTCAATAATGTTGGGATTCCTAGAGATGTTCACTGGTACAGTTTGTGAGATAACAGACATGTTACCTTCGACAGAAAATTATGTTGGGGCCAAAGGGTTTAAAACTGCATGAACATCACTAGTAAAAGGACTGGACAAACTTGACTCAACTTCCCACAAATGAGGGAAGAAATACAAACGATGATGCAAATCATCCCAAGGTCTATCAATACCCATCATTGCTTATTCAGATGGCAAGACAGTATCTAAGCAATCCTCAGCAAAAGTCGAATTGAGGGTCGAGGCCGGAGCCACATCTCCATCCAACTCCTCTGGTGAAAAAGGAGTAGGATCGGAGTCTGCAGAGTTAACAATAGAATGATAAGCAATTTCTACTATAGACATAGGACATGCCATTCCACCTACCTGCCCTTCATCTAATGTGGTGGTAGATGAGGGTAAAGGCCAAGGGTCCGAAAAATAATGAGTTCTAAAAAGCTCTCTTTGAAAAGGTCCCTTGGAGGATGAAATAACATTAATTCTAGCTATAGGAGAAGGAAGAGCAAAATTACCCATTAAGGAAGAGTACATTTCAACTCCTAAATTCTCTATAGGATGTTTGGGATTGTCCACTAATGGAATAATAGACTCAGAAGATGCGAGGGAGTCACCCGGAGAATAATCCATTTGATCAACCTTTACAATTCTCCCTTCATGAGGAAGTCAAAGGATGTGAAATAACGACGATACAATGGAATCCATCTCATAAATCCAATTCCTTCCTAAAAGGAGGTTGTAATCCAAATTCACATTGACTATTTCTACTTCAATATTTACCACCTTTCCCCCAACACAGATAGGAAAGGCTAGAATAATATTGTGCAACCTATGTGGATTACCATCAAATGTTGTCAACAAAGTTGGTGAAGGAACAACTTGAGGCGATCCAATAGCCTTCCAACATGACATGGATATTACACATGTGGAACCTCCCTCATCAATCACAGTTCGAAATATATTGGTCTTTCGATATGTAGAATTTATCTGGAAAGCCATATGATGTGGGAGTCTTTTCTTGGTGTTTGACATATCAAATGTAAGCATAAGATAATTTTTTGGATCAACTGCTCCGATCGCAGTGAGTAATGCACTCCTTTGCGCAAGGCATGACTGGAGTACCTCTAACACTGACATAGCACAAGGACTTTGAGCCAGATCTTCTACAATCAAGTAGTTCTGGGCTGCCATAGCATTAGGTTTAATGGTCAAGTGTTTTCGGAGCCTTTCGGTATCTAAGGTATATACTCAACAGAGGGCCTCTCAATATGGAGTGGCTCTATAGCATCAGAAGAAAACTTGGCCTTAGATGACTTTGATTCACCATAATCACGCGATCGCATAGCAACTTTGATATGTGAACTCATCATGTAGACATTTGACGTATTATCCCCTTCTTGGTTGCCCCCTGTGGGGGTACCAGTACTAGAGTTCGCGCCAGCAAGTGATTGCTGCCCTTAGGGAAAAGGGTTAGTGAGGACAGCCTGGGAGCTAGAAGACCCTTGTTGAACTAATAAGCATTGAGCATCTTGGATCTTAAGGCAAAGATGAGTCGGATGATCTCCATTGCACAACTTGCATGGAAATTTTACTTTTTCTTAGACTCTTTCCTACCCCCTCCAGCATCATTGCTAGATTTGTTTGTGTTACCCTTCCCATATTGGTTCTTTTTCTTACCTCTTCCTTTCTTCTTCCCATCAGATTTTTGGTTTCCTTTGAGGTTAGAAGTTTGGACGACATTTATAGACGTAGGTTGAGAAGGGGTAGGTACCAACGATGATGCCTGCATAGGGGAAGCAGTTTGTAAAGAAAACTATTGCAATTGATTTAGCAGGTTAGTCGTGTTAGCATCGATCGATATGACTAGCCCGTCGGCATGGGGACCTGGCTTTGGCTTGGCTATATCAACCTTGGACCTAGGAGCATCAGGCATAATTTTTTGAAGAACCCCAGATTGAGAATATATAAGTTCTAACGGATGGGCCCTAAAATAGCATGTTCTTTAGTGAACACATCAAAGAGAAACACATTCTTAGAGATCTCGGGTTGTAAAGATTTAAGAAACCATTCAAGAAGGAATTATTGTGGAATATCGACTTTAATGAGCCTCTTCCTTCTCCTCCATTCCTGGATGTGATCTGAAATGTGGGTTGCCTTATCATGGTGAAAATTAGCCAAAATCTCAGTTCCAGCATCATAGCGGATAGGCAACTAAAAATTGTTCAAAAATATTGTAGCCAAAATCATTTATCAGGGAGTTTGACGAGCACCATAAGTGGAAAGTGGTTACATGGTCACCCGGATCTTCACCAGTCTTCCCTTCAAATTTAGGTATATCTGAGGGAAGTTTGGTTGGGACCGAGGCTAAACCAAGTTATATATAATTGCATCATTAGTCAATTTAGAAAGATCTAGCAAGTTTAACATTGCCAAGAAAAGTAGTTGCGGAGGACCCTGAGGATTCCACTAGTTGTGGGCAGAATTCCCAACGTTCTGAAAAGAATGCCCTGGATTTGTGAAGGCACCAAGTTACCTAAAGTAACTCGTAGACCCAACTGAACCATAAGGAGCTCCTTATGGTCCAGAAAAAATTGGAGTTTGACCAACTCCTGCCGAAAAATTTTCGTATCCCGTAAAATTGCCCCCTAGAGAGGTGTTAAAAGGAGCAAAAAACCCTTGGTAAGGGTTCCATGCATTAGCATAGGGAGAAAAGTTCTGGAATGAACTGAAAGAAGAATACGACATATTCCCCTATTGGCTGAAATAATATTGATTCCCGTCTCCATGCCCACTAACCGTAGGGTTTGTTCAACCTTGAAAAGGATTATAACTTTGACCCATAGAGGGAAAAGGTATTGATCCCAAAGATGGGTTGGAATGTGGTATATGACCACCCCGAAATGAGAAACCTTGAAAAGAAGCTGATCCACTTGCCATGAAAGCCACGAATGTGGAGGCAGTCGATGGAATACTTAACAGAACTGAAGGAATCGCACTAGTCGACATTCCAAAAGGGAAAAAAGCCAATACCAGAGGCAAAAGCTTGGGTGCTCTCACTCAAAGATGGAATGGAAGTAGAGCCAAATATAGAAGTGCTAGGAGTAACAGAAGGTATGGAAATCGTTCCTCCTCCTTGTACAGATATAGGAGTTTGCATACTAGTAGCACTCATGGTGGACGCCATGCTTCCAGCAGTGGTCATCGAAGGAAAAGATCGATATAAACCTGGGCTCGAAGGCCTGTTGGTCGGAGTCCCAACATACAATAAAACATTTGGGTGATCAGGAGGAAGAGGAGAATTAGGAGTCAAAAGAGACTCTTGAAGCTCTTTGACCTCAATAACGTCTTCCGATTGGAAGAGGACTCTAGAAGAATTGGAGTGTTCCTCTCCAACTCTGTACTTATACCAAGTCTATCTTGTAAATCAATAAATCCAATCAGAGGATTAATCTTCGATGCATCTACTGCCACTAATTAAAAATCACTAGCAGAATTTCTCCTACGCCTTCGAGGAGAAGGCTCGGGACTCGTAGGTGAAAGCCCACGAAGTCTCCTAGACCAACGAACTGGTTGATCAACCACTTTGAATTATTTTTGAGAAATCTAATTAAAGACTCAAAAAATTTGTAAAGTTAGGCCAACTAGGAGCAAAGAGCACTCATTAAAAATCCTTAAAGATACAGTCAATCAAACTACTTCCAAGTATTTCCGCTCCGGGTGATTAGGTTCGGACACCAAAATACAAGAAAGCAAAAATCAAGGGCCTTCCGAAAATAGTTAGGGGTAATGACACCCCAGGCCTACTAGCGAAGGTATCAGAAGTAGTTATGCTGAACTCTAGACAACAACCTTTGTTGGTGCAAGCACCCAAGCTTCGCAAGGGTACCCTCCATAAGCACTGAAGAATGTGATGCAACGTCTGCCTTAGGTGCCACAGGATTCCCTTCCGCAACCACCTATGAGATCCCTAGGAAAGGCAACTATGGGCACCAATTCATATCAAAAGTCGAGCGGAACAGTCATGAGGCGGGATCCAACAAGTAGGAGAGGGGGTATCTCTCTTCCTTGTCTTCACTCTCCCTCGTGCTTAACTCCCAGTCACGAAGCTTTCCCAGTCTTTCTAACGATATTGAATTTTGCTCGTTATTCAACTTCTATGTTTGATAATTAGAGCAGCCTTGGAGAGTTAACTCTCCACTCACCTATTCCAAGGCCCTAATGAATTGAAACTTGTTGGTGTCTATTAATGACAAAAATAAAAATTTCTAGTTCATTTTATTAAATCACTTGATTTTAGAGGGTTGTTCTTTAAGTCAAGGGTATAACAAGAGTGAAACTAATGATGTTTATGATGCAAAAGAAACCAATAGAAACTTAACTATATGCATGCAGTTATTTTCTTTCGATGAAGAGGGATTTTTACTTGGGTTCTACGAAAAACTTATATAAGCCAAAATATATTTTTTCTTTTCTTTTCAGAAACATTCCACGCACACTCAAAATCTAAAAATACCAAGAATGCTTACGATGCAAACTAACCTAATGCAAATTTAAATGATGATGCAAGATCCTACAAACACTCATACTATAAGCAAATGTGGTTATTTATAGGGTCAATAAGCCAACCTTGATAATGAAGAGGAAAAAAATTTTAAAAACAAATTTCCCTCAAAAAGCAAGCAAAACAAATTGAAAAAGATCACAATTGCTCAACAAACAAAACAAAAGAAACCAAAAGCCAAAATCTTGGAAAAAAGAAAAGCAAAAGCAATGTTTTTGCGTTTTTCTTTTAAGGAAACTAAAGAAACTTTTGAGGTCACAAAAAGAACTACTAAATTCCAAATATCAAGAAACACACACAAGGAGTCTTATACCTTGCAAGTTATAAAACTCATTAATAAATGAAACTTGAAACAAGAAGGACTACAAACTTGCACAAATTGATCCGAACAACAATAAAAGACTTCAGCAAACCAACAAAATGTCAAGAAAGAAAAACTTTCAAAATTGCCAAAGAGACACTCAAAAAGCACGAAAAGCAACAAGGCCAATCAAAAGGAAAGCAAAGCACGACAACTTGAAATCTGGGTTATAAACGAAATCAAATCCAATTTATTGTTCTGGAAAACCAGAACATCCAAGAACTTCAAACTGAAGCCTTGAACCCAAGACACAAACCAAAATCTTACTCAACAAGCAATCCTAGGTCAACTAGACTTTTCACCAAGAAGGAGATTTGAAAAAGAGAACTTGCAAGAGAACATAGTTCTTCAAACAATGGATGACAAGAAAACAACAGAATTCACCAGGAAAACAAACCTAACTAGGCAAAAAGATTTGAAAAAACAATTCAAAAATTTGTATATGCGACTATGTAAAGACATAGAGGCGTGCACACGCGTTTCAAACACAGGAAACTCGTGTATACATGAGTCTATTTGAGGAAACTAGCGTGTATACGCGACTGTACTCCAAGAAAAAAGCATATAAAAGACTCAATCAAGAAAAATAAAAATCAAGGTCTGATCCAGAAGATCAGACTTGATGCCTAGGAAGCTAATAAGTCAAATAACACTGTAAAAGCAAGCAATCAAGAAAACAAACCCTGATCGAGAACAAACAACCCAAACTAGGAATAACAAGAATGTTATCCCCAGCGGAGTCACCAATTTTGTTGCGGGTGGGAACACCCTAGGGTCTTGGGTTGAAAACCCCAACAGAGCAGAGGGCAAACAACAACAAGAAATGCTTAGACAACCAATCTAAATGCTTATTCTATTGAACTGGGAAGAAGTGTTCTTACCTAGAAGTCCTACATTTAGGTAGATCCCGCAGGGTGCAAACCCTCTACTTCTCTCGATGCCTTTGAAACCTGTATATTATCCAAGAAAAGCATATATAACAGTAGAAAGGGAAAGCATATTCATGATATATACATTAGATGATATAAATAAATGAAAGATTACGCATTAATAAAAGATTTATAAACAAATCACAATATGGATCAATGCATAAACATGATTAATATCAAGAACATAACATCATTTATTTATTGATGTAAGCTACAAGAAAGATGGAAAACTACAACCTGAGTCTTCCTCCAGCTCCAAGCGGAACCGTCCTCCAGATCCGTCCTTTCCCGACCTCAGCAATCTTCCTCCATCATCATACACAAGGATATCACAAGAGGGATGAAGGATATCTCAAAAGAGGAAACAAGGGTTTCCTAAAGCTTTGGGGAGTGCAAGAGGCACAGGGATTTTGTCAGACTCGATCAGGGATCAATCAACTATAATATCAATATCTCATCTCTTCTCCCTTAAGGCCTTCCCATGGAGGTTTATATATATATATATATATATATAGATATATATTTATTTTATTTATTTATTTATTATTATTATTATTATTTTTATTTATTTTATTTTATTTTACATATACATATATATATATATATATATTTATTTTTATTTTTCTTTTTTTTCTTGGGCCACGGGCTATAGGAGGTGAGTAACAGGTAAAACCCGTAAACTCTGCCCGAAATTAAGGAAATATCTTTATTTATTTATTATTATTATTTATTTATTATTATTATTATTATTATATAAAGATATATATATATATATATATATATATATATATATATATATATTTATTTATTTATTTATTTATTTTCAGTTGGGCCACGGGCTATAGGAGGTGAGTAATAGGTAAAACCCGTAAACTCCGCCCGAAATTAAGGAAATTTATTATTTTTAAGTGTTTTAACACATATACGCGGGTTGGGTATATACTAACCCGCGTGTACACGCTTTTATCACATGGCAAAGTAGCGTATAGGAAATAAAACATTGTTTTTTAGATTTTGGACCAAATCTGGAAAGGAAGGGTTTCCCTAGGCCATAACCAGAGCATTAGATCTACCAAGAGTGGTAAATGGTGTTATAACACCTTAGGTTCCAAGCCCATAATTCTCTATTGTGGTGCTCCAACCTCTAAATCCCAAACCCTAGGGCTTGGAGTACCTCCCAAGCTATCAAAGATCAACACTGACATGAATTTTGGAGGGCTCATGTAAGTCAAACCATTGCCACAGACTTGACATCATATGATCCTTACCCATAATTATTTTAGACCCAAGAATCTCTCCCAAAACCAAACCAAGACCCAAAACGAACAAGAGCTTATACACCTCAACGGAAAAGAGACAAACATAGTCTAGATAGATACAACAAATCAAATTATGAAAATTTACAAGGAGAGAATGGGGGGGTGATACTAACAATCCAATGGTTGTGAGAATGTTTCAAATCTAATGTTGACCTCCAACTTCGAGCCTAGGAGCCTCCAGGTGGATTTCCTCGCTACACATAAATGTCTTCCCACTTCTCATATTGTTTGGCTTCCACTATGAATTGAACACAACCAACTTGTCATTCGACTATCAGATTAGAAAATCTCCCACCACACCTAAATTCAAGCTACTCAATACCAACTTGAGCAACCAAGTCATTTTTCTTCCACCTAAGAAACCCACCCCCTTCCACTTCTCAATGTTAAACATAGCACATACCTCACAGAGTGCAAGCTATGAGCCAAACTAAACCAGAATGCATCCACACTAGAACCGAGGAAGGATCTACTAGCAAGTAGGTTAACACCTCAACCTCACACTTGTAGTAGCCCTTCACCTTCACCACTAAAACGCAAGCCAAAAAAAATGAACAAATACCCATATTTATTACCCTTTGGGTGGCTACATGCAACATCATTCCCAGGACATGTCACATCGATTTCATTAATCACGTTTAGTTGGAAGAGGTGGTGGGCACACTCCCCCATGCCCCTCCTCGTATTGTACGCTCACCCCCATCAAGGAGTAAATCATATCATATCATTTTCTCATACAATTTATATATTTACTATGCTTATGGATATCTTTATGTACCAAAACTTTTGGATATTTTATTGGCAAGCCATATTTAGTTGTTACAATTAGTATCAATGCAAGTTTGATCCTAGCCTTTGGCCATTAGAACTTTGGTTACAAGTTTTTTCATTACCTTTAGCAATATCATTGTATGCCATTAACCACTCATAGTTTTCCATAGTTTCTTTATTTACCTAGTCTTTGACCATAATTAGGCATTTGGCCATTTATTAGAACTCTGTTGTGAATTTGAAAAACATAACCAAAAGAAAATTGAGGAGGAAATTTAAGTATACTCTAACATAGATCCATTGTATAGTCACCCCCCATAACCATTGTATTAGCTCATACTTTCTCATACATGTTGTACACTGCTATAATTTTGATAGTAGTACCATCCACTACCACTTGTAGCTATCACCATTGCTACCCTATAATTGTATCTTTCCATTGCCTCTCATCCTTCATACAACCATTTGATATGAACTATCAATACTAACCACCTTCAAATCATTCATACATCATTGTTCAATCTATCATACAACCAACTGCCATTCATAATCATACAAATTAAATTCACTGACCACTGCATCCATTCATTGTAGAACCAACTACCATACACAATCATACAAATTAATTATTTTACAATGCCATTTTCCATACCTTTTAATTGACCATATCATTGTTCTATAGTCACATTTTTCTCATCATCACTTAATTGAAGTGTATAGAACACTTATTAACACTTGGTATATAATTTAAGAAAAAAATATTCAATATTATTAAAGTACATAAAAGAAAGTTCAATTAAAAGGTTAAATAATGAATGAGGATCTCAAATCAAATTATGTTGGGTAAAAGTTAAAATGGTTAATAATGAACCCTTTTGTACAAGCAAGAATATGGTATTATAAAAATAATACCTAAACTCATAAAGTACCCCAATACCTAATTGAAGTGAAATTTTACAATTTTTTTTGACAAAAGTAAAATGGAGATTAGCAACAAAAGATTTTCTAAAACTAAAAAAAAAAAATCGTACTATTTAGATTCAATGGAACACTTGCATGAAAGGATATTATTATATATGTTGTTCCAATTAAGGATATTTATTTTGTTATTATTGAATATGCTAACCAATTACATGTTCTTTAAATATGATCGAAATAATAGATTTAAAGGATGAAAAACAATGTGACATAAACAATTTGCATTTGAGAATTAGAGACTCTACTTTTGTCTTTTGATTCATTATTAAAACATTATTTTGTGGTGATAGTGATAGTTCTATGATCACCCTAGATGGAAGCACTAGGGACTTTAATCTTAAACACAATAAGTGTAGAAATTCCTGCAAGTTATCTACAAATCTATCTCTGAGATCTATGTAGAAAATCTGACTGTAGATTAACTCGATAATGCAATATACCAAAGCAAAATATAATAATCTACTTCTACTATCAAACTTGCAGAAGCTTAATAGATTTGAGCAAAATCAAGCAGAACACATATAACCAGAAGAAGAATCAATACACATGAAACACAGAAGAATACTCTGGGGAAATCCTCAGCTCAAAACCCCGCTATCTGTATTATCATACGAGGTGGAAATATATCAAAATTACATAAAGCCTTAGCTCTCATAGCTAGCCAGCTCTCAGTACAATCCTCGTGAATGCTCACAAGCAAACAAGGCTTCTCCTAAACCTTCTCCTCTGCCCTCCAAGCCTCCTATTTCCTTGCACTGTTTCTCTTGGGTGATCCTACTGTTACCAAGTGTAACACTGATCACTCACATTGATCTCACACCCTGTAAAACTGCACAATCCTCAAGGAACTTTATTCCTTCTACATGGATGAGTTTCCTTTATAGGAAAACTCATGCAACTGATAGTACAATGTCCTTGTCTTTAATCTCAACTAGGCCTTTGTCTGAACTGACATGCATGAGTTATTTATGAGAGAATCTTTAGTTATCTGGAGTACACTAGTTTGATGCATGCATGCATTAACTTACTGAACTCACAATTAGTTCCTCAAACCATTTGCAACTAATTTAACTGGACATAACTCAGTTAACTGAGATAACTAATTACAACTTAAATATTGTACAAATTTCCACCTGTAGATCACCTGATAATGCAATAGACTAAAGCAAAATACTTGATCTACTTCTACAACCAATTTAGCAGAAGCTTAATCGAACATGAGCAACATCAATAAGAACACATATAACTAATAAGAAGGAATCAATCACACATAACACAGAAGATATAACCTGGGGAAAGCCTCAGCCTAAAACCCCAACTCTGTATTATCATACAAGTGGAAATATAGCCAGTATTACAAAAAGAATCAGCTCAAAAGCTATCCTGCTCTCTCTGCAATACCTCTGCTACTCATAGGCAGTCAAAGTCCTCTCTCAAACCTGTGGTCTATCCTCCAAGCCTCCTATTTCTTTGTGCAATTTTGATTGGGGTCCAGTGCAGCCACTTGTGTGAATTGGCCTCTTCACACACTCACTAACCTATGATCCAACTACACAGTCCTAAAGGAGATAAATTCTCATCATGGATGAGCTTCCTTTATAGGAAAAATATCCATCCAACTGATAGTACACTGTCCCTTCTCTGATCTCAATTGGGTCTCTGTCTGAACTGACATGCATGAGTTATTCATGAGAGAATCTTCAATTATCTAAAGTGCAGCAGTTATATGCAAGCATGCATTAACTAACTGAACTCACATTAATTTAAACAAACTGTTTAAATCAATCTAACTGGACTTGACTCTGTTAACTGAGCCAATTAATTACAACTCAAATTAGCACTCATCCTTATCTCTTTAACTGATGGATAAATTCCTCAATTAATAGAGAAACTATTGCATGTCCTCACATAGACTTCATGTTTGATTTTTCACAACTAATTAACTCATGGAGAATTAATTTATTTATTTTCAAACAGCTATTAAGTTCAAATTCGAATTTTACTTCCTATTTTTAGTCCAGGGACTGACTAAAATAGGAATCCATCCCGAACTGCTAAAAATAGCAATTCTATTTTTAACACTTCCATTTTTCATTCCCTGTTTCTCAATCCAGCACTGGTACCCAAACTGCTATTTATAGCAGTGATATTTTTAGCACTTCTATTTTTAGCATTTCTTGTTGCTATTTTCAACACTCCCTCTCAACAAGAAAGGCATTCAACTCAAACCCGATCCTGTACCTTTGGAATGTTCTGCATGCAACACTTCTCCCAAGTGTGGTTGCTCCAACAACTCTAGAAACAAAAACAAAAAAAAACTCCCAAATGACCTCTCTGTTGGGCTAGAAACATACTCTGATGCTGAAGCTCTATCTGCTGCTAACAAGTGCTCCCTCTCTGACCTCTGAGCTGCTGCAACATCTCCATGCATCTCACACCATTGCACACCTCTCTGTGCCATCCTGCACTAGTGCAACACACTTGTGCCTCTCGCATTATTGCAACCTACTAGCTCTGCGTTGTCTTGGGATTCCTGCAATGTAGCTCTCTTTGCCGCTCCATCCACATCTATCTCTACCTAATCAGTCAGTCCTGCTACTCCTCATCGGGGCTCCTGTAGTAAAGTCAAATCAAAGAGGTTGGGTACCTCAAGGATCCTGCCCCTCCTCCTTGGGACGATCACTCCACATCGCCCACCTCCTACCTGGAGGTATGGTTGCATGTGATCCCTCAGCCCACCTAGCTCGAAGTTTCCCCCTACTAGAGGTCTCTGCATGAGTAGATGTCTCTACTCGATCTCCACTCAGCTTCCCCTGTTATGGCTGCTCCACAACCTCCTGAAGCTGCTGCACCAATCGTGGCTCCTCCATAATCGCCTGAGACTTCTTCTGGCGTTGCATGTTGAGAGGTAATATACTCTCCCTCTCAACCACCAAGTCTCCATCAGCTGCCTTGTTGCTTGAGGCTTTGCATGCATCTTGAACCTCAAGAGCATACAGGTTCTTGACCCGTGAACCGATCTGCTTCACCTATCTAGTGATGATGTGTCTAAGGAAAAACTTTCCCTTACTGAAGACTACATCATAGCCTCTGTCTTCTAGCATCGCAATCGACACCAAGTTTCTCTTCAGTCCTGGTACATACTTGACATCGGTCAAGGTAAGGCAAGCTCCATGCTCCCTCTAAAAAATAACCGTGCCTACACCTGAGACACTATACTTTCATCATTACCCATCACTATGAGTATTTGGCGATCTTTCTCCTCCAAAGTACTGAACAAACTCTTATCGCCGATCATGTGGAAAGAAGCTCCACTGTCAAGAAACCAACCACTTCCCACCATGGATGAAACCATGCATGCGAAGAGTGTGAAATCCAACTTGAATTGTGAAGCAAGTGCCTCACCTTCAGATCCTTCCCCGGATCCCTTCTTGGATTTCTTCTGTGGACAATTTGTAGCAAAATAGTCCACCTCATGACAATGAAAGAATCACACTTTCGATTTGTCAAACTTCTTCCCACCATGGGAAGAACTGGATTCAGAAAGAGAAACCTTCTCCTTCCCCTTCTTCACCTTACTCGCTAAGGCACAATTTTCTTCATCCTCCATGGATGAAGAACCATCTTTGGTGCTTCTTCTTATCTCCTCCTGCATCAAATCCGCCCAAAGTCGTTCCCAATATGGTAGTTTCTCTCTTCCATTAACCGAGTCCTGGTAGCTATGCAAGCTCTTAGGAAGACCGAGGAGTGCAAGACTCACCATGTCATCATCAGCTGTCACAATCCCTACACTTCCAAGCTCATCCCTGCATGTGGTGAGCTTATTCAGATACATAGAGATTGTGTCACCCTTTTCACACTTGATCTTTCGAAGTTTGTCCTTCAGTGTCAGCTTCCTCTGATCACTGCTATTCTGATATAGATCTTTCAATGTTTTCCACATTAAAAATGGTGTCTCCTTCCCATGGAGACTCGAGACTATGTGATCTCGAACTCCCTCCAGAATGATTCTCCTTGCTCTAGCCACACATTTCTTCCATTCCGCTAACTCAGCAGCACCGGTTGGCTTGAGGAATTCTTGATCAATGAAGTCCTTTAGATCGTTATCCTCTAGTACTACTTCCATGTGATCCTTCCAGGCTATATAATTCGAACTGCCATCAAGGGCATATTCGAGTCTCAAACCAGAGAACGCCATAGGTGAAATAGAGATGTGATAAGAACTCGATTTTTATATTCAGGAATCACAAACTTCAACTTCTCCCTTCTTGTATATTGTTCTTCCTTGATCACCTGTGCTTCGATACCATGTACAAATTCCCACCTGTAGATCACCTGATAATGCAATAGACTAAAGCAAAATATTTGATCTACTTCTACAACCAATTTAGTGGAAGCTTAATCGAACATGAGCAACATCAATAAGAACACATATAACTGATAAGAAGGAATCAATCACACATAACACAGAAGATATAACCTGGGGAAAGCCTTAGCCTAAAACCCCAACTTTGTATTATCATACAAGTGGAAATATAGTCAGTATTACAAAAGGAATCAGCTCAAAAGCTATCCTGCTCTCTCTGCAATACCTTTGCTGCTCATAGACAGTCAAAGGCCTCTCTCAAACCTCTGGTCTGTCCTCCATGCCTCCTATTTCTTTGTGCAATTTTGATTGGGGTCCAGTGCAGCCACTTGTGTGAATTGACCTCTTCACACACTCACTAACCTTTGATCCAACTACGCAGTCCTGAAGGAGATAAATCCTCATCATGGATGAGATTCCTTTATAGGAAAGATATTCATCCAACTGATAGTACACTGTCCCTTCTCTAATATCAATTGGGTCTCTGTCTGAACTGACATGCATGAGTTATTCATGAGAGAATCTTCAATTATCTGAAGTGCAGCAGTTATATGCAAGCATGCATTAACTAACTGAACTCACATTAATTTAAACAAACTATTCAAATCAATCTAACTGGACTTGACTCTGTTAACTGAGCCAACTAATTACAACTCAAATTAGAACTCATCCTTATCTCTTTAACTGATAGATAAATTCCTCAATTAATAGAGAAATCGTTGCATGTCCTCACATAGACTTCATGTTTGATTTTTCACAACTAATTAACTCATGGAGAATTAATTAATTTATTTTCAAACAACTGTTAAGTTCAAATTCGAATTTTACTTCCTTTTTAGTCCAGGGACTGACTAAAATAGGAATCCATCATGAACTGCTAAAAATAGCAATTCTATTTTTAGCACTTCCATTTTTCATTCTCTGTTGCTCAATCCAACACTGGTATCCAAACTGCTATTTGTAAAAGTGCTATTTTTAGCATTTCTTGTTGCTATTTTCAACAAATATAACTCAATCTTATCTCCTCAATTAAGGGATAATCTCCTCAATCAAAGGTATAATTGTTGCATGTATTCACAAAGACTTCATGTTTGAATTTCTTCAACTAATTAACTCAAAATGAATTAATTAATTATTTTTCAAACAACTGGTGAGACTAAATTCAAATTTTAATTCTCGATTTTAATTCAAGGATAAATTAAAATTGGAATATATCCTGAAATGCTATTTATAGCAATGCTATTTTTAGCATTTCTTGTTGCTATTTTCAACAATAAGAAGTTTTTAACATTTTCTATAAGAAGAAAAGGATAATATTATAGAGAATTGCATTGAAGCCAAATTTAGTAACACCATAAGGCCTTAACGATATTTCAAAGGTAATTCTTTAAGAAAATCAAAATTCAGTGCAAAAAAAGTTGACAAAATTATCATAGATAAAAACAAATAAATTTATTATTTCAAGGACCACACTAAAAAATTAATTACACAAACTAAGAAGCTTTGGAAGAATAAGAAGTCATTGGAAAACAAAGTACAACAACTTATTGATAAGGAACGATAAAAAATTTTAAATGTGAAAATATAAGTCACAAGTACAGATCCATCTAGTATCACAACTTAAGAAAATGCCAAACTAGTTGAAACAAATATATCCTCGGATGTCAAAGTATAAATGATAGAAATTTTGAGTGTACTTATAATGAAAGCTCAACAATGAATAATGCAACACAATGCATGAAGACACACAACTCCAAAAACAAACAAAGAAACACTATAAGGACACGTTATTGATATCTTCACTGCAAGAGCAAGTACATTAACTAGTTAGTGTATTAACATCACTAAGAAGAGGAACAATTAGCTTATCTTTCAAACAATACTAATACAAGTATCAATAAATCACACGATAACACTTAATCTTGTGAGGCCTATAAGTGCAATGTTCATTAGAGGATTCAATTAGGATGGTCAAACATGTTACAGTTCAACAATTTTGTGCAATGATTAGAAGTTTCATACCATCTCATATTATCAACCACGACAACATCAAAAAATAATTTAAAAAATCACATAAAGATACTTCAAACAAAAGTAAAAGACATAACACCTTTTTATCAATATGTTCTGAGGACAAGCATTTGTAAAAGGAAGACAATGTTATGAACTTAAATATAAATAATAACTCATAATTAAATAAAAACTTATAATTAATGAAGAGACATACAAAAAGAAATGTTTGAACTAAGAGACATGACTTTTAATGCAAGATCACTCTGGCCTAGCTATATACATGGGGTTCTCATTTGTAAATCATATCATATCATATCATTTTCAAATACAATTTATATATTCACTATCTTTATGAATATTTTTATATATCAAATATTTTGAATATTTTATTGGTAAATCATATTTAATTGTCACATAATCCCACAACTTAGTTCAATAAAGACACATGAATAGACATATTCACAAATCATTATAGATTGAAGGTAAAGATCACATCAAAGCATTATCTTTTTCAATCTCTCTTAAATTGTCTTGACACTTGTACACTTCAAAAAGGAAAAATAAACAAGATAAACTTTGTCTAGAAATCTTCGACAAAATCACATAATCAGTCTTTTGTCCGAAGATTTCTAGACAATGTTATGGATCACAGAAGTCTAAATTCCTTAAAGATAAACTTTATATTTCATTAGACTTGATTTGTTTATTTATTTATTATGTGCTTCATGGTTTTCGAAGATAATGCTACATCCACAAAATATTTGTACCAGAGAAATCTACCAAAAATGATCACTTTCTACCGACTCAACCACAAAGCCCGACCTTGAAAATGTCAAGAGAATTGAACCCATAGCCTCTCAATAACAAAGGTGCTTTAACAATGGGAGCTCAACCAACTAAACTAACTCTAGAAGCTATATTTAATTCAACTTTTATTTACAACCTATCTATAAAGATGATAATTGTTTTTGTAAATTAATACTTATGTTTTAAGTTTCAAAGTACAATAATTTATTCATTCTCAATGAAGAATTATGAGCTAAGGTTTTATCCATAAGGTTTTATCCATAATATTATGATAGTGGTGGATGATATATATATATATATATATATATATATATATATATATATATATATATATATATATATATATAGATATATATATATATATATTTATATATATATATATATATATATATATATATATATATTTTTCACAAGGTATAAATTTGGATAAACAGATTTGGTAATCCATTCATGGTGAGCATACATTGAAATATATAACATAAAAATATGCATTATACCTAAGAGATGCATATTGAATATTTACAAGATATCTAAATAAAAACATTACAATCTGAGAAAAACTTATAAGATATAACAAATATTTTATAATTACAAATATTATTCCAAAATACAACTCAATAAACCTATCCAAATTACCCACCCATGTATATACAAACTACAAAGAAAAAAACTTACAAAGGTGAACACAATCATCCCTGCAACTCCTTTGCAGCCTTAAAAAAGGATATTGCAACGTATTTTCAGTAGGGTGAAGTCCTTCTAGTGGATGATTTCAATGCTAGGACTGCAAGTGAACAAGCTAGCATTTTTTGTTGTAAAGAAGATTGCAATCTTATCTGGCTTATAAAAGAGAGTAATCATCAGAGGACAAGAATTTCAAAAGACAACAAAGATTGCAATATTTTTGGGGAGGAAATGCTTACTCTATGAAGGACATTTGATTTAGTCATTTGCAATGGTTTAGCTAGATGGGAAAAGTCTAGCAATTTTAACGATACTACATACAATGGAACAAGTGTAGTAGATTATGTAATTTGCTCGCATGGTCTGTGTGATCAAATGGATGAATTTTTAATAGGGGAACAATTTTGTGATTTAAAATATGATCTTAAACCAATTAACTTAAGTTTCTCTTAGATTGGAAAGAAGCAACTTGGGACAAAAACTTAGTGTATTCAACAAACTCCTTCAAAGGACAGGGTTCTTTTGGCTCCAAAAAACTATAATACCTTCAAAATAACGCTAGAGAGGGTTTTTGAAAAGGATAAAATGCCATTCATGGTATTTAGAGCCATGAACTAACACATTTAATTCAAAGTGCACTTGCAAAGTGCAAAAAAGCAAAAAATAGTAAGTTTGAAACAAATTACTTTCCCATTAATGATTGGTTTGATGAGGAATGCAAAAAGGCAAGGAGAACATTGAAAAAAACTGATTTCATGGTCTCAAGGAGGGTAGAACTAATCTTCCTAGGGAAAACAACCCCAAGTTATTTGAGAAAGAGCTCCAACCAAGAAAAAAGCAAAATGAAAATAATATTACAACCTCTCAATGGTTTGATTATGGAAGGTAGCTTTATGGGTAGGATCCCAAGTTTGACGCTCCCCCTTGGTCAACACTACTACTAAACTTTTCATTATGCAAGCGGTTGAGACGGACATCAAGAAGTTGGGCGTTGGAAAAACAAAAGACTTAGTTAGACTTCAAGCAAAGTATCTAAAGTGAGGTTTGAAAATTCTTGTACCTCACATCACAAAATTTTTCAATAACATCATGCAACATGGGTTCCCCACAAATTGGACAACTAGTCTAGCAATACCTCTTTTCAAGAGTGGTGACATCAATAATCCTTCCAATTATAAGACCATAATGATAAACCCCTTGTTTGCAAAGCTATTTGGGGACATGTTAGAAAATAAAGTTAGCAAGTGGGCGGAAGAAAGAAATAAACATGCTAAAGGGAAAGCAAGTTTCAGACCTATACATTCCACGATTGATCATAATATAACTTTAAGGCTCATCCTTGAAAAAGTTTGGGAAGAAAAGGAGAAAGTCTTTTGTTGCTTTGTTGATTTCAAGAAATCTTTTGACACGGTTCTTAGGGATAAAATTTGGCACAAAATGGAGGAAGTTGGGGTTCATAGGCATCTTAGAGCAGTTGTTCATAAGCTGTATGAAGAGGTGAAAGTCAAAATTAGAACTTCATATGACATCTCTGAAAGTTTTAGGAGTGATATTGGGGTCAAGCATGGGTGCCCCTTGTCCCCTACCCTTTTTGGTTTATATATTGGCAAACTTGAAGATTGGATAAACTCACAAGGTGGTGATAGTGTCAACTTGGGCAAGTTTATTATAAGGTTTCTTTTGTTTGCATATGACCTTGTTTTGATTGCTAAGTTTGCTCTTGGCTTGCAAGAACACTTACTTTCCCTTGAGCATTTTTGTAGAAGGGTGGGATGCAAGTCAATATTAGTAAGATGAAAGTGGTGCTTTTCTTTAACAAAAGAAAACATAATCAACATAAGTTTTACTTTGAAGGCAACACTCTTGACGAAGTTGCAGATTACAAATACCTCAAAATTGACTTCAATAGAAATCTAAGTTGGGAAGGCTACATAAAGAAAAGAACTTTGGGAGGTTGGAAAACATTCTATGCTTTTCAAAAAGGTGCGGAGACACAAAGTTATGGGATTGGAAGACCGCTCAAACTCTTTTTTGGCTTTTAGTGGTTCCGATGGTTCTTTATGGATGTGAACTGTGAGCTGACAACACATCTAAGTTACAATGGAAACAAATTGAAAAAATCCAGAAACGCTTGATTACAAACAAGTTCAAAATCAAAAGTTCAGTTTCCTATGATATCTTGCTAAGTGAAGTGGGGGCTACTCTTATTGAAGCAATTGTTATGGTGTGACTCATAAGATATTTAAAAAAAATGAGCACATGGAAGAAGACAGATGACCTAAAGTTGCCTTCAATGACATATTGTGCAAAAGAGAAAAGACTTGGATGCATCAATAATTCAAAACAAATGGTTTAGTAAACGGGTATTCACTTGAACATGTGCCCCACAACTAATAAAGAGATAAAGACTTTTGATATGGATAAGTTCCATAAACATACTTGGGATAAAGAGCTAGGGAGGAAGAGAAAGTACTATATTGAAGAGTTTAATCCCACTCATAATCATCATCAAAAAACGTGCATAGGGGTCAATATGTCATGGGAAGCCAAAATTCTTATTTCTTAGTTAAGAACTAACTCTCAACTTTTTTGTCAAATAGGTGTTGGAAAAGACCATAAAAAGTTTGGAGAGAAAGAGTGTATATATATTTGCACTGTGTGAAAAGTGGAAACAAAAAAACATTTCATTTTGGAATGTAAAACCTTCAAAAATAACAAAGACACTTACGTAAATATCGTGATAGCTATCTCTAAATAATTTATTGAACCACAAAATTAAAATGACTGAAGAAGTGAGAGCTCCTATTATCACTATGATAAGAAAATGATTGAATGCAAAAATCAAATGGCATACCGAATCTTTACCCGTTAAAATTCCTC
The DNA here is from genome assembly GCA_031772625.1 of Pinus tabuliformis. NCBI lineage: Eukaryota > Viridiplantae > Streptophyta > Pinopsida > Pinales > Pinaceae > Pinus > Pinus tabuliformis. Next base: position 1,754,470,522 of record CM062817.1, on the reverse strand, counting down.
CCTCTTCTTCTCCTCGGAATTAAAATTTGTGAATTTTTTTTGTCCTCGGACACGTCAGAAAAGTTTGACTATTAAGATATGCCACATCGGAGATTGCGAATTTAAGTACACGACCACGAAGGCGCTGACTGCCATTCCACAGGGTACGGCAAGAGATAGCGGAAGGAATTCTTGTTCTTCCTATTCCTCGTAGTTTTGGCCTGCACATACTCTACTCTTCAGGGCAGGTTTTGATTTTGGACAATGGCGATCCCAACGGTGCCGTTTTCGCTGATGTCGCTGGTGCGGTTAGCAGGCATTCTGGCAGTCGTGCTGGTGCTCACTTGGGTTCTGCACTTCCGCGGAGGGATGGCGCTCATCTCAGAGGACAAAAACCTCATTTTTAATGTAAACTCATACTCCCTTTTTTTTTGACACCCTTTTCTTCATTGTCTTCTGTGAGTTGGGCTAAATCTAATTTTACCACGATGTAGACAAGTGGAAATGTATTCATTGTGAGTTGGGCTAAATCTAATTTTACCACGATGTAGACAAGTGGAAATGTATTTATTATTAATGAATTGCTGATCATTTTCTTCAAATTTTCTCTAAATTTTCAACCCGTTGTCAGTCTGAGGGATATGCCACTGTAAAGATAGCCTGCACATTATATACAGCTACAACCCAAAGACGATCCATGAGGCATACTGTTCGAAATTGTGGAAGACGATCCATGAGGCATACTGTTTGAAATTGTGGATGATGTTAGCAGTAAACCTAATGTGGATGCTGTCACATCAATCTGTGGACGTGCACCTCAAAGTCAGCTTTTGGATTGGCTAAGTTTTCAGCCGATGGGTAATGCCTTAAAACCCAATTGGTATATTACATTATATTTGTTGGGCAATGCCTTACAAACCCAATTGGCTATTATGCTATTATATATTATATTGGTTAACCATATATTTTTTATTTTTTATTTTTATAAGGAAATTATCCTCTCACTCAGTTGATAGAGTCAGGTTCCTTACAATATTATTCATAGGCACGTAGTCATTATAACAATATTTTTCATCATCATGTGAAAATTGAACCTTGGTGGGCAGATAACAATCATTCTGCCCAACCACCCAAAACAATCCCAATTAACCAAATTCTCTTAACTTATATACCGATTTTTCTTAACTTATATATATATATATATAAAAGTGGTTTCTATAAGATCTCAGGCATTGTTTTCATACCATGGATTCCAGTCACGGTTGAGGATGGCACCTTATCAGTTCACCATTGCACTTAACCTTATGTAGGCTAACTAATCCATGAGGTGTAGACCAATTGGTTTGTGTGGGGTTTAGTCCCTACTAGGTCATAGGTTCAAATTTCATGGGGAGGGGTTGAAGATGGGAGCCACCTTTGGGGAATTAAACTATCACAAAAGGCATCCAAACTCGACCAAGCTTTGCACAATCCTGGTGATAGCATCCCACTGGAGGGCAGATGTTCTTCCATCCGACATTTGCGGTGGCCCTGGCTCAGCCTAGTTTGGAAAAAAGTAAAATTAAAAAACACTTTATATAGGCTAATTATCTATTTAATCTACATTTATGGTGAATGATAAAGAATTGCAAACCATTCTTAAAACCTAAAGAGCCAATGCAGAGGTTGTATCTAAAATGCAATCTATGAAGCAGTGAGATTTTGGCACTTGTTTTTCCATACTTCTATAGGTAACAGTAGACTACTGTCCAGTGATCATCTCCTGCTATTGTCTGGATCAAAGTCACAGCAACCAGCAAACCCAAAATGGAGAGTCAACTCAGGGACTTGGCAAATTTGGCAACAACAAAGGCTACGACAAAGCAGGGAACATACACTCAAAAAATTGAGAAACTTAAACTACGTAAACTTATTGATCAAAATCCAGTCTGACTGATTTTTACCAGGAGTTCTGACTTGGATTGCCAGCTTGGAGAGCAAAGTCAACTTGGGAGTACTCACAGAATTACAAAGAGTCCTGTTTCTATGGTTAGGATGTCACAAGCACAAGTTACATGCCTGTAGAAAACCCTCCAGCTTTTTTGAGGTGTCCGAATCTTCTGTCACGCTTGACATATGAGATACCTCATGTTTGAATGCATATTATATGTTTTATGCCAACAAACTGAAAGATACCTCATCTCATCAATGAGATGGACCTCCTGCCATACATTTTGATATTTTCTGCATTTGCAAGGTTTTGAGATTGTGAAAGATATCAATGAGTGCAAACCTTAGATTTCTTCGGTGTTACTCTACAAACCTTCAATTTGCTAGGCAACGCTAGTTATTGCATTAGATCCGTATGCTACTTCTTTTGGGCTTCGCTCTAAGATAAAACAAGTAAAACAACGTGACTCAAAGGCTAGCTACATCTGATTTGAGCAGAGTTCACGTCTTGTTCCATGCACATTCATGGTAGGTTTGAGGTGCACTGTTTTTGGGCAGCAACATTGTGGCGAGGTGTAACAATAATCGATATGTAGGCAATGTTAGAAGACACATGCATGTACCAACCTTGGTTTTATTCCATTTTTAACCGCTGTCATTAATTTAGATCAACACATCTTTTTTTTTCCTTTATCAAATTCCAATTTTATCATTAAGTAGAGTCTTGTTTGATTTTGGTTAGGGCATTTTGAATGTGGAAATTTTCCAAGAATAGCAGGGGTGCAAATCCATAGATGAGAGAGATGCATGCATGCACACTAGCACTCTCTTCTAGTTGGTTCACTTTCCTAGGAGTCGTTCTCTCATGTAGATTAAGGCACACTTGTCTAGGACAGATTTGAGCCACATGGATGGGTTATTGTTGCATACCCTTAGCCTTTCATACTCTATAAAAGAAATGCCTAGTCTAACGAGGCAGAGGAGTTGCCCAGAAAGTTATGGAAATTCCGGTTATATTTAGAGAAAATTGGGCAAGGATTTTTGTAAATCCAAGTTATAGTTATTAAGCTGCAAAATTTTAGGTGTCCTAGACGTTTTTGATCACTGTTGATAATATCGGCGATATATCGGCGATATTCGGAAATATCGCGATATTTTCGGCAAAACGATATATCGCCGAGAAAATATCGCGATATTTTCTGTTTTGAAAATATCGGCAAATATCGGCAAATATCGGAAAATATCGGCAAAATATCGCGATATTTTGAAAATATCGGCAAAATATCGGCTATATTTAAAAATTTGAAAAAATTATTTTTTATGCTTGCCGATATTTGCCGATATTTTGCCGATATTTTTGCCGATATTGCCGATAAGATATTTTCTGGACCCTCGCCGATATTTTCCCGATACCGATATTATCAACACTGTTTTTGATGGTGCTGAATCCATTTCCACCATCAAAAACACGATTCAAACACTGCCTCTACAAGATCTTTTGAAATTTTTTTGCCCGGATTCCGACCACTTTTGGCCGTCCGGGCAATTCCTCCGCCTCGTTAGACGAGGCCTAAAAGAAAAGTAGGGTGCAGTAGTTATTCATTCAATGTGTGAGCATAATTGAGTTTTAAACTAGTGTAGTGTAATTCTTCTTTCAATTTTCAACAGAAGATAGATGTAGTATTGAGATTTCAGTTCTGTGTATTTGTAGTTTATATTTCCAGTAGTATGTGTTTGTAGATAAACGTATTCAGAAGTCGTTGTTTTGGTTGGAGTTTTTAATTTTTTAGCTACCTAATTTTCAGTTTTGAGTGCAGAATCTGCTTATCATGGTCCGGAAATTAACAAAGGTTTCTTTATTCTAGGCAGGGCACACTTCTCTAGAGGAAGTTGGGTTATGGTTGGACATAGTGAACATAAGTGCCTTACTTTGACAACCTGCATGCATTATAAACCCTAGAACTCTCCTATTCTATAAAGAAGAAAATCGAGATACGGCAATCCCTTCGACATATGTCTTAGAGACTTGGCTGGGCACGCTTCTATAGAGGAGGTTGGGTCAAGGTTTGACGTAGTGAACCTAGGTGCTTTACTTAGACAATATGCATGTATTGTAAACCCTAGTCTCATCTATATTATAAATAAAAGATAGGGCAAACCATTTAAGATATGTCTTCGAGATTTGGTGAGCTAGTTGCTATGCAATTTTTTGGTTTCTATAATATTATCTCGTTGAAAATAATTTTCAGTATGGTGTGTTTGTAGATCTAGTTTTCCTGACTTATTATTTTGATAGGTTCTTTGAGTTTAAGTAAACTAAGGCTTGTAGAAGTGCAGAGGTGCTTATCATGAAGTCAAAATTTCATGCAAGAGGCTTTTGAAGAATAAGCTTACAAGGATGCACACGAGTGAGACAGATATAGTGGCTAGATACTTAATGAAGATCATTGAATTGAGAGATTAACTTGCTGTTATGGTGATGAAGGTTGAGAACGAGGAGTTGGTGGCCATAATGCTAAATGTGTTCTCTTCATTCTGGAATCTTTTCTTTGGGGTGTCTATATTCGTTAGAAGCTGCCCACCTTTGAGAAGCCTTGGAATGATCTCATCCAAGAGAAGACAAGGCTAGAGGTAATTGCATCTAGAGTGGGGAGATCTAGAAACTGTCCCTCATTATGAAGGTGAGGGGAGGAGGTAAGAAAGGAGGGCTTGAGAGTTGTCAAAAAGGGGAAGAGGAAGATTCAGGTTTTTCCAACTAGGGGAAGAAAAGACTTGAATAATGTGAAATATTTCAAGTGCCACAAGATGGGCTACTATACACATCAGTGCCCCTCGAAGAATAAGGGAAAGGAAAAGAAACAACAGTGGTAGCAATTTGCAAGGAGTGTAGAAGCTTTTATTGTAGTGGATGAGTTAGCATCCAAGCTTGAGACAAACTTCTCCATGGTTTCATTCTTTTCCACCAACATTGTCTCTAGTGTAGGGCGGTATGTGGAAAGTGGAACATCCATACACATGACTTCAATAAGAAGTCTTTCAATAGACGTCTTGTTGAACGTTGGCACACAAGTGGGATTGGACGATGATGCTACAAATCTAGTGATAGGAATGGGATCCATCTCTTTCCACATGCAACCAAGTGATGTTCTTGAACTAGATGATGTCTTGCATGTTTTTAGTTTAACAAGGAATCTTCGTTCAATTTAAACCGTGATTGATATTAGGTGTGTGACTGAGTTTGATGATCAACAAGTTATTATTAAGGGGCACGACTAGGATCCTAGTCAAGTTTTGAAAGGTATACAAGACGGTGGCCTTTACAAGTTGTTTAATGATCCTATCAAACATGGAGCTTTAGTGCATGATAGTGAAAAATTGTGTGAACTTTGAACTTCGGCAAAAGAGATTTGGTTCCCTACACTATGGAACACTACCTTTCTTGAAGGATATGGTATAGGGATTTTTGGACTTTAAGATTGAGAAGATAGGAGTGCGCACTCAATGAGCATGCCAAACTACACTCCCAAGCTGTGAGAATAGATTAGGAGGGATTCTTGGTCTGATCCATTCAAATGTATGTGGACCAATAACTTCAACTTCATTGATAGGTAACATTTACGATGTTTCTTTTGTTGATGATTCCTTTATAAAAACATGGGTTTACTTTATGAACACCAAGGATGAACCTCTAATGGAGACTCAAACAAGTAAGAAGATTAAGGTGCCATGGTCTGACAATTGAGGAGAACACACCTCCAAGAAATTTGATGTATTTTACAGGGAAACTAGGATTTAGGGGGATTTGATAGTACTTTACAATCCTTAAATATTGGGATTGCAGAGAGGGAACATAGGTTCACCATAGAGATACTGAAGGCCATGATTCCTTATCTAGATTTGTTGATGTGCCTTTTGGGCAGGATCATGCAATGCAACTGCGTACATTGCAAACAAGTGTGCTGAGGTTTCACAATGGAGGAGAGCACACCTCCAAGGAATTCAATGTATTTTGCAGGGAAGCAAGGATCCAAAGGGATTTGATAGTACTTTTACACTCCTCAAATAATGGTATCACAGAGAGGGAAAACAGGTTTAACATAGAGATAATGAAGACTATGATTCATGATCTAGATTTGTTGATGTGTCTTTTGGGCAGAAGCATGCAATGCAACTGTCTACATTCTAAACAAGTCTCCTCATAAGGTTTTGAAGGACAATACACTAGAAGAAGCTTTTACGAGTGACAAACCTCAAGTATTACACTTTTGTGTGTTTAGTTGTCTTGTGTATATTCATTTTCCCGAGGAGAAGAGATTTAAACTTGAACCTTCTATAATGAAGGGTATTTTTGATGGTTATAGTGATTCCTTCAAGTATTATTGAATCTGTTTTCCATCATGCTGAAAGACATTGTGAGTTGAGAAGTGGAATTTGATGAGGTAAATCTTGGGAGCCTTCTATAGAGGTTGAGGAGTGAGGAAAGCTTCCTGTCTAAACTGCTGATCTGAAGATTTCAGGAAAATCAGATTCAGATCAGCAAGGTTCTAGTTAAGGAATAGAGAATACTATATCTTCTAGTTCACCGAGGAAGCCGAGGTGGTTTATCCAGACTTTGCAAGAGGCATAGGAGCACCGAAGACTTCCTTTTGGGTGAGTCACCTATTGAAGAAATTTCCTAATTATGTTCCATTGATGTCTTCTATCATTGATACAAAGCTTTTTAGTTATGAGGAGGAAATTGCAGAGAAAGTATGGTAGGATGCTGTGACATAGGAGTATAAATCCATTCTGATGAATGGTGTTTGGGAATTTGTTTCAATACTCGATGGGAAATTTGTGATAGATTCTAGGTGGTTGTAGAAGGTAAAACATATGATTAATGATAACATACAGAAGTATGTGACCGTATTCATAACAAAAGGATTTTCCTAGAAAGAGGAAGCTGACTATGAGGAGACTTGCTCCAATTACTAGGTATACTTTCATTAAAGCCATTATGTCTCTTGCATCAATGTTTGGTTGGTGTTTATACTAAATGGATGTTAAGACTGCTTTTTGAATGGTCTTTTTGAGGAGGAAGTATACATTAATTAACTAAAGGGTTTTGAGGTGCATGGGTGAGATACCCATGTGAGCAAAATAAAGAAGGCCCTTTATGGAATAAGTAGGTGCAACATGCATGAACTTGAGGATTGATGGGTACTTTCTAAGTTTGGGCTTTGCCAAGATTGCAACAAATCCAAATCTTTATTATTTGTCTGATAAATTTAATCTACTTGTCTTGGTATTGTATGTAGATGATTTGATTGTTATAATCAGTTCTAAGGAGCTCATTTCATGGTGCAAGAAGAAGCTAGCTAGTGAATTTGATATGGACGACATTGACTTTATGCGTTACTCTTTGGGTCTAGAGTGTTGGTGGTGTATAGGTGAGGTCTTCCTTGAACATGTTAAATATAGAATGAATATTTTAGGGAGATTTCAGATGTTGGATTGTAAACCGTTGGCCACTCCTACGGTTTCAAATTAGAATTTATATGCTGATTTAGATTTATTTTTGGTAGATCCTTTTGTGTATAGGCAATTGATTGGTCCCCTTATGTACTTGGTGAATACCCAACTTGATATATGTTTTGCAATGAATACAATGATCCAGTTCATGGTTGAAGCCAAGTTGATTCATTGGATTGTTGCAAAGTATGTACTCTGATACTTGAATGGTACAATTTATTATGGATAAAGGTATATGGGAGATGGTGAGTTGATGCTGTATGGTTTTGTTCATTCTAATTGGCTAGGGGATGCTACCTCTAGGAAGAGCATCTCAGGTTTTTGTTTAAGCTTGGGGTCAAACATGGTATCCTAGTTTAGTAGGAAATAGGCAACAATGGCATTGAGTTCAATAGTGACAAAGTATATGGTAGCCAACATCGCTAGTTTTGAAGCCATATGGCTTTGCAAGATGATAATAGAGTTGATCATATGGCTTCACAAGATGATAGGAGATTTGTTCAATAAGATGTTGGAGCCCACTATGGTATATTATGACAATTAGCGCTGTATTAGACTTGTTACCCACCCAAGTGGGTAACCACTAGGAGAAAAATTTTCATCTATTTGTTTAGCTTCCCAACCAGCAACCCTAATGATTGATATATATCTATGACTCATATCTCTCCACATATGCCCCAATTAGTGCTTTCTGTCATGTAGCTTACTTCTTGAAGGAAGTTGGGTCATCTATTATAAGGTACACTAACCATTTTTGTAATCATGTGCTTTCATTTAATGTTAAGGGCAGTATGAATCACAAGTTGAGGTGGATGACTGACAACTGTTGATTGTATTATTCCCACACTTCACCTTGGTGGTTATCCCTTGCCTCTAGTCTAGTGTGACCTTCCTTGAGGCTTCCTTTCCATTTTAGAGGAGGGGCACAAATAGGAGGCACTGATTGATGTAGCATGCCCATGGTCGTCCATGCTTATCATGTTCCATCTATCCCTTTATCCACTCCGTTTTTTGGATTAATACTCATTTGTCACTGGTATTGGAACCCTTTACCCTCATCCTTGAGTAAGGGCATGGAAACTTTTCCCTTAAGAGGTTGATGCGACCGAAAGAATGTTAAAAGTGTATTTATCCACAAAAGAAAGAAAAGTAAAATGCAAAAGATGGTTGGGACAATTGACAGTGTGTGGAAAAAAGTTTAGCTGCAATTCTAGCCACCTCATTAGCCCTCGCCCAATATTTGGCATATCATGATCTATTTAAATGAAAGGAACTAATGATTGTCCCAACCTTAATGAGCAAGAAACCGCTACATCTTAAAGGTTTATTGGAATACATCAAGCAAGTTGGTAACTCGAGCTATGCAAGAAAGAAAAAAAAGAGTCATTGAAGTAAAAGGTGCACCAAAGGGAAGGTAAAAATAGGCTGAGGAAAGGAGTAACTCAGGTCCCACAATTGCTCCTTCTTCACATCATTGCACCCTTGGACCTCCCTTCGTTGGTATCAAGACAATGGCATCTTCCATGATGTTCATCCCCTCCATGTCCACTATGCTCACATGCACCTATTGATTGATGGGTCAATGTAGGAATTGTTCCTCCCTTAAGGTTGGAAATACCTAATAGGGCCTTGGGATATCCCTCCCACACTTAAATGTGTGACCTGTTTACAAATCATCATCTAGAAAGATGTTTTTAGGCAATGCTTATGCGGAGTACTTTTGTGCCTTTAGCATTAGGTATGGTCCATTATGATACTTTATGGTTTCTTTACTCTAATGATGATGATATCACTTGATTTTGAGGGTATGTCTTAGATGTTTCTTCCTAAGTACATTTGATGTCCCTTGAGGATGGCTTGACACTTCTCCAACACCTTGATGAGGATGCCTAGCCTAGCATGAGAGCACTTATGGACTTTGAAGCCACAATGTTGACCACATTCAGATGAGCATTGACTATTGAGGAGGCTCAACATTGATGTATGACACCTTCCACACCTCTAGAAGTTGAAACGTTGCACAAAGAAGCCAAGACATTGCTAGGATTGACTATGTACCATAGAGGACCTAGGACGCCCCCATGCTGGCTTTACACCTTCTTAATGGGCGTTGCCTTATTCTAGGACCCTATTGAGAATAATGATGACTTGTGATCCTTTTAGAGGGATAGTACACTCTTGGATGATGACATCACGTCCTAGGGTTGCAACGTAATTATTGCATACCCTAGGGTGATGATGTGTGGTTGAGGAGTTGTGACTTGAGGGTGCACCTTGTCATGTTGACAAGATGACTTAGGATGAGGAGCACTCTTGGACCCCTTCTAGCACATTGCTTGATTGAGATACTCTCCTTTAGAAGATGACGTCATGCTTGGAGAGCCTTTTCTCTCACACAGGTGGAGTAAAAGAAGGTGTTTGCTTATATTTTATCATTTTGAGAGCTATCTTCTAGGTCATCTTTTGACCTATTGAACTTGTGAACACTTAAAGTCATGTTTTTAGGGCTTTTACAGTAAATTAATTGAAATTCAACTTGGTTACCCTCTTATAAATAAAGGGGAGTCAGATTCCTTGGCTCATTTTCACACACACTCATATCTTTCCCTTGCAAAGAATGCATACTAGGTTTCTCTCTTTCTCTTGGACGTAATGGAATCTGGATCACTATGGTAACGAATTGTCTTGGGGAGGATATTTATTGCATGGAGAGATGTTGTTTGATTGATGAAGTGATGCTTGGATGAATGGTTTAAGTTTATTGTTATTTTCTTCCATTTTGCTATAATTGTTGGATTAAGGTTTCATTGATCCTTCTTAATAAATCACTATATCTTTTATGAACTTTAATTCTTTCATATGCAGAATTTGTCATCAAGTATCCATCACTGAAACTACATTGCATTCCCTGTTTTTAAATCTCCTCTTAGTGAAAGTTGCTAGGGTTTGGTGGAGAACTAGTTTTGTCTCCCTCCCTCTCCATCCAAGGTTTTCTACCTTTGATTTTGTCCATTTGACTACATATACCTAATTGATTGAAGGCACTAGCCTATGTGTGTAGATCATAATAATTTTTTTTCTCTTTCTTATTTTATGGTAAACTAGTGTTACGGTTTGGAAAAATATGCATTTAGTTTCTTATATTAACCTATATGTTATTGTCCTAAAATTATGGCTTGAATATATTAATTTTAAAAGGGCAAAAATTATCAGTGTTGATAATATCGGTATCGGGAAAATATCGGCGAGGGTCCAGAAAATATCTTATCGGCAATATCGGCAAAAATATCGGCAAAATATCGGCAAATATCGGCAAGCATAAAAAATAATTTTTTCAAATTTTTAAATATAGCCGATATTTTGCCGATATTTTCAAAATATCGCGATATTTTGCCGATATTTTCCGATATTTGCCGATATTTGCCGATATTTTCAAAACAGAAAATATCGCGATATTTTCTCGGCGATATATCGTTTTGCCGAAAATATCGCGATATTTCCGAATATCGCCGATATATCGCCGATATTATCAACAGTGAAAATTATTATTTCATGCTTTTTCACCCATTATTCTAGGGTTGATGTCTAGGGTTTCCTAGCGGTTTTTTGCATTTTCAACCTGTTACCCACCACTTTGGGGTGATATCCCTAGGAGAATTTTTTCCTCCAAGATGGTCCTCAGCCGACAGCCAACAACCCCTTGCAGTCACCAAATAGCTCGATGTTCCATTTTCTTTGCCACTCGAGGTAGCCTTGTGGTCCCTCACCCATCTATTATGATCGTATGTTTGAAGGTGGGCCTCTCGATCGCAAAGGTATGCATCTTCATTGGTTTAGTTGAGTAATTTTGTTTACTTATATGGACACTTTTGGGCATGGACTGGTGGGGGGATTCGACGAAAAGAGTGGGCTAGGTTTGTATTCATGTTTCCTTTGCCTGATTTCGTAGTTAGCCTTGTATCCTAGTCCCGTGGGATCTCCTTTACTGGCCATTAGCTTTAGAGATGGAACTACATGGGAAATCCCGAGTATGGTTGCGTGGTCCCACTTCCCGACACCATATACATCACTCCCCTTCGCTCATTTTAACCTCATTCATCAGTTTTCCCATTTGGTCCACATATGGTTAGCCTCCCCTTCCCCTTGTCCACACTTTGGGTTGGGCCTAGAACGATACCCGGAGGTTGATGCAACTAAAAAGAAAGGAAAAAGGATAATTTGTCCACTTAGAACAAGAACTGTACCACAAAATGCAAAAGATGGCCGGGACATACAAATATAGCACGTGGGAAAAAGCCAAACATGAGCTCTACCCCTCATTCATGGCCATCACCCTAGTTCCTATGGGCCCTAGATGAGCCCCCTCGACATGAAGGAACCCATGATTGTCCCAACCCTTGGTGGGCAATGAGCTGCCCCACCTTGAGGGGGTTATCTACTGCTATATTCCACACATCATGCTCTCATCCCTTGGAGCCCTGCATAGTTATGAAGAAAAGTCAATCAAAGGAAAATGGCATATGAAGAAGGGTGGAAAAACAAAGGACGGGGTAACACATGTACCATGATTTCCCCCTCCTACACTCATATACCCAAGTGTTGGCTTCCCTCATCATAGCTAACCTTGTACCATGACATGTGGCTTGGACCCTGCCCTTGATCCCTACTCTGTTCCATCACTACATCACATGCCACCTACCCATTGATGGATGTACCATGGACATGTCATCCCCTTTAAAGGCTGAAACCACCTAATAGGGTCCTTGGTTAACCCCCTTATTGAGCTTGGAGACACTTGTACATGCCAAAGCCCACTATGGAAGGGCATGCCACCATGAATTGCCCACTTGATTCCATGATTTGTAAGCTCTTTTATTTGACTACTCTAACGATTTGTTGTATTGGAGGGAAAGGGGATGCATTGGATCTTATGCAGGATTGCAAGTGGGTCTCCATTTTGAGGTTTGGTCTCCCTATACGGGGTCGAAGCCCTCCAGAGGGCCACATTGGCACTTGTAGGGTGAGCATTGAGAGTCGTGGGCCTCCACCATAGTAGAGAGTACTTCATGGATTCCCAACACCATTCAGTGATTGCTTGTGTTCCACCTTTTTGGATGAGGATGATCACTGGCATGGAAAATTTTAGGGGCTAGTATTCGCAGGTGGGCTAATTTTCCATGATTTTTCCACAAAAAAGATTAGCCAGTTTCCATTTTTAATAAAAAAGATTCACCCAAATTTTACAATATAAAATTATTTTACCTTAAAAATCGCCAACATTATATAGAGACTATATATAAAATCATTATAAATTTAAATAATTTTACAAATATATCAATAAACATTTTATAGTTTGCATATTAGGGACTAGTGAGATTCACTAATGTTTTTAAACTTCAAGATAAATTTCCATCCTTAAAATTTTCCTTGGGATGATGCACCTGGACCACCATGCCCAGCTGGCTCCACACATGTACCACACACTTGGCAGAGGTTCCAGGATTCAGATGAGGATGTGTCTCACTGCAGGAGACATAAGGAGGGTTATGTCATCATCCTTTCCCTTATAGATGGTTTACAAACATTATCAATCCACTTGGAGAGCTATGAGGATGTCATTGTGGCCCCGCACCCACTTGGGAGCACCACATGTGACTTGTTTGGAAAACATGGTGCCAACGCTTTGTCCACTATGTTTGGAGCCTTTTCACTCAACTTGGCACATTTGGACTCCATTAGGCCTCCTCAATGGCTCAACGACTCATCATATTCATCATTTTGCCCTCTTGAGAGGCTATTCTTTGTATTATTGAGCTATCTTGGTGGGCTTGTCACCAAGTCATGTCATTATTATGTATTATTTTATTATTTGGTGCTAAATTAGGCCAATTAGGCGAATCGAATCCCCTTTAGAGTTGTATAAATATGAGAGAGACTTATTCTAACCTCTCATTATCACTTGGATTGGATTTGTATCTCTTGAGAGATTTTCACACTTTTTGCTGGGTTGAACTTTTTGGAGTTTCTTGATGCAATATGATGTTTGGATTTTCGTTCTTGTCATGGGAGCTTCTTTCTAATGCAAAATTGATGAGTGGATATACACTCTCTCTCATGTAAGTTGAAATTTTTGATGCTATTCTTTTTATCTTACTTGTCAAATGCATGTATCTTGTTATCATTATTCTTGTATGGGTTAATGTAATGTGAAATTCTTCTGGGACCTTGAATAAGTGATTAAATGCATGCGTTGAGATTTGAGGGATTGGGTGAATGTTCCTAGAGGCACCTCTTAGGTTGAAAACCTCGAAACTTTATCTCCTTCACAAATTTGAAGTATAAATCCCTATTGACCTAGTTGCTTCCCTTGGAGAGGCTAGCGAAGATCAATTAGGGCTCCTTAGCTCATGAAAATTCTCAATCTATGTGTATCTTGACTCCATTAAGCCCAAGCAATAAGGCACTGATCCTCGTATCCCTTTGGTGGTCAAATTTACCTCTCTTTTCTTCACTTTTCCAAATTCTAGGCCTAACCCTAGAGGGTCACCTAGGGCATCCAACGAATTTTATTGTAGCCATTCAAACCCCTCGATTTTTGGTCCACTACTGCGCTGGGCTTTCCTCTAGGGGTCCTCCAAGTTTCAAGCAAATCCGACGGTGGAATCCTGAGATATAGCAAGCCCTAGCCATAAGACCAATTCTTGCCCTAGGTTGATGTGGGTTAGTGTCCTCACTTGGATCATTGCATTCAAATCTCAAAAGAAAACTTGTCCTTTGATCCTATTCTTTCCCCTAATTAGGTCAAGTCCCTCCTTGGTTGATCAACTCCATACCCTTGACCTAGTCTGGGTCCACTTGGGTTCTTTGTGGTCCCACAACTCTACAACTCAAATTCGACAAGGATCACATAAAATCCATTTCTCCTTAAGGATCCTTAAGTGTAGGGAGTCCTTTGTCAAGGCATATCCTTTAAACCTAGGCTCAAGCATCCTCTTGGCCCTTCCTAAAGAGTCCATCACCTTGCTTTTTAGGCAAGCAAGCCATATAATTGAGTCTCTCTTGTGAACAGGCTTTAAGAATCACCCTGTTGTTGCACAAAGTGTCTAGGCACCGCGACAATGCTCAGAGTAAGCACTGTCACTCTAATCCTTACTCACTCCGTTTAGACTCTCTCCTAGACAAGTCAATGGGGGTAGTCCCTAGGGTGAATGAATGAGGGTAGCCTGTGGAACACAGACTCTAGGAGACTTAAAGATGGACAACTTGACGAATGTAGAACAAGTCTTGGTTAACTGAGATGAATAGATCAAACAATTAATACGAAAAATACACAACCACAAGATAGAAATGATTTCCAGACCAGTGCCTTATGTTCAATTAACCAAAGACTAAATAAAAACAAGTTACCCAAAGCAATTTATAATGTGGCGAAAGTGACGATCATGAATGATTAAAAGTAGACGCCCAAAACTTTATCATGCAAGATTTTCTGGCAATTAAATCCTGTGAAGAATTATGAAATTTAAATGCGAAGAAATGATTCCAGATTTTAAATGATTTTCATTTATAACCCAGATCTAGAATTATTTATCATTCTCCAATAGTCAATGATTTTAAAACATTAATCGCACCTGACAATAGAGAAATCACTACCACGAAAGGGCACCAAGGAACTTTAGATTAATAACTTAATTATTCATTAGACAATTAATTTAATTTGGTAAATGAAGAAATTAAATTTTTAATGTGACTAAAAATCAAAAGGCCTTAGTCAAATTAAATTTTTTTTATGGGCCGTAGGCCACATAAAAAAATTAAAATTTTTTAAATATGAAAGCTGAAGTTCTGCTTTTGATTTAATTCCTTAGCCATTCTAAAGTCACAAAAATGATTTTTTTTTTTTAACTTTTTAGATTTTTAAATGTTTTTAAAATTTTATTTTATTTTTTTAGATTTTTTAATTTTTTTAAACAAAATCAAAATAATGAAAAAAAAAATCAAAACATAAAAACCAAAGTCATAAAAAACAAATAAAAGGAAAAGGAGAACCACCAAAACAAAAAATCAAAGTTAAAATAAAAAATGAATCTAGAAGTTAACAAAAGGTAAAAAAATCAAATTAAAACAAAATAAAAAAGAAACTAACTAAACCCTAACGCATACACTAGAATAAAACAAATGAAACAAAAGAAAAAATTTGAATTGTTTGAGTGTGTTATGCAGGTCGAAGAGGAATAGCGGCGGCAGGAGAGCAACTCGACGACAACGTTTGGCAGAGGAGCATGCGGATGGAGATGCAGGCTTCGATGGGTGAGGGAGGAAAGAGTCGTGGGTAGTAGGAGGGATGAGGAAGGTCGCAGATGGGAGATGCAACAGGACGAGGAGCGATGAGGAGGGAGAATGCTGCGGGCAAGGGTTTTTGCAGGCAGACAGGAGGAAAAGAGAGCCGCGGAGAGGGGTTTGGACGCGAGTTATGGCAGCGGATTTCAAGAGGAAAAGGGCTTCAAGGGATGGAGCGATGACAACGAGGGAGAGTCTGGGCAGCAAGGTTTTTTGCAGGTGCAACAAAGATGGTAGAGGAACTAGAATGGGTGAGGAAAGCTGGGAAAAAAGGGCTGTGCAGGTGATGAGGCAGCATGAAGAATAGAGGGAGTGATGGCAAATGGAGGGGCAATGAAACCTGCAGATCGATGGAGGAAGGAGGGTCACAGAGAGGGAAAGATGAGGGTTTTGAGGCTGCAACTATGCAGGGATGAGCTGCAACAATGGAGAAATAAGGGTTTTCTAATTTTTTTTCAAAATTTTGCAGCGAATCAAAGAACCTAGTCAGCAGATCAGAAAACTCAGTCAACAGATAAATGGTAGCCAGAAAACCCTTTAGAACATTTCCAGAAATTCTGATTAAAATGTTGAATCTTTTTGCTTCAGATTTCCTTGAAACCATTATAAAAATTTCTAGATCTAAAATTTTCAAACCCATGGACTGCAAAAAATTTGAATAATATCCCTGGAAAATTATGTCGATAATCCCTAAAGATCCAGATTTTACCCTCCAGGGCCTAGATCTGGACTCTACACAAATTTCTTCCTCAGATTTGTAGCTGCACAACAACAAAAAAACACCCAAATGATATATACAATGATAAAAACTAAACCCCAGAAAAACCCATGTTAGAAAAATAATTACAAAATTTATAAACTGCAAGCTCTAATCAACCAGATCTACCATTATGCTGCACATAAATTAAAATATTTTTAAATTTTAAAGGTGCTAACTCGAAACCCTTGTTGGAAATAACACTGACAGGGGGGGTGAATCAGTATTATCAAACAATTTTCAAAATATCTTCCAGATTTATACTTTAAGTTATTCTTCAGATATTGATCATTAGTTTGTATGTCAGTACCATATAATAATGAGCAAGAACAGGAAAAACAGATAATCACACCAAAGAACACCAGATATAAGGTGGAAACCCAATGTGGGTGAAAACCACCTGTTGCAATATGTCTCTATCTTCTTTCAATTAGAAACTTCTTTTACAATGATTTTGTACTGGTGCAGTCCTTTACCAGTACGCAGGTTGCAACCTGCAGAGAGCTACAACCCTCTCTCGTTTTCCAGTCTCTCCTGGAAGGGAGCTACAACCCCCTACTTCTTTTCTTCCAAGGACCACTTTTCATAAATTTTCAAACTGGATCCATGAACATCAAATAATCATCAAGTACATGTGAATAACTCAATCAACTTTTTCAATCAACCAATGAATCAACCAATAACTTCTCAGAATGCAGTAACCAGATCAGCAATACCAGTAATCTAAACCCAGAACTCTTTAGCAATAGATAAAAGACAGCCAACAAATGTTTCAAGAAAGGTCCGCAACTTCACCAATAGAGGCCTGCGAATATCCGCAACTCTTCTGTGTCTAAACTGCGCAAATCCGCACCTGGTCCTTCTTCTGCTCTGCGTACCTCCGCACCTACTCCTTTTGCTGCCCTGCGTACCTCTGCTCAGATCCGCACCTGCACTGTCTGCCTGACAGCGTACCTCCGCACCTGGTCCTTCTGTTCCCCTGCGTACCTCCGCACTATGCCTTCTTCTGCGCTGCGTACCTCGCACCTGCGCCTTCTGCTGCGCTACGGATCCCCGCACCTGCGCCTTCTGTTGCGCTGCGGATCCCCGCACCTGCGCCTTCTGCTGCGCTGCGGACCCCCGCACCTGCGCTGTGGATCGCCTGCGGACCTCTGAATAGAGCCAAATTAACAGTCCTCCAATGTGCCACAGACAGTTAGATCCACAGATCTGATCATGCGCCCGAGAGATCACGACCTATCAATAGATTTGCCTTAAAATTCACCTTGATTTAGATCTAGCTTTTAAAACCGATCACCCAAAATTTCAGATCTTAAGATATTCAATTTTCACAAGTGTCTAGCCAAGTGATCTCCTTTCCTTTTTATAGGCAAGCCCTTATTCACATCATGGGACAAAACCATCGAAACCAATATAAGGGATCCAAACCGGGGTTCAATACTTTAGATCCTATACCACGGACCAAAACCATAGGATCATGATCGATGGGCTAATTACCAAGGGCCAAACATAAGAAACCCCACGTGTGCGCGCTTCTCTGCATTGGAGTGAGTGAACTGGGGTCCACACCTTCTGAACGGAGCACCTGCAGATATGTCCGCACTTCTTGGTCGGTGTACCTGCGGGTCCGCAACTTCTCTTAGGATCACCTGCGGGTGGTGGGCTCCAGTATTGTAGCAATAATGCTACAACTCCTGGAGCTTCCTATCTCTAATTTTATCAACCCGGTAGTTCGTACAAACTTGGAAGCGACGGTGCTGTATGCACAAGTACTAGCTCTTGTCGCAGCTGTCACTTGGTCAGCTGGCACAAGTCCGCTAGGGCTCAAGCCAACTTCTATAGGCTCACAGAAGAAGCTTTATGAATGATGGACGAAAGCTAACTGAAAGAAGACTAATCTAGTTGCAGAAAGGAATTGAAAGTCAACAAAGCATGAAAACCCTAGTAAACCCTAATTTGCCTAGCTAGACCCTAACTTTGCAAAACTATGAATGAAACTACTACCACTAATGCCATTACTTGCTGTGAACTGAAATACATGCATCTAGGCTACTTGCATCTGGAAAGACATGTTTTTGTATTTTTTCATTAAGTGGTTGGATTTATTGTGATGATGCTTTTGATTAGGGTTTGGTTGTGCAGGAGCGGTTGGAATGGAAGGAAAGCATGGGCGAGGTCAGGATGGCTAGGGGAGGTCCCAGAGGGTCTCTAGCATCGATCCACAGAAGTCTACCACGTTCGGATGCTCAGCAACCGAGTTTGCAGGCTTCTACAGGAAGTCTGCAGGGGATCCTACAGGAAACTCAGGGGTTTCTACAGGAAGTCTGTGCAATTCTACAGGATGTTTGGCCGTGGAAGTTTTGGGGGATGGTGAAGTGTTGGAGTGGTGTGGGAGGATAGGTGAGATGGAGATGGAGCTGGTGATGGCTCTGGAGCAGAGAAATCAAATGGAGGAAGAGTGCATCTAGTGGGTTGATGGTTGGAAGGATGGGATCAACGAAAGTGTAAGTAAATGGAGCTAAGTGATTAATGAATGAGTTGGAGGGTAGATGAGTTGGACAAAGGCTGAGTAGGTGGATTGAGGAGAGATCAAGAAGAAGAAGAAGGAAGTGGAATGATAAGGAGCAGCGTAAATGAAACAAATGACTTATGCACCCAAAAACGAGAAATTCATTAACCTATGATAACTGTGCTATGAAACCTATGAACAGCAATGGAAAACCAAGAAATGAAACTCGTGCATGGAAGTGAAATGTAGAAGTATGGTTCGATGTCAACAGTGCATGGATGGATCTTCAACGAAAATGTCTATGTTGCAGCTTGCATGGAAGTGAGAAGAACTGCGTTTATTTTTGGTGGTTGGTTATGGGCTGCACCCCAATCCCTAAGAGAGATGGCAGTGAGCCTTAACAACCTTTTGCTGGAGCTCCAATAATTTATAACTATCCTCCTATCGAATCTAAGCAACTGAAACAAATTCACCATAAACTAATCCTATCTAAGCTCATGAAAAAGACTAAATTAACAAACTGTAAATTCGAATTGCATGTTAAAGTAAAAACTCAAAGTGCTGAAACGAAATGCAACAACATTACAATACTGAGGAGATCTATTGCTCTCAGGTTGGGCCAGTGTTTTACAACCAGGCCGAGTTGACTCGGAAACGGCCTGGTCAAACCGAGCCGATAAAAAAAATTACGACCAGGCCAAGTAACCGGCTAGGTTGGCCGAGTCAGCTATGACTCGGCCTAGTCATCCAATGACCAGGCCGAGTCATAGCTGACTCGGTCAACCAGGCCGAGTCCGTATTGACCAGGCCGGGTCAATAAAAAGCGGCTGGGCAGCGTAAATCATGTTTTTTTTTTCACTTTTTTGGTGTTTTTTGGTAAAGTTAATAGGGTTTGTGGATTCCAAAGGGTAATGGTAAATTGTTAAATGCTTTTGGGGTCCATTTCCCCCTCCCAAACTCTATTTAAGACAGCCAAATGCTCTCATTTCACTCACAGCAGTCTTATGCATTTGAGTGAGAGTCTTCTTTGAGAGTTAGTGAGCAGTTCTTGAGCTTGTTTTGGAGCAGCAGTGAGGAGTCTTGGAGGAGCATTGTAGCTGGAGTGAGGAGCTTCTTGGGCAGCCATTTGGAGCAGCATTGAGGAGCTGATTCTTGGAGCAAGCTTGAGGAGGCAGTTTGTGCCTAGAGGTATTTTTTTCCACCCTTACAAATCTGTTTTTGCTTAGTAAATTTTAGGTGCATATCAAGAAAGCTTAGAGAGTGTTTTTTGTCAAATAAATGAACATTGAATCAATTTTATTTTATTTTTTTCATTTTCAGATTGTTTTCCTAGTCAAAAAATGGCACCTAGAGCAAAAGATCCTGCTTGGGCATATGTTGAAATGGTTGATAGTCAAATGCAATGCAAATTTTGCCATAAGAAAATTAAGGCAGGTCCTGGGGGGATTCATAGGCTGAAACAACACTTGGCAGGGATTAAAGGCCAAATTACCGCATGTCCCTCTGATCAAATTGGGGAGATTAGAAAGAATTTGGTGGAAAGCTTTGAAAAATTTAAAGAAGATAAGGCTAGGCAAAAAGAGATACAGGATGAAATTGGGAGGAAGAGGGAGATACAAAGAATGATGGCTACCAACCCCCACTATGATTTTGAGGGTTCTTCCTCTATCCCTCAAACTGAGGCATCCAACCCTTTCCGTTATGTTCCTCCCTCTTTTGGTTCAGTTCAAGATAAGGGAAAGGGTAGAATGAAGGGTAATGTGACTATCAAAAGTTATTTCACTCCCTCCTCTCCATCAGATGCACATGGTCCTGAAGTTAGTAAAGGTCAAATTCAGCCCACTTTAGATGACCATTGGAAGAAAGAATTGAGGGAGACTGCTTGTGACTACATAGCTAGATGGTGGTATGATGCTGATATCCCCTTTAATGCTGCTCGTTCACCATATTATGAGCCTATGTTTGATGCCATACATGCTGCTGGAAAAGGCTTCAAAGGCCCTACTATGCAAGAGCTAAGGGGGGTTCGTTTGCAGAAAGAAATTCAATCCATTAATGAGTATTTGCAAGAGTTCAAAGACTCATGGGCAAGAACAGGGTGTACCATCATGTCAGATGGATGGACTGATCAAAGAAACCGTACCATCATAAACTTTCTTGTCTTCTGCCCACAGGGAACCATGTTTTTAAAATCAGTTGATGCATCTGATAAGGTAAAAGATGGCCACTTGTTGTTTCAGCTATTGGATGAGGTTATTGAGGATGTGGGGGTGGCTAATGTTGTTCAAATCATCACTGACAATGCCTCTAACTATGTTCTTGCTGGTAAACTGTTAGAGGAAAAACACAAGACCATCTTTTGGACCCCATGCGCTGCACATTGCATAGACCTCATGCTTGAGGATATTGGAAAATTAGATTGGGTCAGAAACACTGTAGATAATGCCAAAAGCATAACAAAATTTATCTACAATCATACACTGGTTTTGAGTCTCATGAGGAAACACACTGGAGGCAAGGATATTATTAGGCCTGCCATCACTAGATTTGCTACACATTTTTTGACATTGCAATCTATGCTTTCCCAACATAGAAACTTGCAAAAGATGTTTTCCAGTGATGAATGGAATCGAACCAATTGGTCTAACAAACCAGAAGGCAGAGAATTGAAAAGGAAAGTCCATGATGAAACTTTTTGGAGAAAGGCAGTAGAGATTGTGAAGCTTGCTGAGCCACTGGTTAAGGTGTTGCGGTTGGTGGATGGGGAAAGGTTGGCTATGGGCTTCATTTATGAGGCTATGGATCAAGCAAAGGAGCAAATAAAGACAGCATACAAGGATAGAGTGGCAAAGTATGGGCCCATTTGGGCAATCATTGATGAAAGATGGAACAATCAACTCAATCGCCCTATACATGTAGCTGGGTATTTTTTGAACCCACGGTATCATTATAGAGCTAAGGAGTCAGGAGCTTTGAGCGGGGAGGTCAGAGATGGACTGGTTGATTGCATTGAACGCATGATCCCATCGGAGTCTGATCAGCTGCAGATACATCAACAGGTCACATCCTTCAGCAATGCAACAAGTACCTTTGGGAAGAACCTAGCAAAGATTGCAAGAGAAGCAGATGAGCCAGGTAAACAAAAATTTCAATTTTCAATTTCTTAACGGTTTTACAGTTTTACTTTTTTTATTAAAGACTAAAGTTTGTTAAATCATTTATAATTTGAAAGTTAGATATAATTTGTAATTTTGTTGAGCTTCAGCCTTCATCTAACTCATAATTCATTACACTCCTATGTTTTTTGCAGCACAATGGTGGGAGGCCTTTGGTGGCCAGTGCCCTCAATTGCAAAAGTTTGCAATTCGTATTTTGAGTCAAACTTGCAGTGCATCTGGGTGTGAGCGCAATTGGTCTGTCTTTGAGAGGATTCACACAAAGAAGAGAAACCGTTTGGAGCAAAAACGGTTGAATGATCTAGTTTTTGTCCAATACAACCTTCGGCTCAGACGGAACCAATTGCTGAACAAAAGACCTGATTCAGATCCCATTGTGTTGGAAGACATTGATCCAACATCAGATTGGGTAGTGGAGAGTCGTGCACCAGAGTTTGATCCTGATGAGGATCTTGATGAACTTGACCTGGGTCTGGAACATCAACTTCAGCCTGTTCAGTTGAATGCAGATCCCGATCCACCAGCCTCAGTCTCACAGCCAGCAAGGACTCCGAGGAGTAGGACTCCAGTTGTAGGTGCTTCCTCTGCTCAGCCACGACAGAAGCGCAGCCGCATATCTACTCTATCTCAGCTTGCATCTGCTAGTGGTACTGGCACCACTTCTACAGTTGCAGTTGGAGACGATGATGATGAGGAGGCATGGGGCCCCTTGTCTGACTCTGATGATGATGATGAGTCTGATCCAGAGATTGGTCGATATGATCTTGGCTCCTCTGGCAGTAGCCAGTAGTACTAGTATTGGAGTCTGGTCAGCATCACAGTAATACAAAAGTTCAAAAAGCTTCTATCCAAGGCTACGGCCTCAGTATTTATGCAAAATGATCATCCAACAGGTGTCCTTGATTTGTGGAGCTCGGCTGTCCAACTGAAGGTTAAACTGCTGATCCTGTAGGGCAGTTATAACTGCTGTTCCTGTAGAACAGTTATAACTGCTGTTCCTGTAGAACAGTTGGCTGCTTCTAAGCTCGGTGGGGAGATGGATTGGAGCTCGGAGCTATGGTGGGAATCACGAGGAAGGTCCCCAAGACCGTGGACATCCTCTCCTAAAAACCAGCAGTGCCACCTCATTGTCTCCTTGTCTCCTTTCTCGTGGTCTTTTCTCCCTTTTAATGCCAAAAACCTGAAAGCATCATGCATTAGTCACGTAGATAGAATGCCTACCCTTCTTCCTACAAACAACACGAATAAACCAAGAAATGAATGCATAAGCAATAAAAAATGAATGGTTTGAGCAGAGCAAGTAGGCCAAATGAGCCCAAATTGTACCAAAAATTGGGGCTCATCATCACCCCCCAGCTAAACTATTTGCTCATCCTTGAGCAACTTTGCCCTGGCTCCTCGTCTTTGGCCGAGAACTAGAGCCCGGAGCATGCTTTTCCCTTCCTGTTTTTGGTGGCCTTGCCTTTTCTACCGAGGGTGGCGCTTCTTCCTTTCCCGTTTTTGGCGGCCCTGCCTTCGCTGCCCCTGGTGGTGACGAAGGTGATGCTTCTTCCCCCTTTCCTATTTCCTTGAGCCGGGCTTCGGAAGGCGATTGGCCTATTTTTCGTGTCCAGGAAGTTATTTTTGGGCTCCCCTTCTCGGGGGTGGCTGATGTTTTAGAGGGGGTTCTTGCACTGGGTGAAGTAGGGACATCCCCTAAAGTGGTTTGGCTGCCGGGTGGAGGCTGTGGTTTGCCCGTGGTTATCCGTTTGCTCCTCCTGGCCTCAGATGGTAGAGGGGTCTCCCTCTCTCTCTTTTCCTTCGGCTTTGGAGGCGTGCTGAGGGCGGCCAGCGCCGCTGCTGCCTCCTTTTCCAGAATACCAGCCTTCTCTTTCTTGCGTTTTGCTCTCTCAGAGCTCCTTGTAGAGGGCCCCTCCTTTTCAGATTTCGGGCTTCCTGTAGAAGACCCTGCTTTGCCCCCTTCCGGGCCTCCTGTAGAAGATTCTTTCTTTCCCGCTTTTGGGCTTCCTGTAGAAGACCCGGCTTTAGCCACTCCCGGGCTTCCTGTAGAAGGCCCTCTCTCTGTCTTCAGACTTCCTGTAGGAGGTTGTTTCTCGATGACTTTCGGGCTTCTTGTAGAAGCCCCTTTTTCCAATTTCGGGCTTCCTGTAGAAGCCCTTGTCTCTGTCTTCGGGCTTCCTGTAGAAGCCTGTTTTTGCAATTTCGGGCTCCCTGTAGAAGCCTTTGTCTCCGTTTTTGGGCTTCCTGTAGAAGCCTGTTCTCCAACGATTTTCGGGCTTCCTGTAGAAGCCTGCTTCTCAATGATCTTCGGGCTTCCTGTAGAAGCCTTTGTTTTTGTTTTTGGGCTTCCTGTAGAAGCCTGTTTTTGCTTTCCTGTAGAGACAGGTGTCTCCACCTCTGCTTGCTTGCCTGCCTGAGTTTTGCTTTTTGCTTTGGTTGCAGGTGCTGTTGAGGTACTTGGGCTGACGTGGACCACCTCAGCTTTGTCCATTCTGCTCTTCATCCTCTTTTCCCTTGCTGACAGGATAGGTGTGCCACCTTTTTCTTTGTCCTCCTTTCCCTCATGCTTCTTCCTTTGTTCTCTCTTCTGAACTGATGTCGGGGTCTCTTGGCCTTCTTCCCTCTGTTCCTCGGCCACTACTTCGTGTTCCTCACTGCTGGAGGAACCCGTTTCTTCGATCAACATCTTAATGTCCCCATCTTTTGTCAAATTCCGGAAGGATTCCCATGAGAGGGGTACCTTATATGAATGCAATGCATCCTCCACCAGAAGCTTGATCAACCCATGGTGGGCTATCTGATCTGGTATTCCCTCCTTCAGCTTTGTAGCACACTCCATTAGAGACTGCAGGAGGTAATAAGGGATGCTCAGTTTTTGTTCTACAGGAAGGTCAATTCGGTGCCTCAATTCAGTGAGCAGCCGAAAGTGATATGCATACACGATGCTGAAACGACCTTCACAAGTAATATATTTTATGATTTGCAAACTGAGTTCATTCCAAGGTGGCAACAGGCTCGTTCTTCGCACCCCATTTTTGTCCTCCGAGAATTCTTCCTCAGGTGGAAAGAATTCTTTCTTTGCCTGCTGACTCAGCTTTCTCTCCTCTTTATCCCACGGCAGACCCATAGGAAGTTCTGTGATCCGACTGATATGTTCTGGGGTGAGCTTGAGGCTTAGACCTCTGAAGTTCACTGTGGCCAGTGTCTGGGATTTAGGCTTCAGAGCCTGCAAGAATTCTTCGGCCACTTCATCATCGTAGCCCTGCAGCTTATCACAAAAAGGCATCCATTGTGCTCTGGTGAAGAGCTCTACCACTGCCGGGTTTTCCCTTAGTTTAGTTGAATCAGTGGGTTCCCGTCTTATAAACCCACCCGGCATGATGAACACGGTCGTTTTAATTAAAGGTGGCAAATGCAAAAGAGATTTGGTCTATTAAGGCAGAGCATGCATATAATCCACAAAATTCAACACAGTCTACCTAAACTGACATCCTGTAGAACGACAGCATAGGCACAGCAAACAACAATTCCACCAATATCTTTATGACCCGACTGTGGACGATGGTCTTGCCACTTCTACTAACCAGTTGCATGAAGAGTTCAGGGTTACCTCTTTAATTGGCCACCTTTTTCGTGAGGCACCCGCTTCCCTGTAGAAGACTGCGTTCCTGTAGACTGCGTTCCTGTAGAACTGCGTTCCTGTAGAAGCAGTGCGCAATTCTCGGGGAGGACTGTAGTTGGCCCGCGCTCGAGGTGTGCTTTACCGGCGTTCTGGTAGCCAACAGCTCGGCGTATCAAAGTGCAGAGGAGATCAGAATAGCCACCCGAGTTTGAAGTGTTGGATGATAAATGCATGCGCATGATCTAGCCGATTAGATTTTGAATCGGCGCAATCCGTGGCGCGGGGGATGAGCTGTCCCTGCCGGACCGTTGGGCGACGTCATCCATCATCCGCCTGCGTATTCACTTGCTGCCGCATCCATTCCCACAGATTTGCCGCCGCCTTTCCTGTTAAACTCATGCTCTGACGAGAGTGTTCTCACGTGCGTGCCGTTCATTCTCTTTGTCATGGCCGCCACCCAAACACCCAATTACACTTTAACTAGCCGACGTGGCCAGTCGACTGGCCATACGGCCGCTCAACCATTCAATTTTACGCTATGCAAACGATTTCAAAGTAAAATTCATGCGATTTGATGGAAGGAAGGGTTGAGACACTTACCTGCGTGGCTGCACACGATTTTTCCAGTTCTTGGACGATGGTGAGTGGATCTACCTACTGCATGCGACTTACACAGACCCGGAGGCTCGTGGTTACAGGCTGCCAACGATGGAGTGGATGTTTTGCTTGCATGCGCCCGCGTTTTATTTCAGATGGCGGTGATGTGAATGGTATCCACTCGAGCAGGTTGAACTGTTACAGGATTCCTGCGAGGTGTCTCGTAACAGTCCTTTCTCCTTGGGTGCATGCTGCACGACGGAGGTGCTGGCCTTTCAATCACGTTCCCGGAGCTCTTGACGCCTGCGGTATGAGATCCCAGCATTTGTTTAACTTTGAAAATGGCTTTTCTCGCGAGAACTCATCGATCTTCTTTGTTTGTGCAGGGAACTTGGTCGCATGTCGACAAGGATGGTGGAGCAAGGTGATAGCAATGTGCAAGGGTGCCAACAGAGGCTTGCATGCATCCAAACCAATCCATAGTCACTAATTCTCTTTTTAAGATGAATTCTGGCCATCCAAAACTCCTACAGGAAGTTTCCTGTAGAACACAGAGCTTCCTGTAGAAAGTTCGGCCTTCCTGTAGAAAGTCTGTACTTTCCTGTAGAAAATCCGCGCCTTCCTGTAGAAAGACTGCATCTTCCTGTAGAAAGACAGCATCTTCCTGTAGAAGATTCAAACCATGATAAAATTGCACATACCTTGAAAAAAAACATGGGTACCCTTGGAGGAGGTGCTGGTGAGGTTCCTTGACAGCATGGTAAGGACCCTTGGCTTTGAGTTGAAGGCTTCCTCTCCTCCATAGAACATCTGCAACCTGCATGCAATTTTACCATATTTTGCTTATTGTTTTTTTTTTTTTTGAAAGATAACAGGGGCGCCTCAAAGAGGTTTTCACCCGTGCCATCTGCCCTGAGCGCCTCAGAGAGGTTTTCACTCAAGGATCTTTTCACCTTTTCTCTTTTTTTTTTGAAAGATAACAGGGGCGCCTCGATGAGGTTTTCACCCCTACTACTTGCCTTGGGCGCCTCAGAGAGGTTTTCACCCAAGGATCTTTATTTATTTATTTATTTATTTTTTTTCTTTTTTCTCTTTTTTCTCTTTTTTTTCTTCAGGGTATGCCAGAGGCAGAGGCAGAACCCTTCTCTATGACCAATACAGATTTCTCTATAGTTTTGATGAACTCTTGTCTTGAGAGAGGTCTCCTGTAGATCTTCAAACGATGCCCATTGACAAGCATGGGAATGGCTTCCTCATCAATGGTTCGAATGATGACAGATCCATTGTCATGGCATTTCTCCACTGCATATGGTCCTAGCCATCTGGTTCTCAGCTTCCCCTTGAAATCTTTGTATCTGGAGTCATACAACAAAGCCCAATCTCCCGGCTGAAATTGCTTGTCATGGAGATGTTGGTCATGCCACACCTTTCTCTGAAGTTGAACCACTTCTGAGTGAAGGAGGGCCTGCATTCGGTGCTCATCTAGGCCATTCAGCTGTAGTAGCCTTTCTTGTTGTGCATGGCTGAGATCTAGGTCCAGCTGAGCTGCCATCCTCAATGTGTTGTACTCAAACTCAATGGACAGCAAAGCTTTCTTCCCATAGACCAGCTCATACGGTGTGAAGCCGATGGTGGTCTTCCAGGTGGTGTTGTAAGCCCATGTGGCTTCAACCAGGCGATCTGCCCAGTCCTTTCTGTTGCTGCTCACCACTTTAGTCAAGATCCCTTCTAGTGCTCTATTGGTGACTTCCACCTGCCCATTTGCTTGAGGGTGATAAGGGGTGGAAGTCCTATGCTTGATCTTGTGATGAGCCAGGAGATCTTCAACCAGGTTGGAGGTGAACTGGCTCCCTTGATCAGTGACCAGCTCTCTTGGATAGCCAAACTTATAGAAGATGTTTTCTCTTAGGAACTCGGCCACCTTTTCTTCTGTTGCTGCTTTGATTGCTTTGGTCTCGGCCCACTTTGTCAAATAGCCAGTACACACAATGATGTAAGTCCTTTGCCTCGAAGAGGGGTTGATTGGGCCCACAAAGTCCATGCCCCACTTCTCAAATGGCTCAAGAGTCACTTGAGGTTGGAGAGACATCTCATCCCTTTGGGTCGGTTTCCCCATTCTTTGGCATTGGTCACACTGACTGACATATCTTCTGACATCTTGATGAAGTGTGGGCCAATAGTAGCCTGCCTGCAAGATCTTGAAGGCAGTTCTCTTTGCTGCAAAATGTCCTCCACAAGGCCCATCATGACAAGTGAGGAGGATATCAAAGACTTCCTCCTCCCTTACACAACGCCTTAAGATCTGATCGGGGCCAAGCTTGAACAGATTGCCCCTGATCCAAGTAAATGAGGCACTTTTTCTGATGATTCTGCTCTTCTCTCTGGAAGATAGGTGTGGAGGGAACTGTGCTGAAACAAGATAGTTTGCTATATCAGCAAACCATGGAGAGAGTACTGAAATAGCAAACAGATGTTCATCAGGCATCTGGTCGTCCACTGTTCCATCCTCATCTGCAGACAAATCCAATCTAGATAAAAAGTCAGCAACAACATTTTCTCTACCTGGTTTGTCAACAATGGTCAAATCAAACTGCTGCAATAAAAGTAACCATCTAATAATACGAGCATTCACATCTGGTTTATTCATTAAATATCTAATAGCAGCATGGTCAGTATGTACAAAGGTCTGGTAACCAGTAATATAATGTCGGAACTTGTTCAATGCATGGACCACAGCCAAGAATTCTTTCTCGGTTACAGTGTAATTCAGCTCAGCTTTGGACAAGTTTTTGCTAACAAAGTAAATGGCATATGGAAGTTTCTGCTCAACTTGTCCTAAAGCTGCACCTATGGCTTTGTTCGAGGCATCAGTGTGGATGTGGAAAGGTAGGGCCCAGTTTGGACCTCTCAGGATTGGGGCTGACACCAACTTGTCCTTTAATTCATTTAAAGCCCTCTGACAATCGTCAGTCCAATTAAACTCCACATCTTTTGCCAACAAGCCAAACAATGGCGAGGCTAGCTTGCTGAAATCTTTAATGAATCTCCGGTAGTATCCTGCTAATCCCAAGAAACTCCGGACATCCCTGACCTTTTGAGGAGGTGGAACCCTCTTGATGAGAGCAATTTTGTTAGGATCCACCTGCAATCCTTGGCAAGAAATGGTATGGCCTAGCACGGTCCCTTCAGTCGTTAGGAATTCACATTTTTCAGGACTAAGGGACAAGTTCATCTCGGTGCATTTGGTTAGGACTTTTCCCAGGTTGGACAATGCTTCCTGGAAGTTGGCCCCATAAGGAGTAAAGTCATCCATATAGATTTCTACTGCATCATGGACCAGCTCCGAGAAGATGCTCAGGACAGCTCTCTGAAAGGTAGCAGGAGCATTGCATAGCCCAAAGGGAAGGACTCGATAAGCAAAGGTACCCCAAGGACAAGTGAAGGTGGTCTTATCTTGGTCTTCCGGGCTGATTTGGATTTGGTTGTACCCGCTAAACCCATCCAGGAAAGAGAAGAACTTCTTTCCTGCCAGTCCATCCAACACTTGATCTATGAAAGGTAGAGGGAAATGGTCCTTCTTGGTAGCTTTGTTCAGTTCTCGGTAGTCCACACAGATTCTCCATTTCCCATTTTTCTTGGGAACCAACACTAGAGGGGACACCCATTCACTATCTGAGATGGGGTAGATGAATCCGGCATCCAACAGTTTTTGCAATTCTTCCTTGACAATGTCCTTAAGGGCTGGATTCATTCTCCTCTGAGGTTGCCTAACCGGTTTACAATCCTCTTTTATGTATATATGATGGGTGCAGACCGAAGGATGGACTCCTTTCATTTCCTTATAGCTCCAAGCAAAAGCATCTAGGTGATTGGCCAACAGACTACACAGCTCCTTTTCCTGGGAAGGAGATAGGGAGGAGCTGATCTTCAATGCTTTCTCAGGGCCGAACTCCACATTCTTGACTCTGGGAGTAACAGGGTTGGTTGTACACAGATCCACTAGGGTGCTAGCTTGGGCATCCTCCACCAATTTCTCTAAGGGTAGTGCACTGGAAGGTGGATTCTGGATCAAGGTCTCGATCAAGTCATCCTCGGTTGGGGGGTCTCTTCTAGTGGTATCTAAGGTGCACAGAGGTGCTGAGTACACCTCGTCTTCCTCTCCTTCTTCCAACTAGAGTGGTAAGTCATGCTCTAAGGAGGGTTGGGCAGGAGGGTATAGGACTAGCTGCTTGGACATGGGACCATTTTTGATGGTCATTTTTCCTGCACGACAACTTATGTAAGCATCTGCAGTAGCTAACCAAGGCCTTCCCAAAATGAGAGGATATCCAGTAAGCTTGGCCTTTGGTTGCAGAACCAGGAAGTCTGCAGGGTATTCCCAAGAGTCAATAGAGACCAAGACATCCTCCACAATCCCTTCGGGAGTCACGGTGGAGCGATCTGCTAATTGCAGTACTGTCGAGGTCTTCCTCAAGGAACCCTGAAGATTAAGCTTAAGCATGGTATCCCTGGTCATCACATTAATGGCAGCCCCCAGATCGATCAAGGTGTGAGGTATAATGGTGCCATTGATGTGAACATCTACTACAGGACTTCCAGGATCTAGGTACTTTGGGCAGATGACTTGTCCTAACATAAGGTCAGACAGTTGTCCTATGACATTGATAGTTGAGGCATCTTTCTTCCGTCTGCCTGGGTGTTTGAAACACTTCTCCTTAACCAGCTTGTTGTATATTGGCACATCCTTGATGGCTTGGAGAAGTGGTATTTTTACACACAACTGCTTGAGCTCACCCAAAAGCTCATCCTCCTCTGGGTTGGGTTGTGTGGTGGCTGTTAGTCTCTCAGGAAAGGGTGGAATAGTCTTTGGTTCACTTTCCTGTTTATCTTCCTCATCCTCTGGGGGAGGAGGTTGGCGATCTGGTAGAGTCTTTCCAGATCGAAGATTGATCTCCTGGATCTCCACAGCATAGGTAGGGCATGAGGTTTCCCCAGTGTATACCTGCTGGGCCTGTCTATTGTTGGGGTTCGGGTTCGGTTGAGCAGGCATTTGAGGCTGCCTTGGAGGAGCAGGAGGTAATGGCTGAGGTTGAACTGGTGGTGGAGGCAAGATGGCAGGAGGAGTGTTGTATTGGGGCCTCCACCCCGACTGAGGTGCATTCCATTGAGGCTGTGGCTGGGCATGTGAGTGATATGAATGAGAAGTAGGTTGAGTGGGGTACTGAGGTGGATAAGACCATGGAGGAGGCATGGACCATGCAGGATGAGCAGGGGGACCCCAGGAAGGCATAGGAGTCGATTGGTTGGGGCTGTAATAAGCTTGGGATGCCCCTTGCATCCCCTGCTGATAAGGTCTAGATCCCTGTGGCCTCCTTTGGTTGAGGTAATAGAGAGGCTCTGTGGGAGCTTCTGTCCCTTGATACATGGCTTTAAACCCAGGTAAGGTTGGACACTGATTTGTGGGATGGTCCTCCTCACAAACGAAACACACTTCAACTGAATGCAATGGACATTCGTTCTTAGTGTGCCTCCTTGTGCACCTGGGGCAGAAGACAGCCAAGGCTCTCTCAGCCTCTTCTTTCTTTTGCTGAATCCTGAATGTGTCAAGCTGCATGGCAATGGTTTGTCTCACCTCACTCTTAAGATCTTCTAATTGATTTGCAAGCTCATGTTTGGAGAAAGGGACACTAGTTGAGAGGTGGTTTCCTCTACCTCGTTTCCGAGCTGCCCTGGAGTGGTTTCCAAACACAGTCTTGATGTCCTCATAAGGCAGTTGGTAAATGTCCCCCCCAGCTAACATGTGAAGGGTATCTAAGAGGTCTTCAAGGACTCCTCGGAGCAAGACCAACTTGAGGGATTCAGGGTCAAGTGTGCACCTGGCCCGCTTATAGCTTAGTTGGAACCTCTCCTCATAATCCTCTAAGGACTCATCATTTCCCATGGACATCCGAAAGATTTCCCCCTTTGTTTCCTTGGACCTACAGTAATCCCGGTACTTGGTATTGAAAGCTTGCTGCATCTAAGCCCAAGTAGTGATACTATTCCCGGGTAAGCCCATGAACCAGCGTAGTGCTGCATCCTTAAGAGTGGAAGGGAAAAGTTTCAACTTTTGCTCGTCTTCAGTATAGTCATAGGTTCTACAAAGGACATCAAACTCAAACAGGAAGGTATCTGGATTTTCAGTGGTCAGCCCATGGAAGTGAGGTAAGGCGGAGGGGCTAATGTTCTTCATTTTCATCTCTCCATTGGTCTCTCGGATGGGGAAGGCACCTTCTATTCTCTCATCTTCTCTTCTATTGTCAGCCATAGCTTCAGATGGAGTGGTCTCTAACTCTTCTTCTACTATAGGGTCTTTGGATATCTCAGGATGTTCACCTATAGGTTCTTCTGGGTCACTGTCACCAAAGAAGAGAGAAGGGTGACTCAGTGATGTGGTGGGGGTGTTTGGTAGGAATTTGCCTGATCTATCTCGGTTCCTACGAGGCATGAAATGGAAAAGACTTTCTTTTTCTTTCGATTGCTTTTGCTTTGCTTTTCTTTTGGTACCTACAAAACTGAGACAGATTGATCTACAACTAACTATGAAAGATGCAAAATTAAACTGAAAGCAGGAAAGAACTAATCTACTTTGCTCAAAGGAAATTGCAAGAATGGAAATGCTAGTCTACGCTTGCAGAAAGGAAATTCTAATCTAGGAAAGCAGGAAATGCTAATCTATGAAAGCAGGAAATGTCTATGCTACTTTTGCAGAATGGAAATGAAGCAAACTATTTAGCAGAAGGCAAGAGCAAGAAAATAGAAGAAAAGAAACAATTACTAATACTCTGACGCTTCCCCGGCAACGGCGCCAAAAAGATGGTGGGCTCCAGTATTGTAGCAATAATGCTACAACTCCTGGAGCTTCCTATCTCTAATTTTATCAACCCGGTAGTTCGTACAAACTTGGAAGCGACGGTGCTGTATGCACAAGTACTAGCTCTTGTCGCAGCTGTCACTTGGTCAGCTGGCACAAGTCCGCTAGGGCTCAAGCCAACTTCTATAGGCTCACAGAAGAAGCTTTATGAATGATGGACGAAAGCTAACTGAAAGAAGACTAATCTAGTTGCAGAAAGGAACTGAAAGTCAACAAAGCATGAAAACCCTAGTAAACCCTAATTTGCCTAGCTAGACCCTAACTTTGCAAAACTATGAATGAAACTACTACCACTAATGCCATTACTTGCTGTGAACTGAAATACATGCATCTAGGCTACTTGCATCTGGAAAGACATGTTTTTGTATTTTTTCATTGAGTGGTTGGATTTATTGTGATGATGCTTTTGATTAGGGTTTGGTTGTGCAGGAGCGGTTGGAATGGAAGGAAAGCATGGGCGAGGTCAGGATGGCTAGGGGAGGTCCCAGAGGGTCTCTAGCATCGATCCACAGAAGTCTACCACGTTCGGATGCTCAGCAACCGAGTTTGCAGGCTTCTACAGGAAGTCTGCAGGGGATCCTACAGGAAACTCAGGGGTTTCTACAGGAAGTCTATGCAATTCTACAGGATGTTTGGCCGTGGAAGTTTTGGGGGATGGTGAAGTGTTGGAGTGGTGTGGGAGGATAGGTGAGATGGAGATGGCGCTGGTGATGGCTCTGGAGCAGAGAAATCAAATGGAGGAAGAGTGCATCTAGTGGGTTGATGGTTGGAAGGATGGGATCAATGAAAGTGTAAGTAAATGGAGCTAAGTGATTAATGGATGAGTTGGAGGGTAGATGAGTTGGACAGAGGCTGAGTAGGTGGATTGAGGAGAGATCAAGAAGAAGAAGAAGGAAGTGGAATGATAAGGGGCAGCGTAAATGAAACAAATGACTTATGCACCCAAAAACGAGAAATTCATTAACCTATGATAACTGTGCTATGAAACCTATGAACAGCAATGGAAAACCAAGAAATGAAACTCGTGCATGGAAGTGAAATGTAGAAGTATGGTTCGATGTCAACAGTGCATGGATGGATCTTCAACGAAAATGTTTATGTTGCAGCTTGCATGGAAGTGAGAAGAACTGCGTTTATTTTTGGTGGTTGGTTATGGGCTGCACCCCAATCCCTAAGAGAGATGGCAGTGAGCCTTAACAACCTTTTGCTGGAGCTCCAATAATTTATAACTATCCTCCTATCGAATCTAAGCAACTGAAACAAATTCACCATAAACTAATCCTATCTAAGCTCATGAAAAAGACTAAATTAACAAACTGTAAATTCGAATTGCATGTTAAAGTAAAAACTCAAAGTGCTGGAACGAAATGCAACAACATTACAATACTGAGGAGATCTATTGCTCTCAGGTTGGGCCCTAACCTGAGAGCTATAGCTCCCTTAGAAACTCAGAATGAGATCAAAATCTGCCTGCCTTTATTCATAAACGAAAGTCTGATGACATGCCAAAATTGGCTTACAAAAGGAACAAAAAACCGAGCTGTAGCTCGTACTTCCCAATTACAAGAGTAATACAAAAGTTCAAAAAGCTTCTATCCAAGGCTACGGCCTCAGTATTTATGCAAAATGATCATCCAACAGGTGTCCTTGATTTGTGGAGCTCGGCTGTCCAACTGAAGGTTAAACTGCTGATCCTGTAGGGCAGTTATAACTGCTGTTCCTGTAGAACAGTTATAATTGCTGTTCCTGTAGAACAGTTGGCTGCTTCTAAGCTCGGTGGGGAGATGGATTGGAGCTCGGAGCTATGGTGGGAATCACGAGGAAGGTCCCCAAGACCGTGGACATCCTCTCCTAAAAACCAGCAGTGCCACCTCATTGTCTCCTTGTCTCCTTTCTCGTGGTCTTTTCTCCCTTTTAATGCCAAAAACCTGAAAGCATCATGCATTAGTCACGTAGATAGAATGCCTACCCTTCTTCCTACAAACAACACGAATAAACCAAGAAATGAATGCATAAGCAATAAAAAATTGAATGGTTTGAGCAGAGCAAGTAGGCCAAATGAGCCCAAATTGTACCAAAAATTGGGGCTCATCAGCGGGTATCTCATTTTCTATGATTTTGAGAGCCTGAACAGAGATTTGCCACTTGAGTGAGTTGCCATCAAGTACAACACCTGTGCCATAGCGCCAAACCTGAATCATAATGCCAACAATCTCCCCCTTTGGACTTGATGGCAACCCCAAGATCCTCAAAGTCATTCTCCCCCTTTGACATCAAGGGCAAAGGGCGGACCAAGATATTCTCTTCCTTTGCTGTCCATACTCCCCCTGAGTGCCTGCTGAAATTTCTGAATGAGCTCCCCCTGACTATAGACCAGATCTGCAAAAGAAAAATTCTTCAAGAAGAACCATAAACTACCATACACCATACATGACTTTGACAAAAGAGATAGAGACATATTAGCAGCAATATTCAGATCAGCATCCATGTTCTCCTTCTGTACTTTCTCCTCCAAGATCTTCTACCATAATGCCAACAATGCATTATTAGAAGAATATATGCTCCCCCTGAACCTGTGCCATTCGATCTTCGACCAATCCATAACCCAGCAAATGTACGCGTATACCCCATATGAAACTCGCGTACAACCAACAATCTCTGAAACAGATGAGATTCAACAACAAGATGATGCATCAACTACCCCTAGCTTTTTCCTGAGGTATTCAAAGGTATCCCTGGGCAATGGTTTGGTGAGTATATCTGCAACTTGTTCCTTAGAAGGAACATACTCCAACTTGACCTTTTGTTCAAGCAGTTGTTCCCAAAGAAAATGATATTTGATAGGTATATGCTTGGTCTTTGAATGCATGACTGGGTTCTTTGAAATGCTGATAACACTTGTATTATCACATAGGATGGAGATAGGTGGTGTACAAGTGATTTGAAAATCCTGCAAGGTCTGCATCATCCAAAGGAGTTGAGTGCAGCAAGATGCAGCAGCCACATATTCCGCTTCAGCTGTAGATAAAGCAATCGAACTCTGTTTCTTGCTGAACCAAGATACTAATCTGGAACCCATAAAGAATGCACCACCACTTGTGCTCTTTCTGTCATCCACGCTTCCAGCCCAATCTGCATCTGTATAAGCATGAAGAGTGAGATCTGTATTTCTAGGATACCATAAGCCATAGTTTTGAGTTCCTTGAAGGTACTTGAAAATTCTCTTCACTGCCTGAAGATGAGTTTCCTTTGGGTTTGCCTGAAATCTTCCAACTATTCCCACTGCATGCATAATGTCTGGTCGGGTACTTGTCAAATAAAGTAGACTTCCAATCATAGATCTATAGGTTGGCTGATGTACTGCTGCTGATTCATCAT
Source organism: Pinus tabuliformis (assembly GCA_031772625.1). Taxonomy (NCBI): domain Eukaryota; kingdom Viridiplantae; phylum Streptophyta; class Pinopsida; order Pinales; family Pinaceae; genus Pinus; species Pinus tabuliformis. The sequence continues at coordinate 1,754,433,811 of CM062817.1, read as the reverse complement.
TTGCACTGAGGCTGCATCCTGTAACCATGGGGGTACATACTGGTTTTGCATCTCCCATGCCATATTTTTTCAAGATCTGTTTGAGATACTTGGTTTGAGACAAAAAGGTACCATCTTCATTTTGTTGGATTTGCAAACGAAGAAAGTATGTCAGTTCTCCAAGCAAAGACATTTCGAATTCTTTCTGCATCACCAAGGCAAAGCTTTGACTCATAGCTTCTTCATTGCTGCCAAAAATAATATCATCTACATACACAACGAGTATTAGCAATTTGTCATTTTCAATTTTTATATAAAGATGCTATCTGCTGATCCTTTTGAAAAACCTTGTTGATGAAGGTATTTGTCCAAACGGTAGTACCAAGCCCTTGGAGCCTGTTTAAGACCATAGAGAGCCTTTTTCAGTCTGCATACAAGATTTGGATCATTCCCAAGAATGAAACCATCTGGCTGCTCAATGTATACTTCTTCTTCTAAGTCTCCATTTAGAAATGCTGATTTCACGTCCATTTGAAATACTTTGAACTTCTGAAAGCTTGAGAGAGCAAGGAACATTCGGATGGCCTCAATTCTTGCAACAGGAGCAAAAGTTTCTTCAAAGTCTATTCCTTCTTGTGAGCATACCCTTTACAAACAAGTCTGGCCTTGTTTCTAATTACTTCCCCATTTTCATTCAACTTATTTTTGAAGACCCATTTTGTCCCTATGACATTCTTATCTTTTGGTCTAGGAACCAACTCCCAAGTATTGTTCTTTTCGATCTACTCAAGTTCTTCATCCATTGCCTTGACCCAACATTCATCTTTGCATGCCTCTCTTACATTTTGTGGTTCAGTGGAGGAGAGTAATGCCAAATAGCTTGAAGCTTCTGCAATTGTTCTTCTTGTTTGTACGCCTGCCTTCTTTTGCCCCAAGATTTGAGATTCTGGATGATTCTTTTGAACATAGCTGGATGGAGTCTTCTCTTCTATCCTTGTCTGTTCCTCTGGTGCCTCTTGAGGTTCTTCTTCATCTTCAGTCTGATTTGGAGGGTAGTCTTCATCCTCTTCGATATTTTCATGATTTACTTGCCTATGAATGTTTCCTTTTTCATCAACCACCACATCAATGCTGTCAACAATTCTTCCAAGTCTTTTATTGTAACACTTATATGCTTTGCTGTGAGGAGAATAACCAAGGAGAATGTCTTCATCTGCTCTAGGTTCAAGTTTGCCAAGCTGTTCATCATTATTCTTAATATAGCATTTGCTTCCAAAAATTTTGAAATGCTTTACCGAAGGAGTCTCACCATACCAGAGCTCATGAGGAGTTTGAGTGCTGTTTACTCGGACATTTGTTTTGTTGAGAATAACAACCGCATCAAATGCAGCTTCACCCCAGAAGGTTGTGGGAGTTCCAGACTCATCAAGCATAGCACGAGCCATTTGTTGAACCGTTCTATTCATCCTTTCCACCACTCCATTTTGTTGAGGAGTCCTAGCTGTAGAGAATTCCCTTCTTATTCCATGTTCTTCACAGAAATCGAAAAATTCATTTGAGGTAAACTCCCCACCTCTGTCAGACCCGAGGCACTTAATTTTGCGATCTGATTCGTTTTCAGCCAAGGCTTTGAAAGATTTGAATTTTTCGAATGCTTCGTCCTTGTGTTTCATAAGTCCTAACCAAACCATCCTGGAGAAGTCGTCAATGAATAATATAAAGTATTCTTCTCCTCGAGGTGACCTTGTCCTATATGGACCACATACATCTGTATGGACTAGTTCAAGAGGCCTGCTCGCTGATCCTTCCTTCTCTGGGAAGTTAGTTCTGGTTTGCTTACCAAACTGACATGATTTGCATATGGTGTTGTCTGGAATTTTGATATCTGGAAGACCACGAACTGCCTGGTACTTGCATGCGTTCCTTATTTGTGAAAAGCTTAGATGCCCCAACCTCCGGTGCCATAACCAGTGTTCATCATCCTTGCTCAAATAGCATTGTTGTTGTCCTTCTTCAAATATGTATAAGTTATTTGGAGTTCTTCTGCCTTTGATCACTGTTTTTCCTGTATCAAGATCATGAACACTACATCCATTTGATCGAAATATTACCTCGGTTCCTTGATTGCACATCTGACTGACAATTAGAAATGTTGTCGCGCAGATTGGCACGACAACGCTCGAACCGGGGGCTGTCACTCTGATCCCCGATCCCTCCGTTTAAGCCTGTCTCCCGCGGCTAAGGGGGGTAGACCCTGCGAGATAATGAAGACCAACTGCCAAACAGTTGGGTGGGAGACACGATACACGATATGATAAGCACTAGATGGATTTAGAGATTTAATAGACCAGTGCCTTGTGGAGTTAATGTTGAAATGATTACTTTTTAAATGATATAGAAACATGGACCATGAACAACAACCATCTATCATCAGCCAAATCACATGACCAAAATGATATCCAGCAATTGAAAACTTCGAAAAGATAAATGCTTAAAACCACCACGAGAATCAACCAGATATCATATTTCGTATCTCAAACTTGAAATTTAGCATCTCAGCATAAAACATATAACGCGAAAGCTCCTGAGACTTGCAAAAATAATTTCCCACAAAATTTTTATTTTTTCAAAGTTTTTTTTTTTTTTTTTTTAAATCTTTTTTCAAATATTTTTTTTTTTTTTTTTTTTTTAAAAAGAAAAATTAAAAAATCTAAAAGATTTAAAAAATTTTAAATTCTATTCTAAAACTAAACTATATAAATAAAACAAAGCCTAAAAAACTAATCAAAATATAAACATTTTTTTTTTATTTTTTATAAAATAAAAATATAAAAAATAAAAACAATTAAAATCTAAGAATTTTTGAAATCGTAACTATGCCAAACCCTAAACTAAAACAAAAAGATTGAAATCTAATAAACAAAACTTATGCAATACAAAATAAAAACGCGTATCTAATGTGAATACATACAACCCAAAACGCATTAAGAAAACTCGACTTACCTGTTCTGCGTAAGGAAAAAGGCCTGATGCCCACGCGAATGACAGAGAAATCGGAATATGGTTTCAGGATATCACCTGTGCAATACGTTACCTGATCTGATGGGTTGCCTCAATACATCATCAACAGCGCTCAGACAACAAACTCCCACAGTCGACGGCAGTGGTGTGACAAAACACGTTGCGTTTTTCTCTGGACGTTTTGGTAGCAGATGCGTTGAGAAAAAAACGTGTGGATAGCTGGCCAGCAATCGTGAGTATGAGTGATACGCTGCGGTGATTTTTCGATGCCTGGACAAAACCGTGGCTCCTCTGGAAATCTCAACGATTTTATTTATATTTTTTATCTTTTGCTTGTTTGTTTGAACGAATGCAGGGATCGTGGAACTTGCGTCTGGATCCGGTGCTGAATGATACGGCAGGCAAAATCTTGAGCTGTGAATCGTTGAAGCTGAGCGGGATCATGCAGAAAACGTTTCCTGGCCTTCAAATCAATGTACTGATGAGATCAAGGGAATACGCAGATGCTGAAGACTGTTGTTCGTCACCGGCTTGTAAATGCTGAGACGTGGAAAAGACCAGGACTGAATAAGACCAAATTTCGATGCCTTATTCTTGGATTTTATCCAGCCGACAACCCTTACGGCTACGAAATCAGACAGGCGAACAGAACTTGCAAATACAGTCCAAATCAATAATGCTAAACGGAAATTTATGATCTGAAGCGTATTGCGTAAAAAAATATATCTGAAAACGCATGTTTCTTAAATCCGCAGGCTCAGCGAATTTGGACACCCGACAGCGTATTGATAGTTTCATTCACCAGGCGGTGGTGTTTTGGCATTTGTCAATCATCTGGCCTGTAAAGAAATGCATATCCCGAAACTTCCTGATGATGGCAGCGAAAACTCGAGCGTGAGAGAACTGCATTTGCTGATAAAATAGAGTGAGGGGCTTTGGAAAACTTCAGCAATCTTGCAACCTGAACCTGAAATCGAGCAGATCGTCCAAAAATAATGTATTCATAAAACCAAAACTGAAAAACCCTAATGAAGAATGCCAGAAGATAAACTACAAACCCTAAACCCTAAATGAAGACTGCATAAAACAAAATATGAAACCCTAGACCAGCTAATTTGATGTACAGATTTAGCCCCTTCACAGCCAGATTTAACAATAAGAACAGGAAAATTTTAAAGAAAAGAAATTTCAGATTGTCACTGTAAAAAAAAAAAACTTCAGAAATTCTCTCATGCAGATCAGAAAAATAAAACCGAATGATAGACCCAGGATCAAATCCACTGGGCTCAGCAGAAAATGCTTGTGGGAGTTGGCTGGTTCAGCCGAGAACTTCCCCTAACGCCCACCAAATCTTCTTCAGCAAGGGTTTTTCTGCACAGCTCAGAAACAACCATCAGTAAAGAGGGCAAGAATGCTGCTAGATCTCAGGAAGTAATGGAGATACCTGCCATTACTTCAGAAACCCTAACAGCACCCAAACCCTAGCAAGTGAGCAAGATACCTGTACCCACAATACTCTACAAAAGCTATTATTAACAGCTGAAAATAACATATGCAGAAAATTAAAACAATCTCACAGCATTTCAAGAGAGTAACACCAGCAAGATATGGACCCCAAAGTCTTCTTTATTAACCAGAAACAAATTTACAAGAGAGCTTCTTCAGTCTTTGACTCACAGATCAGATGCCTTGAAATGACCCCCTAAGACCCTATATAAAGGAAATGATCCTAACGGCTAGTTCGAGTGATCCATGTAGAAATGATCTCGACCGTTGATGAGGATCAAGACATCTCTTGATCTCATCCGTCGATTTATTAACTTAAAATATTATTATTTTATTAGTTAGGGTTTTTTGCTTCATTTTTTAATTTTTTTATTATTTTTTATTATTTTATTAATTCATTTAACATGGATCACTGAACTAAGCTTTCGGAAACATCACCTAGGACCTAGGACTTAGGACATCATGAGGGGATTTAAAACATTTCTCGACCCTCAGGACTCATTACATCATGACTTTTACAAAATTACATCTTAAGGGACAAGCCCATTTAATACAGACCCTCACAAAACACCCAGTTTTGCGACACAACTATAATCTAGCAGATTAACATATAAGATTCTCCTAAAGTTCTGATGACGAAATCCATCCCGGCTTTGGGGTCAGGTTTGAAGGAAAACTCTGCCGATCGTAGATCGGTGAGACGAAAAACCTCCCGGGACGCAGATCATCATTAGAAAGTTAGGTCCACCTAGGCAACTTTACATACATGACTCTGATCTGCTTAGATTATTTACAACTTATACATGCAGACTGGGTTTACAACAAAAATGATCAAGCTGCTGATGATGGCAGGATGGCACGGACAAGCTGATCAGGTGCTGCTTCTTTCTGTCAAGAAAAACGGGATGCACTGCATGGGTAGTTGACCAGTAGAGGTCAACAAGAAGATTATGCTTCAAGCCATCAACATACAAAACATTTCCAGCTTTGACCTTTTCTTTCAACTGAGCAGTGCCTCTTCCTTTTATGACTGCAGGGGTATCATTTCCAAAAGAAACTTTCTTTCCCTTTTCTAAAACACTATATGATTCAAGTTTTTCTTTATCACCTGTCATATGTTTCGAACATCCGCTGTCGATGTACCATTGATTTTCCTGTCCTTCTGCATAAAAGGCTATCCCACATCTTTCTGGTTGTGGTTCCTTTATTCTCCATGTTCTGGTACTTGAGGCTTGTTCCTTTGTCTGCCAAAACCTGCTCCTGCATTCAGAATCTTCATGACCAAAGTTATTACAAATAGAACATTCAATTTCATTTTCAAGGGCCGAAAAGTTGTTATAGGTCCTTTTCGTGATCCCAGTCATACTTCTTTGTTTTTGAGCTTCTCTAGTCATGATTGTTTTATAGGCAACACATTGAGCTGCTTTGTGGCCAAAGTTATGGCAAGAGAAACATTGGCCATTGAAGAAACTTCTGCGATTATCAAATCTACCTGCCAAATGATTGTAGTTTCTATTGTCATCCATTCTTGAGGCAAATTGAGAAGATTTAACCTGTGGCTGGTTGTAGCTTTTGTTCATCCTTAAGGTGGATTGCCCCTGATTTACCTGGTAGTCCTTGTTTATTCTTGATGTAATTCGTCCCTGTTTTACCTGGTGATCTCCATTGGGCTTTTGCTCATCCCTCCTTACTGCATTGAGATAACTCTTTGAGGTGGATGCTTGAGATGCTTCTCCATTATACCCCAGACTTGTCTTGGTTAGTGGAGAATGCTGTACATTGATAATCTCATCCAGAGTTTCAAATCCTTTAACAAATTTAAGATTAAGAGCCTTTGTTTTCTGAATTTCTTTTCTAAGGCCAACAATTTCACATTCTAACTTCTCAAGAAATTTTTCTTTTTCATCAAGTTGGAATTGCAGAGTATCAATGATCGCATTTTTTTCTTCTAAACATGTTTTGAGTCTAGAAATCTCTTCATAAAATCCATCCACATCTATAGCATCCATGTAATCATCATCTTCAAAAGCCATTAAAAGTTTATAGTTATTACCTCGTTCATCTTCATCACTATTTGAAAGACCATCACTATCTTCATGAGTATAGTAACTTTTCTTAGTTACATTCTGTTTCTTGTTCCATCTAACAGGTTCCTTCCCTTTGTCAGTTTTATCCTTATGAGGACATTTGGCAGCATAGTGACCGACTCTCCCACAAGCAAAACATTTGAAAGGTAACTTACCTCTGAATCTTCCAGTACCCCGTTGAAGGTTTTTGACAAAATTTGATTCTTCTTCCTCTTCTGACGCATGTCCTAACTCATAGTAGTCTCCTTTGCCTGAAGCCTTGAAAGCTGCTTCTCTCCTGTCTGATGGTCCTCCCTTCCTCATTTCATAAGCAGTTAGAATCCCGTGTAGCTGTGACATGGTAAGGTTTCGTAGATTCTCCTTTTCTTCTATTGCAGAAACTTTAGATTCAAACCTAGGGGACAAAGATCTTAGAACCTTTTCAACCACAACAGCCTCTTTTATTTCTTCACCCAAAATTTTCATACAATTAACAATCTCATCTACACGAAGGAAATAGTTAGCCACACTTTCATCATTGTGCATTCTGAGATTTTCATACTGAATCCTGAGGGTTTGAAGTTTTGCTCGTTTTACCTGTTCATCTCCTTCATAGCTCAAAACAATCTTGTCCCATATTTCTTTTGCGGATTTATACTGCATTACCTTGACAAATTCTGATTGAGATAGGCATCCTAATAGAGTATTGATTTCTTTTGCATTTGTTTCATATTTCTTCTTCTCAGCCGGATCTGTAGGAGTTGCTGAAGGAAAAGTGTACCCTGTATCTATGATATCCCAGACTTCTGTACCAAGTGATTGAAGATAGGCAGTAACTCTTACCTTCCAATATACAAAGTTTGTCCCATCAAAAATCGGTGGCCTGATAGATGCTTCTCTCTCGTAGTTGCTCATGATGATGGATCTTCCTCCAAGCGATCAAGCTTCTTCAGAAGGACCTGCTCTGATACCAATTGTTGGAAATAATACTGAGAGGAGGGGTTGAATCAGTATTATCAAACAATTTGCAAAATATCTTCCAGATTTATACTTTAAGTTATTCTTCAGATATTGATCATTAGTTTGTATGTCAGTACCATATAATAATGAGCAAGAACAGGAAAAACAGATAATCACACCAAAGAACACCAGATATAAGGTGGAAACCCAATGTGGGTGAAAACCACCTGCTGCAATATGTCTCTATCTTCTTTCAATTAGAAACTTCTTTTACAATGATTTTGTACTGGTGCAGTCCTTTACCAGTACGCAGGCTGCAACCTGCAGAGAGCTACAACCCTCTCTCGTTTTCCAGTCTCTCCTGGAAAGGAGCTACAACCCCCTACTTCTTTTCTTCCAAGGACCACTTTTCATAAATTTTCAAACTGGATCCATGAATATCAAATAATCATCAAGTACATGTGAATCACCCAATCAACTTTTTCAATCAACCAATGAATCAACCAATAACTTCTCAGAATGCAGTAACCAGATCAGCAATACCAGTAATCTAAACCCAGAACTCTTTAGCAATAGATAAAAGACAGCCAACAAATGTTTCAAGAAAGGTCCGCAACTTCACCAATAGAGGCCTGCAAATATCCGCAGCTCTTCTGTGTCTAAACTGCGCAGATCCGCACCTAGTCCTTCTTCTGCTCTGCGTACCTCCGCACCTACTCCTTCTGCTGCCCTGCGTACCTCTGCTCAGATCCGCACCTGCACTGTCTGCCTGACAGCGTACCTCCGCACCTGGTCCTTCTGTTCCCCTGCGTACCTCCGCACTGTGCCTTCTTCTGCGCTGCGTACCTCGCACCTGCGCCTTCTGCTGCGCTGCGGATCCCCGCACCTGCGCCTTCTGCTGCGCTGCGGACCCCCGCACCTGCGCTGTGGATCGCCTGCGGACCTCTGAATAGAGCCAAATTAACAGTCCTCCAATGTGCCACAGACAGTCAGATCCACAGATCTGATCATGCGCCCGAGAGATCACGACCTATCAATAGATTCGCCTTAAAATTCACCTTGATTTAGATCTAGCTTTTAAAACTGATCACCCAAAATTTCAGATCTTAAGATATTCAATTTTCACAAGTGTCTAGCCAAGTGATCTCCTTTCCTTTTTATAGGCAAGCCCTTATTCCAACCATGGGACAAAACCATCGAAACCAATACAAGGGATCCAAACCGGGGTTCAATACTTTAGATCCTATACCACGGACCAAAACCATAAGATCATGATCGACGGGCTAAATACCAAGGGCCAAACATAAGAAACCCCACGTGTGCGCGCTTCTTTGCATTGGAGTGAGTGAACTGGGGTCCGCACTTTCTGAACGGAGCACCTGCGGATATGTCCGCACTTTTTGGTCGGCGTACTTGCGGGTCCGCAGCTTCTCTTAGGATCACCTGTGGGTATCTCATTTTCTATGATTTTGAGAGCCTGAACAGAGATCTATCACTTGAGTGAGTTGCCATCAAGTACAACACCTGTGCCATAGCGCCAAACCTGAATCATAATGCCAACAACCCTCATGCATCAAAATAAAAATAAAAAATCTTATGATAACTCAGGATTAATTTTGCTAGGCTCTATCGGGAACACAGATCGGGAGTTGGCTGGTCCAACTGAAAACTTCACCTAACGCCCGAGGATCTGAAATCAAGATTTCCCTGCAAAACTTGATCTAGCCATTAAAAATAGAGCGAGAAAATACTAATAAAACTCATACAAATAGAGATACTTTTTATTGCGTTCAAAATTTATATTATTATTCAAACCCCAATGACTGAGCAAGATACCTGTACTCAAATCACTCTTTAGAAACTATCATCAATGGCTTTAGAAAAAATAATGCATGAAAGCAACACATCTTACATTATTCCCATGAAGAGTAACACCAGCAGAACTTAACCCCAAAGTCTTTTTTTATTATCCAAAAAAAGGTTACACAAGAGTTTCTTGCTAAGCACACGACTCAAAAGTCGCATAGATCGACTGACAAATGACTTCCTATTTAAAGATAAATCTTCCAATGGTTAGTTCAAGTGATCCTCACCAAAGCAATCTTGACTGTTGATGAAGATTAAAATTTCTTTTAATCTTATCCGTCGAAATATTTAAATATTTGGGGAAATTTGAAATTTTTCATTAAATGCATTTTAATTAACTCAAAAATAAAAATTTTGAGCTATTTTTCCAAAAAATTTGACTTTGACTTAACCCCCAGGGATCACAGGTTTAAAATTTAGCAAAATAAATAATTTACCTTAGTCTCGAGACCTTTTAAAATTTAATTTTAAGAGTCGACGAATTTTGCCTTTGGAGAATTTAAATTTACCTAGGACATAGAATTAATTAAATTCTTGGCTTAGGATTTTAATTAATTTTTGGCAAAAAAATTTAATAAATTAACCTATGAGGGGATAAATTATTTTTCCAACTCTCAAGACACTTTACATCATGATTTTCATATTTTTTTATATCATAAGGGGAAAAACCCATTTGTAAAAGACCCTCATAGACCACCTATTTCTGCTACACAAATATAATTTAGCAGACCAAACAATTTGTAATAAAATAACCTAACCAAATAGTTAGGATTATTCCCAAATCAATTTTACATAGACTCGATCTAGAACACCAGGACTTGCCTAAGATCCTAGCGACAATATTCATTCTAGCTTTGGGGTAAGACTGGAGGAAAACTCTGCCAACCATCTGATAATGGATCGGTGAGACAAAAAACCTCCTAGAATGGAGATCATCACTAAAAAAGTAGGTTCACCTAGGTTGTTACATACATGACATGGATTTGCTGAGATTATTTACATTATACACATGCAGAGAGGGTTTACATAACATCTTGGAAGTCAAGCTGATGATGATAACTGGACGACATAGACACATCGATCAAGTGCTATCCCTTTTGCAAAAAAAGGGGTGTATTTCTATGGATCGTTGACACGTAGTGGTCAACACACCCCATATCTTATTATTGATCCATCTATCCTTGTGATTCCTCTCATACCGAGACTCCTCCCATAGGTGACAGTGGGCTATCGCTCCATTGTTGCCCTTTGACCTAGTAGTTGCTCTATAGGATCCCTTCGTAGGACCCCTGCTAGTTTAAGCAGTAACATTTCGTTGTTGGTGACACGAGACATGTGTCTTGTTTCCCTTACAACATTTTGTATATCATTCTTGGCAACTCCATTGGAAGAACAAAGCCTTAGTTCTTCATTGAAATTTAAGGCCAATGCTTGCAGGGTGGAGCAAGCATCTGTCTAGGCATCTTTAAATTCACCTTAGCGACTCCTACATAATTTATATGTATATCTCAATAGGATGTCTTTCTTTGATGATTTTCCCGCTTTGGACATCACTAACATCCCTGGGCACTCTAATCATGTCACAGGAAAGATGGTACGTGGGGTGCCCGTGTTTGATGGTGATCCACTCCATAATTGATCATGTTGAAAGATTTAATGCGCATGCTTCAAAGGAGAAAGTGGTCCACTAGGATGTCCTTGTGTTGTTCATGAGATCTCCCTATGGTCATAACTCATGGTTGCAAAATCATGAACCTAGAAGCATCTCATCTATTGAAGAATTCTTTGATGTCTTTCCTAGACATTTTCAAGCACGCCTCACATTAAACATTCAAGAGGAAGCTTTCATTGACCATCATCATTATGAGCAAGAAAGGGGGTCCTCCCTGGGTCCTTGTGTGATAGGGAGGGTGAGTTTGTAGAGAGTGGAGTTAGGGTTAGCCCTATCTTTCCCAAGGATACTATCTCTGATGATCTCCCCTTTGAAAACCTTGGAGAAGGTGATCCTGTAGTCCCTTCATATTAAAGAAGGAAAATGGGAGGTTCATGGAAATCGTTTCGACAAGGACCCTATCTATGACATTGATGACAATGATATCGATAGGACCCTTGTCTTTCCTCACAATCCTGGGGTTGTAGTTGAGTCTTGTGTGGACCCTTCATTCAACCCTTGTTACATTATTACTAATAATGAGGAATCCTCTATCCCTCCAAAGTGTGATCATTGTGGGAAACTTACTTGTGTTTCTCCATCTCATCAGTCTCTCTTTCCTACTAATCATGACCCTTTGGTGGACTTAAAACATGACATAAATGATAAGCACCATGATGGAAGTGATGTGCCTGAGGTTGCCATCTATCAAAGGTTTATGAGCCTGATTGTTGACATCTCTATCTTTTGGTTAAAAGAGAGGATCTTGTGGAGTAGATTACATCCCTTTGTTCCCTCCTCCCGTGATCCCCCATGCATGGGCATTCTGTTTTCCCACCTCCCGCCCTGGTGACCTTCCATATGATTGTTCCTATCCTTGCTCTTGGGTTTGCTACATAAGTAATCATTGGACAAAATGTTTTTATATTGACCTAGTGATGTCCTGGTTGCATTGACTCTATGATTACACTTAGTACTTGTATGATGTAATATGCATGTTGGACAGGATGCATTGCATGCTCATTTTTCTCATTAAAACTAACATCATATGATATTATCATGCTAGATTATCTACATTTAGATTAAGATTGCATTTGAAATTTTATTTAAACTTTATTTACTAATTGATATTTAGTGGACTAATATAAGCATGTGTGATCATGAGACGCTGCGAAAGCATGCTGACCTACTTGTTTGATTTGTGATATGTGCAGGCGATAGGTCTGCAGACCCAAGAGATTGCTAGAGTTCTCATGACCTCCTCGTTCGAGTACATTTGTGCACTCTCCAGAGAGATCATGTCCCAGTTGGAGCCAAATGTTACCGACCACTTTGTGGGTGATATCCCTAGGAGAAATTTTTTCTCCAAGATGCTCCTCAGTTGACAGCCAACAACCCCTTGCAACCACCAGATAGATTGATGTGCCATTTTCTCCACCACCCGAGCCAACCTTGTGGTCCCTTGCCCATCTGTTATGATCGCATGTTTGAAGGTGGGCCTCCCAACCTCAAAGGTATGACTCTTCACTGGCTTAGTTGAGTAATTTTGTTTACTTATCATGGACACTTTTGGGCATGGATTGATGGGGGAATTCGGTAGAAAGAGTGGGCTAGGTTTGTACTCTTGTCTCCTCTTCTTGATTCGGTAGTTAGCCTTGTATCCTAGTCCCGTGGGATCTCCTTTATTGGCCATTAGCTTTAGGGATGACACTACATGGGAAATCCCGATTTTGGTTGTGTGGTCCCGCTTCCCGACACCATATACATCACTCCCCTCCGCTCATTTTAACCTCATTAATCACTTTTCCCATCCGAGTCCACATGTGTCCATTGGGTCCACATAGGGTTAGCCTGGGTTAGCCATCCCCTCCCCTTGTCCACATTTTGGGTCGGGTCTGGAACAATGCCCGAAGGTTGATGCAACTAAAAAGAAAGGAAAAAGCATAATTTGGCCACTTACAACAAGAAATGTACCACAAAATGCAAAAGATGGTCGGGACATACAAATTTAGCATGTGGGAAAAAGCCAAACATGAGCTCTACCCCTCAGCCATAGATGAGCCCCCTCCATAGTAAGGAACCCATGATTGTCCCAACCGTTGGTGGGCAATGAGCTGCCCCACCTTAAGGGGGGTCTCTACTTCTATATACCACATATCATGCTCTCATCCCCTGGAGCCCCGAGCAGTTATGAAAAATGTCAATCAAAGGCAAAAGGCATATGAAGAAGGGTGGAAAAACAAAGGTCGGGGTAACTCATGTACCACGATTTGCTCCCTCCTACACTCATATACCCAAGTGTGGGCTTCCCTCATCATAGCTACCCTTGTACCATGACATGTGGCTTGGAGCCTTCCTCTGATCCCCACTCTGTTCCATCACTATATCACATGCCACCTACCCATTGATGGATGTACCATGGACATGCCACCCCCTTTAAAGGCTGAAACCACCTAATAGGGTCTTTGGTTAACCCCCTTATTGAGCTTGGAGACACTTGTACATGCCAAAGCCCACTATGGAAGGGCATGCCACCATGAATTGCCCACTTGATTCCATGATTTGTAAGCTCTTTTACTTGATTACTCTAATGATTTGTTATATTGGAGGGCAAGGGGATGCATTGGATCTTATGCAGGATTGCAAGTGGGTCTCCAATTTGGGGTTTGGTCTCCCTATACGGGGTCGAAGCCCTCCAGAGGGCCACATTGGCACTTGTAGGGTGAGCGTTGGGAGCCATGGGCCTTTACCATAGTAGAGATTACTTCATGGATTCCCAACACTAGTCAGTGATTGCTCGTGTTCCCCTTTTTGGATGAGGATGATGCACCTGAATCACCATGACGAGCTGGCTCCATACATGTACCACACACTTGGCAGAGGTTCTAGGGTCCAGATGAGGATGTGTCTCGCTGCAAGAGTCATCATTCATGCCCTTACAGATGGTTTATAGGCTAAGTCATAGGACACGTCCCTCAGGGTCTTGTGTTCCGTATTTTACGTGTCAGACATGTAATGTGCCCTAAAACGTGTAAAAAATGTTTTTTTTTCATGTCCTCCAATTGAGACACATGTTTTGGATGGGGAAAAAATGTCCCCTAACATTTTTGGTTCTTAGGACACGTGTTGAATGAAAAGTGACATTTAAAACTCGAGACATGGTTTATTTTTGGGTTTTTTTTGTCATTGTTCGCTGTTGAAGTCGAGTTTGCTCGCCGCCAAAATCGAATTTGTTGTGCAGTGTGAGGAATTCCACCAGATTCGAGTGCAGTGCTCACAACTTCACATTGAGAGTGCAATGCTCACAACTTCACATTGAGAGTGCAGTTCACAAGTTCTTCTAAATTTCTAGTTTTATTTTATTAATCATGATATTTCTAAATTTCTAGTTAGTAGTTTCTTATGTGCTTGAACAATTGTTAATAACATGAACAACGAACATTGAATTGTGAACATCATTGATGTAGTAAATAAATAAATTAACTAGTAAATTACTAAATTCTAAATAGATATCATCATGATTCATATTTGTAGATGTTCTAATTTCTAAAAAATATGGATCAAGCACTATCTTTCAGTATTATATATATATATATATATAAAACGTGTCCCTCGTGTCCTGTTTTTGGGGTGCGCTGTGTCTCGTGTCAAATACTCGTATTTACGTGTCCTTTGTGTCTCGTGTTCTCGTGTCATGTCACTTAGTTTACAGGCATTATCAATCCAGTTAGAGACCTTGAGGATGTCATTGTGCTCCCACACCCACTTGGGAGCAACACATGTAACTTGCTTGGAAAACAAGGGGCCAACCCCTTGCCCACTATGTTTGGAGCTTTTCACTCAACTTGGCACATTTGGACTCCATTAGGCCCCCTAAATGGCCCAACGACTCATCATATTCATCATTTTGTCCTCTTGAGAGGCTATTCTTTGTATTATTGAGCTATCTTGGTAGGCTTGTCACCAAGTCATGTTATTATTATATATTATTTTATTATTTGGGGCTAAATTGGGCCAATTAGGCAAATTGAATCCTCTTTAGAGTTGTATAAATATGAGAGGCTCATTCTAACCTCTCATCACACTTGGATTGGATTAGTATCTCTTGAGAGGTTTTTGCATTTTTTGCTGGGGTGAACTTTTTGGAGTTTCTTTATGCACTATGATGTTTGGATTTTTGCGAGCTTCTTTCTATTGCGAAATTGATGAATGGATATATTCTCTCTCTCATGTAAGTCAAATTTTTTGATGCTATTCTTGTTATCTTGTCAAATGCATGTATCTTGTTATCATTATTCTTGTATGGGTTAATATAATCCGAAATTCTTCTGGGACCTTGAATAAATGATTAAATGCATGCGTTGAGCTTTGAGGGATTGGGTGAATGTTCCTAGAGGAACCTCTTAGGTTGAAGACCTTGAAATTGTCTCCTTTGCAAATTTGAAGTATAAATACCTATTGACCTAGTTGCTGCCCTTGGAAAGGCTAGCGAAGATCAATTAGGTCTCCTTAGCTTATGAAAATTCTCAATCTATGTATCTTGAATCCATTAAGCCCAAGCAATAAGGCACTGATCCTTGTATCCCTTTGGTGGTCAAATTTACCTCTCTTTTCTTCACTTTTCCAAATTCTAGGCCTAACCCTAGAGGGTCACCTAGGGCATCCAACGAATTTTATTATAGCCATTCAAACCCCTCGATTTTTGGTCCACTACTGCTTTGGGCTTCCCTCTAAGCGTCCTCCAAGTTTCAAGCAAATTCGATGGTGGAATCCTGAGATATAGCAAGCCCTAACCATAAGACCAATTCTTGCCCTAGGTTGATGTGGGTTAGTGTCCTCACTTGGATCATTGCATTCAAATCTCAAAAGAAAACTTGTCCTTTGATCCTATTCTTTCCTCTAATTAGGTCAAGTCCCTCCTTGGTTGATCAACTCCATACCCTTGACCTAGTTTGGGTCCACTTGGGTTCTTTGTGGTCTGACAACTCTACAACTCAAATTCCACAAGGATTGCATAGAATCCATTTCTCCTTAAGGATCCTTAAGTCTAGGGAGCCCCTTGTCAAGGCATATCCTCTAAACCTAGGCTCAAGCATCCTCTTGGCCCTTCCTAGAGAGCCCATCACCTTGCTTTTTAGACAAGCAAGCCATATAATTGAGTCACTCTTGTGAATAGGCTTTAGGAATTACCCCATATCTTATCTTTGATCCATCTATCCTTGTGATTCCTCTCATACTGGGACTCCTCCCATTAGTGAAAGTCCGTAAAGAGCAGGGAGCCTTAACTGAGGTGACAGTGGGCTATCACTCCATTGTTGCCCTTTAACCTAGTAGTTGCTCTATAGAATCCCTTCCTAGGACCCCTGCTAGTTTGAGCGGTAACACAACCATTAAAAACTGTGTTAACTTATCTCTTGTTTACATCTTTAATAACATTGGATATTTTGTTGATATCATCATTAATAGGCTATTTTTCGTTAGCTGTTACAAATTTTGCAGGCTGTAAAGTGTACATACCTCAAACTCTAATTCATAACAACAATCTTTTAGTTGACGGTGGCATGTAAGAAAACTATCTTGAAAATCTTTAAGACTTATATCATCCTCGTAGGCTATAGCCAGTGGTTTCCTCTTACCCATGATCTCATTTTCAGCTTGAGCCTTTCTTTATTGATAGCTTTTCTTGGGTGTGTAAATTAAGACGCTCCTTAGAGGTCATTTGGCTTAGGAATCCTTTATTTATTTACCTTTGAGTCTTGTTAGGGAAGCCTCTCTTGTGGAGATAACATCCGATCACAAACAGCAGGGTAGAAGCCTCTGAGGTGACAATGGTGGCTGATCTTATTGTTTCCCTAGACCTAGAGTGCCTAGTGAGGCTTTGCATTAGGCTGCTAGATTTTGCAGTAACAAAACTCATTTAAGAATCGATCTTTTCATAAGACAGAATTCAAACATAGAGTTCAGAAGGGAATATTGGTTCTTGAGCATCTTCCTTAAGATTTGTTGGTGGTAGACATTTTGACCAAACTCTCAGCTAAGGAGAAGTTTGACATGTTGAGGGAGAGACTTGGCTTGGTGGAGAGCACTAAATAGGGAATGTTAGGATTTACCCAGTTGCTAGGTTATTGTTCCTTTAGTAGGCATGGTGTATGTTGCAGATCCACATTGCAGTATGGATGAGGGTGCAGCAGCAGCATAGAGAGTCTCTTGAAGAGGTGCAGTTATATAGATAGTGGTAGAAGGCATGCTTGTGCCTGCCTTAGATTCGAGACTTAGCCTTTTCTAGATTTAGTAGTTGCTGTTTTATGTTTAGACATGAACAATCCAGATTTAGATTGGATGCTTTGTTTAGAAGTTATCTCCAGTTTTATGAGAACGCCTTGCATGTGAGGTTGCTCTATACTAGGTAGGCATCTATACAAGGCTGGGTGCACTTTTCCAGAAGAGTCGCATTAGGTCTGACACAGTGAACCTATGTTCTTTACCTAGACAAAGTACTTCCATTGTAAACCCTAGATCTCTTTTATTCTATAAATAAATGATAGGGCAGACCATCTAGGACAAATCTTGGAGATTTGGAGAGTTATTTGTTATGTAATTTTCTGTTTTGAGTCAATATCAGTGTTGATAATATCGGTATCGGGAAAATATCGGCGAGGGTCCGGAAAATATCTTATCGGCAATATCGGCGAAAATATCGGCAAAATATCGGCAAGCATAAAAAATGCATAATATATTCATTTTTTTCAGATTTCTAAACATATAAAGCAATAACAGCATGAACTAAACACATTGGCACATAAATATGAAGAAGGCATTGATATATATATGTCAAATAGAAATGATACATCAAACTTCAAAGGCGATACCAAATCCTGCTGATCCCTGATAATTGTCCAATCAAGGACTCAAACAAAATAACATCACATATCCTACTGATCCCTGATAGTGATAAATTGATAATTGTCCAATCAAGGACTCAAACAAAATAACATCACATATCCTGTTGATCCCTGATAGTGATAATTGTCCAATCAAGGACTCAAACAAAACAACATCACATATATAAAACTTTAAAAGTATTTCATCATCATGAGTTATAAACTTATATGTAGCAAAAGTTGCAAAACAAATAAAACTAGCAGCTATCTATCTGAGACCATTGGCCTCTCCCTAGTAGCTTTCTTTCTGTCTTGTTCAGCAATTGCTTCACGAGCTTTTTGTATAACCTCTGCACTAGAAGCCATACAAGGCATCACATCTGCATCATATGCAGAGAGTTTAGCCAGATGGTATTTCAATCGTGTAATCCCTCCTGACATCTTGGTCCCACACAAGTTGCATGATATATATGCCTGATTTGCCCCACCAACAGCCTCCCCATACTCCCAAAATGGGTCCAAGGCTTTTGGCATATTTGACATTTGTAGTGAACTAATTCAAACCTAGGGCACAAAAAAAAAAAATTTGGCATTAAACCCCCCAACACAAAATGAAAAAATAATAAGTAATAACAACCTCATTCAAAAAAAATTACTACATTATTTGCATTTTGCAATGTGAATGAAAAATGGCAATAAGAGGGTGCATAAGAAAGTTGAAAAAAAAAAAAATGAAGCTTGCTGTCCAAATATGGATAAAACCCTTGCATTGGTTCATGGGCATGAAAATCATAGCAAATGGAAAAAAACAAAGAAACAAAATGTTGGTAGGCAAAGAGGCAAGCAAGCATAACCCTAAATCTATGAAAAAATCATTAACATAGAGGTTTTTAAGAACATACCTGCCAATGGAAGAAATGAAGTTTGTCTCACTACTCTTCAATCTTTGATCCACAAAAAAATCTTAATTGGTGGTGATAATCGTCGTTTGATCTTCAAACCCTCCTTGACAAGCACCACAAAACTCTTTCCCTTTCTTCTCCAACACTCAGAAACAGAAATGAAGAAAAAAAAAACCAATTTTCGTCTTTTATAGCCGCGGAAAAACACGCCCGGCGATATTTTAGATCGTCGCGCGATATTTTCGAAAATATTGCCGATATTTCGTAAATCTCGCGATATTTTAAGGACCCGAAAATATCGCGATATTTTCGGCGAGCCGAGCGATATATCGGCTCGCCGAAAATATCGCGATATTTCCGATATTCGGCGATATATCGCCGATATTATCAACAGTGGTCAATATACAGAGGAGTGATTGTTTGCTGCATTATCAGCTCACAATAAATATTTTCCAGACTCCAGTGTGGTGTGTTTGCAGATGTATCATGTAACATTCCTTACAGCTTTTGTAGGTGCTTTAAATTTTCAGTGAAATAGGGTTTGTAGGAGTGCAAGTCCGGTTACCATGAAGTGAAAATTTAACACTTTGCCTATGAATACTATATGAAGCTATTGCATTTCAATTTCCAACAGCCCTTGATTTGATTCAGCATCCATCTATGACTTGTGAGGTTGCTGTTTATTATGTTCTCCATATGCATTGACCACCTATGGAATCAATGTTGCATATATTTTATTATACTTACTGTACCGGGTTAACTTAACATCAATTGATGGTTATTGAAGTTATGTGTCCCCAACCCTTGGGTGCATGTTCTGGATGAGGGCCTTGTGTTGGAGATGCTGGGTATGTACTGAGTATGATCCACAAGTACTCGGCATGTTGGGTACCTCAAGGTGTGCTATTGTACTGAATTTGTTTCCCCTATAGTTGGGTATGCATACAGGTACTCTGTGCCCTCGAGGGATGTGAAGAAGCACCCACCTGTGGCACCTTCTTTTTAGGATAATAAAAAAAACTATAAAACCTGTTTGCTAGTTTCCCACCCTTTTCTGCTTGTCACAGTAACCTTCCACATTTTTTTTCATGAAAAAGGCTTTATATTTGATCTTGCAGAGCTGAAATCAGAATATACATCGTCTTGTCTTGCCAACACTAACATAGAACTAGAACTCACTGTGTTTCAAGCAAGTAAAACACAGGTAAAATTCTAAAAATGTTTTCCTTACATCATCCTGAGGCTTGAGAGTCTCCACAACCCTCCTGCATTCTATAAACCCAAAACACACAAAAAGAAATCACAATAACCATTTGCTAGTGTCAGGCCATCATCTTACTGTCACTGGGTAGTGGTTTGGTCACTGAAAATTGAAAACTTGTAACATTGGATCTACGGTGTATTTTCATTGGATTCAACACTGAATGTTTCTCTCGAAGAAAGAGATCTTGTTTCTCTCCAAGAAAGAGAGCCTCTGGGCAAGACAACTTTGAAGTTCAAGAGTTTGATCCATTTCTTCATATGATGTACAAGCTCTTTTCTGCAAGCCATACATTCTGTTTCCTGTTTGTTAAACTCGATGCAACATTTCATCAAACTAGAGTCGCAGAAAGCAGCCTGTACAAATTACCTTTGCCCACCCTCTGTACGACCATTGAGGGTTGGGCATTATGGAAAATACATGCCTCATTGTTGAATACTACTATCCTAGAGTTCAAATTCCCGCTGATGGGAACAAGTGTATTGTTCAACGTAGGTACACAGCACATTGTTGATTATTTGATAGCTTCTGTCGGAGAGCCACACCCTTATAGAACCTTGTCCAACAACCTTGCTACCTGTCATCCCCATAGAAGAAACTCTTATTGTGGGGAGGTTGTCAATATGTCACGAACCACTCCCTAGATGGAGTCATTCGACTTATTGCACCCAAATCCAGATACAATGCTACCTTTTCTCTCACTGAAGGTGACTCATCCACCATGAATGGTGTTTCTTCTTCATCATACACCACCACACTGACTTGTGGGTGTATTGTATTCCCTTTATTCCTTCCATAGAAGATTCTTTTTTTTGCAATATTTTATGTGATGACCAAATCTTTTATAGTAGCAGCTGACATCCTTTTCCTGTATCATTACATCACAATTGGTTTTGATCTAAAAATTATCATCCCTGTTCCCAGCAATCAAGACTACGTTTGGATTACAATGCAACTCTTTTCTCCTTGTTTCTTCTCTCGTAAGTACAGTTGTGACCCAATTGAGTACTAATCTCCCAATCTGATTGCTTAGGGTGAAAACAAGACTATTAATTGTAATCATTTTTGTCATGGGTGCAAAGGTTTCTTCATAATCAATACCCACTTTTTGCGTATCCCTTGCTGGTAAGTCTCACTTTGTAATTATTAATCAACCCATAAATCTTAAATTTAGTCCTGTAAACCGACTAGTAAGCCCACTTGAAGCTACTTAAAATTATCATCCCTGTTCCCAACAATCAAGGCTAAGGACATCTATTCTACATGGAAATAAATCAATGGGCACCTCTGCTCTATTTTTCATTAATGCATCTTATTCAACATTCATAGTATCTATATTCAGATTTGTTCTTTATTCACCTCTTGAAATAATCTAGATCATGGAATTTTTACAACGACACTAATTAGTGCAAGAGTACCTGGTGGTGACTTTGGAGACCTTCTCCTTTTTTATCCCTTTGCTAGAATCCATTGAGTTTAATGTCTTGAACGGTTCTATGGTCATGTTGGTGTTTTTAATGTATCATCGTGTTCACTTGGTCATTCAATTTCCAATTGTACTTCTTCTGAAAGTGGTGTATTGCCAACCACTAGAGCCCAAGGTGGAGTTGTAAATTGCCATGCATATGATTGCAACTGGACTGGGTTCCCACCAAAAGCATCTTTACTAAAAAATTATGTGTTAGTAGGATCAAACAACCTATAATTATTTGATTCGGTTTATCCAACAAATTTCTTATAAAGCTTATGTCTGGTCGTGTCAGAGCCCTTGGTGGAGTTACTAATTCTTCTAAAATTTTTCATTCGACATGATTTTCCTTCAAATTTTTGTAAAATGCCATGCATCTGATTGCAACTTCCCTGGGTTCTCATCAAAAACATCGATACCAAAAAGGTATTTGTGTTAGTAGGACCATAAAACTTATAACTGTTTTTTATGTCCAACAAATTTCGTATAAAGATTTGTCTAATATTATCAGGTATATTGACTTATACAGTGTAGCCAAAAACTTCGAATTGCTGTTGGTTTTTAAACAATACAAACACATTAATGATAAAAGCAAGATAGTGGACAGAATATGACAATATCATTTAATGTTGCAAGGAATATACAATAAATCGCTAACCCAAGATAGGCAATGAATTTTTTTTTTTGTAGAAAATCTGAAAGTAGTATTTATATTATACAGAAAAAATATAGAACAAATAGTGAAGTAATTACCTTAGTGCAGCCAGTGCTGCAATAAGGTCCGATTATCCAGACATACATTTTAGCATCTTGGACAAGCAAATAGCCTTTGGCTTTGATCTGGGTACATACCCCAGCTAACCAAAGCTTTTGGAAAGCATAAGCAGAACTAATAG
The DNA here is from genome assembly GCA_031772625.1 of Pinus tabuliformis. Lineage (NCBI taxonomy): Eukaryota > Viridiplantae > Streptophyta > Pinopsida > Pinales > Pinaceae > Pinus > Pinus tabuliformis. The sequence continues at coordinate 1,754,411,354 of CM062817.1, read as the reverse complement.
AAGATAAGAGGAGTATTAAATGAAATCCCAACATAGGGATATGCCACTGTAGAAATAGAACCATCAAAGATACACTTCACATTTCCAAAGAGAGAACAATTCTACAATTTATATGCAACGCCACATGGCAACATATAGACTGGGAGTGAATTGGGGTATTGCATTTCCAAAGAGAGAACAATGCTACAATTTGTATGCAATGCCACATGCAAACGTATAGATTGGGAATGAGTGAGTTGCAGAATCCAATCAAAGCTACTCTCCAGTAAATACCACCTTGAAACATGTATGGGAACTTCTGCTGAACATAAATTCAACATTGGTTCACAAATTGGTGCTCCCATAAAATAAGTGTGTGACTCAGTTTTGGAGCAGGTAGGGCCCTTGTCATTGGTGAAACCAGTTTTGACAAGTCTTGCCTTATATATCACAAACCAAAGAAAACACTATGAGTTTGTAAGAAACTTGTAGTACCAAACCTTTCTATAAGTGAGTAATCAAAATTTAGCACCTAGCAAGGACCAATACACATTCAATGTAGGGGGCAAGGGAATCTCTTAGTGCAAAAGAATATACAACTTTATGATGTGTACCCATAAACAGGCCTTGTCATCAGCCCACTGCCAGTCATGCCAAATAGGGCCCTGCAAGTTGTTGTTCATTTTGTTGAGAAATATAGGGTCAGCGAGATTATATGATTTCTTTTACTTTGATAACTGCTCGTGATATATTTTTACTTAACTTGATTATCTTCTTCTTTCTTTTGATCATAGTTAGAGTTTTGATCATCAAATAGCTACCAAATAACAAAGAACAATGAGACAAGAGGATAAAAGAAATAGGTGATCAGCTAGGGCCAAAACCTCTCCTTCTTGAGAGGAAAACCCACAAGATTTCTTCTCTTCTAATAGAATCTTCAAATGATGAATTCCAAGAACTAAGACCCTTGACCAAGACCCCTCCAAGACCAAGTCAAACCTTTCTTCCTTGATGAGCTTTCCTTCCAGCAACTTCGACCTCAGCAACTTCTGTAATTTCGACCCCCAGCGGATTCTTCTAGAACTTCAACCCCCCAACAGAGTCTTTTGCAACTTTGACCTCGAGCAGTTTCTTCTGCAGAAACCCTAAGTGGCACTTGTGAGAGAACAATAGTGATTTTGTCCTCCTTTCTCCTTCACTTGAGATGAATCGTTCTCCTTATCAACTCGGCTTGCAAGGGAGACTTCCTTTGACCCAAAACTCGACTCCTTTTGAGTGACTGCAATTCAGTACTTGCTGCTGCAGAAGGATGCCCTAATACACTTCGAACGTGTGAGAAAGATGGCCCAAAAACAATCCCAAAAACTCGATTTCTTCTGCTAGCTTTCACTTCTTCATCAACTCATGGAGCCCTTGTTTATGTGTACACATACAAGGTGAAGTGGAGGTTATTTCTCATCCATTGTGCAACATTCATCTTGGAGGAGAGCTTGTTGGAGAGGTTATCTCTGTGCCCTAGCCACAGCAAAAGAAGGGTGGACACCAGCAAAGGTTTAGGTCTGTGTCAAGGGTTTTTGCAGGTAACCAAGGGCTGGTTGGAAGCCAAGTTTTGCTGGAGGAAGGGCCGCCCTGTGCTTGAAGGCCGCACCAAAAGACTGGACAACGAGGTGATTTTGAGGACTGTTTCAGGGCTAGTTTTGGAGGCCAAGATTGCAGGAAGGGAGCTGAGGGCAGAGGTAAGGTTTGTATGCTGTTTAAGGGCTGCGTTGAGGGCTGGAACCTCTGCCTCAGCAGGCCATGGAAGGAGGATAGACCTGTGGTAAGGCCGCAGGCCCTTACCCACACAGGAAGGCTATGTGTAAGGCTGTTGTGGGGTTAATTGAAATCCTAATCTAGCAGCGTGGAGGCAGAAAGATAGCAGGTCTGTTTGGAGGCCTTGTATGGGGTTAAATCTGTGTTTGGAGGGTGCTTTGTGCTACAACAAGACTGAGTGCTAGGCCGCAGGCCATAGCATCTCAGTGAGGGCAAGCATGGAGCTAGTTGAGGGTTGTTCTATGCCCTATCCTTTCAGCAAGGAGGAGGAGACCTATACTAGGAGAGGCCGCAGTCATTTAAGGGCTGTTTGTTGACTGTTCTAAGGGCTGTTGCAGCTTGTGGGTGCCCTAACCAGTCACTAACAGAAGCAGACTTGTTGCAGCAGTACAAACCAATTTGGAGTAGCGGTTGGAGGTGTGTTGGGTCACAGTTTGTTGACCAGATTGGATCAGATTGTTTGGGCAGCCTGTGGGAGCCAATTTGAAGGTGAGATTGGGTGATCGTGTGTCTTCATTGGAGCAGATCTTGCAGTGTAGTATTGGGTGCCATTGACCTGGTGGAGGGCAGTGTGTTGGCTACCCAAAGTAGCCCTAGACAAGCTATCTTGAAGTGACGAAGATGAGCTGAAGATTGGATGAAGTTTGCAGCCTTATGAGTAGCTCTTTGATGGACAAAAGAGGCTACTAGAAGGCAGATTGGAGCTTGGGAATTGGCCAACCTAGAGAGTAGATTTATGAGCCCATGTACGTGCAGCAGAAGTGACATGCAGCAGTGTTAGGTGGAAGCCCTCTTGGATTCTCGATGTGTAGTGGCCTTGATGGACTAAGGCACTACTAGTGAGCAGTACAGAAGCAAAGGACTGGCAGGACAAGATACGACATAGAAGCTGCAGCGAAGTTTGTCATTGTATCTTGTATACCATAGACTGTTGTATTACTCATATTTGGTTTAATATAACGAAGATTGGTGATTGTACAATTTTGTTAAAAAGTGTGTATATTTGTGCGTGTGTGATTTACTGCTTCATATTTCCGCTGTGCAAAGTAGTTCTTATTGAGATTCTTGGTTTGGTAGCATCAGAGATTTTAATATTCTAACCTAGACCCAAGATTGTGGAAATTCAACAGTATCACATAGAACCAAAGACACAAAAGGAATATAAAAGGATGCAAATTGATCAATCTTATAATTATTTTATTTTCATCATCCTTATTACATACCCAGATATTATTATTTAGATGGTTGTTAATGTGGAATATAAAAGGATGCAAATTGATCAATCTTATAATTATTTTATTTTCATCATCCTTATTACATACCCAGATATTGTTACTTGGATGGTTGTTAATGTGTAGGTAACTCCCTATGGCCTATGTGCACTCCTTGGAACTAAACCATGAGAACATTATTTCGAGGAGTGGATACGAGGCTACACTTCCAACAGTAAGCACACACTATTATGCGACACAAAGTGGAATACTATGCTATTTGCAGTGGATTGATGATAACTTGACACCAAAAGTGCAAGCTTCAACACTGTATATTTTGCAACTGACTTGAAAGTTGAAACTACTAGTAACAGTCAAACATAGCACATTTGACATAGGTTTCCGTAGGACAGCTATTAGTATCCTGTATTAGCTTGGTCAAAGTAGTGTTTGAGTTAGTGAATGACTCAGGCTCAGTGATCTTTCAGATTTGATGCCATGATGCAATGGGAATGGTGCTGATGCATATTCTTCTTTCGTGGAGTGATCATATACACTCTTAGCTTTCTCCTCATCTTCTGAAACACCTTTGTACTTCATTTATTGCAAAACTTGAATAGGAATGCTTGTAGACCGTTTCAGGTCGAAAACACTAGCTCTGGACTGGTAATTATGATTCTGCTTTCTGTCACATGTGTTGCTGGTATGCCTAGGATCACACCTTCACCCCAACTTGTGATGGTAGTGACTGCATCTCTGCTGCCCTAACATTTCATCATGCACTGCACAATAATATACATAAACAGTTATTTTTATTGTCAGATACAGAATTTCACTGCATGAACTAAATCTGCTTACTTTGTTTTCCATGTTTTTCTTGTAACTATTTGATTAATATCTAGTGTCCACCCAAGTAATTTCTGGAACGATGACTGTAGTTGACTGTTTATTTTGAATGGATAATAAATGCTGATAAAGTCACGATGTCCTGTAGGTTCACCCAACATTGATGCTTATTGGATTCATATTGCTAAGTGGCGAAGGTTCACCCAACATCCTTATTTGAATTTATTTACGAAAGCAATATATAAAAAAATGTCGGAGAACTTCATTTTCCGCATTTGGATTAGTAAGCATTATTATGTTGAGATACGAAATCATTGGTTTCCTTCTTATTCGTGCCTACATTACTGAATTGAAAGTAGGGCAGCTTCAGTGAAATTGTTTTTGTGTGCATTTCAGCCATGTTAGTATATAAGACAGTGCCTGGAACTAAAAATTACAAAAAGGCTGTTCATTTGGTGCTGCAAGGTCTTGCCTTTAGCCTGGCTATGATAGGCGTCTGGGCAGCTTACAAGTTTCATAATGATATGGGGATTGACAACTTTTACAGTCTACATTCATGGCTTGGGGTGACTTGCGTCTTACTATTTGGTATTCAGGTATGAGAATATTTCTAATATTTTTTGAGATTTTTCTTTCTTTATCAAGATTGTTTAATTGTCGATCATCTATTTGCCCTCAATGTAAAATCCTGCAGTTATTTGCATTGATGTTTTTTGTTGGATTGTCTGTTGCTATTTGACCATTACCTTTGCAGTGGGCTGTTGGCTTTGCTACATTTTGGTACCCAGGTGGTAGTAGAAATTCAAGAGTTAGTGTGTTACCATGGCATGTATTTTTGGGACTGTACATATATGGATTGGCTGTGGCAACTGCTGAAACTGGGCTTTTAGAGAAGCTTACTTTTCTGCAAGCAAGTAAAACAATTACAAGATATTCAACAGAATCCCTAGTGGTGAATTGCTTAGGCCTTGTACTGGCCCTGCTCAGCGGTTGTGTAATTTTATTTACAATATCACCGGCGAATGGTAAAGGTGATGCTTTCAAGCAAGGTGACGTTTTCAGGGCATCGGAGTAGTGCTTTTCAACTAGCTTTGTCAGAATCTGCCTCGTCAATCAGCTACTTTTACCTTTTGAAACTTTGGAACATATTTTCCTTATAAACCAATATACATGTACACAAAGATTGTCACATCTCGGAGAGAGCTGACATGCAAGGTTCCCCTTCCTACGCATGCAAAAAGAGTTAGCATGTTTGCTTTGGTTGCTATGTGAAGAGTATCTTTATTTTCTTTAAAAAGCTAGCATGTTTGCTTTGGCTGCTACTTAAAGAGTATCTTTAGCCCTTTTTTTAAATAGCATTTTAAGATCAAATTTAAATGCAGAAGCATCTCCTAGGTTGAAAAATGTATTATTCCGTTTAAATAGCATTTTAAGATCAAAGATCAAATTTAAATGCAGAAGCATCTCCTAGGTTGAAAACTGTATTATTCCGATGAGAAATCGCTGGAAAGCATCGTTGGATCCCACATGCTCTTCGCTGCGTGTTAGATATCTGTTTGTTGCCAAGCATGACCCTTCTCCATGGAAAAGGAGAAACAAAGAAAATACTATATATTCAAGAATAATACAGGGATAAAGTGTGTTTAAAAATAAATAAATCTAATATTACATATTTAACTATTTCAAGTATGCAGCAAACTACACCATTTTTTTTGTTTTCCTAGTTTATCTATGACATGGGATTAGATTTTGATTAAGAAATTTTGATTTAGGGTTATCTAGGCTGTCAAAATTAGTCAGAAAATAAAATCAGCCAGGAATCTTACTTGACTTGGGCCATACCAACTGTTAACATGGCTAGTTTTTTTGTACCTACAGGATTTCGAACTGATGACCTTTATATAAGGAGTGACTTAACAAAACACTATATTGCTGACTGTTCTACATCATATTCATAACAACCAGACTACATTCATTTATAAGGCTTGTGTGATATAGTTGGTTTTTTACCACTAACTTGTTATGATTCATGATAGACCAACTAGAAAAGTATGCTAGTTCCAAATGAAAACTGGGACTTTCATAGACCTTGATACCTCTTTGTCCATCTTGTTTTGTTATTTTGAAACACTTCTTTTCAAAATGATATGCTGTTAAGCAAGTTGGGAAAATCTTGGCATAAAACTCCTTTGTTTGATTGTTTTTAAGTGGATTCTTGAAAAATCATATTTAATGATTCCAAATTGAGCCATGAGCTTCCAAATTTAACTTAAGCATTTATTTAGTATAATTTAATAAAGTGCATTAAAAATAGACTAATTGTTAGCTTGAAGTCTTTGAGATCTATTAAGAGTTTTACATGATGTCCAATTCTAAAACCTTGTTTGGTATACCTAGTATATAATATTGTCCATGTGAAAGCATTGATGCTTTGTTTTGGTATATTCAAATAGTTGAAAGTCCAAGTTCATTGTTATAGGTTAAAATATATGCATCAAAGTAATGACATATAAAAGGACCTATGATATGATGCTGATGTAAAGAATAAAATGAAATTATAATAAAAAGAAACTGAACATGAAGACACTACAAAGATAAAAGAACTTGGAAGAGAGAAATACTTAGATTACTAAATAAAGAGAGCACACATTTCAATAATAATGGAATGACAAAATGACAAAAAATTTAAGTGGATAACCCTAAATGCATGAACCTTAAAATGATTTAAATATATGTCATTAACACAACACTAAAGTATTATTTAGACTGAGCTAAAAAGTGACTTTAGTAATATTCATAAATCTATAGTCTAGGTGACCATTATTAACTAAATAAGTCTTAACATCTTTCCTTGAATGTCACTCAAGAGGGTACACCAAGCTTGTCTCTATATTTTACAAATTTATTTGGGCCAAGAGACTTGGTGAAAATATATGTAGTTTGGTCCTAAGTTGGGTAATATTTCATCTCAACTTCTCCATCTTGAACAAGTGGTTGGAATAAATGACGATGCACATCAGCATGTTTGGTTTTCTCATGGAAGATGAGATTCTTTGCTAGTTTGAGAAATCCTTAGTTATTGTAAGTTTTAAATTTTTATGATAAAGCAATATACATAGATTCTTTATAAAATAGGAAAACAAACATTAACATTTACTCATAGCACTCATAAATTTACCATGGACATTTTAACCAAGAAAATCATCAAATGTTTAGGGCCACACTTCTAACTCTTATTGTATTAACAACACCATTTATAATACAATATATAAAATCTTGTGGCATCCAGAACCATAATTTTTTTACTCAGATCAAATTTTGTAACTGGAATTAGATTACAATTGGTTGGAAAACAACAAAAAATGGACTAAAAGCATTCAATTTTTTTAGGGCTGACATCTAGGTAGCAGGGGATTAATCGCTCCCTAGTGAACCCCTTGATGTGCATGACCAAATGCATCGTGTGTTCCTACTTGTGCCAAGAATATGACACATACCCAATGGTGGTCGCAAAAAATATCACAAACTCATTCCAATGAACTTGCAAATCTACCAACATTCTTCTAAGTCAAATTTCTTCACATGCTTCAACTCTTGCGTCGTGTTATGCTTTGGCAAAGGAAAGTGAAATTGCACATTTCTTGTTGGTCAAAAAAATTGTCCTTATCAAAGACTAAATGCATAACATGTTGTAGGCTCTTTGTCAATCATAAGTCCTGCCCAATTCGAGTTTGAATAGCCACACAACTAAGGCTCTTTGATTTTTCCATGTAGAATGTGAAAATCCAATGTTTTCTTTGCATATCATAGCAATCTTTTGTTGTTCACTAGGAGATATAACAAATGACATAACTCTTAGGTCTAGTGGTGGTAAGATAGATTAAGTTTCCCACTAGTTCCTTGTAGATTGATTCATTGATTTCCTTTGAATCAGTGTTGACTCCAAATTTCATCCATTTCTCCATATGTTTAGAGAAAATTTTGCAATTTGTGGTCTTGAACTTGTCCAATAAACCTTTCGCATATTTTGTTTGTGAAACAAAACTATGATTATTTGTTCACCAAACTTATACACATAAACAATAATGTAAGAGGCATAAATCGACCATTTCAAAAGCTAAACATAACTCAAATTTTACCTTTGCAAATGCTTTTCCCTCCCTACATGTGATGATGATGTTATTTGTTGAATTTTCTACAAGGTGAGCAATAGAAAAACATTTTTTTGATTTGATAATTACTACCTAATGATCTTCAATCAATTTATCTCATGTCACTGATATCACTGAGCAATTATACACAAAATATCATCAATAAATGCAATTGAAATAATAAAGATATATAGAAAGACATCCATGCACAATAGAGACAATATTTTTACCCTGGGAACCCAACCTTGGGAGAAAACCCAACAACTTTTCTTTAGTAGAAATCATTCTTCAATAAGGTTTACAAATCAACAATTTTTTCTAGAAATTTGTGCCAATATCCAAGTCAAAATACCAGTTAAACCTTGTCAAACTTCAGCTAGTCAACATTGATCAAATGCTGATCAAACCAATCAAATATATCAAAAATTAATGTTGGTCAACATTCTAGTCAAACAGAGTTGCAGTCGATGTAGTTTGCAGCCCTGCAACTTTGTAGCCCTATGGCTCTGCGACCCTCTCTATTGCTTAGTCAAAATAGTCCATTTTCCCTCCTATATCTTCACATGTCACTGCCCAAGAGAGATAAAAAATATGAAGAAGAAAATTTCTTGCTTGCTGGAGAAAATGAAATGTCACATCAATTATATATACTAGGCGAAGGGGGGTAAATTTACCCAAGGGACACACCCTATCCTTAGCTGGGTCGTCTTTTTGGGCCGATTTGGTGCCCCAAAAATAATTTTTTAATTTTAATTTCCTTAGGTCGACTTGGAGACCTCTTTGGCATGTAAGAATACATTTTGATGCTATGCAAAAATCAACACTCCCTCTTAGTGAAGGAGGTATTCTCCTTAGTTTCAAATAGATTTCCACTTACCTTAAATTTCTCCTTCCTAAGAAAAGTTCACAAGTTTGCTATGTGGATGCATGTCTATAGGTAACTCCATCTTGAAGTAGGCAATGTGACTCTTCACATGCACGTCTACAGATCACTCCATCTTGGCATAGACAATGTGAGTATCTTGGGCCATTTACCCTTGGCCAAATCAACATGGCCCAACTAAAGTCCTTTATGGCTTCTTAGGTAAATGTATCAATTGCCTTTGGTCAAATTAGCATGACCCAACCAAGGTCCTTTATGGCTTCTCAGGGGAGGATTTTCTCTTAGACCGTTCACCCCTGGTCAAATCAGCATGGCCTAGCCAAAGTCCTTTATGGCTTCTCAGGTGAATTTCATCTATCTCCTCTAGTCAAATCAACATGACCTAACCAAGCTCTTCTGGTTTCTATTGATGGGCAAAAATGACCTCATCAACATGTAAGGGAGACCACCCGGTCAGAGTCCCAACTAAGCCCTTATCCATTTGATTTGGTGGTTCTGACTGATTCTATTGGGTCTAGTTACCCCCTCTCTCTCTCCTCACTGAGTTGTGATATTTCAATTACTTATCAAATAAGGAGAGAGATATCAATATTATTCCCTTGCTATGCACGAGCAGGAAAGAAACCCTTAAGCTAAATTAATGGTTCAGCCAAGCCACACCTAGAGTTTGCCCCTTGCGTAAGGGGACTTCTAAAAATGCAATGGTTAAAATCTAACTACAAATCTATTCTAAGATGCAAGTGACAAAAATAAATCTATCTCGATTAGGAAGATGTAGATCTAATCATAGCCAAGAGCAATGTAATTAAAATGATTGGGATTTAACATGCAATATAATTAATACCTGGCTGTTTGAAAAAGTTCTAACAATTGATATTCTTAGTGTCATGCATGCTTTGTTTGGGGATCTACTAACAATGAATGATTAACTATCAAAACCCAAAAAAAATTCACATAATTTCAGTAGTTATTAAATCGATTTTAGATAGCTGATTTCTGAGTAAATAATTACTCAAAAATCTGATTTAAGCACTCGAATTAACAAGGAATTAAATAACATATCTCTAAAACATTAGATCAGATAGTTGATTTAGAATAAAATCACTTCATATCATACAAAAGTGCACAAATATGAAACATATTTGCTATTATAATAAAATTTGCATTTATAAATAGAAGTATTTGAATAAAAAATGATTAAAACCTGATTCTTTGCTCTGTTCCTTGATTCGATCTCCAACAATCTTTTCAAATCATAAGCTTTGCCACTAAAAGGAAAGAGCTACAAAAGTGCGGGCTCAGCCTCCAATACAAAGTTTATATTTCGAAAAAGAAAACCCCCCATAACCCATATCAAGGCCTTTCCTCCTTACCTACATCTCAAAATATAATTACTAAAGTGCTAAGAGCTCTTAAGTTGTAGAGGAGAGGAACATTTTCCCCATTTTCAAAACTGTGATTTATAATCTACAAAAATCTCCAAAAATGGAGAGCTGTTGAAAGTGGTTTTTCGGATCCTAGATTGGAGCTATAAATCCTTTATTCTTTTCCTTGCTGGTGCAATAGAGATGCTTCAATATGCTTTAGTTTGATCCTTTCCAACATATCTCTTCCAAAACCTATCAAAATTGAAATAAAATGAATTAATTTTGCACAATAAAATCAAAGTGCATAAAATGGGAAAACAACTTCTCCAATTAAAATAAAATAAAATAAATAAATAAATAAAAAATTTTGCTCTCGTTAATCAATGTCAAACCTTATATGGCTGAAGCGGTCTGTCATCAAACTAATTTGCAACATCAGAAATTTTGGTAGGTGAAATTATTTCAACAGATTTTCCAAATTATTCTTTTGCTACAATTTCGTAGCTCCATCTTCTGCTAATTTTTTGGCCTATTAAATGTGAAGCTTTGGTTGAATTAATGCTTCCATATTGATCACCTTGATTATAGATTTCTAACGAGCTATCTTGGACTTCATTTAGATAAATATGACTCAAGATATGTCTCTTCAAAATCAAGGTATCAAAACTTCTCGAATTCTGAAAAAATGCATATCTAAGCGAAAATTTGACATTTTTATTAAAAATTCTAATTTTAAACTAATAAATTAAAATTAAATAATTCATATACAACTATTAATACGTATAAAATAAATTACATATTAATTAAATTATAAATTATTTAACTAAATTATTAATTATATTAAAAATGATATTATTTAATTAAAAAGATAAAATAAAATATTAACAAAAATGAGTAAAGTGGCTTTTTGGGTAAGTCATTTAAGAGGCCCGAGAGTATTTAATAGAAGGTGAAAATCTTGGATGGAATTAAGAATGGGAGCCGGGGAGGTATAAGGTGCCAGGATGGAGTAATAAGGGGAGAGATGAATGGGTGGAGTGATAAGGAGGTGCGGGAAACGTGGAATCTCAGAGGGATAAGGAGTGGGAGGTGGAAAAAGAAGGCATACCCATTTTATATTATGATATTTAATGGAAGTCATAGTCACTTTATTTTATAATGGAGTTTTGGGAAAAAGTTTAGGAACCACATTTGTCGATCAAAAATTTGTTGTATGTGATTTCTATCGAAAGATTTTGTTTAAATGAATTAATTTATTTTTAATTTTAAATTATTTTAATACAATTTATTATATTATATAGTTTTAATTTTTATATAATTTTTCCTGATATTACAGTGAATAAATAATAATTAATCAAAAAATTAATAAAATAAATAAAAATTAATTATATACCAATTATTGTAAATAAGATATAATTAGCTTAATTAACTTATATTAGTAGTAGAACAATTCATAAATAATAATTAATAAAATAATAAAAATTAATTATTTACAAATTATTTTAAATGAAATATAATTAATTTAATTAACTTATATTAGATGAACTAATTTTAATTAGTGAAAATTAATTAATTAATTAATTAATATATAAAATTTAATAAAATACATTTTGTACATTTTAATTTTAGATGGTAAAAATTAATCGAACTTTGAATAAGTGCCATTTGTAAACCGTAAATACAAATAAGATGAAATGAGAACTAATAGAAAGCTATTGAGAAACCGAATATAATGAAACAATCATAATGCAAATATGAAGAAAATTAAAATTTCGTAAAAATATCGCACTATTAACCAAATGAAAGTATTAAAGGGCGATATGACCAAAATTTATGTAGAGGGTCCCCATTATTATTATGAAAATAATATTTACAAAAGAAATGGGGGGAGGAGCTTGTGATTTTGCCACAACAATGACGACACACAATGAAGAACCAATTATTTCTAGTTAAAATGTAATGAGCTTAATTTTACGTAAAGGTTGAAATGAAAAATTCTATTAGGCCATCAAACATTAAAACATTTTCCATGGGTCCCACATTAATAGATAAAGCGGTAAAAGTTCTAAAAGATAAGTACTTGAAATAAACCGAGTCTAAAAATGTGAATCTGTGTCAGGGAAATGTTTAATTTTGCATTTACCTCATGTGAGTGACAAAAGAGTTACATATGGGGAGTTTTAAGGAAAATATATATCCATTATTATAAATAATCTCCTTTAACCAACATCGCTTCGCTATCCGCGAGCATCCATAACCTTGACGAAGTTATCTTAGTACCACACAAGCATAGCCCTGTTGCCAGTGAACTTGTTCAATACCTCGACGGGTTTACAAACACATATGTGCTTTCAACTGTATTTTCCACCCTTTTGATAAACTTTATTTAGAGAATTACTTGTTGCAATTGGGTGAAGAGGACGAGGTGGTACAAAGGATTTTAAAGGTAATGGATATGATACTCATACAAGTTTGACTTAGAACTATCAATCTAGATATTTTTATGTGAAGTGGGGGAAATGGGCGAGATTCATTGAGCTAGATTCAAGCTAGTTCTTTCTTTGGAAAGATGGACTCTATCACTTGAATAAAATGAAAGTTCCTCGATGGGAAAATAATTAAAGAAAGAGGACTTTAGAATTCAATAAAGATGTCCCTTTGAGATAAATAAAAACCCATAAAATTGACAGAGTAAGAGTTTCCCATGCATGCTCAATGTCCAACGTTGAGTAAGAAAATCCTTCTATATAAATCTTGGTAATATCACCAAAACAAATCCAAAGAAAAAGTTAAATTAATACTCTAGAAATTTTCAAAATGAAGGAAGAAGATGTAAATAAAAAACAAAAAGTTTGAATAAAAAACCGAAATCAAAAGAAAACCTCAACAAGACGTTTTGTAAAAATATCTCAACAAAACGAACAAGTATGAAGGAGCAAAATATGTTTTTCTTAATTTGTTATCTTGTTAATATATTTCTTGTAGATTTATAATTGATTAGACGTTTACTCAAACAAAAATTCAAATTTTAAATAGTAGTTATGACAGAAAAATGAAGCCAAACAATGAATATCTCTCCTTGAAAATTTCTTCTTTCAAAACTAAGCCTGAATGGAAACATTGAAATAAAAATAAGGCTTGTGAAACAATTAGATGTTCAGAGACTCCCCAATTTAGTTGATTTGCAATTTTGCCGATATTATAACTGCTTTTCCAAAGCTCAAAAACAAGCAAAACGAGAAGAGTGAATTCCAAATTCGAGTAAGCAGAGGTGAAAAATTTGAAACAATTCTTGAAGACGTTTAAAAACAGAGCTTTAGATCAACAAACACTAAAAATGAAGCTTTAGAAAATGATGACAAATGAAAATAGGCATGCGAGACTTACCTTGAATAATTTCGCTAAAGTTTACCTAGAAGATGTTGAATTTCTCCAAAAAGGAAACTTCTTCTTTTGAATAAGATTAGAAGTATAAAGAAGTTGCATTCTATGAAGTTTTTATTTTCCCAACAATCATCACTTATTGAGTTTAGATTAGAGCAAGCGATAAGTTAGAAAAATAAAATCTCATGTTCAAAGAATCAAAGGTAAACAAGAAAATAATCAAAAATGAAAATGTGCTCTGCTTAGAATTGCAACAACAATTATCCTATTGGCCACTTTGGATTTTAAACCAACCCCAAAATTTTCATACAATTGCAAGAGATCAATCCAAAGTCCCCATAAATGCAACAATGATATATATATATATATATAAAAAGAGGACTCAGAGTAATGCATAATCATTGAAGTGGAGCGATATATTAAAAACAAGCAAACCACCAGAGAATTGACAATTAAACATCAATTGATCATGATCTATTACCTTTGCATATTCTGTGCTTGCATACCAATTTACCATGTTATCATAATGGATGCTTTGAAATGACAATTGCACATTTAAATTCAAAGAGAAATATGAATTGACAAAAATGATGTACATTCTCATCAACCAGATATGTGGGCATCTGAGCAAGAGGAAACAAGTGGAGCCTAAATCCCATAGATATGCACAAGTTGAAATGATGTCACTCAGGGGTCGGGTTCCCGGAAGGACTTCACAATTAGATTAAATAATGTTTGCGGGATTCTGAGTTGCCGAGACAATATAGCGAAAAAGAACAATTTGCAATAAAGCAAGAATGTGGGCCATATCAATTAAACGGGTGATGTGGAACTCAGATTCTCGGATCCTATAAGGTATAATTAATTGCAATTTAAAAAAGTGTTACGGGATTTCAGGATCGCGGGATTCCAGGACTCCAGGATGTTGAGAAGACGGAATTGCGAGATTGCTGAGATTGTAAGAAGTCGAGAACTCAGATTCCTAGATCCCATAAGAGCTACTTTAATTTACTTACAAAATAAAGTTTCCAAATCCAATTAATGAACACCTGGAAAAAGAAATATAAATAAGAAATAAAATATGACTGAAAGAGAAAACAAACACTGAAATGAAAACTAACAAAAGATGAACATGTTTATGCATACTTGGAAGAATTTGATAGTAATTTTACCTTATAAATCCTAACATTCTCCCATGCATTTTCCTTAGAATTAATATATGTTCAAAATAATCTACTTATTCAATCTAAATTAAGTGCTAGGTAATGAGCCACCGATTTATATCATCTACTTTGTATTGAGGAACAAGAGTGGTGAATGAGATCATTAGAAATGCTTAAGAAGTTGATATTTCAAAAGCGCCTAGCTGTAGTGGAGAAAAATAATCAAGTGCACCATAACCATGAATATGATCTGAAACTATTAGATGATAAATAAGCTCTGAATCACTCTTTACTAATAAATCAAGTGAATATTAAGGTAAAAGCTTGGTCTTCATTACTTGTTTATTGAAAAATATACAACAAAAAGAAAAACAAACAAAAAATCAATCTAAATTTAAACTATCCTATTCCTAATCTTAATCTGAAAAACATACTAAAATTAGGTGAAATCATACTTTTAATGTAACCATTCTCTCAATTTTATTTCTGCACAAACAAAAATATCACCAATTAGAAACAAAAATAAAATTGAAACTAGATTATCAAAATAAAAATTAAACATACTATACATATCTAACAAATTTAACAAAATGAGTTTATTCATACCATTCTTACCTTGAAATTCTTCCAAACATAGGCCCACGGGATCATGAAAATCATGATGTGTTTCAGTGAATTATTGAAATAAGTGCAAAGGAAAAGGAAATATTGAGCTAGGATTGGATATTATATCTTTAAATGTTGTAGCCTGGCCAACACTGTTAGTATTATGTACAAAAATGAATACATAATAAATCACCTGTGCAAATAATGTTTCCAAATACTTTTGAAATGGATTAATTAAGTACAGATGGAAATTAAATAAATAATTTAGAAGATTTTTTGAATGAAACCAACCACTGACCAAATTCTAATGCACTCTCAAGTGTCAGAAGTTGTGAAGAATTCTTTTGAAAACAAGACATAAATTGGCTACACACGAACACCAAATAAAATTGCAGAATAAGCAATTGTAGATGCTCATGCTTAAAGCCATGAAACTGATTTTCATATTTTCTCAATAATGCATTTAATGAGCATTGAGTGTCAAAGTGTTAGCACAATGAATTCAGAGATTTAAAAATGAATTTTGAAAGAAAAATAAACTAAAATGTAGGAAAATGAAGAAAAACCAATTTATAATTTACATTAATGTTACAAATAATAGTATAATACAGATGAGATTTGTTTGCAAAAATTTCATTCCCACAAGTATAAATAGAAATAATGAAATTAAAATTATTATTAGCATTCACTTGCGAGGATAGAAAAATTTCAGGCATGATCAGAAAAAAGAACATCATTATCATAAGAATCATAAATAAGAGTGGATTCTTGACTAATGAAATCATTAGGATGAATGGATGCTTCGAAATGAGACATTACTGGAGCACTTTCTAGATTTGTGTTTTCTTCATCTTCAATAATGGATTGGCTTAAATGATTAGGAAGATGGGAATCAAATAAAACCATTTTTGAAGAGTGAAGAGACTTAGTATTTTTAGTGCTCAAGTCATCATTATAAATGATTTCATTAGTGTTCTTTTCCTCTAAATAAGATAAATCAGAACAAAACAAAAAATTAGATGTATAATTAAGAAAAATTTCAGGGTTATTGAAATTATGGATAATTAAATCCTTTCTATCCCAATAAGAAATTATCAATAATTTATTACTAATTAAATTTATGACAACTCCTCTATTTTTTGATGTTAAATTAACAATTGAATTATTGTCGCTAAAAAGATCACGATATAGAAAATAATGAGAAGTTGAAGATATATACCTGAAAGTTTCTCTATTTGCGGAAGTTTGCTCATTTTCCAAGATGCACATTTGAGAGTCTTCCTTGTTTGCATTATTGCAAATTTTGGATTGTTGATCAATGCTTTCCCAAATGCAAAATTCACATTCACTATTCTTCGAACGAATCTTAAGAGAAGGATGTATCTGGCTATCCACATTTTGCTGAGAATTTATGCTTGGATGCAATTGCGATGGATAATCATTTTTCGCAGAAGAGCATTCAGAATCAATTACACTAGTTTGTGTGTTGCTAAAATTTTCGATTTGCATTTTTTTTAGTTGATTCGTTTGCTGCTGATTTCTTGTTGAACTTGAAACTTCTTGTTTTCCATTTGAGTAGAATTACCAAGATTTGGGGCAACAAAATTATCTTGATTTAGATCAGTTCTGAGATCAACATTTATAATTGCGGCAACATTTTCAAGATTGGTGCTGTAAAAATTTCTGTTTTCCCACCCCGGTTTTCAGTTTCTCCTTATTTCTCCCATGTAGTTAAATGCCCATTCCCATAACCATACATTTAACAGACTGAAAAAAATAAATATTGCTGAAAACACAAATTCTGGAAATTTTTCAGAATGCTGGAAATTGCAGAATTAAAAATCAGCAATTAAAAACAGCCATTAAAACACATTAAAACACTGATATTTTTGGTCAACTTGACCCTGGAAAAACCCCCTACAACTCTCGGGGAAAACCAGTTTGAGAGCTCTTCTTTATTTCTGAAAATTGTCTTTTTACAGTGAGAATTATTCAGCAAAAAATCAGCAAGCAAATTTACAACTTATCTCCTTTCCCGTGCCTCACAGCAATATGGAAATTACAACAAACAGGACAGCAATAAATGCTGTACGACCTCCGTTTTGTGTGCAGAAAAATCAGCAAACTGCTCCTCGATTTTTGTGCAAAAATCTGCCTTTCACTATGTGCTGAATCAGCTGTACAAATCTGCTCAACTGCTGCCTTGGAATGTGTGCCAAGCTGCTGTCTCCTTCTCCTTCCTGCTCAGAAATCTCTCTTGCTCTCTTGCTCTCCTTCTCCC
Organism: Pinus tabuliformis; assembly: GCA_031772625.1. Classification (NCBI taxonomy): domain Eukaryota; kingdom Viridiplantae; phylum Streptophyta; class Pinopsida; order Pinales; family Pinaceae; genus Pinus; species Pinus tabuliformis. The sequence continues at coordinate 1,754,393,671 of CM062817.1, read as the reverse complement.
AATCTGCTCATGAAAGAATGAATGACCTTTTCCTCCTTTAATATAACTCCAAGTGACTTTTGGGTGATCCAAGTGACTTTTGGGTGATCTCTAAATCCAATGGCTGAAATAGATTTAGATCAATGGTTGAGATTAAATGCTCATTTAAATCTCACTTTCTATTTTTTAATTCACCCCACTTTAATAAAGACCCACTTAGTCATTTATTTCCAAAGTCACTTTTCCTTTCTAATTTTTCATTGACTTTATAAAAGTCACTTTAAAATTAGACTTAATAACTTTATCACTTAAAGTCACTTTTAAATTAGATTTAACTTTATAAAATTATAAAGTCACTTTAGGAGAAAAATTAAATTCTTTTGGACACTTTTCCCTAGGCCAAAGATCAAAGCCTAAGGGAACCACCTGTCCTCCGGTACCAAATTTCAACACTCCCTCTTACCGAGGAAGGTGTTCCTCACCACACCCATCTTGTCTCTGAAGTAGACATGCTTGCCCCGTGGTAAGGCTTTGGTAAGGATATCTGCAACCTGCTCATCAGTGGAAATATACTCAAGCTTCACAGCTCCCTTCTGAACATAGTCTCTGATGAAATGATATCTGATCCCGATATGCTTTGACCTGTCATGAAATACTGGATTCTCCGTGAGTTTAATGCAACTCTGATTATCACAGTAAATCACTGAAGGTCTCAACGGTTGACCAAATAAGCCAAACAACATCTTGCGAAGCCAGATGGCCTCACAACTAGCTAGACTGGCTGCCATATACTCTGCTTCCACTGAACTCAGTGCTACTGACTGCTGCTTCCGGCTGAACCATGACACTACTGCTGAACCCAACCCAAAACAACACCCTGAAGTGCTCTTCCTATCAGAAGCACAACCTGCCCAATCAGAATCAGTGTATCCTGCCAATCTCACTCCATCTCCCTGCCTGTAGTCCAGACCATAATCCACTGTCCCCTGCAAGTACTGCAAAATGTGTTTTGCAGCCACCCAGTGAACCTTCCTAGGATCACACATAAACTGACTCATCGTGTTGACTGCAAAACAAATATCTGGTCTAGTGTTGACCAAATACATCAAGGAACCAATCAGCTGCCTGTACAATGTGGGATCCACCAACTCGGAATCCGAAGCATGAAGCTTCTTCCAGTTGGTGATCATCGGTGTCGACATGGGTCTACAATCCTCCATGTGGAATCTGCTAAGGATGTCCACAATATACTTCCCCTGCCCCAGGAAGAAATGCCCCTCCTCCTGCCACACCTCCAAACCCAAAAAGTAATGCATCAAGCCGATGTCCTTCATCTCAAACTCCGCCGCAAGATCTCTCTTGCAGTGCTCTATGAGTCTCTCTGCACCTGTAATGATCAAGTCATCCACATACAGCACCAGAATGAGAGGCTCCTCACCAATCACAATAAAGTAAAGGTTCGGATCTGCCTCACTCTTTGTGAAACCCATCCCCTGCAAGTATGCATCTATCCTGGAGTACCAAGCTCTGGGAGCTTGCTTCAGGCCATAAAGGGCCTTCTTCAATCTGCACACATGGGACTCCTTCCCATGCACCTCAAAGCCCTGTGGCTGCTCAATGTACACCTCCTCCTGTATGAAGCCATTGAGAAATGCGGTCTTCACATCCATCTGGTGGATCTTCCAACCCATCTCTGCTGCTATCGATATAATGGAGCGGATCGAAGTATATCGAGCCACGGGAGCGAAGGTCTCCTCATAATCAACTCCCTCTACCTGGGAGAACCCTCTAGCCACAAACCTCGCTTTGAATTTCTCAATGCTGCCATCTGCAGCATGCTTTACCTTGTAAAGCCATCTGGAAGTAACCACGGATTTGCCCTCAGGCCTCGGCACCACCTCCCAAACATCATTCTTCATGATAGAAGAATACTCCTCCTGCATGGCCTCTCTCCAGACCTGCTGGCTAGCTGCCTCCTCATAGCTAGAAGGCTCAGAGTCAAGGATGCTGGTAACCATCGCTATATAACTACAAAACCTCTCAGGTGGTCTACTCTCTCTGACCGGCCTCTTCGGCTCAGCAACAGATGTGGCATCTCTCAAGGTGTCCTGAAGCCACTTGGGCTTCCTCTTCCCTGAGCGCACTTCTTCCACCGGAGAATGAAACTCCTCCTCCTCATCATCATCAGTAGCCTGAACTCCTGACTGTCTGTCTGCTGTCCTCCTGCCTGCATCTGAACCTGTAGAAGCTGAGGTACCGTGTGAACTGTCCATCAGTGGACTCCCTAGTGAACTGCTCTGTGAACTGCTCTGCATGCTGCCCGGAGCACCACCCCTCTAGCTCGATGAGCCACTGCTCACTGATGGACCTGACATCCTCATAGATGTACCTCCGGATCCTCCTGATCCCTGCCCACTGGATCCCTGCGACTGACTCAACTGCTGCTGAGGGTCTGGCTGATCCAGATACTCTAACTCTCGTGACCTCCTAAAGGCCCTGTCCTCCTCGAACTTCACATCCCGTCTGACAACAACTCTCCTCTGTGCAGAAATGTAAATCCGAAAGGCCTTTGAGGTCTCACTGTAGCCCACAAAGATACCCTTCTCTGTGGTGGGCTCTAGTTTGGTCCTCTTCTCCTTGGGTATATAGGAGTATGTAATGCATCCAAAGATATGAAGATGACCAAGATCAGGCTTCTTCCCAGAGAAAGCCTCCTCCGGAGTCATGTGCCCCAAGGCACGATGCAGACTCCTGTTCTGCAAGTAAACAGCTGTGTTGCAGGCCTCTGCTCACAAGAACAATGGCAACCCCTGATCATGTAACATAGCTTTGGCAGCCTCTATGATGGATCTGTTCTTCCTCTCCGCAACCCCGTTCTGCTGGGGGTTGTAAGGAACAGTGAACTCCCTCCTAATGCCTGCCTCCGCACAATAGTCAACAAACTCTCCAAGGGTGTACTCTCCTCCATTGTCCGACCTCAAGGACTTGATCTTTCGGCCTGTCTGTGTCTCCACAAGAGCTCTGAACTCCTGAAACCGCTTGAAGACCTCACTCTTGGTATTCAAGAAATAAATCTAGGTCCTCCTGGAGTGATCATCAATGAATAAAACATAGTACTCATACCCACTCAAGGAAACATGAGACATCCGACCGCTCACATCGGAATGAATCAAATCAAGTATCCCCGTCGCTCTGCTGTCACTGCTGGGAAAAGGGGATTTGGCAAATTTGCCCATCGCACAACTTCTGCAAGTATCAAAGTGATCAGTACTGAAATCTGGCACACCTGTAGTGATCTCCCGCAATGTCCTCAAGGCTCCATGATACATATGTCCCATCCTGCGGTGCCAAATCTCACACAGCTCAGAACTGCTAGCTCTGCTGTCGGTACTACTGCTCAATGCCAAAAGGGGCTGAAATGCAAACTTGTACACCTTTGCATGGCGTACACCTATCACTCTAGCTGAATCAGCTGGAGTGTCCCTGGGATACATTAACACCTGTCCTCCCCTGAACAGTACGTCATATCCTCTGTCCTCCAAAGCTGAGACGGATATGAGGTTCTTCCTCATCCCTGGCACATAAAGAACCTCTGACACCTTCAAGGGAGGTTTGGACTCCCTCTGAAATGTCACTGTCCCCACCCCGACTGCTCTAACAACTCTGTCATCACCGAGTACTACCTCAATATCAGTGCCACTCTCTGAAAGCTTTGAGAAATACTCACGGACTCCTGTCATGTGACGTGAAACCCCACTGTCCACATACCAAATACCTGTAGATGCTCCGCTAATTGAGGGAAAAGCATGCTCCCTCTGAACCTGTGTGGCAGGTGATCCTGTACTAGAGGACTCACATGTAGTGAACGCAAACTCCCGGTCAAAACGACCTGCAAAGTCCTCAATCTCAGCTGAAGCTGCCACGTCCTGGTTCTTTCCCTTCTTCTTCTTCTTCTTCGGACACACAACTGCATAGTGTCCCATCTTTTGACAATTCCAACACTTCACCTTGGAATAGTCCTTCTGTGTGTTCCCCGGTTTACCTTTACCTTTGCCTTTGCCCCCACCACTGCTTGTGGAAGCCTGCTTCTTCCCTTTGCCTTTCTTGCCTCCTGCCACCAGTGCTACATCCTCATCCTGCTCAACTGGCTTGGCTGCCCCAAGCTGTCCTTTCCTGATCTCTGTCTGAATGCAATCATCCCAAAACCTCTCCCATGTGGGAAGGGTCTCACGTGCACAAACCCCATAAGCAAAGTTCAACCATGAACGGGGGAGGCCATTCACTGCAATACGCACCAACTCAGTGGATGGAATGGCCTCTCCAATCGCTGCCAACTCATCTCTCACATTGGTAATCTTTGTGAGATATCCAGCTGCACTATCATTACCCATCTTAATGTTCTTCAGCTTCTCCTTCAGGACCATCTTCCGGTTCTCATTGGTACTCTGGTAGAGATTGGACAATGCTGTCCACATCTCATGGGCATTGCTCTTTCCTCTCACATGAGGAATGCAATGGTCTTTGATTCCGTCTAGAATCAGCCTCTTACCCTTATTGTTCTTCTTTTTATACTCAGCCAACTGAGTAACATCAGTGGGCACAACAACAGGGTTCTGTGCGGTATGCACCATGATATCCCAAACTTCTGCCTCCTCAAAGATACTCTGCATTCTCTCCTTCCAAACGCTGTAATTTATATGCCCATCCAGCCTATCCTCCACCCTCAATCCCAATGACATCCTGTTGTCCTAAAACTGAAAAATAGCACTGCTGTAGTAAAGATAAAACCGCTGTTTATGAAAAAATCAGCTTGTTGGAATTTTCTGAGTGAAAAATCAGCAACTGTAATTTTTCCTTTTGCTGTCCCAAACTGCCCTTCAGCACTCAAGCTCTGATACCATGTAAAAATTTCTGTTTTCCCACCCCGGTTTTCAGTTTCTCCTTATTTCTCTCATGTAGTTAAATGCCCATTCCCATAACCATACATTTAATAGACTGAAAAAAATAAATATTGCTGAAAACACAAATTCTGGAAATTTTTCAGAAAGCTGGAACTTGCAGAATTAAAAATCAGCGATTAAAAACAGCCATTAAAACACATTAAAACACTGATATTTTTGGTCAACTTGACCCTGGAAAAACCCCCTACAACTCTTGGGGAAAACCAGTTTGAGAGCTCTTCTTTATTTCTGAAAATTGTCTTTTTACAGTGAGAATTATTCAGCAAAAAATCAGCAAGCAAATTTACAACTTATCTCCTTTCCCGTGCCTCACAGCAATCTGGAAATTACAGCAAACAGGACAACAATAAATGCTGTACGACCTCCGTTTTGTGTGCAGAAAAATCAGCAAACTGCTCCTCGATTTTTGTGCAAAAATCTGCCTTTCACTATGTGTTGAATCAGCTGTACAAATCTGCTCAACTGCTGCCTTGGAATGTGTGCCAAGCTGCTGTCTCCTTCTCCTTCCTGCTCAGAAATCTCTCTTGCTCTCTTGCTCTCCTTCTCCCAATCTGCTCATGAAAGAATGAATGACCTTTTCCTCCTTTTCCTCCTTTAATATAACTCCAAGTGACTTTTGGGTGATCCAAGTGACTTTTGGGTGATCTCTAAATCCAATGGCTGAAATAGATTTAGATCAATGGTTGAGATTAAATGCTCATTTAAATCTCACTTTCTATTTTTTAATTCACCCCACTTTAATAAAGACCCACTTAGTCATTTATTTCCAAAGTCACTTTTCCTTTCTAATTTTTCATTGACTTTATAAAAGTCACTTTAAAATTAGACTTAATAACTTTATCACTTAAAGTCACTTTTAAATTAGATTTAACTTTATAAAATTATAAAGTCACTTTAGGAGAAAAATTAAATTCTTTTGGACACTTTTCCCTAGGCCAAAGATCAAAGGCTAAGGGAACCACCTGTCCTCCGGTACCAAATTTCAACAGGTGCTATTTATTTTAGCCAAATCTATTTCTTGCTGAAATTATGGATTGACAACATTAGCATTTTCAATTTGTGTTAGATCCGCATTACTATTTTGAGCCATTCATTCTTTGGCAAAAATACACATGCTTACAAAAATTATATCTTCTGGTTCCTTATAATTGTTAGAATTACAGGGAAGAAACACTAAATGTATAAGCCATCCTAATAACGGAAACTCAGGAGGAAAATCTTTGGATCAAAAATGTAAGCAAACTAATTTAAATTGAAGTAGAAAATCATCAAAAGACTCACCGTCCATTCTTCGCAATGCTTCTAACTGGTCATAAACCTTTTCGTAATCATACTCAAAAGCGTGAAGGAATTTAAAAAAAAACTCATCTCAACAAAGTATAAAGGCAACTAGTAATGATTGACACCAATCTTTTTTCATTCCTATCAGAGTAGGAGTAAAGATCATGCAAATGACACCTTAAATCAATATCAAAATTATTACAATCTAAAATAAATCGAAGTAGATGATCAAAAGAAGAAGCCATACCATTATATTTTATTTTTTACAAGAGCCTTACTGCCTTTCTTGGAGTGGTCACTGGTTGAGGTCTAGTAAAACAACTCCAAATAGGTAATTTTGAAGGAACCATTGAAAATAAATAGAATTCAAAATGGAGAAACTCAAAAATACAACGAGTCATTGGCCCTCCTTCTAGCGCCAAAAATGTTGATGAGAAAAAATGACCTCATCAACATGTAAGGGAGACCACCTGGTCAGAGCCCCAACTAAGCCCTTATCCGTTTAATTTGGTGGTTCCAAATAATTCTATTGGGTCCAGTTACCACCTCTCTCTCCTCGCTGACTTGTGATATTTCAATTACTTATTGAATAAGGACATAGATATTGGTATTACTCCCTTGCTATGCACGAGTAAGAAAAAAAGCCTTGAAGTTGAATTAACGGCATAGCAAAACCACACCTAGAGTTTTCCCCTTGTGTAAGGGGACTTATAAAATGCAATGATTAGAATATAAATGCAAATCTACTCTCAAATGCAAGTGAAAAATATAAATCTATCTTGATTAGGAAGATGTAGATCGAATCCCAACCGAGAGTAATGTAATTAAAATGATTGGGGATTTAACATGCAATAGAATTAATACCAAACTATTTGAAAAAGTTCTAACAAACAATATTCTTACTGTCATGCATGCTTTGTTTGAGGTTCTACTAACAATGAATGATTAACTATCAAAATCAGGAAAAAGTTCACATAATTTCAATAGTAATTAAATCGATTTTAGATAACATATTTCTGAGTAAATAGTTAGTCAGAAATCTGATTTAAGCACTTGAGCTAACAAGGAATTAAACAACAGATCTTTAAAACATTAGATCAGATAGCTGATCTAGAATAAAACCACTTCATATAATACAAAAGTACACAACTATGAAACAATTATGCTATTAGAATAAAAATTGCATTTACAAATAGAAGTATTTGAATACAAATTGATTAAAACCTGGTTCCTTGCTTTGTTCCTTGATTCAATCTCCAACAATATTTTCAAATCATAAGCCTTGCCACTAAAAGGAAAGAGCTACAAAAGTGTAGGCTCAACCTCCAATACAAAGTTTACATTTTTAAAAAGAAAAACCCCAATAACCTAGATTTGACCTTTTCCTCCCTACCTACAACTCAAAATCTCATTACAAAAGTGCTAAGAGCTTTTAATTTGCAAGGAGAGTAACCTTTTCCTCATTTTCAAATCTGTAATTTATAATTTACAAAAAATTCCAAAAATGGAGAGCTATTGGAAATGATTTTTCACATTCCAAATTGGCGCTGTAAATCCTCTATTTTTTTTCCTTTTTGGTGCAATAGAAATGTTCCAAGATGTTTTAGTTTGATCCTTTCCTACATATCTCTTGCAAAAACCAATCAAAATTGAAATAAAATGAATTGATTTTGCACAATAAAATCAAAGTCCCTAAAATGGGAAAAGAACCTCTTCAATTAGAATTAAATTAAATAAATAAAGAAATAGAAAATTGTGCTCTAGTTGATCACTATCAAACCTTCTATGGCTGAAGGGGGCTGTCATCAAACCAATTTGCAACAACAGAAATTTTGGTAGGTGAAATTGTTTCAACAATTTTTCCAAATTAATTTTTTGTTACAATTTCATACCTCCACCTTTTACTATTTTTTTGGCATATTAAATGTGCATCTTTGATTAAGTTAATGCTCCCATATTGTTCTCCTTCATTCTAGATTTCTAACCAGCCATCTTGGGCCTCATTTAGATAAATATAACTCAAGGTATATCTCTCCAAAATCAAGGTATCAAAATTGTTAAAATTTTGAAAAAAAATACTTAGGCCAAAATTTGACATTTTTATTAAAAAATCCAATTTTAAAATAAATTTATAAATTTTAATATACAAATCAAAATTAAATAATTTATATACAAAATCATTAATATGTATAAAACAAATTAATTAAATAATAAATTATTTTGAATAAAATAATTATAATTATGAATTATATTATTTAATTTAAAAAATGATAAAATATTAACAAAAATAAGTGAAGCCGCTTTTTGGGTAACTCATTTAACAGGCCCAAGGGTATTTAATAGAAGGGGATATAGGGTGTAAGAAAGGGGAGTTATAAGGGAATGAAGGGAACTATAAGGAAATGTTGGGGATCCCAAGAAGGGAAAATCCCGGATGGAATTAAGAATGGGAGCGGAGATATGAGGTGTTGGGATGGAGTAATTGTTATATAATTTGGGGCGCAGTGCTTTCGTAGAACAATTAATTAAAATAATGACTAATCAAATAATTATTTACAAATTATTTAAAATACAGTGAGCCTAATTAACTTATATTAGATGAATTAGTCTTAATTAGTTAAAATTAATTAATTAATTAAATAATATATAGAATTTAATAAAATATATTTTGTTCATTTTAAATCGAGGTGGTAAAAATTAACCAAACTTTGAACAGGCATCATTTGCAAACTGTAAGTCCAAATAAGATGAAATGAGCACTGATGGAAAGCTATCGAGAAACCGAATGCACTAAAACAACCATAATGAAAATCTAATGAAAATAAAGATCTTGTAAAAATGTCACACAATTAACCAAATGAAAATAATATTTACAGAAGAAATGGGGGTTGTGATGTTTCCGCAACAATGTCTCAAGAGAAGATTTTTCCAATCCTACAATTGCCCCAAGCCATTCACCCCTGGTCAAAATGATCCAGCCAAGTCAATAGACTTCAAATTGAGTAGGTGAATGTATCCATCTCCCATAGTCAAATCAGCATGGCCCAATCAAGTTCTTTTGGCTTCTTAAATATGGTTTGATCGATCCAACAAAGACATCAACACTCCCTCTCAGCAAGGGAGACATTGCACATCACGCCAAACTTGTCTCTAAAGTATACAAACTTTGCTCTAGATAGAGACTTGGTGAGAATGTTCACAATCTCCTTGTTTTTGGATGTATACTGGAGCTAACTTGGTCCCTTCTAAACCATGTCTTGGATGAAGTAGTATTTGATCTTAATATGCTTTGACTTGTCATGGAAAATTGGATTCTTTGAAAGCTTAACACAAATTTGATTATCACAAAAATATCAGGGTTATCTCAAGTTCCTGATCAAATAGCTTAGTAGGTAGCTTCCAAAGCCACACTTCTCCCTAACTTGCAGCATCAACTATGATATGCTCTGCCTTTGCTATATTGAGTGTGACATACGTATGCTTCTTGTCAAACTAGGTTATCATAGTTGATCTCAAGCTGAAGCAACACCCCAAGATGCTCTTTTTGTCCTTTACACCCCCAGCCCTATTTGAACCTATATATCCCTGTGGCCTCACTTCATCACCTAAGACATCTTCAACCATATCCACCTATACCATGTAGGTACCTCAACACATGATTCACTTCATGCCTTGGCTCAACCATAAAATGGCTGACTTCCTTCACTGGATTCATCACCACAACTATCTTCTAGTCACCTTGATTGGGTGCTCCTTCTGACACTGAAGTAGACCCTCTTGTGGAAATACTGGTTGACCCTTTTTCCATTATTTCTCCCTCTGGCATTCAAGCATATCCTTGTATTTGGAATGGTCCAAATGTATAAGGCATACTGCTCCTAGATACCTCTCGTCTCTAAGAATCTAGTCTGACAATCTCAACCCATGGCATCCTCTTGGAAGGATCCTTCCTCGGAACTGGAAGCTCTTCCATTCATCTGGCACAGTCCTGGATGTCTTAACAATCTACGCAATCCTCATTTTTAAACATCAATCACTCCTGCTGAGACTGTGCTCAAGTTCTCATGCCATACAAGAACGTGCAGTTCTGGCTACTGGAGAAAAAGTCTATTGATAGTCCACTTCCTCTTTCTAGGAGAACCCTCTTTCCAAAAAATTCACTTGGTACTTTTCGATGCTGTCATTTGCTACATGAATCATTACCTTTGTAAACATCCACAATGGATGTATTCTTCCATTTTATGAACTCCATTCAGGAGGCCATGGAAAAAAATAGAACTAAGCAAAAAATACAAGGACAAGAGACTGACCAAATAATAATAATAATGATCAAGGGAGAAAAAAATATATGAATGGAAGTACTTATCTCTTGATTAAGGAAGGAATTGTGGAGGGTTGTTGGAAATTTCAACTCCCTCTTGATCATTTCCTCCTTGCAGAGAATCATTGAGGTCCTTGGAAGTATAATTTCCTCCATTATCTAACTTCAAAACTTTGATCTTCTTCCTTGTCAAGTTTTTATCAGAGCCCTAAATGCCTGGATCCCGTTGAAGGCCTCATCCTTCATCTTCATGAAGTAGATCCAAATCATCACATAATACAAGTAGCTGCCCAATATAGAAATGCCATTGGCCCACATACCTCTGAATGCACTAGATCCAAGATCCCCTTGGATCTACTATTACAACTTGGATAAGAACCCTTGGCATTCTTGCCAAGTGCTCGACCCCTGTAAACACCATCATGTTCTATCTGGAACTCTAGAAGACCAATGCATGTGCTAGTTGTCCCATAAGTCTATAGAGTCTTCCCTCTCTATCAAATCAAACAAAGAATCTTGAAAAACTGTTATGTGCCTAAAAGCACCACTGTCCACCAACCAAACATCACCACCAATAATGCTTGAAAGAGTAAAGACAAAGATATATTTCTTTGACTTCTTCTTATTCTTGGCTTTCTCCTTGGATACCTATAGCTCTAGAATGACTTCACATGATCCTGAAGCTGATCCAACCTATCTTATATTCTGAGATGACACCATTTTGATAAGAGGTAAAAAATCCAATCATGTTGTTGAATGCTCATCCCTTAAGTTGACTTCAATCATTTCTCTTTCAATAAGGCTTTGATACGATGTTGAATTTTCTACAAGGTTCCCCCTCTCACCTGTGGGGGATAATCTATTCATGGAGGATTTTGAATCCAAGGCCTTAGCCTCTTCTCATCTTCTGCCTAAGATGTGGAAGAGGTTTTTGGATGACACTTGTGTCATCTAGTCCCATGGTAAGGAAGAGTTGGAACTTTTTTTCCTTCATCTTAAAAATCAGTCTAGTTCCATAAAGTTCACCATGGAATTTGAAAGTAATGGTAGTCTACCCTTCCTTGATGCCCTCCTCTCAAGGAATGATGATGGCTCTTTTTCTGATCAAGTCTTTTGGAAGAAAAATCACATAGAGAAATATCTCCATGCTAATTCTCATCATTTCCCAACTCAAAAGCTTGGTGTTCTCAATACTTTAGCGGTTAAAGCTTTAAGAGTTTCTGATGACAATCATCTTAATGATGAGAAAGCACACCTCTTGAGTGTTTTCTTTCATAATGGGTACAATAGAAACTAATGTAATAAGGATTTCCTCAAAGCTGAAAAAGGTCCTAAGGCTAAAAAAGAACCTAGGGATCGATTTTCAGGTGTTCATCTCCATTTTATCCAAGGGACCACTGAAAAGATTGTGAAGATCCTAAGGAAGCATAAGGTTCGTTCAACCTTTAGGTCTCTAAATACCATCCAGATCTCCCTAAGATCTGTAAAAGACCTAATGGACCCAAAAAATATGAAAGGTGTTTACGTCGTCCCTTGCTCTTGTGTGACTCCCTACATAGGTGAGATTGTTCATTGGATTAATCAAAGGATTTGTGAGCATGCCATTGACATTAGGCCTGGTAGGATTTGATCCTCTGCCTTGGCAGAATATGCAGAAAAATCTAAGCATCACATCTGCATTGGGGAGGCCCAAGTCATTGCCAGGGCTATTCGTTTCTATCATCGAAAATTCAGGAAGACCCTAGAAATTGAAAAAAGGCCCAATAATTTGAATAGAGACGATAGTTTGAATATTAACAAAAGTTGGGTCCCTGTCCTATCCTCCTAGTTTTTTAAATTTCTTTTTGAGATTTATTTTGCTATTTTATGTATCTGTGTAGCTATATGTATCTTCTTTATATTGTTTTTTGTTATTGTTGATAATATTTTGATTGGTTTTTTCATCTATTAATTTTTTTCATCTTGATCTTTCTTAGGTACTTTAAGTATTTTTTTATCATCTTGTTCATTCTTAACTCCTTTAAGTTTTTTATGTTATACTTTGTTTATTTTATTGATTTTTCTTTGCTCCTTCTATTAATTGTAGGGCCTAACTCCATATTTGATTGTTGACCATGATTCATTTCCATCTTATTTTAATTATTTTTGTTTGAATTTAGTTATTTACACTATGCGAATATTTTATTGTTTTTCATTAATTATTTTTATTTATTAATAGGAAATAGACTCAATTATTTATTATTAGGGTCTTGACTCCTTTTGCTATATTTTTACTTCGCTCTTGGTTTGAAGTTTGATTTTGATTGTTTGATTCTTTTTATTATATATATATTTCAAACATTAACCTTTTATTAGGTTTTATTTAATATTATTTTTATCTTAATAGTTAATATTATAAATTAAATAATATTATTCATAAACTAGCCATTTATTATAGCTGTTATTTGAACTAAGGGTCTCTACATTGCTCTCTATTTAAGCATGTGCCTTGTTCTGCCTCTTCATCTTTTCCTAACGATGAACCACACTAGATGATTTGAAACACATCAACACAAATTCTCCTATGTGATTCCTACCGAATTTTTTTTCTTAAAAGAAAAATATTTTTCTAATTTTATAATTACTACCTAATGATCTCCAATCAATTTATCTCATTCCATTTATATCATTGAGAAATTTTACACAGAATATATCAACAATAAATGTAATAGAAATAATAAAGATAATTGAAAGACTACCATGCAGAATAGAGGCGATATTTTTACCCTAAGAAACCCAACCTTGGGAGAAAACTAAACAACTTTTCTTTAGGAGATATCATTCTTCAACAAGGTTTACAAATCAACAATTTTGTCTAGAAATCTGTGCCAATAGCCAAGTTAAATTACCAATCAAACTTGGTCAAACATATGCTAGTTAATGTTGGTCAAATGGTATTCAAACCAATCAAATAGATTAGAAATTAATGTTGGTCAAAATTCTAGTCAAACAAGCCTATGGTCCTTGTAGTTTGCAACCTTGTGGCTTGCAACGTGTGGCCCTACAGATTTACAACCATGCGACCTCTCTCTTACTTGGTCAAAAAATCCACTCATCCTCATTTATCCACACATGCAACTATCTAAGAGACCTCATAATATGAAGAATAAAATTGCTTGGCTTAGTGGAGAAAATGAAATGTCACACTTATATATACTAGTCGAATGGGGGTAAATTTACCCAAGGGACACACCCTTTCATGAGTTGGGCTGACTTGTCTCCTGGGCCAACTTGGTGCCCCAAAAATAAAAAAAATTATTTTATTTTCCTTAGGCTGACTTGGAGACATCTTTGGCATGCGAGAATATCTCTTGATGCTACAAAAAAATCAATATCATCAGCATGTATGACTATAATTACCACATCATCATTCATTCTTTTGACATAGAGATTGGTGCTATAAGGATATCTTCTGAATCATTACTCACCCATATACATGTTTTGTTTTGAGGTACCATGCTCAAGGAGCCCACTTTAGCCCATAGTGCACAATAATGCATTAGCTTAGATTCCTACAATTCACCATTGGAGGCAAAGAATAAATATTTAAACAAATAATTAATTGATGCAACACTCTACATTTGTAACAATGAACCATGTCATCGACTTTAGAGGACATCTATTGAATCAATGATCTCCTCAATATATGTCAGTTTTGATAAACCATGCTTGAGGAGCCCACTTCAGTCCATAATGTGCAATACGTGTAACATCCCAAACTACTTGCTGGGAAATACTACTACAATCACACTGCTCACATGATATAATTTAGTTGTGGAAGTGAACAAACCCTGACCCTTCCATGGCAGTTCTTGAGCCTAATAATTTTTTGGTTTACATGCATGCAATGCAAATGCCAAAAGTGCAATACTTAACACATATCAATCATAATTACAACATTGCATAGCATAAATGACAATTAAATAACCACAATTATTCAGACAAAATATAGGTAACATTAATTGACAATTACAAATTTATGCACACCAAATAAACACTAAGAACATAATACAGAGAGTTATAAACATTATAACACAAAACCATGGAACTAGGGTTTTGGCCATAAATTCATAAACAACTACAACATCAAATATGGACATCATAAATATCAATCAATATTGTAGTAAACATGGGCACACATCTATATAAAAGGAGAAACTAGCTACGAGCTCTCCACGTTCCACCCAACCATAAACCTCATAGTTCATTAATCTCAACCATGGGTCACCCCCAAGCTGAGGCTGCAAATCCATAGAAAACTTTGAGAACTTGAAATATCAACGTATATATGGCCAAGGCACCAACCCAACAGTGACGACTCCAAACATTGTGCTCTACTTCCCCAAACATATGCCCAAGTGGCACAAACTTCTCCAAGAGTTTCCAGTACCTCTATGGTGCCCACCTTTTAGGACACCTTATGGCTAGCTAGGAACTTTTCAACACAGGGATCCACGAGCTTGTGCTATTTCCAAGGCTTCTAGACATCCTTCCAGGCCATAACCAATTTGGTTCTTGATCAGTTCGAGAACCCAAGCACAGGGATGGACAACCAGTCACCAGAACCAAAATAGTGCCTAGTCAGTTATCGAACCTAACACCAGGTTCATTGACTGGTTCATAACCTTTGAGAAATAAATAGGGAAACAAATTAGGGTTGATTTCTCTTACTTTATAATTTCTTTTGAATATGTGTTGGCTTCTTATTATTTTTATTATGTTCTCTTCATTAAACAATTATCAAAACATAAACCATGAAGATCACAAAAGACAATGAACACAATATATAGGCTCCAAGCTAGGGAAAAACCCCACAAGGGGGAAAACCCAACCAATCTTCCCTTCTTATAGAATCAAATCAAAGTTAGAAATACAAGGCCCAAAAAGAAAGACCAAGACTTTCCATAAAACCAAATTCATCCCTCCTTCAAGTCTTCCTTAACCAAGTAAAAAATGGTCAAAGCTCTTCAAACCAAAATTTTGGACCTACAATATTGTAGAGTTTCCCCAACACTTTCGCAGAGTTTCCCCAACACCTTCACAGAAAAATTCGCAGAGTTTCCCTTGTACTTTGCACGTGTGAATAGAGAGAAAAAATTTCGATTTTTCTTTCTTCTTGATCTTCGTCCTCCCTCCCTTGACTTATTGCTCCTTCTTCTTTGACTTTCACTTATCTTCTTGCTCTTGCTTGCATAGAAATCGAAGTTGCCAATGTGTGTCCAAATGAGGTCGAACTTCTCTTTATATATACACATCTAGGAGGTCAAATTGTCCCTTCTAGGGCCAACTTGGTCTTGTGGGTGAAAAAATGACTATTTTGACTCAAATACAAGTATTTTTCCTTTTTCTTTCAAGAGTCCAAAATGGATTTGACTACAATAAAATATATCGACTCACTGAAAATATTCTTTTGAATTAATAAACCCTAGAAGCATGAAGAACATGCTTGACTAATGAAATAATAATAATAATAATTTCATTTTGTTTTTTTGTTTTTTTGCTTTTACATGAAATATATGATGACACAAGTATAATGATAATTATGAAGACCAAACCTAGTTACATTTTCCAACACTCCCTCATAAATAGGGAGTTTTTCATAATTACATATCAAGATACAAGGATACTCTCAAATTTAAATATTCTCATAAGAAGAGTTTGGATTAATAAGCATCATCAAGCATCATCATTATCATAACCAACATTTCCAATTACAAAATAGCAAGGCCTTGATTGACAAGCTCTAACTCCCCACTAGATTAGAGCACAATGCTAGGAGACATACAATTGGAAACCACCACCACCGCCTCTCAAGGCACATACCCCATTCGAATTTTCACCAGGTATGTCCTTACAAGATTATCCTTATCTTGGATTCCCAATCCTCAAAGAATATCAGCCCGCTTTGACTACTCTTATCTTGGATACCCTGTCTTATCCTCAAAGAATATCGATCGTTATAACTACTCCTATATTGAATTCCAAATTCTCAAGAAGTATGAGTCCCATGTGCTTATCCAATCCTCCATTCTCCCTACCAGTGCCTTCACTAGACTTATGACTATAAGTACTGGTCTAGTGCATGAAACATGGAGAATATAGTGTCCATCATCACTCCCTCTTGACCAGGGAGGAGTTCCTTACTCCCTTCCCTCTCAAACAAGGGATACATAACCACAAGTCTCAACTTGTCTCAATCATCAACTACTTGTTCTTTTGCGAATATATTAGTTGCATTTGCATGGATCCTATCTCTTATCACATCATGTCAAGTTTCAACCTTCCTATATGTCAAACATTTGGTGGAGCCAAACTCTTGCACAAGCCTTCTTCATGACAATGTTTTTTCCTTCATACTTTTATATCAGTTTCCACTAATCATCAATAGTATTTCTGTTAGCAGTAGTATCTATAAAACCAATCAATATAGAGCCAATTATATCTACCTTTATCCATCTGACAATAGTGAACTTCTTCTAGATCACTATCAAATTCATCATATCATCGAGTGATCAAAAAAATATGTCATGACTTCCTGTATCATTTTTTTTTCCTTTAATTCCTTTATAGTGTACATGCTTCTTCCATATATTCTTCTTGGGATTCATATCATATCCCAAACATAAATATGTCTTTCCTCATCATCAGAGTTGCTAAAACAAGTGATGCTACTCTAAATTTCAAGTTGTAAGATTCTTCAAGTCATTTTTTGCTTCTAGATCCCTCTAATGTCGACATTACTTTCTTCCTCATAGAGGTCTAAGGTCTATAGAAATTTCTTCTATAGAGAGGTCTTCAAGCTATTATGATGACTTCTTCAATGATGGATGATGAGTGGACAAGATCCTTCAATGATAGGAGAGAGAGATAACTGCTCTGGTAGTCTTCTTCAAGAATGATGGTCTTTGTGTCTTCTTCCTTGTTCCCTTCCTTATGCACTTTGAAAATGATGTCCTCCAAAGTAGCTGATGTAAATGTCTTCAAATGAGCCAACAAAAATGATCTTTAAGCCGCCTTCTCCTTAGCTTAGCTCTGATACCATGTTGAGAAATCAATAGGGAAACAAAATAGGGTTGATTTCTCTTACTTGATAATTTATTGTGAATATTTGTTGGCTTATTATTACATTTATTATGTTCTCTTCATCAAAAAATTACCAAAACATAAACTATGAAGATGAAAAAATACAATGAAAACAAGATATAAGCTCCAAGCTAGGGAAAAACCCCATAAGCGGGAAACCGAACCAATCTTCTCTTCTTATAGAATCAAATCAAAGTGAGAAATCCAAAACCCAAAACCAAGACCAATACCTTTCACAAGACCTAAGTCAACCCTCCTTCAAGTATTCCTTGAAAAGGTCAACTCCAACCAAGTCAATGACGGTCAAATCTCTTCAAACTAGAATTTTTGACCCACAACTTCGCAAAGTTGTCCCAACACCTTTGCAGAAACAAAATTTCGGCCTTGTAATTTGTAAAGTTTCCCTATTATTTCACATGTATAAACAAAGATAGAAAAAAGTTTGATTTTTTCTTCTTCTTGATCTTCGCCCTCCCTCCGTTGACTTATTACTCTTTATTCTTTAACTTTGATTTGTCTCCTTTTTCTTTCTTGCACAAAAATCAAAGTTTCCAATGTGTGTCCAAATGAGGTCGAAATGATCTCTATATATACACATCCAAGAGGTCGAATTATCCCTTCTAGGGCCAACTTATCCAGGCATGGGTGACTTGGTCTTGTGGGTGAAAACATGACTATTTTGACTCAAATAAAAATCTTTTTCCTTTTTCTTTCAGGACTCTAAATGGGAATTTACTCTAGTACAATAAATTGACTCATGACAAATATTCTTTTGAATCAATAAACCCTATAAGCATGAAGAACATGCTTGACTAATAATAATAATAATAATAATCATAATGATGATATCTTTTTCTACTTTTGTTTTTACATGAAATATACAATCACACAAGTATAATTGTAACTATGAAGACCAAGCCTAATTACATTTTCCAACAATAACCAAATTCAATTGTTTGTCCCCCTCGCCATGGAATGGATGATGAATACTAATGATGGTGATGTAATGAAATGATTATGATCATGATGGGTGATTCCGTTTAATGGTCCTCTACGTACCCTTTAATAGTGCATGTCCACTCTTCACCATGTGGCACCTCCCTGAAGTCACGTGGGCCCAAAGTGCCATTTTCCCCAACATTGAACACACCCATTGCCTATCACCACGGAGTTGCACTGCCCCCATAACATTTTCTTTAGAGTGGGATCTACAACCAACCATTATTTTATTAATATAAAGATATGTATAATTTTTATAAATTTTACAATCTTGGCTTTCCATCCATTTTTCCAAAAATGAAATATGTCCTTGGGCAAGTTAGCCAAAAAATCCATATACACATATACATAGACACAAACCCTGCACAAATGGCTCTGGATCACCATCCTAATATCAAAGTGTGTGTGTATATATATATGTGTGTGTGTGTGTACTGGCAGAGGTATTGCATTCCTTTCCTCCTTGCTTTATGCACTATCTTTAGTGTAGCATGTATGTACAACACATCATTCAAAAAGTTGAGGGCACTCCTCACTCATGACATCTTCTTGCTTCCAAGTACCCTCATTGGGAGTGAACAAGGTCCATTGTACCTTTACCATGCCAACAAATTTATTCCAGAGAACTTTGACCATTCTATCCAAAATATGTATTGGATAGACTTAAAAATTACCTTCTGGTTCCACCTGAATCATATGCCAATAAATTACATGATCAATACTAGGAATCTAGTTTTTAAGCAGAGACGTGGAATGAATCACGAACATGCATTGATATAGGAAATATAAATCTATATGCAACATGATTTATCCTCTCCCGAATTTAGAATTTCCTGATAATAACATGTTTCCAGTTTGGCATAACTACCCAATTTTATTGAGCTCTTCCATAGTCTAACTTTAAAAAAACATGATCCCTAATTTTAAATTCTTGATGAATTCTATGCTTATTTGCATAACCCTTTTGCTTGTCCTAGGAAACTTTCAATTTTTTTCCTAATCTTCTGTTAGGTACCTACGTAGCCCCCATATTGTTATTGTTTTGCCCCATAAAATCCCACTATTGTTATTGTTGACACCTTACATTATTATTGTTATGTAGGCCCTGATTATATTTTGACCCTTTAGACTCCTATATATAGCAAGGAGGTCTTGTCATTTGAATCATCCAAGAATTGTTTATTTATGTGATGTAAAGGGAAGATTACGCCTCAAAGTGTCTTCTTATCTAGTTGTTTAGCTACATTTTCTTATGTTTTTGTGTTGTTTTAAATTTGGTTACGTAACATTTGGTATCAAAGCTCTTGATATTAGGGTTTTGTTGCTTCAAACAGGTCATCCTAAATTTTTTGCTATAATATTATTTTTGTTAAGATTCATACCATGAAATTGTTACCACGTGTAGGTGAAATATATATGAATATATTGATGCAATTTCATACCTTTATTTTCTATATTTTTGGATATATGGTCCAAGGAAGTTAGGGTTTCCGTGTGTTCCAAAATTCAGTCTAAAACAAGTGTCCTAGGGAAAATCATCATAACCTTCTCTTGAAGCCTCATATTTGAGTTTCAAAAGATGTGAATAAAATTTCACAGACTACAGTTTTTTGGGTATCAATTTAAAGGTCGAATGTTAAAATAGTGACACATGGCATCTTGCACAATTTCGCTCTACTAAAATAGTCCATAATCAGGTCATCATGGATATTTTACATAACTTTATTTTGAAGAATCCAATATTAATATAATTGGTGGGATGGAAAGAAGACTGTTAGGCCCCTATACTACTAGTGTAACCCCTTATTGTTATTAGTACAACCCACTTATTATATTGATGTACCCATGTAATGCCCATATTGTTACTATTGTGCCACATAGAAGCCCACTATGGTTATTGTTGTGCCCTACAATATTATTGTTATGTAGGCTTTGATTGTATTGGGACCACTTAGACTCCTATATATAGAAAGGAGGTATTTTCATTTGTATCATCCAAGAATTGTTCATTTATGTAATGTAAAGGAGGTTGCCCCGTCGAAGAGGCTGAATTCTAAGGCGTTGATATATCTTTTCTATCTTTTCTTGAGCTGGTTTCATAACATTTGGTATCAGAGCTTTGGATTCTAGGGTTTCGCTGCTCCAAACAGGTCATCATGGCATTTTCGCCATAGCGGTTTTTCTGTGACGTTTCAGAAGTCGGAAAAAAAAACCCATTTGAGAAGAAATCGCGCTGAACCTTGGGTCCGAATTTCAGAGCTTTTCACGTGACATTTGTGGAGATATTATCTGAGGAAGTTGGTCTTTTTGCAGACTCCTGAATTACATTCAAAACAGGTGACCTGAGGAAAATCGTCATAACTTTCTCTCTGGGGATCAGATTGAAATTTAGTAAGAAGGTACAGAAAGAGAACGGACTGTAGTTTCTTGGATGTGTGTTTCAAATTCAAAGGTTGAAACAGTGACTCGTGGCACGTCGTACAAGTTCGCTCTACTGAACCAGTCTAAAAGCAAGTCACTGTGGGAGATTTCACATAACTCTTCCTTGGAGAATCCAATTTGGCTCAGACTTGTGACATATTGGAAAGTAAAATTATGGAAACAAGGAAGTCTACCCCTCACAACTATAAAGATGGAATTTTTGTTTCTCCAAGCCTTCTAGAACCTACAAGGGTTACACCACAACAATTGGAAGAAAAAAGAGAAAAAGGGCTTTGTTACAATTGTGATAGCAAATGCACTCAAGGTCATAAGTGTGCCGAGAAGAAATTATTTTACATAGAGTATGAAGAGGAGGAAGAAAATGATCAAGAAACATCAAAAGAAGAGGATATATGCCAGGACTCAACCCCAAAGAAAGAAGAAAAGAATCAAACCATATCTTGTAAACTATTAGCAAGAAAGACCACTCCTCAAACTCTCAAGATAGAAGGTCATATCAAGAAGAAAAAGGTGAAAGAAGTGAAAGATCAAGTCAAGAAAGAAGAAATGAATCCAACCATATCTTGTAATTCATTGGTCGGAATTACCACTCCTAAAACTATCAAGCTAGGAGGACATATCAAGAAGAAAAATGTTCAAGAAGTGAAAGATCACATCGAGCATCAAGAAATGAATCCGACCATATCTTGTAAAGGATTGGAAGAACTTACCACTCCTCAAACTCTAAAGATAGAAGGACATATCAAGAAGAAAAAGGTTCAAGCAGTGAAAGATCACATCAAGCATCAAAAACAAGTTCTCCAACTTTTAAAGGATAATGCCACTTTGGTGCAAAATCAAATGAAACAACAGGTAGATCAACATCATAGTGAAAACTGTTTTGATGTAGGTGATTGGGTATTTTTGCTGCTACATATAAATAAAACTATTTATGAGAAGGAAATGTGGGCAATACTACATGCACTTAACAAATGGCGACCTTACCGAATGGGAAGACTCTTCAAGGATGAGGATGTGGAAGCATTGTTTTGTGCTATTTCTATTATCCAACCAGATTGGATAAACGAAGCAAGGGATGAATGGAAGAAGGACAAAGAAGTATGGCCACTTATTCAAAAGTTGCAAAAGATTCCAATGCAAACAATATTGCCAGAAATTGAAGAGGAAGGAAAAATCATATTGGAACCTGGAGTAGTCACAGAGACAAGAACCCGACAGCTACGAAATCGATCAATTTCAGAGTATCTCATCAAGTGGAAGAACTTACCTGCTGAAGATTCCACATGGGAGGACAAGAATTTTATACAGAAGCATCAAGAACTACTCAAGCGTTGAGGACAACGCTTTTTGAAGGAGAGGGGCATGTTAGGCCCCTATACTACTAGTGTAACCCCTTATTGTTATTAGTACAACCCACTTATTATATTGATGTACCCATGTAATGCCCATATTGTTACTATTGTGCCACATAGAAGCCCACTATGGTTATTGTTGTGCCCTACAATATTATTGTTATGTAGGCTTTGATTGTATTGGGACCACTTAGACTCCTATATATAGAAAGGAGGTATTTTCATTTGTATCATCCAAGAATTGTTCATTTATGTAATGTAAAGGAGGTTGCCCCCTCGAAGAGGCTGAATTCTAAGGCGTTGATATATCTTTTCTATCTTTTCTTGAGCTGGTTTCATAACAAAGACACATATGGATACCACATGACACAATACCAGACCTTTAGAGGCATAAGTAATAGAGATACAATAGTTTCAATGGAGCCTTATCGAAATGCTCAAAATCAAGCTCTTTCAAAGGTGCGTATTTTTAAATTTGCTTAATTTTGTTTGAAAAATCAGTTTGAAGTGATTCAAATGGAACAATGAGGCATATATATAATTAATTGAGTCTAAAATTCCTCCCAAACAATTTTTTTTTACACCCATTAAGCCCTCAAAAAGTTCTACTATGAGTCATGCAAAAGAAAAAATGCAACATGATATATCAAAATTAAGGAGCCAAGAGCAACAATTTTCACTCTCACAAAGATAAACCAAAAATGAATTGGAAGAAATGATGAATTTTAAGATGGATGGTTTAGAAGCAAAAATAAAAGGGGCAATGGATGGTTTAAAAGGGGACATGGATGGTTTAAAAGTAGACATGGAAGGTTTGACAAAGTTGCTACACAAAAGGCTTCCTAATGGTGGAAAGGTAGTCCATGAAACTCATGATGAAAAAAAAGGAACATGAATCATGATTTTAGAGACTCAAACTTTGGGTTGAAGGCCAACCACATTCAAAATATTTATATGAGCAAGTTTGATGGAAAGAATTTGGTCGCATGGATACTACAAATGGAGCAGTTCTTCGATCTACATAATGTGCAACACACACAAAAGGTGTGCATTGAATTTTTGTATTTAGAACCCAATCAATTTTGTGGTATTAATGAATTTGTTCTC
Source organism: Pinus tabuliformis (assembly GCA_031772625.1). Taxonomy (NCBI): domain Eukaryota; kingdom Viridiplantae; phylum Streptophyta; class Pinopsida; order Pinales; family Pinaceae; genus Pinus; species Pinus tabuliformis. Next base: position 1,754,370,107 of record CM062817.1, on the reverse strand, counting down.
ATAAATCACTTTTCACTTAGACAATTTTCACGGAGGAATTGATAGCACATTATGAGGATACAAAGAGAAATACCTTCCCTAGCCAATTTATAAATTTCAAACAAAAGGGTTTAATTGGGGAGAAAATTGAGGACTTCCAAAGATTCCATACCAAGGTAAATGATATTATAGAGGAGCATCTGATTGATGCCTTCATAGGAAATTTAAAAGGATAACGTTTAAAATGAGGTTTTCCTTTCATAATTTAAGTCATTGGAGAATGCATTCAGGGTGGCAAGAAAAGTTGAAAGCAAAATTATGACAACAAGGAGGTCTATGAATCACAATTATAAATATGGAAGTGTTTCCACTCCTAGATTTCCAAAACCTACATGGTTGACACCACAAAAACTGGAGGAAAAAAGAGTGAAAGGGATTTATTAAAGTTATTGGTGTAGGCCATTTTGTCACATCTGGTTAACAGGCCTTCAACTAGATCAATCAGCATCCTTTGAACTCCTTTTCGTCTTCCTTGCACAAATCCATAAGCATGAATCATTTTAGTCCCAAATTTTCTGCCTAAGAACACCTTATTTCAGTCATTTTAAGGACCAACGTTCTCAAGCCTCCTACTGGATAGTGTTGACTACTAGGTTGCTCCAATGTGGCCCGCATTTATCTCCTACAGGTTTCTCCACTATGCACCTGCGTTGGTTCTAGAAATTTAGGAAGAAGAGAGAATCCCAAAACCTCTTATTCCAAAAGCTTCAAGGATATATTATAACCATTTAACTTAGATAAAAATCTCGAATCCTATCCTATCCTAACTTGGAGTTTTCATCCCTTATCCCTTGAGATTATCCTCCCATCAAGAGTGGATCTCAATCCCTAATTGGTAAAAGGATGAGAATTCATGAACTACCTCCTTCACCCATATATTTACTGCCATCCATAGGTAAGGGGTTGGATTTTGGAGAGTGATTCTACCCTTATGCTGCTAATGTGAGAGATACCTTTCCATGCATTAGGGTGATTAGAGGTGCACTTTGTGACAATGAAAGGACAAGTCAACTTGGAGGATCTCTTTTACATGATCAACACCTGTTTTTGGTTGCAACCAACTCTATTTCTATTAATGCAAAGAGTTATTTGTTTTCCTATATATGATGTTATGGTTTCATATATTTCAAAACCATGTTGATCTATAGCGATTAAATGATGATACATAGATTCTGTGGATCATTGGCTTGTGTTATCTGACTGTACATGTTCTAATAATAGAGATCAAAGCTAGGATTGAAGCATTCAAGCCAAAGAAGGAGAAAATCATACGACAAATTCCAGGTAAGCTTCATTTCATTATTTATTTACTTTAAGGAAAACATTAGTGCCTTTGTCTTTCTATTGTTCTAGGTCAGTCCACCAGGCCTAGGGAAGATACTTTTGTTCGTAGCCATAGATTCTGCATAACAAATTTGCGACTCCACTAGGGAATAATGTATTCCCTTGGTGGTTTCTTTGTCCATTGTGCTTTTCTTACCTCTTTTCTAGACCTTTACTATCTTATCTAGTCAAGAACATACCTAGGAAGACCTTTCATTGAGTCTCAATTGCAATCCTTGTGCCATAACTTTGCATCCCTATACCAACGCACCCTATGGTTATCTGAAAGAGCGTTACACCTTAGTTGAGCCTTCTTTATGCCTGTGTTACATAGCATTGATGCCTCCTTTGCACCCGCGTTGGCCTCTGTTCATGCACAAGTTTGTCTTTAACGATTTGTGGATTTCTGTGGTGTGGTTTTTGTGATTCTGGATTAAGATATTCCATAGTCTTTGTTTTATTTGTCTATGTTTCGAGTCTAGAACAAGACTCATCCTCAAGTTTAATTTACAAAGAAGAGAAGTGTTGGCTATAAATATGGTATGGAGTGAAGTCAAGTCTGGGGAGCCGACAAACTCAAGATGAAAGAAAATAATTTTATTATTTACAATACATTAATTTTTTATTTAATACATTATTTATTTTTAATTTCTATATTAGTTTAATAATGATTTAAGGACTTCTAATATTAGAAGTCCTTAAATCATTATTACACTAATATAGAAATTAAAAATAAATAATGTATTAAATAACAAATTAATGTATTGTAAATAATAAAATTATTTTCTTTCATCCTAAGTTGGTCGGTTCCCCAGACTTGACTTCACTCCATACCATATTTATAGCCAACACTTCTCTTCTTTGTAAATCAGTCCTGAGGATGAGTCTTGTTCTAGACTCTAAACGTAGACAACTAAAATGAAGATTGTGGAATATCCGAATCCAGAATCACAAGTTTGTCTTTGTCTTGATTTTTATCTCTAATCAACCTTCTTCCAGATGCTCTTCCTTAAGTCTTTGAGTGTCTTGTGGTCTCTTTGAAGCCTCCATTTGGTTTTTGTTCTCAAGTTCCTTTGGTAATGAGTTTTTATTCTTTATTTTTATTTTATTTATTTATTTATTTTAAATTTTTTAAATTTTCCTTTGTTCTTATCATTAGGTCATTGGAAAACTGATTGTTTAGTCATTGAGTTCTTGAAAGAATTGGTGTCCTAGTCATCATTCCAAATTTTTTTCTTTTATTAGTGATTAGACATATATCTTAGTTTTCATCTAAAAATTAAGTGGTTGGAAAAGAAAAATATTTACGTTTGCATCTAGGGTTTTGTGTGTGAAATTGGAATTCCCTAGTGTGAAATTGCGTGTTTTTGCTTTCATTTTTGCAAAACAAATTCCCCCTCAATCGCTAGGGGGCAGGGGGGTGCTAAATTGTTAATGAGTGTTAATCACATCTTAGTGACATTACCTTTTTGATAAGATTTTGTTTCATTCTTTCTTTATTCTTGTAAAATTAGGGTTTTATGTATAGATTGATTATTGAATTTGAAAATACATTTTTACATTAGAATTAAAGTGATCGATTGTTGCATTACTTGTTGGTTGCATTTTTGATGGATTTCTTCTTCCCCTACTTAGTTAGGCCTTTCATTGTTAAAAGGAAAATGAAAAAGTTTCTTTTTGTCATATTAGTTTCAATATAGGTGTGTTTAGGTGACATCAAGTTTTAAGCCTTGAAATCGAAATATAATTCAAGATCAACTCTAAAATTCATCTCAATTAACCTAAGGAGAATTTGAAACTTAACGACACACATAGAGGTCTAGGCTAGAGACGTGTTTCAGTATCATTAAACGTAGGAGTTGTAGTTGTTTTCCAGTGTTGTATCTTGGGGGTGAAATCTCATTCCACATACGTGAGTGTATAGGATCGTTCTCCATACACGTAAAGTATATCAAAATTCTCTCATAGAACAGTTACACATTAGACAAAACTACTACAAACTTTTAATTCCACATATCGTTGAGTATATTTTGGAAGTCCACCCTAGGTTGCTATGCATCCGTAGGTAATCGTGTCAGCCGCCTTATACACTGTGATACACCGAAAACAACATTTGGGGAGATTTCCTGCACATATGTTAAGTCCTTGGTTCTCCAAGTTGTACATTGTAGTTCATGATTACTTGGTAATCCTAGCTTACCCATTTGTTTTAATTTGTGTTTTTAATTTCTAAAATTAATTAACCCCGAAATAACATACTTTTCGTGGAAAAACTCCTTAATAGATCTTAGGTTGAGACTAATGGCAACGGTTCCTGAGTCTACCGGTTAAGGAAACCCCTCTGATGAGAATCCTGGTCCTTTTCCTTCTTTTGGAATATTGGTGCTCCTTATATGGAAATGTTGTCCCTTCCTAGATTTACCATTGGTTTTCCAGTTTGGTTATTTTAGATCACTAAGGTTCTAAATGTCTAAACTTCTTCACAACCAAGTTCTCCTCCCCTTGAACAATATCAACTTCAAGTTGATCCTAAAATTGACCCTTTTCCTTCTTCACCTATTATTTCTTCATCCCTTTCTTCCTCTTTGCTTGGTGAAAGTCTTGATTCTAGTAACCAGGAAGCTAAGAAGAAGAAGAAAATGAAGAAGAAGAAGAATAAGCAAAATAAGGAGGGGGGAAATCAAGTAACCATTGCTACAGATGCAACTAGTATGGGGGAAAATTCCAATAAACACCACAAAGTTAAATTCCCTTGCATGCTTTCTAAGGGCGACTACCTTCTCAGAGATTGTCTTGGTATTCCCAAGGTATTAGAAGTGTGGTCTTACAGGCTCATATCAACCTTTTTCATCAGCCTCTGGAGATCATACTAGTGATAAACCATCACCTAGTGATAGTAAGGTCCATGGGAAAAAGGGTAAAGTCAAGTTTACCTGTAGGTTATGTGAATAAAATCATCTTATTCACCTTTGTCCTTATATGGATGAAGCATCAAAAGTGTTGGAAAACCTTACAACTTCTCAACCTTGTCTTCCAACTGGTTATCAAAAGATTTCTCTTAATCCTCCACTAGTTGATGAAGTGATTGATCAAAATCAGAATCTAATAAATCCAACTCTCTCTAAAAGTGAATCCCATGAGTCTGTTCCTGACCAACCATTGGTTGAGAAAATGGCTGAATCGCTTCCACATTCATTTGATCGTACCTTTCTCGTAGAGAGTGAAGTTCATACCCCTCAGGTTCTTCTTATTTATTTAGGTTCCAATGAATTGGTGGATAGGTCTCTCATTCCCACGACATAAGCGGAAAATACTCCCATTCCCACAACACTGGAGAGTAGTACTCTCATTCCTTAGCACAAGGGGGTAATTCTCTTGTTCCCACAACACCCCCTCCAATTAGTATGGTCACTTCCTTTGATTGGAGTCTGTTGTCACTCCAAAATTTCTCTTGAGTTGTTAGGAAAGAAATAATAGAAGTAACCACAAACCTACTTTGGAGATTAGGGTCTAGCCTTCCTAATGCTCAAAGAGGGCTCTCTATTCATGATTTAATGTTGTTTAGTTAATTGATATTAGGATAGTTATGATTGTACTTGGGTTTTGATTTGGATTTGGTGGTGGGATCACTTACTTAGATGAATGGAGGGATGTATTTTACCATTGGGCTATGGGGTCAAATGTCAAGCAAACATGACTGGATCAAGTTCTAAAAATAGTGTCTACAGGGCAAGGTAGCTGAGTTATTTAAGATCTTAAGACTGAAATGGTGAAGTGGTTTTCAATCGGATCAAAGGAGGAAAAGGATTCCTTAGACCGTATTATGAAAGAAGTGAAAAAGGTCAACCGGGATGGGATAGAAATTAAGGATTCTCAGATCCAGATATCAGAAGAAAACATAGAAATGATTAACTGTTCAAGACAGAGTGTACTTAAACAAATTCTGAAATAAATTTCCAGTTGATTCATTCACTTTAGATAAAATGTAAGTTTGTGAGATACATAATAAAATAACAAATTTGACAAAGAAAATACTTCACTGTAATAGCTCAACACATGAATCCTGTAATGCAATCTCTTTATTACTTAGTCCGGTCTGCTGACTTGAAAAAATTGGTACAATAACCCTCAGGTTTATGATCAATATAACTCTACAAATGTATAGAAATCCACACTCAACACTTCAAATTATGAAGTATTTATACAAAAATAATTTACAAAATATCCCAAACTTTCTCGGGAATTAATCTAGGAAAAAGAAATATCTTCATGCAAGAAGATAGAGACAGATATTCAACTGTTGTATACTGTCCCTGTTTAGTTGGTTGTGTTGTCTTTATGCTCTGATATTTGCTACTTACTCTCTACCTTGCTGTTGGTATTCACGCTGGTTGTTCTTTGTACTTTGACCTTTCAACTGATACACTTTCACCTGGCTGACCTGTCACTTTTCTTCTACCATGCTGGTTTCAATTTTACTGTGCACTTTTACAGCAGGTCATTTAACTTTTCCCGTGTGTCTACATCTAGTAATTAAATATTTACCATCTTCCTATAGATTTCATATGATTCTGTATACTTGGCAAAAGTGGGTTTATTTACAAAAAGGTGTTTTACCTCATGCTGGAGGTAAACAGGTTCTCAAATGTCTGATACAATACCTTTCTAGTAGGAAACCCCTTCATAGAGGAATTATTTACCTGATACTTTGCCACCTCTCTAATTCTTCTGTTGTAGTCTTCTTGTGGCATTAATTTATCATTTATCACCAAGGGATTGGGTAGACCCTTCTACCTCGAAACATCAAACTTTACCATGAGCCTATCTATAACTAGTTGCATGGTTTGGCATTTGTCCTCAAGGTTTAACATCAAATTTCTCTTGGTGAGCACCTTCTTAACCTCCAGTATGGTGCCAGTCCTATCAGCTATGTCTAGCTCCTGCAATTCATATTTATTTTTGGAGTTGAGGAAATGAATATTCTAGTGGCCTCCTCTCGCATGTCTCCCATTTCTGCCTTAACTCTTTTTATGGCTTCTATAGCTTCTTTGACTACGTCATTCTGTTCAAACATGACTTGAATGGATGGCCAAATATCACTGGAAAAGTCAATGATATTGGCCCATAATTGTTCCTTAGCTTGGCCAAGTGGTTCCTTTAATGTTAGCTCTTTCTCTAAGCTTTTTATCCTCTCATTCATCCTAGTTGACTTTTGTGCTTCCTCTTTGTGCATAATCTTTGCAAGCTTACTATCATTCTCTAGACTTGTTATTTTTTCCTTAAGCTTGTTTATTTCTATGGTCTGAATGGACATGTCTTCCATTGCCTTGACCAACTTGCTTGCCTCATCACGTGGCTGAGCTACTGCTGTTGTCGAACCTGTTGCTGATGTAGATGCTGTGGCAAATAGTAGTGCTGTAGCTAGTGGAGCTGTAGGAGCCAATGAAGTTGACAAGGTGGATAAAACTGCTGTGGTGACTGTTGGAATGACAGTGGCAGTGGCAGTCTCAAGGTTGGTCTGTTTCAGCTATATCAAGCTGTCCAACTCCTTCTCCATCTCTTTTAATTGATCATTAAGTTGCAAAACTAGGTCCATCATTTCCTCCTGATGTGTTTGGCTTTTTAAGACCTCTTTTGTTTGTGGGTGCTCTGAATGAGGCAATTTGAGTTGTTTTTTGAGAGCAACAATGTCCTCATTCTTTTTCTTTATCAACTTCTCAGCAACCTTGATATCATTGGGATCATGTCCCAGCAATCACCAAGTCTTCCAATGACTTGATTCTGTTGTCCTTGGCTTGTGAGGAGGTCTTTTCCATCTTGTATTGTGTAGTGATGTTATCTAATTAACTTCGTAGTTTGTGTGCAGTCATAGATTTACCTGTCAAGGTGGAATAGATCATCTCACCTACCTGCTTGTGAAACTCAATTTGGTCAATGGGATGAACATCCCTGGCCAAAACCTCAAAATCTGTTTTTCGATAGTCTGCTGATGTTTCTAGCTACTGGACTATAGGTTGCATGAATGACATTTGCATTTTTCCTATTTTGATGTCAAAGGCTGACATTAACCTGTTTTTATTTGCAGGTGTCCATTTGAAGTATTGGGCATAAGTCTCAACCTTCAACTTCTCATTCCTCAACTTAATTTCCTTGTATCTATCTTTGATATCCTTCTCTTTATCCAAGACCTGGTGAATGAAGATACCTCAACACTGAGTTGTCTCTCAATAAGTTGAGTGTTTGATGTTGAGGATTGGTGTGTTTCTCTTGAAGCTGCTGTGCCTTTGCTCCTTTCCACCATTATATCAGTGTCAGTGATTTCCACTGAGTCAATGGTGTCTTCATATTCAGTTACAGGGTTAAGCTTGCGCCTCTTCGTGTAACTGATCTCAAACTGTTCACCTGTGGTCTCCATAGCTAAACTAGAACCTTCTTCCCTGGTTCTCTTTGCATTTCTCTCTTCATTGGATGGAGTTTGTAAAATAGGAGGAATATTCATTGGTTATCCTAGTTTTGGAACCTGCAGGAAGGAACTTGTATCAATCTATTTTTCTACATCAATTAATGTATTCTCTACATCAACTACAATGTTGTCCATGTCAATCAAAGTGTTTTCCAACCATTCTGATTGGTTGGAAAATATCTCTATTTCTGGCCTGGGATGATGAATCAAAGGGCCCAATTTGACCTTGAGCCTTAACTTATTTATGACTCCATGAGGGTCATATTTCCACATAAAATTGTTTTTGAATTTCATCTCCTATAGAATCTTATCAGCCTCTAGTCCAAATTCCCTATTATTACAAATAAAGGGGCCCAATTGGTTTTTCATTTTAAATTGGGTCTTCTTCTTGGCTGCTAGGAAAATAACCTCATCAAAGTTTATAATCTGCCTAAAGTACTCTAATGCAAATAACCTCATGGGGAGGTATTTGGGTAGTTTATAAGGGGCTAGTTGGCATCCATATATCCTGATCTCTGTGTGGTCCTGGTATAGATACTAGTATCCCACTTTGTTGTTCTTGGCCAACTATAAAACCCTTTTGATTTCTTGTCTGATCCTGGGCTGATGGCTACTGGTTAACATTTTCATAACCGGATGAACAAATGAACAATGAAGTGTTTGTAAGTAAATACAATGGAGTACTTTTGGATCAAGGGTGTCCAATATATGACTGATCTTGGATTGCCTTTGGTGTCCAATTTATGAATGTTGACAGGGAATTTGTCTGATTGGTAGTACAAGAACATATGAAATAAAACTGAAGAATACTTGAAAACTCTCTCACTTGGTAGTCTGATGAATTGTTCATGCATCCTATCTGCTATGAACTAAGCATAGTTGTAAATTACAGCAAGAGGCTTGCTTGGGCAAAAGATGGAAATGAAAGCAAGGACAACCTCATCCACATGTTCATCTGTAGTGTATCCTAGAATGCAAGAGAGCATGGTTATGATTTGTCTGCCTCTCTAAAAAAAAATGGTGGCAACATATGGAGGAATTTCTGTAGGAGTATGACACTCCTCTATGATGAAAGTTTGGAAAATTTGGGCTATTATGGGAAGGTCTAACTTGGTATAGAGGTCCAGCAAGCCTTCAATAGAAAGTGGGGTATCATTTGGGCTTGGTTGGACCTGCCGCATTTGGTTAATGGATTCTGCAGTGATGGTAAATAAAACTAGCTAGTCAGGGGTGACCTGACTCTTTGACTGGGAATGTAGCAAGTTTGGCAGAAGTGAATGATTTCTGGGAATGGGTGTACTTCTGGGAACAAATACTTGGGAAAATTAGACTCCCAAAGGTGAATGTTATCATTCTGGTTCAAAAATTTGTCTTTACTCCAACAATGGAGCTTTAGAAGGTAGGCAGGGGAAGCAGTGTCCTTAATTTGTAAGTCTTGGTATGCTAAGGCAAGGTGGTCAATTTCCAGGTGAGGGTTTGCAGAGGTCTTACGTCTAGAGATGTTTGGGAAGCCATAGTTAGGTTTAATGAATTGAATTAGGCTTTTAGTGGTTTTAGGAGTGTGGTTTAGAAACTATGGTACAATGGGAGGGTAGTTACAGTCTGTGAAATAGGGTTTGGGGTGTATAGTAGGTTTCTTTTCAATTTAGTAAATTTTCTTTAATTAATTCAATTAATTAACCTTTCAATTTAAACTATGTGTTTTCAAATTCAAGGGTCGTTTTGGTTTTTTCCAAGAATACTTGGAAATTGGCGATTTGGCATGCAAACTGGGTTTTGTGGTAATTGCAGAAGGTATTGAGGCTTCAACTGTCAATTGGCTACTTCAATTTGGTATCTGGAGCGTCTTTAGGTGGCAGAAGGTGGTCAAATTTAGTCGTAGAGGTTCAGGGTGTCACAAATGGAAAAGCAACAATTTGTAGTGAAAAACAAGCGAAAAGAGAAATTTGGGGCTTTTTTGGTCTTTTAATGGGTAACGATCACATTTTTGCGCGAAAATAATTAAATGAATGGTGGGCAGTTTTCGGTTTAGGCGAGGAGGTGGTTTTCTGGGCCATCACACCACTTTTTGAGGGTGGGCATATTTTTCACAAGCATGCGATCTAACCTGGTGCTGCCACGTAGCAGAACAATGCCCAGGAAAAATCGCGAATCTCACATGCTCTCGAGCCATTATCGGTTGGACAATGAATCCAGGCGATATGGATGTACACCATTGGATTTGGGGGTAGGATATCAGAGGGCTATCACACAGTTGAGTTGCACGGATGGGATCGGGAAAGTGATTTGACAGGGCCCGAGATTTAATTACAGATAATTGTAATTAATTAACCAATAATTTCAGGGTTTTTTAATATAAGTAGCGGGTAATAAGGTGGGACCATGGGTTATATGGTGGGGTTTTCTTTAACTGCACCAAGGGTTGGTGGTTAAAAAGGGTATCGGGGAAATATGAAGCGAGACATTAATTATTTAATGCGGGGGCATAAAAACTTAGGATAAGGGACTTTTTGTGGGTTTTGAAGGGGAATAGGGAAATTAATAAGGGGGGAAAGTAATATTTGTAATGGGGAATGGGTTTCACACTAGGGAAAGGGATTTTTAGGAAGGGGGATGATTTTTGAAGGGTAATTTCTAGGGAAATGTGTGAAACCAAGGGGTAAAGGTCAAAATGAGGGGAAAAGGGTATTTATAAGTAATGAAGGGACAATGGGGGAAATTAGTAAATAAGTATGTGGGTGTGTAGTGAAATGAGGAAAAAATAGTAAACAAACTTGGTGAATGTCCTTTCTTTCTCACAATTCCTCCTGCACATGAAACATAGGATTAAGCATGATAAATGTGTTTTTTGGCTTAATAACCTTGTGCATTTTACAAAACTCCTTCTACCTACCCTTTATTTACCCTAACATTTTTTCTTCATTTCAATGGGTGAATTTAATCTTGCTAACCCTTTATTTCCTTTTTTTTTGATAAGAAAACTATCTAATTCTAACCTTATAACTTCCAATGGCTCAGACTAAACTGATGAGCTCATTTTTATTCTCTACCTAACTACTAATCTGCCAAGGTTAAATAGTTTGGCTAGATCTTTATTCTCTATCTATTAAAATGAAATTTAAAGCACGAATGAGTCAAGATTAAGCTATTTGACCATCATGGATTGTGGCATTTCTGACAAGATGCACACAATCTTATTTTGCATAGTAAAGTAAAAAGTAGTGGCATTTGAATTTGCACACTTTCATGATCTATTTTATTTCTTTTTTTTGGGTTCATATTTTCACTTTTTTGATTTTTTTTCTTTGTTTTTTGTCCTTTGAATATTCTTTTAGGGCATACCCTCTTTATATTTTTTAATTTTTAATATGGAAAACATTTTTCAAAAAGAAAAAGTATGTACAAAATTACAAGACTAACCATAGCCAATTGAAAATTATGAATCCTATTATTATCGGATCCTAACAGAGTCGACTGATAGGATAGCATCTTACTCCTTACGTGCCCTTATAGATCATACTAGAGGCTTATAATGTGGTTGTACCTAGAAAAATCATAGATGAAGGCGCATATGTTAGTATTTTGTTCTCAACTACTTGGCAAGATTTAGGTTCTCCACAACTTGTGCCCATTACCTAGAATATGTTAGATTTTAATAGAGAAACCAATCAACCATTAGGGATCCTTCCTAAGTTTCCTATTACTTTGGGAGGAAAGTCTATCTATATCAATGTGATTATCATCTAAGGCCCTTAGGATTTTAATTTACTCCTTAGGAGCTCTTATCTCTTCACTTTTCTTGTGATGTGTTTCCTGCATGAAGGAAGAGTCATGATTATTGACCAAGTTTTGATCTGGTCCTAATTTGACTCCCAATCAACAAAATTCCCTAAATGGCCCTTATATGAAAGTGGTATCTCCCCCGCCACAAATTAATTATGTGGAAACCTTTTCTGTGCCCGTTGTTATCACTTAAGAAAAATTTCAAAATACTAAGCATCAATTTTTTTTCAAAAGATTGGTGTCAGTCTTGGTCTGGTCTTTCCATGGTGTTTTAGAGTCTAAAGATTTAGAATAGAGTCTTGTTGGTATGGTCAAATAGGGTCAATACTCTGTTCTTTCCTTTCCCTGGCCCCACATCATGCATAAATTCCATGTGTTAAGCTTGTTTCAAGGTTCTTATGCACTACGAAACTGTCTAGGAGTTTTCGTAGCGCAAAACCCAGAATTTTCACTGGCTGCGCTACGAAATCGGGGATTTGTGCAGATCTATAGCAAATCTCATCCAACTGTCAAATCTATCAAAATCCGTTATTTTTACATCATCAGTTGTCAACCCATACACTTTTCCTATCACATTCAACCACTTATTCTCATCATTAGGGTCGTTAGGTGTCTTGGTACGCTCAGATTGCAAGTTTCAAAAAGAAGCCAAGTATTCACAGTCATGATTATGTTTGGGTTCATGCATGAGGAGAAAATTGACAGGCGTTCAATTAGAATTCCTTGAAGATCAAGCGAGGCAGTTTTCAAGCGAGGCAGTGATCGAGATTGAGACAGTGCAAGTTTCTTTTCAAATCTTCACTTTGCTGGAATTTCATGGAAGGGTCTGCAGAAAGAAAAGATCATAGGTCAGGTAGGTGTCTGAGAAATGAACCTGAAGGCTTAGATATCATCTTAAAAAACAATGAAGTTGAACAAGCCTTCAAGCAGGTTGGCTGTTGGAGATTTTGTGAAAAACTTCAAGGAGGCCATATGCAAGTCACTAGGGAATTTGCTTTAAATTTCATAGGATTGAATTCGAAAGTTGGGGTGCTTGAATTGCCAATCTCTCCAGAGGTTATATCTACAGTCACTGAGATTCCAAGGGGATAGGAGAGATGGTTTAAAAATTCAAGTTTGATATGACCCCCTGCAAGGAATTTATGAAGCCGGAGTTCATTGATTCAGACTTAAACAAGTCAGTTCCCAGGAGTTTTGTCAAAGATTCATATGCTAATTTACTTACCTGCATACAGAGATACTTCACCTGCGAGGGGAGGTATCATAAGGTGTATTCTTATCACTTCAAGCTTCTGCTTCATTTCACTGGAAATATATCTCTTGATTTTCCTTTCTATTTGTTTCGTAGCCTAGGAAAAATGTGTGACAAGGTTCAGTTGAGGAAGGAAGCCTGTGAGACCTCGTTGTTTCATCACGGCTTAGTCAAATTGATCGTTTTGCATGAGCTCCAGAAAATAGATAGGGAATGGTCCATGTTCGTGTTTATGTTTGGCTTCAAGAATGAGACTGGCCTCATTCCTCAGGCTACGAAGAGCTCTCCACCATCAGTTAGTCATCATGCAGAAACAAGATCAAGGAGATTCGTGAAATTGAAGGCTAGGAAACAGGTAAAGGAGCCCACAAGATCACTAGTAATTCAAGACACACCTCAACAGTCACAAAAAGGGAAAGGTCAGATAAAAAAGGGGGTACAAGAGCAATCTACAGGTGAAACGGTCCAAAGAAGAGTAACCAGGAGCCAGTTAGCTAAAGAAAAAGGTAAGACAGTGGTTATTGAGGCAAGCCCAGTTTCAAAGGGAAGTCTGAATGATTTGCTTCAAGCTATTGACATTGAGTAGTCTCCTTTGGTTCGAGCAGACTTGATAGAAACAGGTAAAAGCAAAACTAGAAAGGCCAAAACCTCTAAAAAGCTCAAATTTTATGATCAGGTTTCTGAATTTGTTTTTAAGCCAAGAAAACCTGTGACAAGGCATTCAAAAGAGATACAAGAGACGCTGCCAGAAGCAAGTGAAACAGGGGATGTAACAAAATCTCATGAAGGACTTGTGACTTCATCAGAAACATCATCATAGCTGCATAAAAATGATAGAGGTAAGGCAGTTATCTCTCAAGAGGAATATAGTTTTGAAGAGTTGAAAAAGAAGTTGAGGTTAGCAAATCTTGAAATTGCCAAACTGAGGAAAACCTCAAGGAAACATGCAATCAAGGAAGCTTATTTTAATAAAATGGAGGCTATGTGGGAAGACAAAATGATTTCAATACCCGAGGTGGTCAACTGTCATGCTCAATACTACACCTGGTCAGTCCCTACAATAAAGGAAGCGAGATACATCAGGATAGTTAGTACAAAACTGAGAGTTGGAATCAGAATTATGAAGAGGAAAATCGAGGATTTGAAGATACAACTAAGCCAGTGTGAAGGACATCCTTAGCTAAGAAAAATCACACAACAAGTAAGGCTAAGTCCTAAATTTTGATAAATTACCTTTTTGAAGTTTACCTTGAAGAATGGTGTCTATGCATTCAGTTTTGAACAGCTTCAGGGCAGATGAAAAAGACATTTCAAGAAAAAGAAAGCTCAAGACAGTCAAATTTTGGCATTAAAACTATGTTTTTGAAATTACACAGCAGTTTCGTAGCGCGCTATGAAACTGTTGTAGGTGATGCCTAATGCACAACAGTTTCGTAGCGCGCTACGAAACTGCTGTAGCTGCATATTATGATTCAGTTGACCAATTTTGAGAGACAAAAGGGAAATCTTTTTGAAAGGGAGTTTCTGAAAAGGATCATCTACAAAGTGTAAGCATCCAGCAAGGGCAAAACAAGCAGAGGAAAGACATATATGAACTCTAAGCTATTTGTTATAAAAGTGATCATTATTTCATAGCTAGTATTGTTCATGATGCTTCAGACAAGCATTAAAGAAGTTTTGTCTTCACACGTGTATATGGGCAAGGTCTACAGTGCATGAAAAACCAGATATTCCAATACATTTTTGTGTAATTAAGAAGAACAACAGGGATGATTGATTTCGAAGATCCTTGTGGAGACCAAAAGCAGAAAAGCAGGAGCAGTTTCCTAGTTTCCAGGAGCAGTAAAGGGATGAGGCATCAAGGGCCAGCAAGGAGTTTCAAACCTCCACCAAAGCTAAACTGAAGAAGGCCATTTGTCAGAGAACGAGTTTGAATTGTAATAAATGCTACAACCAACATGATGAGGAGTTATACTCCTAATTGTTTTAGGTCTCTAGAACTGCCAGTTAGTAGTCAGTTGCATTTAATAGTTAGTTTTAAGTGTCAATAGGTGTCATAGTAGGAAGAATTCAAGTTCCCCTCATGCTAGAGGAGGAATCTCAGTTATGTAAGGAGCTCTATATATAGGAGAAAATCTGATGTACAAAGGGTTGGAAAATTTCAGAGAAACTTGGATATTGTGCTTTGTGTAAGACTTTGTTTTAGTAATATAGTATTTGGCTTTGCTTCTTAGGAATCAGAAGGAATTCAATGTTCAAAATGTCTTATATTGTCCTCTTCTCAGTATGTGCAGTGGTATGAATGTGTGATTACTTAGAAATCACTGATTGTGCTCTAATTTCCTTCATACATTTATAGACTGTATTATCCTATATGTTTCTGATGTGTTCTAAATGTGTTGAATTCTAGATGCCTTGACTTCCATGTAAGGCTAACATTATTGTCATACTGAAACAATTTTGACTCCATAAGCCCAATGGATATTTTCTAATTGTGTTTCCACCATTTACACTTCTTCATTTGTTTCATAGAGTTAGCCATCTTATTCATGATCAAAATCTTTAATCTTGTGAGAGAGCCCTCTTAGGTTGGGGAGGCTAAGCCTTAGACAAAAGTAGGTTTGAAACAGTTACTCAAGGTCTACCTGATCAACAGCCTTTCAAGGGTTGATTTTGAGATAACACCCATGTTTACTGATGATCTAGTAGGTGATGTAGTGCATCATTTAATAGGGCATTAAAGTTTGATTTGTCCTTTGGATCCCTTCCATAGCATTGTTCTCCCATCTGATGAGAACCTCTTGGAAGGCATGGCCTTCTGCAGGCCATGATTAATTTGTGGGAGCATAATTCCTTTTCTTGTGTCAATCTCGTTAAAAAATGAAAAAAAAGTGTCAGAGAAAATTTCCTTTTAGCGTGTAAAGCTCCTTAAAAAATGAATCAAGGTCCCTAGAGCATAGTTTCTTGTTTGTCTCAAGCTCGTTAAAAAATGAAACAAGGTTTTTAGAGCAGAGTTCATTTTCTTACGTCAAGCTCATTAAAAAATGAAACAAGGTCTTGAGCATAGTTCTTTTCTTGTATTTTAGATCGTTAAAAAACAAAACCGAACCCCTTCCAATTCATGTCTTTGATTAGATCTCGTAAATTCCCAGTCGAGTCTTTCACTTGATCTCGTAAATGAAGCTTCATTCCATCCACCTGTTAGTAATTGATAATCTACTTAGGTGAACAAAATGAAGCTTGTGGGGAATGTACCTTGAATTGAGTCATTATGTTGGGGCACACAAACTTATTTCAAGCATAGTTTTTTTCTATTTGAAGCTTGTGTAAAATAAAACCAATTTCAAGCATAGTTTCCCATGTTTCATGTTTGCGTAAAAAATGAAAAAGTTCTCATCCTATCTCTCGTGATTGCCATTTTTATCAGCCTGTTTTTGCTAGATGAGCCTTGGTTTTCTCATTCCATCGTCACCATGTGCTTGGCTGATCATATGGTTTCACTTGGTTGTTTTAACGTTTCTCGGGGAACCACTGCAATGACTGGTCTTATTATCCAACATCTTAACATCTTTGTTTTTTGAGTAGTTCCATCACAAATAAAACTAGTTGCTACCCTTTATACCACTGGTTCCTTTAGGTGGAGTCCTCTTTCATCTCTTTCCAGGCTCCCAAAATATGAAAATATTTCCCAACACTTGTCTTTTCAAACTCGTTAAAGTAAATGAAAAGACGTATACTCAATATAAGTTTAACCCTTTTCTGGACTAAGATAGACTAACTACGAAAAATGAATACCTTAGTCAAACATGGCTAAGAGGTTCTCTTGGATATTATTTTCTGCCTTTTCGGACCTAAGGGACTATTTACAAAAAGGAACATTTGGAGTTTTATTTTCCACCTATTTTTCAAACTCTCTAAACATGAAAAATATGTTGATTTTTACCTTTGCTGGACTCATAAAAACATCAAACAATGATGGACTCTTTGCTGATGATGGGACTGAACCACTCCTTCTCTATGTTTATTAAATATTCCTAGAGGGATTCATCCAAAGGATGGACTTACAGATCAAGCATATGGTATCCTCCTCAAGCTTATTAAAAAAATAAGAAGGTACTAACCAGTATGGTTGGGGAAACATGATAATCAATTTTGCTAATGGAAGCAGTCTGCTCTTGAACACGACACTCTTCCACTTCATCTCCATGATTGTCGGGTTGGGAAATATTCTTTTCTTTTGGTTTGTCATACCATTTCAAACCCTCCACTTTTGGTTTTCGGTCAATGCTTCCAACTCCATTTAGTGTCGTCGTTATGTTCAAGAGAATTCATTCAATCAATATATGCTACAATACTCTTAAGCCTTCATTCCATGTCTGCCTTTCCTGATCCAGTTCCGTATCAGCATCATTCTATCTCAAATCATGATGCCCATTTCGTGTCATTGATGGGGATACATCAAGGCACTCCTATGATAGATTTCTGCTCGTCGACATCAGCTCATTATCTAGGAAGTTGAATTAGAAACATGCCTCGGTACATTGGTGGTTGCATACATCAATGCAAAGTTTCCTCACTCTCGGTGAAAGGTTTACATCATTGGATTCTGACTGAAATATTCTATGTAGTGTTCGACATCATCTCATTTATTCATACCATACAAATTGTATTAGAGTACCTTGAGAGCCATTAACATCATCGGTGGTTTCTCTCACTTGCGTTAACGAATTACATCATTGACCGGTAATCAAATTGTGTCAACCATGTTCGACTTCAACTCATTGATTCATGTGGTTGGACTCGTACATTGGTTGGTTGTGAAAACTATATGGAAGACCCTCGATCTAGTTTCATCCATTTAGGATGCGATTTCAAGAATAATACAAGATCATGATGTATAATGGCTATCATCGTACTGCCTGTCATCTAGTCATGGGTCCACCATTATTCATCCATGGACATGTATTTTGATCATTGTACATGTAATGTCAGCATATGTGATGAGTATAGGTATGCCTCCCTCAATAAAGATATCATGATGTAAATTTATTATAATAGATGATGATCTCATTGATTTTTATTGATCCCAACTTGTCACAAGGTAAAGCACTTCAGTCATCAGCTATCATTTCTGACTTTGCACTTTAGGGGGCAATCTGTTATAGGCCATTTTATCACATCTGGTCAATAGGCCTTAAACTGGATCAATCAACATCCTTTGACCTCCTTTTCATCATCCTTGCATAAATCCATAAGCATGACTCATTCTAATCCCAAAGTTTCTTCCTGAGAGCACCTTGATTTAGTCATTTTAAGGGCCAATGCTCTTTGGCCTCCTACGAGACAATGTTGACTACTAGGTTTCTCCACTGTATCCTGCATTGATCACCTACATGTTTCTCTATTATGTACCCATGTTGGTTCTAGAAATTCGGGGAAAAGAGAGAGAATCCAATATCCTCTTCTTTCAGAAGCTTCTAGGATATGTTGTAACCATTTACCTCAGATAAAAGTCTCGAATCATATCTTATCCTAACTTAGATTTTTAATCCCTTATCCCTTAAGATTATCCTCCCATCAAGAGTGGATCTTAAGCCCTAATTGGTAAAAGGGTAAGAATTCATGAACTACATCCTTCACCTATATATTTACTGCCATCCATAAGCAAGGGGTTGGCTTTTGGAGAGTGATTCTACCCTTATGGTGCTGATGTGAGAGATATATTTCCATGGATTAGGGTGATTAGAGGTGCACTTTATGACAAGGAAGGGACAAGTCAACTTGGAGGAGCTATTTTACAGGATCAACACCTATTTTTGGTTGTAACTCACTCCATTTATATTAATCCAAAGAGTTCTTCATTTTCCTATATATGATATTATGGTTTCATATATTTCAATACCATGTTGATCTATTGAATAAAGTGATTAGATGCTGCTACAGATTCCATGGATCGTTGGGTTGTGTTATATGACTGTGCAAGTTCTAATAATAGTGATTGGAGCTAGGATTGGAGCATTCAAGACAAAGAAGGAGTGAAGCATATGACATATTCCAGGTAGGCTTCATTCTGTTATCTATTTACTTTAAGGAAAACATTAGTGCATTTGACTTTCTATTTTTCTTGGTTAGTACACTAGGCTTAGGGAAGATACTTTTGTTCACAGTCATAGATTCCGCATAACATTTATTATAGAAAATACAATAAATGTCATAAGCGTGTTGAGAAGAAATGACTTTACATAAATTATGAAGAGGAGGAAGAAAAGGAATAAGAAACATCAAAAGAAGAAGATATGAACCAGGAACCAACCCCAGGGGTTGAAAAAGAAGAAATGAATATGACCATACCTTGTAATGCATTGGTAGGAATTACCACTCCTCAAACTCTGAATGTAGAAGGATATATCAAGAACAAAAAGGTAATAGTGCTGATTGATTCAGGTAGTACCCATAATTTTATTCATTTTAAGATAGCCAAGGATTTGAATTTCTTTCTATATCCAACACCTAAGTTTCAAGTTATGGTTGCAAATGGAAGACATATAAATTGCTCATGGAAGTGATATAATATTAATATAACCATGTGAGAATATGTATTGAATATTTGAATGCTTTCCATTCCAATGGGTGTCGCTAATGTTGTATTAAGAGTCCAATAGTTACAATATTTGGAGAAGATAACTTTTAATTTTCAAGAACGTTTCTTGAAATTTTTCTGGGAAGGAAAGGAAACTAAATTAAAGGGAATCACACGGAAACCTAAGAAGATAATTAACTCTAATAGCATGAAAAATATTTTGAATAAGGAATAATGAGGGGTAATTTCACAATTATGCTCACTATATGTTCAAACACCCAAGACATCCATTTCTCCAGATCTCCAAAGAATCCTTGACAATAATTCTGAGGTATTTGAGCCTCCCAAAGGTATCCCACATATTCCTAATCATGATCATTCTATTCACTTGATTCTAGGAAGTGTTCCTCCAAAAATTAGATGTTACAGATATCCCTATACCCAAAAGAGTTAAATTGATTGCATGGTTGCATAAATGCTAGAGGAAAGTATATTTCAACCTAGCCAAAGTTCTTTCTCTTCTCTAGTAGTTTTGGTGCCAAGAAGGATGGATCATGGCTTATGTGCCTAGATATATAGAACTCAATAAGCTTAATGTTAAAGATAAATTTCACATTCTTGTCATTGATGAATTGTTGGATGAACTACATGGATAAATTTAATTCACCAAGATGGATCTTTGTTCAAGGTATCATCAAATTAGAATGAAAAGATAAGACAATCTGAAAACAACATTCATAACTCATGAAGGTCGTTATGAATTTTCGGTCATGCCTTTTGGCCTTACTAATGCACCTTCCAAATTTAAAGGTTTGATGAATTCCACTTTCAAATAATTCCTTAGAAAACTTGTGTTAGTATTTTTTATGATATACTAATCTATAGTGGTCCTTGAAAGATCAGGTTCAACATGTTGATAGGGTTCTCAAACTATTGGAGGAGAAACAATTGTACATAAAAGCCTTCAAATGTTTTTTTGGGGTGCAAGAAGTGGAATATTTGGGTCATATTGTACCTCATGAGGGTGTTAAGGTAAACCCTAACATAATTAAATCCATAAAGGAATGGAAAATCCCCACAAACTTAAGGCATTTTCAAGGATTTCTCGGGTTGATAGGGTATTATCATAAGTTTGTTAAGAATTGTGGAAAAATAACAACACCACTAACAACATTACTAAATAAAGATGATTTTTTTTTTACTCTAGAAGAAACTAAGGCCTTTGAACATCTTAAAGAGGCAATGTGCCAAGCTCCGGTCTTAACTACACCAGACTTCATAAAAACCTTTATTTTGGAATGTGTTGCCTTAGGGAATGGCATTGGTGATGTTTTAATGCAAGAAGGAAGACCCATTACTTTTGAAAGTTGTCCAATCAAGGTAAAGTATTTGCACAAACCTATTTATGAGAAGGAAATGTTGGAAATACTACATGCCCTGAAGATGACACCCTTACCTAATGGGAAGACACTTCAAGGTAAAAATAAATCATGATAGTATTAAATACTTCTTGGAACAAATATTATATTTGAAAGAGAAGAAAAAATGGGCCACAAAGATGTTGGGTTATGACTTTGAAATCACCTACAAAAAAGGGAAGAAAAATTTCATTACAAATGCACTCTAAAGAAGGGATGATGATATGGAAGCATTTCTTTGTACCATTTCTATTATCCAACATGATTGGATAATTAAAGCAAGGAATGAATGGAAGAATGGTGAAGATGTGTGGATATCCATTTAAAAGTCGCAGAAAGATCCCAATGAATATGATACAATTATTTGGAGAAATGATTCATTATGGTATACACACCACTTATATATATGTAAGAAATCCTATCTCAAACAAAAGTTTCTTTTGAAATTGCACACCTCTCCTATAGGAAGACACCTAGGATTTCAAAAAACTTACCACAGGGCTAAGAAGGATTTTTTTTGGGATGGCCTTAAATCTAATATTAAGAGCTTTTTGGAAGAATGTTTGGTTTTCCAAAAAAATAAAGTTGAGACAATTAAGACCCCAGGTCTTTTGAAACCATTAGCCATTCCAAGTTAGAATTGGGAGGAGGTGTCAATGGATTTTATCAAAGGTTTACCCAAGTAAGGAAAAAGTGTCATCATGGTAGTAGTTATTATAATTACCAAGTATGCACACTTTTTTGCATTATCTCATTCTTTCAAAGCCAATACAATCAATATTGCATTTGTGGGAATAGTTCAAAAGCTACATGGAAATACAAACATTATTGTAAGTGATAGAGATCCCATTTTCACTAGAAATTGTTAGATATAATTATTTTGTCATCTTGGTACTCAATTAGCTCATAGATATCCTTATAATTATTTAATATAATGGGAAAAATGAGATATTGAACAAATGTTTGGAATAATATTTTTGTTGCTTTGTATATGATAAACAAACACAATGGGTTAAGTGGTGGGGTATAACACTTCCTTCCATATCGCAAAAAAATGACCCCATTTATGGCGCTTTATGGATATCATCCACTATCCATCACATCATATTTGAGATATAATTCTAAGGTTAAAGCAGTGGAAGATCACATCGAGCATCAACAATAATTTATCCAACTCTTAAAGGATAACTTGAATATGATGTATAATTGAATTAAATAACGGGCATATCAACATCATAGTGAAATAAGTTTTGATGTGGGTGATTCGGTTTTTTAACAGCTACAACCATACAAACAAATGTCCCTCAAACAAGATAAGAAGTATAATAATTTATCACCCAAGTACTATGGCCCTTACAAGGTGTTGCAAAAGATTGGTATTATGGAATACAAATTGGAATTTCTTGCATCTTCGAGAGTACACCCAATTCCATGTTTCATGCTTAAAGAGGGTTATAGGTGACAAGATTCTAATTCAAACTATATTTCCAGAACTTGACAAGGAAGGAAAAATCATATTGGATACTGAAGCAATAAAAAAAGGAATCTAACCACTACAAAATCGATTAATTTCAAAGTATATCCTTATGTGGAAGAACTTACATGTTTAAGATTACACATGGGAGGATGAGTATTTCATACAAAAGCATCTAGAAATACTCAATAATTGAGGACAACACTTTTTTGAAGGAAAGGGGCATGTTAGGTCCCCATAATACTAGTGTAGCCCCCATATTCTTATTTTTGTGCACCATAAAATCCCACTATTTTTATTGTTGAGCACTTACATTCTTATTGTTATGTATGCCCTAATTATATTTTGACCCTTTAGAATCATATATAACAAGGAGGTCTTGTTATTTCAATCATCCAAGAAATATTTATTTATGTGATGTAAAGGGTGGTTTCTCCCTCGAAGTGGCTTCTTATCTAGTCGTTGAGCTATCTTTTCTTATGTTTTTGTGTTTTTTTGGATCTAGATTCATAAAATCTTCACAAACTACTATTCCATATCCCTAAGAAATTCCATACAAACCATGGCTTTTTCTACTGTATTGCTCCAACTCACAGGAGTATGGCACTTCATGCTGCTACAATGCTTCAAATAGGTTAATCTTTGATGAAGCTTGATACCCATTATTATACACTAATTCTACCAAATATAGATAATCCTCCCATATAGATGGTTTATCCATTATGTACATTTATAACATATCCTCAATTACCTAATCAACCCGCTAAGTCCGTCCATCAAACTTTGGATGATACAGGGTACTAAAATTCAGATCAATGCCTAATCATTTAAACAAAACAATTCAAAAATTAGATATAAACTATTGATCTATATCAAAGATAATTGCCCGAGGAACACCATGTATCTTGGTAACTTCCATCATAAAAATATCAACTATATTAGCCGATTTATACATTGATTTCACTGGAATGAAATGAGCAACTTTGATGAGTTTGTCGACCACCACCATAATTGAATCATCCCCTTTTGTTGTCCTGGGAAAATTAGTAATAAAATCCATTGACACCATGTCCCATTTCCATATAGGAATGGGTATGGGCTGTAACAATCTTGTAGGGTGCTTGTGCTTAGCCTTAACTTTCTAATACTGTAAATTCCTTGCTATCTAAAAATATTTCTTTTTAACCACTGTAAAGGTTTTCTAAAAAAATGGGTGTCCTGCATAAGGCACCTTATGCATCTCCTTCAAGATAATATCTTTTATCTCTTGCATGTCTAGCACATATATACGACTTTGATAAAGAAGAATTTCATTTTCCTGAAGTTCATAATTCATATATATTGGCTGCTTTTCCTCTTGGTGCAAAATATTATTAATATTCAAATACTATTGATCTAAGTTTCTAGCTTCAAAAACTTTGATCAATAAATATGTCTCACACACACTGACTAACGAAACATGCATCAGGTGCACTCTCTAGATGATAATGTTTGCCACCTTATTCCCCTTTCCTCTAATATACCTAATCCCAAAATTGTATTTGGTTAAAAATTATAGCCATCTAATTTGTCGAGCATTCATATTCAATTGTTCAAACAAATGTCGAAAACCATAATGATCAATTTGCAATTCAAATCTTTGACCAATAAGATAATGTTTCCACATATTGAGAGTGTGAATTATAACTATCAATTCCAAGTCATGTGTGGCATAATTTCTTTCATGGTCCTTCGACTTCCTGGACTCGTAACACACCACATACCCATTTTTCATAATCACTCTTCCCAAACCTTCTCGACATGCATCAATACATACCAGGAAATCCTCATTTGGGTATGCAGTCCTTAATACCAGAGAAATTGTTAATAAAGAATTTAAGTGCTGAAAGGCCTCTTTACACTCAAAAGTCCATTCAAAATTGATACCCTTCCTCTCTAATGAAGTGATAGGGTAAAAAATCCTATAAAATACCCTAATGAACCTTTTATAATATCCAGCTAGGTCCATAAAATATTTTAATTCCAAAACATTCTTTGGTGTTGGCTAATCCCAGATGGCCTTATACTTTTCTAGGCCCACAACTATCCCATTTTATGAAATAATATGGCCCAAATAATGATTTTTCTTATGATAAAAAGGGAACCTACTGATATTAGGATATAGTTGGTCTTCCCTGAGCACCTGTAGCACCAAATTCAGATGCTGCTCGTGCTCCTCCTCTGATTTAGAATACACCAATATATCATCCAAAAAAATAATAACGAATTTATCTATATACTCTATGAAGACTCCATTCATTAAGAACATAAATACACCTGATGCATTGGTTAATCCAAAAATTACCACCATGACCTCATAATGTCCATAACGAGTTCAAAAATTTGTCTTACTAATATATTCTTCCTTGATTCACAATTTTTGATATCTTGACTTCAAGTCAATATTGGAAAACAATTTAGCTCCCCAAAGTTGATAAAACATATTATCTATCCTTCGCAATGGTATTTATTCTTAATAGTCATTTTGTTCAGTTGTAGAAAATCCACACACAACTACAATGTTTCATCCTTTTTCTTGATAAACAAGACTGGAACACCCCAAGGTGATAAACCTTGTCATATGTACCCCTTCTTTAATAATTCTTCCAAATGCATCTGTAATTCTCTATGTTTTGGAGTGCTCATCCAATATGGTTCTTTAGATACTAGATCAACTCCAAGTAACACATTTATGGAGAACTTGATATCACTCTTTAGAGGTAATCTTTGAATCTCAATAGATACAACAACATATTCCTTCAATACAGGGTAATATTCCAAATTAGCATATTGATCCCTATTGGGTGCCTGCATATGAACTTACAGAATCTAGAAAAATTTTCTAAAATTATTCCTTCACTATAAAGCCAATATCTCCCTGACAGTTATTGGTCTAGGAACTCCTTATACTTGCCTTTTTTGACCTTGATCATCAATACATGTAAAATAATTACTATAGCAGGCTAGAACTGTGTGGTGCCTCTCTAGCCAATCCATGTCAATCAAATAATCATAATATGGCAATGATATTATATTCAAATCAACCATAGTATTCAACCCATTCATATCACCTAAACATTCATTCACCAAATTTGTAACTTTCCTTTTTACTCTTGTGGCTAGTTGAACCAACCAACTCTTGTGGTGCTTAATTTTCTTCAAATTAAATTTCTCCACTAGTTTTGGATCAATATATCTATGGATAACTATTGATTCAAGTAAAATAATAATAGGATGATTATTTAACTTACCATCAATTTCGATCATGTGCACCTGATGCTCAACATGATTCTTATCCATTGCAACATAAATCCTAGGCACACTTCAACCCGCATCCGCCATTGTATTGGTTGCTTGTATATTATGCATAATCCTCTGGCTTCCATTATTATCAGGACAATTCTTATATCTATGATTTTCCTCACTACCCCAACATTTTAAGGTTGGAACTAGGGTTTCTTGTTCGAGATATTACTACCTTTGGATTTAGCAAAAGCTGGGGCTGATTGCTGCTCTCCCATTAGTTTGCCATTGTCAACTTTTGTAACACCTCCTCCCACATTTACCAAATTTTACAAGATCTCTAGGGAAAACATGATCTTAGTGTCACTACGAAATGACCCAACCTAGAAGTTTCAATTATGGAATTGGGGCCAACAAAATGGAAACAAACTGACATCCATTAGAGACTACAAATCACTCAAGAGCCAAACAACCACCCCATGTGATCAATCCTTGAGTTGGAATTCTTTTTCACTAGGTTCACTGCCCAACCACACCCATAACACTTCCTCCACGCAAATAGAAGGATATAACCACACACAAAAGCTTGTCTCCATGTGGTTATGACCCAAAATCCTCAGTTTAGTGCATGCAATCGCGATATCTATGCCACTTTTTCAGGGTAGCCTATAGACCACTGCTGAGAACTGCCTATAACTTTCCAGAATCATGAAAATGATGATAAAAATGCTAACCAATCAAAACTTGAGCCAGATCTTGACCTAGACATGCCTAGTACATGATAGAAATTTCGTAAAACATATGAAAAACATATAAGATACAGGTCATGAATGCATATATGATCATAAAATTGTAAACTTCATCTGAGAATCACTAGGAAGGATCTATGCCCTCTCTAGATAACTGCAATAAAACTTGTTATCCCATACATTCATCAACCATCCAGTAACTTATCAAATAATGAATAAGAGCCATAGTGAGAATAAATCATATAACCCACATATAACCAACATTTAACCAGAATAGAAACCATGAAAAATCAACCATAATATCACCATAATAACTAGTAAAAATTCTCATAGATCACAATAGGAAAATAACTCATTCTAACATATGAAAATGATAACCAAGTTAACGACTTCCACGTACCACCCAACTATAGATTGGCTGAACCAAAAAATCTGTTTCATCCAATCACCACCATGTCATATTCCAAGCATGAATGTGGGATCATAAGGCTTAAACCAAAACAAAAACAACTAGGGCTTCCAGAGGCCAAACCACCTCAACACTCCACCATAGTGATTCCACCTAACTGGTCCAAAAATCACTAAAAACAGCAAGATCAATCTCTACTCAAGCTGTCCAGGTCTCTAGAAGCTAGTAACTCAATCCACAACCTTTAGGGAACCTAAGCTATTACAGGGCTCCATATATCTCCCATCTCAACCAACAGTCTCGAGGGAACCCTAGCTATTTTTGGCTCTAGAGAATTTGTTCCAACCCAAAGCCATAGGGAATCCAAAAGCCAATCTAAAAATCCAAACGAGAAGCCCACTACACCATGGATATCTAGGAAATGGCAAGGCAAGCTCAAACCACTATTAATCTAGGCAAATATCCATGCTAATGACAAAAAATGACCAAGGAAACCACATGCATATACCATGCATCCAAAAACCAACAAGGAAATTACACATGCAACCTGTTACCTACAAAGTAATCCAACTGTAGATGCTGATCCAAATGTCTTGTTGCACTTCCTTTCTTTCCTTTTCTCACCCTTCTCCAAATCCAAGTGAATGCTAGAGTGCTCGAAGGATACTCTAAGTGTGCAAGAGTGTATGAGAGAGTAAAGGTGTGAACTTAGAGAGCCAAAGCTGAATTGACAAAAGCCATCAACTATTTATCTGATGCCTCTTTATTATTGATGTCTATCTTTATTCATTTTCCTTCATTTTTCCTCTAATTTCGCTTGCATGCATATTTATGTCTCTTGACCTTACTTTTCTCCTATTTTCCTTTATTTTCATAATTAAATGCCAATTATTGCCTCTTTTCCTTTTTCAATGCTTTTGCAATTTCCTTATCCATAAATAAACCACAATTGGTTCCCACTATAGTTTTTTTCCCACCATTCAACTTGGAATACATGTCCCACGACCTTGGTTTTATTTTATTTACATAGAAAATCAACAAGGGACTATTACAAATTTGAAACTGAGAACCTCCACCTTTAGGCTTCTCTTAGTCTCGCTCCAAGTGTATGTTTTCTAGCCTGGTATTTGAATTAGTTTTGGCATCCCCACATTGATATATACTTCCTTGACTTCTTTTTCTGGGCTATTAATACCCGACATATCCTCCGTTTCTTCAATTCTCATGATGTCTCTTGTCTTTTAGACTTGTGTAATTTTTCGAATAAATCTTCAAAATTCTTAATCAAATCAAGATTTTGTGGCCACGAACATGATTATCTCACTACTAGTTTTCCATAAACCATTTATTTGTGAAATTCTGATACCTGAGCATAAATTTACACCCTCTCAAAGTTTTAATTAGACACAAATTCTTCTTTGCCAAACCCCTGTAACTTTCTCGTTAATTTATAGGAATTATATGCCTCCAAATATCATTTTTAACTTTCCATATGCATTCTTTTTGGAATTCCGTTTTTTTTTTTTTTATGCATAAGCCAAATTCCGACTCCCGAGCGGAAAGATATGCCCTTAAAAATTTAAATCTCTCTCACAATCTATTCTTCAACTGTTACAAAGTTGTTAAATTAAATTAAAGTTCCAAATTAAATTTAATATTTAACACCATGCTCACTTCATCCTTAATGGAAAGAACTCATTCCGTCTTGAACCTAGCCACTATGCACTGGACGATTCCATGCCCATTACACGGGCTTTTCCTTCCCAAGTTCCACGTGACACCCTTCCAACTACACTTTGGGGCCCACCATGTACTCACACGCTCATGAGTTTGAAAACAACTCTATTTAATCTACGCTGAGGTTTTCGAATGGGTCTTGCATCTTTTTCAGTGTAAATGTGGTGCATGCATAGCTGAGGGTCAATCCCTTTCATGTCTAGGTAATCCCAAGCGAAAGCCCCTTTATATTTCCTAAGGACTTGAATAAGTTTTTGTTGCTGGTCATCACTCAGATTACTGTTAATGTTCAGGATCTTCCCTAGCTCGATTTCGATAGGTTTGCTATTATAGACAGTGGTTGTTGGTATTGGTTGGTCATTGATATCTCTCAGGGAATCTTCTTCAATTTCATTGTCAAGGACTGCTTTAATCATGTGACATTTCAAACTAGACACTGTAGTAGGATGATTGATAAAAGTATTAATGACATCGTCTTCTGTTTGGTTTTTAAATTCAAGGGCATCTACCACAGTCAATGGTGATCAAATATTTTCTGTTAAATATGTTACAGGTTGCTTCCTAGTTTTTACAATGGTTAGGCTTGGCTGAGCAAGAGGGTATAAGGCCAAATTCTTCACATCATTCCCTCTGGTTATGGTCATACTTCCTGTTCGGCAGTTGATATAAGCATCAACGGTTGCTAGCCAAGGCCTTCCTAAAATTAAGGGATGTCCATCTAGCCGGTTCCTAGGGTTAATAATAAAAAAATCTGCCGGATATTCCCAAGTGTCTACAGAAACCATCACATCTGGTAATGTTCCTTCTGGCCTAATGATTGAGTGGTCAGCAAGTTCCAGCAAGGTAGTTGTTGGTTCCAAGGCTATGATGCCAAGCATTTTGCAAGATGTTGTTGTGAGAATGTTAATGGCTGCCCCTAAATCAACTAAAGCATTACGAAAAGAGCTGCTATTTATTTGTATTGTGACGATGGGGTTTCCCGGGTCTTCATATTTTACAGGTGTCTCTTTGCCTAGTAATAAATCAGACAAAGTCTCGACAACATGGACAGTTGGGGTTACTTTTGTTTCCCTCACAGACTTCTTTATACACAGTTCTTTAATATTTTTGGCATATATTGGAATGTCTTGAATAGCCTGGAGGAGGAGTATTTTTATACATATATTCTTGAGTTCACCCAGAAGATCAAAGTCAGGGTGTTCAATTGGGCGCAGTATCATCAGTCTTTCTGGGAATGGTGGGGAAGTAGTTATGGTTTGTTCAGGAGTTGTTGCCTGACTGTATCTTCCCCTTGTTGATCATCTACAATCAAAGGCTTATTTGGGTGTGGTTCTTCAGGTTGCAGATTTTTATCCTCGTCTGGAGCGATTATGTGTCCAGATCTTAACTTGAGTTCATTACACTCTCTCAACTCAGCTTCAGGGTCCAGACCCTCAATGATTTTTACTGACTAGATTGGTCTATTGTTGGGATTTGGGTTGGGTTGGGCTGGGAGTTGTGGTCGTATATTAGATTGAGGATTCTGCTGCAATGTGTAAGGTGCTGGTAAAGTTGGTTGAGACAGAGGAACTGTCCCCATAGGCTGGTTCATGGATCTTTGCCAGTTTGATTGCCAGTTCTGATTTTGTGAGGTGGAAGGGGACCATTGAGATGAATAGGGATTGTTCTACCAGAATGGTGGAGGGTAAGAGGGATTTGACCAATTATTGTTTGGATTTGACTAGTTGGGCCATGGTGGCATAGAAAATGTTTGAGGTGGCTAAGTAGAAAAAGGTGGTTGGTTCTGCCATGCTGCCCCTTAATATTGCTGAGAATTATATTGCGGGGGATGAAATAACAAACATGCATTGGTAGGCATACCTGTCTGACGTGCTTGCCATTGACGATGATGGTTCAACAGATATACTAGTTCCATTTCTTCTTCTGCTTCCTTGAAGATTGCTTTTAATCTTGGGAGCAATGGGAAACTTTTCGTGGCATGCTCCTTAGTGCATATGGCACATGCTTGTATCATATCTAGTAGGCATTCTTTATGACTGTGTTTCTTTCTGCAACAGGGATAGAAAATAGCCAGATTCTGTTATGCTTCGGCTTGCTTTCATTTAGCTTGCATGATATCCAATTGTGTCATCAGGGTCCCTAGGATATCAGTCTTGAAATCTTCCAATAGATTGTCGATTTCGACTCTTGTAATGCTTCCTCCTGAGGCTTTGCTATCTCTGGTGATCGCATCGTGTCCGGCTAGTTTCAACCTTGTACTTTCCTTGGAGCACCTGATACACAAGTATATAATATTGTCAATCTTCTTGATAAATATCACCCTTACCCATTATATTCAGTGTTTCTACCCATTGGTCTTTCATACCTTTAATCATTATGGTTTTTAGAACATTATCAGGCAGATTTGCATAAGGAGATCTTTGCAGATTATATTGGAACCACTCCACATATTCTTCTAGAGTCTCATTAGGCTTAGCTACCATTTTTAGTTCTCTATTTCAGCAATAATCTTGGTATTTTTTAAGGAAGGATGTTTTCATCTGTTCCCAATCATTGATGGTACTTCCACCAAGTCCCATAAACCAATGCAAGGCTGCTCCCTTCAGAATAGAGGGGAACAATTTTAGCTTCTGGGGGTCAGTGGTGTAATCATAACCCCTACATAGGGCATCAAATTTGAAAAGGAATGCATCAGGGTCTTTTGAAGTTAGCCCATGAAAGGCAATATTATTATGTAATGGGATAGCTTTCATGGGGGCATTGACATTTGTGTCCACAATAGGGTATTTTAACGTAGAGGTTTGGGGTTGTCGTTGATTATTGGCCATTTTGTCAAAAATATGCCAATATTCTTCAGGGATCTCTGGAGCTAGAGAGTTGTTCCTAGGAGGTCTAGAAGAGGCTGGAATGATTTTAAGAGCGCTACCTCGATCCAGAACATTGGGTGTCCTCTGTTCAATCACTAGTTTAGGAGATCTAGGTTCTGATGATTTAATTTCAGGATTACCTGTTTCTCCTTCTCCTTCACGAAGGTTGCAAGAATTCTCTTCTTGTGAAGGGCGTGGTTGTGAATTTTCAATATCTTTAAAACTCTATTCAAACCCTTCAGTCTTACTCTGAATCTCAGTGTTAGCTACGAATGGTGATCCTGTGGCTTGAAGGGAAATAGTAGGGTGTCTGGTAGCAATAGTTCAGGGTCCTACTGATGAATCAGACTCAACTTTTCTTATGATTTCATCAATAAAGGTTGATCGTCCAAGGGTCACCGGTCCCTTAGATTTTTCAAGTTTGGGGGGAGGAATTATATCTTTTTCTGGTCTTTTCTTCTTAGTCATTCATACAAAAATACAAACGTTCATTTCTACCTTAAATGCAGTTTTGTTGGAAAGTAGGCAGAGGAGCGAGCATTTTACTCGCTCGTTACACAGGTTCTTACCTCACATTTTTAATACCCAATTCTCTCTTAGAAGACAAACATCACTCTTTGTAAAATGGCAACACTCTCCCCGACAACGGTGCCAAAATATTGGGTTCTAAAAGGTGTCTTTTAAAACTCCTAATTGCCTCACATTAATTATCAACCTGGGCAAATATTTTTATTCCAAGAGTGTACACAATATGTGAAAGCTATAAATCTAGAGAGTAATGCCTTAAAATAAGTTATTAAATTCATTACAAGAGTAAATGGATGCAATCATAAATCTCAAGCTTGTAACTTTAAAGGAAATGATTCATCTAAGCATCATGACTTAATCTCAAACAAAACTGTAATTCAATCTTAATCAACCAAATTCAAATGATAATCAACTGAGAGCACCGTAGTATTAACTGAGCTCTTTCAGCTGGACTTAAACTACTGGATAGAAGGAAATAATTTAATCAATCACTCTCTATTCTTTAATTAACCAGAAATGATTCTTTAATTGATAGCTAATTCAATCCACGATATGAATTAAATAAAACCAACTATGATTGCGCATTAATGAAATGAATACCAGAAATCCGAATTAACAAAAATAAATCAACTTCAAAACTGTAAAGCAGAATAAACTTGCAGAAAACAGAAAATGCATAAAACAAGGAACAACAGTAAGATCCACTAGAGACCGAGCCCAAGCCACCAGCGAACACTGCTTAGCTATTTTAGAAAATTCGAATGAACAAAAGTGCAAGTTGTATATTAATCATCAAAGTCATTTTTCATTACAATACGATCTTGTTCTTCAGAATCACACTTCTATAAATTATAATTACAATCCAAGTAAAAGACGAGAGATCCCTCTTCAATTTTCCCTTTATAATCAAGAGGAAAAAAGATAAATGTGATCCCTCGGGATCAGGAGATCCTGAGGGATTCACAACTAAATGTTATCTTTAGACAATTCTTCTATCTTACGTTGATCTTCTCGATTGGTTCCTGGGTTCAACTGCACACGACGCATCTCATTTCCCTTGATTAGCTTTTGCTATTCCGACTTTGGAACAACAACTGTTCCATCTTCTGTTTTTCTACATAAAAAGTAATGAGAGTTAGTTTGGTCAGTCAAATCGTATCAAGAGCAGTTTAATTCATTCCTTATCAAAATCCTATCAATATGTTATTATATCATGGCACAAAATGGATAAGAAAGGAGGAAAAAGACAATAATCAAGATTAAATACATACCTATTGCAAGGCTCAGCAATGAGGAGGCCTAGGAATTCGAATCAGTGCTTATTTTTGCAAACATTAGGATGGGAAAGTATCTTTTTCTTACCAACTCAACTTAATACTCTATTTTTAGATGATAAACATACAATCTACATAATGCTTAAGTGCATATACTATGTAACTTTTTATTGCCTTAATAGAAAGTTTGATTTTTTCTCTAGAAAAAAAAGAAATGTTGTCACTATAATATTTTGTTTATTTTGGGAGATTAAAAAAAAAATGTTCTTCTCCTCACTCATATTCAATTCTCCCTTATATTATATTAGTTCATGAATTTATTGTTGATTACAATTTTTTGTGAGTCAACTATTGATTGAGGTTGAAAAGGAACCAATGATCTCATTATCACATTCAGATTGGAAGGTGATACAAATAGTTACATGTAGATTATGAATACTGATAACGAATATTAATAATGGATGCTGATACAAATAGTTACATGTAGATTATGAAGATTAATAATGGAGAGTGATACAAATAGTTACATGATTGATAATGAAGATGAAAAGAGGCACTTATCTCGCTCTCAACTAAAATGCACTTACCTTAAACCTTTGTAGGGTTCAGATTATAAAAGGCTTCTTGATCCTGAAGAAAAGCAATGAAGTCATTGAGTTCAAGGGAGAAGCAGAGCCACACTGCCTCTAAATATCACTTGGATTCATGTTATGTGTTTTCTATGACCAAGCTCAAAGGCTTTCTCTCATGTTCTATGTGCTTTTCACAGTAAGTCAACCACATTGACTTACTTCAAAGGCACATTATCCTACACAACTTAACAACCTTCCAATGATGGCAATGGGCATGTGTATTTTGATTATGATGGTGTCCACATGTTTTCTAATGATGGCAATAAAGTTGGATCCTATTGAGGTAATAGGTATGTGTCTTATGTTGATGGCAACATCCATGTGTATTGTGTTGATGGTAGTGACCTTAAGTCTTTTATTGACGTTACATTGAGCTATATGTTGATGGTGGTGAGCTCTTCTTATGGGTTGGGATATTTTTCTCATCGTGTTTCCTAGTAGATTTAATGTCATTGAAATGTTACTTGTTGTACACAATTAAAATGACTAGCATAAAATGAGTTATCCCAAGGTGGAGTTTGGCCCTAGTTGCCAATTTTAACACAATCAAAATTTTAAAATATCCTCTAAAAGCCCAAATAGAAAATGGGGTAACAGATCCCATGACATCCATCTTGTGATCTATGGTTGGAAATCCTAAAAGTATCTCCAAAGAAATATGTCTCATGAGGTTGAGGTCAAGAAGAGGTATGATGCCTCACTAATTTGGTAGTTCAAGAAGTTTGAATCTTGGTTTTTCAATTTGGCCCTAAGTAGGCAAGGCAACATGGAAGGAGGTGACCCCCTTGAAATATTTTTGTAGGGGAAGGCCACATGAGGCCTTATATAAAAATATAAATCAAAGGACCTCCCTCATAAAAAATTCTAGACATGTATTTAAAGAATGCAGATAATGACCCATCTAAATGTTGATAAAGACAATAGAACATCCCTTGAATCTCATAATAAATGGGGGCATCTACAGATGAGGCGATCCTTTAATTCTAGTATCTTGTGTATATGGAAAAGCTAGCAAATGTTATTAAGAAGAGGAAGGTCATTATGATTAGTTTCAACTGGACATGAATGTAAACCCACTTTGAACACACCAAGGGGGATTTGATGGGCAACATCTGGTGCTCTTGTGCATATGTGGTTAAAAAAAATGGCCCCCTTTCATTTGCATGAAGTGTTCCTGGTACAAATCCATGTTAGAGTCGAGGCCCTGAAAAGATGAAGTCTAAGTACATTGAATGTATTGTCTATAAACAACATCTATAACAACCTGACACAAACATAAAATGATGTCATTTACATTGGAGGCATAAATCACTTGAATTGTGTTACAAATTTAATCGCTCCCCCACAAAAATGTGTCATGCTTCCTTGTGATGATGCTTCAACCCTATTGGAGAACAACCTCAAAGTGTTAAACCATCCAATGTAAAGATGGTTCACAATGCTAGTGATCTAGTCACATAAAAGGGACCATCAAGATGTTAAACCATCCAATGTAAAGATGGTTTGCAATGCTAGTGATCTAATCACATAAAAGTTCCCATAAATTTGTGCTTTGGGACACCCCTAGGATTCAATAATTAATCCAAACTGAGAGGATTCGTTGCTGAGGTGAAATGGAAACAACCTTGAGTTGACACAAAGTGACACTTTTTGAGCCTTGCACAACTAGGGCGTCGGTTTCATCATCAACAAGAGGCACAATTGACAAGTGGAAAACATTTCACATTTAGGGCACTTGGTCACAAATCTTTATGCATGTTTTTCCACCGAGGGTACCTTTCACATTTCCCAAGGCACAAATTACATATTTTAATGAATTTTGGATAACTTGTCACATTCCACTAGCTTCATGCATGAAGAGGAGCTCCCATCATTTAAGAATATTTTGGAGGATTTCATGGCATAGTCAAGGGTCACATGTATAAAAGAAGAACACCATAGCCAAGAATAAGAAAATTGGCATTTGTGCCTGGTGTCAGGGAGTGTTAGGGAGTGCCATGGAAACTGAATTGAAATTGATTACTAATTAATGTTGTGCTAGTATCATTTCCAAATATAAAATTTTCTTTTCTTTGATTTGCTTATCCATAAAGAGTTTATCCATGAGCATGTGATATTCAATTCATCTAACTTGGTGAAATTTAGTGTTTTTCATAAACTTAAAAGCATGAATTTAAATGGATGAACATCAGCATATAAAAACATAGAAAGCATGAAAATAGAGCTCAATACACAATTTTTTGT
The DNA here is from genome assembly GCA_031772625.1 of Pinus tabuliformis. NCBI lineage: Eukaryota > Viridiplantae > Streptophyta > Pinopsida > Pinales > Pinaceae > Pinus > Pinus tabuliformis. The sequence goes on along the minus strand of CM062817.1, from coordinate 1,754,334,053 downwards.
TGAAGGAGTTCACCCCTCTTGGGATACATTTCCTTGGTCCAGCTTCATAGTGTGGGCCTTTATATTAGCTTTAATAGTGCTCAAATTGATGTTACATGCATCCAATGATCTTGGAACCTATTCCAATGAGTTTAAAACATTCAAATCTATCAGAAATGACTATTTGTTTACTCAATTTGGTTACCAGCTGCTCTGGGAATGGTCTCCAACACCTGGTGGCCCTAGGCTTCAAAAATCTTCAAGTGACCAAAAACACCTGTATATGACCTCTTCTACCTCTTCAACCTACTCCAATGAGTTTATAGCATGCCATTTAGTCAAAAATGACTATTAATTTTCGAAATTTGGCTGAGAATTGAGTAAGTTATGGCTGAAACAGTTTTTCCTAGAAAACCTCTGCTAAATCTAGAGATACTCCAGTTATGTCTGCCAAGTTTGGTGGCGGTTCAGGATTTGGTGGCTCTACCATAATTACTGCCAACTTAATCAACAGATTAATTAACTTCTAATCTCAATTATGGTACTAATCACGCTTAGTACTGGCACTGGCCCTTGGACACATGCTTGAGGTTGCATGGGGCGGCGGCTGGCCCACAGGGCTAGCTCCCACCACCCCCGCCGTCAACAAATCTGTATGCATTAAATAAACAAACATGAGCATCTTTTTCAAATTGGTTGCGATGCCATGATGGTATGGTGTGTGGTTTGTGTGGGGAGGTTATAGGTTCAAGACCCACCTATGCCCACCCATATTCTTTTACCACCCCAAAAAGATTATAAGATTAAACTTTGAGCCTTTCAAATATTACACTCGCCTTGTATTTAATGCACCGTATTTCGGAACTTGGAACTTTGGATTAATAAACATATGTGAAGTTTGAAATTAATATATTAAAATATATAATATATAATATATTATATATTATATTAACAAAATTATATAATATAACATAATAAAGCTATATAAAATATATATAATAATATAAAAATAAAAATAAAAATCAAATTCCACCTTACACACTAATTAGGAAATTTCCCTTGCACACAACCACACTGGTGAATCCAAAGATGACACTTGACACAATATCAGTTGCTGAGACTGGAGAATATTCTCTACATGCTCACTGGGCATCTAATCAAACTTTAACTTTTTGACCAAACTTTCAGAAGCTCTAACTTTTACATACGATGTCAGTTTTTTGAACTGTTCATGGCATTGGAATCTTGGCGACGAACTCTATCTGGTCATTCAGGTCTAAAGAAATTATGAGCACTTACATTTTTTAGCTAAAACACTGATCCCTAATCCTTCCTCCCCACTAGAAACCTTTTGGACCCCAAAAGCTCTCTTGATCACTGATTGTGTTGATGAAGGGACTGTGCCCTCATCCTTCCAGTCTTTGTCCATTGAAATTTTCCTAATTTCATTATTTGGAGCTTTTCATAAGAAGTCAAAATTTTCCTTCATTTCGATGACCATCTATTGTTGTCTTTGACACCATCATGCTGCAATATTTCTGAATTTGCAGAACAATAGTCTAATTTTGCAGAAAACATCTTGTTCCTACCTTCGTCAACAATCAAAGGAAACTTGGAATCTTCCTCACCTTGCACTTTGTCTCTATGGTGATTTTTCGCTGCTTTTGCCTTGTACTTGAGTCGACTCTTGCCCAAGCTTCTTCGCCATTGTAATGTGCCTTTTGGAAACCAACAATGAACATTTGTGAAAACCATGCCTTCTTTGCCAAGCTACTTTGTCCTCTTCTCTTTGACCTTTGCAACTTCTTGCACCGACACCTTGTTTTCAACACCACTCAACACCAATGTTTGTTGCTGCAAATGTTTTTCACCTTGTTTCAAAGGAAACTTGTTATCATTATGAAACAACTCATTACAAATATAAGCATCTTTATGAAAAGTATGATTTAAAACATCTCTTTGTTTGATCATCAACAACGTCAAGTTCTGACTTGCATTCACTAGCCTCTACATTTGCCCTACATTAACTAAAGAAATGTTCAGTTTCTTGCGATGAGATCTCACAATATACTTCACCCCATCTTTAAGAAAATGATATTTGTGCTCATAGCGATGAAACACCACTTTCCTATCATACAAATATGGAATTCCCAAGATAATTCCAAAAATGTCAAGTGGAACCACATCTAACTTGACTTCATCAACAAAGTTTGCAACAATAGCAAATCTAAAAATGCATTTCCTCGAAACCTGTAAATTGGAATCCTTAACTATCCAACCCAAAGGGTATGGTTTATGATGTGGTATGGTTCCAAGTTTAAGCTCTTTAACTAAGTCTTCTGAAATCAGGTTTGCTTGTGATCCACTATCAAAGAGTGCATCAATCTTGGTATGATTTGAGATTACTCTGATAGTGAACAACTCTTCCCTTTTGTCTTCATTTGGAGTGTTGTTGTGACTATTTGAAGAACTAGTATTTTGAACATGTTGACCTTTCAAAACCATAGCTATAATTTTGTCTCATCTCGTGAATCTGACCCTAAGTCTTTTTCATCTATAGCAACATTTTTGCCCTTCTCTTTGGCTTTCAATCTATCTAGTTTTAATTTTGGATGAATTTGCCAACAATGGTCTTCATCATGGCCAGTCTTTGAACAGTTTTCGCATGTGAGTTTTTCCTTCTCTTTTTTGTTACTTGCATTCTTCTTTCCCTTCCATTTTCCTCCCTTATCTTTTCCCTTACCCTCACTTTCACCTTTCTCCTCTATGTTTTGTTTTCCCCTTGCCTCAAGATGTGTGGCTTGCACACATACTTCATTTAAGTTTCTTGGGTTAAACATAAGGATATTATGCTGCAAATAGGAATGTAAACATCCAATATATTTCAAGAGTGTGTCTTGTGAATTCAAGTTTACTCCCAACAATGGATCCGTCTTCCTAAACTCCTGAGTGTAGTCTTGGACAATTTGGCCTTTAAGCTGCCTAAAATTCTTCCAAATCATAATGGTTTTTTGCATATAGGGTAAAAGATAAAACTGTCTTTTAATTGCAGAAACAAATTCAACCCAAGTGATGGATATCTTACCATGGATTCTCATTTCCTCTTGAGTCTTTTCTTCCCACCAAACTAGTGCAGCTCTTTCTAGCCTCAGTGAATCCAAATGGATCTTTATGTCATCTTCTTGAAGGTTCTGAATTTTACAGTATACCTCCAATTGTCGAATCCAATTGTCCAACTTTTCTACATTTACTTATCCATTGTACATGGGAAGTTCGAATTTTATGTCCAATTTCAATAATGGAGTTTTTCCTTTTGGGGTTTTGGAATGAGTATGGGAAGTGGTGGTAGTGGAAGATGATGCTGTGTGAGATGGTGAAGATGATGAGGAAGATGATGAGGATGGTGGAGATGGAGGTGGATTTCCACCATTCCCTTTGGAATCCTTCTTCTCATCTTTTTTGTCCTCTGAGCTTCCTTCTCCATGTGGAGGTTTAGAACTCTCTCCAACCATTCTGGTGTTCCTCTCTTCATAGAGGAATTTAACCATCTCAGTTAAAGTATAGAAAGATTTCTTGAATTCTTCCTCTTCTAAAGAGGGACCTTCATGCTCTCTTTCTCCAGACATAATGGCTATGGATTCAGGCTCAGAAATTTGTACTGATTGTACCTCTTCAATCACTTCAGCCTCTTGTGCAATATGTGCCTCTTCTATCTCAACCGATGGATATGGAACTTGAGGTGATTTAGGTGCTTCCTTGAGTGGTCCTTTGGGTGAGGATGGTGCTTTCTCAGCCTTCTTCCTTCTTGTCCCAATCTTAGGACTAGCTACTCGTAGCTTCTCTTCTCCTCTCTACAACTTCAACCTTGTAATCATAACTACACTTGCAACTATTAAACCCTTCAATCAAATCAAGCAAGAAACCTTGTGCTCTGATACCAATTGAGCTATGGGAAACACAAAGGGGAACTAGCTCAAAATGCATGGAATTAACGAATAAGAGAGTGTGATAGGGGGTTTCAGTGAGTTTTAGGTTTATTAAGGAGGGAGTGACAAGGTTATATGCTAGGTAGTGCCAAGGCATGCTAGATTTCCAGGGCATGTCAAGGAGTGTTAGGGAGTGCCAAAGCATGCCAAGTATTGTAGGGGTGCTAACACGTGCCACATAGTGCCAAGGGATTTTTAGATGTGCCAGGTGCTATGGCATGTCAAGATGTAAACTATGTTGCTCAGTTGTTTTATGGCCACAGTTGGACGTGAGCCTTGACACGGTAACTTGTAAGTTGTTAAGTTGGATAAGTTGAAATTATACATGAGTAGCCTAAGATGAGTTATAGTCAATTCTTAGGTGAACAAGGCATAGTCTAGTTGTAGTAACTGGAACTTGGTCGAGTTGTTGTAGTCGAGGCAAGAATTGGTTGGGTTCCGGAGTCCTAAAAGAAGTAAGGGTAGTTCTGAGGGAATTATAGCTAAGGAGTGCCAGGGGCCAAGGAATGAAAAGGCATGCTAACACATGTCGAGAATTGCAATGCACGTTGAGGAATGTTAGGGAGTGTTAGGGCATCACAAGGGAGAACTAGGTAAAAATACATGGAACTGAACAAATAAGTGTGTGTGCCAAGGAGTGTCAATGAATTCCAAGTGTCTCAAGGACAAAGTGTGTTAGGAGAAGGCCATAATAGGAATTGTATGAGGAAAGCTTATGGTTACAATTATAAGGGGTTGGTCAAAGCAGTTTCAGACAAAGGGAGACTTTGGGTTGGGCACAACACTGTTTTTCCAATGACTTGGTTGGGTTCCCAAGTCACAAAAATAGTAAAGATATCTATGAGGGCATGATAATTAGGGAGTGCCAAGGTGTGTCAGGGAATGCCAGGAAGTACTAACACATGCTAGAAAATTCCAAGGCATGTTAGGCATGCTAAGACAAGCCAACTTCTAAGGCATGCCAAGATGTGCCAAGTGCTAGGGTGTGGTGCGAATGCATGCTAGGGAGTGTTAGGGCCAAGTGCCAAGGAAACACTGAATGGAAATTAAGTGTCAGCGAGTTCCAGGTGTGCTAAGGAGGGAGTGACAAGGTATGTTATGTAGTGCCAATGCATGCTAGAGTGCTAGGAAAGCATACCAATATGTGCCAATGTGTGCTAAGGAGCGTTAGGGAGTGGCATGGAAATGTAAGGGATAACTAGGTCAAAATGCATGGAAATGAATGAATAAGAGTGTGTGATAGGGAGTGTCAGCGGGTTCCAAGTGTGCTAAGAAGAGAGTGACATGGTATGATAGGTTGCGCTAAGTCACATTAGGTTGCTAGGGTGACATGCAACCAAGATGTCCCAGGTTCCAGGGTGTGTCAACATGTGCTAGGAAGTGTTAGGGAGTGCTAGGGAAACACAAGGGGGCACTAGGTCAAATTAATGCATGCAATTGAACAAATAAGAGTTTGTGACAGGAAGTGTCAGTGAGATACAAGTGTGTTGAGGGAGTAATAAGGTATGGTAGGAAGTGCTAAGGCATGCTAGAGGCCAGGGAAACATGCCAAGATGTGCCAGGTGCTAGGGTGTGCCAATGCATGCCAGGGAGTGTTATGGAGTTCCAAGAAAACAAAAGGGATCACTAATTTCAAATACATAGAAATGAATGAATAAGTGTGTGATAGAGAGTGTTAGTGAGTTCTAGGTGTGGTAAGGAGGGAGTGACAAGATATGTTAGGTAGTTCTAAGGAATGCTAGAGTGTAAGGGCAACATGCCACGATGTGCTAGGTGCCAGGGTGTGTCAATGTGTGCCAAAGAATGTTAGGGAGTGCCATAGAAACATAAGGGAGAACTAGTTCAAAATGCATGGAAATGAAGAGATAAGAGTGTTTGATAGGGAGTGTCAACGATTTCCAAGTGTTCTAAGGAGGGAGTGACAAGGTTATATGTTAGGCAGCGCCAAGACATGCTAGAGTACCAGGGCATGTCAAGTAGTGCAAATCATGACAAGAAATGTAGGGGATGCTAACACGTGCCACATAGGTCTAAGGGATTGTTAGATGTGCCAAGTGCTATGGCATGTGAAGATGTAAACTGTGTTGCACAGTTGTTTTATGTCCATGGTTGGACATGAGCCTTAACTTGGTAACTTGTTAAGTGGGATGAATTGAGATTGGACATGAGTAGCCTAAGATGTGTTATAGGTAGTTCTTAGGTGAACAAGGCATAGTCTAGTTGTAGTAACTATAACTTGTTTAAGTTGTTGTAGTCAAGGCAGGACTTGGTTGGGTTCCCAAGTCTAAAAAAAATTAAGGGTAGTTGTGAGGGCATGATAGCTAAGGAGTGTCAGGGCATGCCAAGGAATGAAATTGTGTGTTAACACATGGAAGGCAATGTCAATGGATGTTGAGGAGTGTTAGGGAGTGTCAGGGGAACACAAGGGAGAACTAGGTCAAAATGCTTGGAAATGAACGAATAAGAGTGTGTGCCAAGGAGTGTCAGTGAATTTTCTAGGTGTCCTAAGGATGAAGTGTTTTAGGAGAAGTCCATAATATGATTTGCATGAGGTAAGACTATGGTTGTGATAAGTCGTGGACAAAGCAATTTCAGAGAAAGGGAGACTTTGGGTTGGGCACAATATTGTTTTGCTAATGAATTGGTTGGGTTCCCAAGTTGCAAAAAAAGTAAGGTTATTTATCAAGGCATGACAACTACGGAGTGTAAAGGTGTTCTAGGGAATGTAAGGTTCCCAATTCATGGAAAAATGTGATGCTAGCAGTGAGGGCATGAATGCCAAGGTGTGTTAAGGAATGTTAGGGCATGTTAAGATGTGCCAGATAGTATGAAGGCATGTCAAACAAGCTAAGATGTGTCAAGCGTTAAGGCATGCCAAGATGTGAAAGGGTGTGACAATGCATGCCAGCGATTGTGCAGGAGAAAAAAGGGAGGAAAACGTTAAACTACAAGGAAATGAACAAATAATAGGGTTAATAAGTCATCAATTTACCTTTTCCATGAGGGGCAGGCTAGGCACACCAATAGTAGGTGCCAATAGGTGCCAAGTGCCAAGTGTCAGTGCATTCTAAGTGCCAATATTCTTCCGTTGCTTATCATCTCTTTTCCAATAATTGATCTCAAATAAATTTAATCTTAAACCATGCCAAAGCATACCAAGTCATCTCAACACATGCCAAACATGCTAAGACTTACCAAGTGCCAATAGGTGCCAAGTGATAATGTGTGTCAGGGAGTGTGATGCATGCTATGAAGTGGCATAACATGTCGAAGAGTGCTAAGGTGTGCTAGAGAGTGCCAATGCATGTTGAGGAGTGTTAGGGAGTACTAGGACAACACAAGGGAGCACTAGGTAAAAATGCATGGAAGTGAATGTATATGAGGGTGTGTCAAGGAGTGTCACTGAGTGTTATTTTTCATGCCAAGGAGGGAGTGACAATGTATGCTAAGCACGAGTAATGCATACCAGGGAATATTAGGACATGTCAAGAAGTGCTAGAGTGTGCTAGGTAGTTCTGGGGTGTGCTAACATGTACAAAATAGTGCCAAGGCATTCCAAGACATGCCATGTGCTAAGACATGCTAGGATGTTTAGGGTGCTAGAGTATGCCAATATGCGTCAAGGAGTTTGATGGAAAAAAATGAATAACCAAGCTAAAATGCAAGGAAATGAACACATAAGAGGGTTAATAGGTTGAGACTTTATATTTTTCAAAAGGGGAATGCTACACACTAATAATATGTTCCAATACATGCCAAGTGCCAATGTGTGCCAAGTGCTAATGTATGTCAATGAAATATTATGCCAATGTGTTCCAAGGCATGCTAGGGACTACAGGGAATGCCAACACATGCTAGGGGAGTGCTATGCTATGCTATGGCATGCCAACATGTGCTTGGGCGTCCTAATCATGGCAAGATGTTCTAGGTACAAAGATGTTCCAGGTACAAAGATGTTCCAAGACATGCGAGGTGCCAAGGAATGTTAGTGTGTTCCAAAACATGTTAAGGTGTGCCATGAGTGTTGAGGAGTGTTAGGTCTCTCTCATTAATAGAATTGACAGATCTTGATTATGTATTAAATAAAATAGTTCCTACACACACTAGTGGAACTTTATCTAAAGGGAATTTGCAAGATAATAAACCTAATAGAGATGAATCATGTGTTGACTAATAGGAAAACTATATTCTTATGACTTCAGGGAAATGATACACACTAATTACTTCTTAACAAATTGACTGACTCTAACCACTATGGCCTTGGACACATAATGAAAATGACTCCAAAACAATGGTCCTAAATCGTTATCTTTTGACAAAAAATATAGTAACAGGTACACAAAGTCATAAAAAAACTCATTGGAATGATCAATGATGATGAAATTTTTTTTACCGTCACCAAGAGTAAACAAAAAGAGCACTGGTGAGGGTCAATAAAATATTGTCACTAGAAGTGTCACCAAAGAGAGAATTAGTGATGGGCCTTTAATGACCCTCACCAAAAGTGTCACCAAAGAGAGAATTAGTGGCGAGCCTTTAACGACCCTCACCAAAAGTGTCATTGAAAATGGATTTGGTGACAAACCTTAAAGGACCATCACTATATACACTTACAAAAATGATTTTTTAAGGACCGTCACCATATGCGACATTGGTGATGGACCTTAAAGGTCCATCATAGACATGACCCCAAACAATGACCTTTTTTCTTATAGTGCTCAGGAAATGGAAGTGGTGTTGTTTTAATGCAAGAAGAAAGACCCATTGCTTTCGAAAGTCATCCAATCAAAGGAAAGTATTTACACAAATCTATTTATGAGAAGGAAATGTTGGCAATGCTACATGCACTTAAGAACTGGAAACCCTACCTAATGGGAAGACACTTCAAGGTAAAAACAGATCATGATAGTCTTAAATAATTTTTAGAACAAAGATTATCTTCAGAAGAGAAACAAAAATGGGTCACAAAGATGTTCGGTTATGAATTTGAAATCATCTACAAAAAAGGGAAACAAAATGTTGTGGCAGATGCACTCTCAAGAAAGGATGAGGATGTGGAAGCATTACTTTGTGCCATTTCTATTATCCAACTAGATTGGATAAATTAAGCAAGGGATGAATGGAAGAATGACGAAGAAGTGTGGGCACTCATTTAGAAGTTACAACAAGATCCTAGTACATCTGATAAATTTAGCTGGAAAAATGATTTGTTATGGTACAAAGATCACTTATACCTATGTAAGAATTCCCAACTCAAACAAAATATTCTTATGAAACTGCACACCTCTCCCTTAGGAGGGCACTCAGGATTTTTAAAAACTTACCACAGGGTTAAGAAGGATTTTTTTTTGGGATGGCCTTAAATCAGATATTCAGAAGTTTTGGTGGAATGTTTGGTTTGCCAACAAAATAAAGTTGAAACAATTAAGACCCCAAGTCCATTACAACCTTTATCCATTCCAAGCCAACGTTGGGAGGAGGTTTCAATGGATTTTACCACAGCCTTACCCAAGTCTAAAGGAAAGAGTGTCATCATGGTGGTAGTCGACAAACTTACCAAGTATGCACACTTTTGTGCATTATCACATCCATTTAAATCCAATACAATTTCTACTGCATTTGTGGAAACAATTCAAAAGCTACATAGAAACCCAAAGATTATTGTAAGTGAAAGAGATCCCATTTTCACTGGAAATATTTGGACAAAATTATTTTCTTGCCTTGGTACTTAGTTAGCTCATAGCTCATCTTATCATCATCAATTTGATGGGAAAACTGAGATAGTAAACAAATCTTTAGAAGGATATCTTTGTTGCTTTGTATCTGATAAATATATACACAATGGGTCAAATGGTTGCCTCTAGCTGAATGGTGGTATAACACTTCCTTCCATACTACAACAAAAATGATAGCATTTATGGCACTTTATGGATATCATCCACCACCAATCACATCATATTTAAGAGAAAATTCTAAGGTTCAAGTAGTGGAAGATCACATCGAGCATCAACAACAAGTTCTCCAACTCTTAAAGGATAACCTCACTTTGGTGCATAATAGAATGAAACAACATGAATATCAACATTGCAACGAAACAAATTTTGATGTAGGTGATTGGGTATTCCTACAACTACAACCATATAAACAAATGTCCCTCAAGCAAGCTAAGAAGGATAATAAATTATCATTGAAGTATTATGGTCCATACAAGGTGTTGCAAAATATTGGTACTATGGCATACAAAGTGGAGCTTCCTATAGCTTCCCGGTGCACCCAGTTTTCCATGTTTCATGCTTAAAGAAGGTTATAGGTGACAAACTCCCAGTTCAAACAATATTTCCAGGACTTGAAGAGGAAGGAAAAATCATATTGGAACCTAAAGCAGTCACAGAAACAAGAACTCGACAGCTATGAAATCGATCAATTTTGGAGTATCTCATCAAATGGAAGAACTTACTCGGTGAAGATTCCACATGGGAGGGTGAGAATTTTATACAAAACCATCCAGAACTACTCAAGCATTGAGGACAACACTTTTTTGAAGGAGAGGGGTATGTTAGGTCCCTATAATACAAGTGATTCCCCCATTTCTATTGTCATTGTAGCCGTCATTCTTATTTTTGTGCCCTTATTGTCCCCATATTATTATTATTGTGCCCCATAAAAGCCCACTATTTTTATTGTTGTGACCTTATATTATTATTGTTATGTCAGCTTTGATTATATTGTGACCCCTTAGACTCCTATATATAGAAATGAGGTTTTGTCATTTGTATCATCCAAGAATTATTCGTTTGTGTAATGTAAAGGAGGTTTCCCCCTCGAAGAGGCTGATTTTGAAGTCGTTGATTGATCTTTTCTTCTATTTTGTGAGCTGGTTACATAACAAATAATAATAATAATAATAAACAACAACAAAAACAACTATAAAGAATTTACATTTTGGATTGAATAAAAATTGTCTTGGCACACATACACAATCATTTATCTATATGAGTAGTAACAATTGAGGAGGAGTGAAATCTCTCTAACTATAGGTACATTTTGTCTTTTTGGTCGATCTGAATTTCTAGGTAACTTTAGGGTTTCAAATTTACATAAAACGGAAAGAACTAACTTTTTGTATGTTTCCTTTAGTGAAAGAAAATATCTTTTCCATTCATAGTTCAATTTATAGTGGAGTTTTTAGCATCCTTGAACCAATTTATGTCTTGAACCTAAATAAAAAACACACTTCTAAAGTTCATAATAAAAATCATAGTGGATTGATCAATCATAAAACAAAGCATAATGACTTAATAAATTGAAGTTATGATACTAGATCCATGCGTCCCAACTGTAATAATTTTGAAGTTTTAGGAACAACACATTTAGAATTCCATTATTTAGAATTGTATGTATGCGAAATTTGGTTTTATGAAATCAAACATGTATTTGTCTCTATGTATTTCCAAAGAAGGATATGCATTGAAAAAAAATTGGAATGATTGAATGAATGCCAATAATATGGATGGCCAAAACCTATACTGGATTTATAGATAGGGAAATGCATAGATCAAGGATCAAATATTCTTATGTAGATGATATCTTTCCTTCTACAGATAACCGATCTTTTTGTAAGATTCTTGGACATGAATTCCCTACCATATGAAGCTACACTATTCAATATACAATTGGATGGATAGATGTATGATACAAATAGAGAAAAAGAAACTACATAATTTACATGTGCATCCAAAATAAGACCTGATACAAAGGAATTGAAGTTAATTAATTACCCGTCCTTCCGTTAGAAAATGTTGCTAATATTGCTTCCAAGCAATGAGTGGGTTTTCACACATAGACTTCAAAATGTTAGTCATGTGATTCACTTTTCATAGATAAAATATTTTAAAACTCTGCAACCTCACCATTTTAAGTAAATTTAACCTCTTACCTAAAAATTCCATATGAGATCTGATTATTCAAGTCATGATATAATTAGACACTGTTGTTATAGGGCTTGAGTTTTGAGCTTGCATCAAATGTGATCAAATAAATTTTAGGGTTTTGAATTTTAATCTAAGGGGATCAAATCAATGCTTCAAATTTGCTGATATATTATGATTTGTTCCATTATATATTAGTTTACTATTATGATCCATTCATAATTTTGACCACCATCAAATACTATCAAATAATTATATCACTTGCTATTAACTTTTTTAACTCTTGGGAAACTCATCATAAATGATATACTACTATATATGGTGTTTATGTGTGACAAGGAGTTGCAATGATACAAATAAAATTGATCATACCACAAAAAATTACTAAGTAATTATCAAAATTTTAATTTGTATACCTATATGAATTATTACAAGTTACAAGGTTGTAGAAAAGTTGTATATCTAGTTATACCTTTTTTGGTGAAACTAGAAACTTAAAAAACCTTTGTTGTGTAAAAGGACCAAAAATTGTTTTGTAGGGAAAAGAGGGAAAATTGTTAAAATCGGTGTTCCTAAAATGCATGCACAATGATGAATTTTATGTACTGAATTCCTTTAGGTGAGATATGGATTTTTTAAGAAGTAATTGCACTCTCAAAAGTGGAAAATTATGTGTTTTTTTTGTATGAAAACATGACATGTTGTGAAATGCACACTGTAAAGTGAAATATGTAAATGTTGTGTTAGGATTTGCGTTATAACTTCCTAAAATCATAATGTTAGGGAAAATTCATATCTTTACATGCATTATGCAAATTATGCACATTGCCCTTATGGAATTTCATGAAATCAAAGCATTGAGGAAAATGCATGCCTTATTAGGGAGAAACACATGCTCTCAAATGAAAATCATGTTGAATGAATGGAATAGTTGTTGTACATGTTAAGAAAGAAAATCTACACCTTGATAAAGACAAGCAATACACTCATGCACTATAATAATGCATACCCATGGAAATCTATAATGATGTAAACCCTAATTAATTCTTTGTTAGCCATATGAATAATATTCATGTGAAGAATATTAAAAATGAATGGTAATTCACTATGAGATGATGATTCTAGTATGGTATGACTTATAAAAAGCTTGATTCTAAGCATAACAAGTTGTTTGTAACATACTTTGGTATACTAGATATTTACATTGCTTATAACCTAGATTTAGGGTATGCTTACCATGTTTTTTCTTATTGGTTAAAATTTGTTGAAATTGATTGAATGATGTGGTACAACCCTCATTAAATATGAATGCAATGATAGATGTAATCATTTGTTAGCTATAATACTTATGAGTACAAGTATGCTTGTTTATATATTGTGTAGAAATGAGTTTTTATCTTTTTTTGATAATATAGAGGTATAGACATACATGTTGTATAACACATTCAATAATTTCCATAAGAATTAAATAATAAACCAAATATGGTTCATGTAATTAGATCCCTAGAATACTAGTGTAGCCCCCATATTGTTATTGTTGTTCCCCATAGAAGCCCACTATTATTATTGTTGCGCCCTTACATTATTGGTTCCAAAATTCCTCCCATTAAGCCCTCGAAAAGCTCTACTATGATGCATGAAGAATAAGAATTGCAACATGATATAGAAAAATAGCGGGAACAAGTGCAAAAATTTTCACTCTCACAAAGAGAAACCAAAAATGATTTGGGAGCGATGAACGTTAAAATGGATGGTTTAGAAGAAAAATTAAAAGGGGTGTTGACGGTCTTGGAAATCCGTCAATCAAGGGGGTCTCCCCGGTATGAAGTCCCAAATAGACCTCATACCATTTGGAGTAGGAACCCCAATTGGAAAATAAGGTAAATTTCCATTATTCTTAAGAATTTTCCTTGGATGTAATTATCAACTTAAGAGATTATACAAACAATATTTGAAACAAACAAGTTGACACTGTGAGGCATACAATTGTAACGTATATGAGGTACTTTCACAAAAGGGAAAAGAGAGAGTGCGCCTCTATAAGAAAATTAATAGTACTATCCTAAAAGAGACACACAAGAGCGTGAAAGAATCATTGATTAATCTACAAAGTAGTTCACAACATAAAAATGATCATAAAATAAAGTAAAAACGCACTTTCAATAAGATGCATACCAAATCCAACGAAATAGTTCATTTTCATTAGTATGTGTTAACATAAACATACACCGGAAACAATGAAAGAAGAGTCTCACAATTATTCACGAAACATGCATGAAAGTGCACCGGCTTTGAGAGATTCATATATTAAGTGAAAGTCCCAAGATATACAATTACAATGCTGCCACACTAGTCCCAATAGTGGAACATTAAGTCACTACTTTCTCCTCCAAAGAAAAATATTCTCTCCTATGCCAAGCTAGAGGAGCCAAGGTGAAAAGTCCAAAGTCCCTTTTGCTTGAGTTATGAGGGTGTATATATAAAAAATGAGGTGATTCTCCGCCTCCTAATGACTCTTGACCTTCCCTCATGGATTTTGAGCTCCTATGTGACTTTTCAAATTCCTATGTGACCTTTTAGCTTCTACATGACTTTTCACATTCCACGTGGGACCCTTGGGCTTCCACACATTTTACATTTTCTCATATTTTTGGAAATTACATAATTACATTCCACAAGTGACATGGCAAAATACATTAACACATATGACCTTTTGTGATGACACTTTGAGAAGCCATGACTTGGTGATAGGAACATAAGACTTCATTTCATCAATGCCAAGCTCTTCTCCTTTATGCTATGACTTTGAATTATTCATGATGGGTCTTTATTTGTTCTTCATATTCACACTCCAAAGGGTCTAAATCAGCATCAAAACCTTCCAAGTCAGCATGAATTTCCACCTCTTTGTATTGGTCCAAGATTCCTTCATGTCCTCCATGATGGTTCCTCCTTTTGCTTCTTCTTCACAAGTGCCTTCTTGTAACCTATCCCTGATAATCTCCCTTAAGCACCACCCTACCATGATGAGATGATTACACTTGCAAATGAAATCCACTCATGACAAGCCAACATCAACCCAAAAATCATTTATTCTACCTTTTCTTGCTCATGGAAAGTGTTGACTATGATGGGTCTGTGTAAGGGCCGAGAGGGAAATGATTCCTTGGGTACATTGCGTAATTATAGGAGGTAAGGAGTGGGAGACCGTGCACTAGAAATGGGCACTGCACAAGGACAAGAGGAATATGAAAGCATGTGAGTGAAGTATTTGGGACAATGACTAGAGGCTTGAGGCCTGAAGCTACCTACGAGAGAGAGAGACAAGGTTTTGCACATTTCTTTGTCGCAAGTGTCCAGGGATGCCTCACTGCTAACTAGAACTATGAATGACATAGTGTAGGAGAGATTGACAAAGCTTTTGCGTAGTGGTCAAGTCCAAGATTTAAGGGTGGAGTGATTACTGACTATGACTATGTAATGCATAGAGTTCAGGGAAGAGGAGGCATGGATTGCGTAGTTGAGCTTCACAAGGACTAAGGGTGACCCCACTATTGACTGAAAATTCACAATGCATGGTAGGAGGCAAGGCAAGGCAAGGGATTGCATAGTGCGGGGTTTTAGTCAGCAAGAGTGGTAAGACTAGCCACTGTAACTTCTCAATGCATAGTGATTGAGGGATAGGCTCAATGATTGCTCAATTTTCTTTAGCAATGATTAGGAGGAGGCTACACTATCCTTCGCAATAGAGGCATGGAAGAATAAGGTCTTGCATAGTAAGGAAAGTTAAGGAGACAAGGAGGCATGACTAGTAATTGTAATTACGCAATGCGCAGTAGCTAAAGATAAAGCTCAGAGGACTGCACATTTGTGAAAGATAGTGAAATAGAGAGGAACCCATTTTCCAATCCAACTACGCAATGTGAAATACAAGGTAGGATAGATCATGGAATGTGAAATTAATAGGGATAAGTAGCCAAAGTGATGGTATAGACTTCAAGGTTGCTCAATGTACAGTTGAGGGAGGATGTCCTCTAGGACTATGCAATACACAATTCCAAGAGGCAGAGGATGCTACACTGTGACTTGATACTATATAGTGTACATTTTTAGGAGGGAGAAAGGTTAGCAAGTTGTAAAGATAGTGAAAGCTATGAAAAATGACTAAGTGTGGGATTAGTGAGACAAGAGAGAACAAGACATGCAAACAAGTCCTGAAATAGTGATCACATACTCGTATAACATCAATATAGGCCAAGAGAATGCACAATACCCAAATTCGACATGCATATCTTGAAATGATAAAAAAGCGACACTTATTTCTAAGTGCAATAGTTGAAACGTAGCTTTGTGACACTTAGAATATGAGTTATGACACAAGTGTCATTTGCAAACAAAAAGTGTGCTAAGCTATGGGAGAGTGTCTAGTGCACATTGTTATGATATATATGATCAACTAATGCAAAAGAGTGCACTAAAGTTGCCTCTAGTGGTGTGCTAAAGAGCAACACATGAAGAAATGAAAAAAAATCAAAAGCGACACTTGTGACAATAAGAAAAGGTGAAAATGACACTTGGAAAAACTAAAAAAGTGAATGTGACACATGCTAAAGTGAAAAAAATAAAAAGCGACATTTGTGAAAGAAAAAGCAAGTAAAATGGATAGTTGCAAAAGTGAAAGCGACACTTGCGAAAGCGAAGGGTGCACAAAAGTGACAATTGAGAGGAATTACATAATTGCTACTAAGAGTGAAAGAGACTGTCAAATAATGTTGTGCACTCACTGTGAGGATGGATTGCACAGTGCAATGTCCTAAAATTTGTTGGTAGGGGCTGCATAAGGCCTATGATTTGTGCAATCCCTATTACCAAGGATTGTGAAATAAATGTTACTAGTGGCTAAACATGCTTTATTTCTAGAGGATGCATAAGCATTGTTCTCAAGGACTACACAATTCATGTTTACGGAGCTAAAAATTGAGCTTGCAAGAAATAGGTGCACTTGAAAGGTAAGCCTGTGTAAGCAAGTGGTTTTTGATAGTTAAACTCTAAAAAAAATGCTTAAACACTTAGAAAAACATCAACCAACCACGAAGGAACCATGAACAACTTGAGATGACAATCATGAGATCGCATGGAGGCTCGAAAATTCAAGCGTAGGAAAAAATTTGGAGGGTGTTTGTCACAACGACAAGGGGACATGGAAACTTTAAAAGCATAAATAAAAGTATAAATAAAAAGGGACTTGGATGGTTTAAAAGAAGACATGGAAGGTTTGACAAAGTTGCTACAAGAAAGGCTTCATAATGGTGACAATGTATCCATGAAACTCATTATGAAAACAAAAGGAAGTGAATCATGATTTTAGAGACTCCAACTTTAGGATGAAGATCAACTATATTCCAAAGACCAATATGAGGAAGTTTAATGGCAAGTATCCAGTAACATGGATACTACATATGAAGAATTTTTTTAATCTACATGATGTATTGTAGACTTCCCATGTCAAGGGAAGAACATCATCATATAATTATTTAAGAAGTGCATGTAATGATATTTATTGTCAATAGAAGACCCTTTCATCTTTTTTTATATCGATCATCCATCGCTGACACCATAGTTTCCATGAACTCTATAGTAAAGGCCACAAAATGCTCCTCCTTCAGACAAGAGAAATAAAACATTTCATAGCCACTCCCCTCCCATGACTAGGGAATCTCTGTTCATTCATATAATTATGATTATTCGATACTTTGACACTAATACCTACAATTCACTTCTAGCAAAAGAAAGAGAAGAGAAAGAAGCAACAATTGTAGACATAGATTCACATGGTTACTTGAAGAATTTTACTAGGGACCATAAATGTTTGGCTTCAATTATCCTTGGTATTCTTCATTTTTTTATGTAAAATCATCCCCTCCAAATATTTCCACATATCCAAATGTAAGGTAACCACTCCCCCATTAATTCTTTCCACATATCCTAATCCAAGGTAGTCCTTCCACTATCCACCAATCCCCCTACCATGATTGGCTAAAACGTTTGCAATGATTTTAATGTGGGGAGGGGGTAGATGGTGATTTCATAATCAAGTTTCTATCTTTAATTAAAAATATTCAAATACATCATTCCTCCAAAACCTCTCAAAATATGCATTAAATTCTAATTCTCAATAGAATAAGGGATCATGTTCTCCTATCTTTTGTGGAACTAAAGACTAGCTCCTCCCCTTTTCTATTAATCAATGATCAACATTGTAACAGTTTCCATAAAATCTAAATAGAGGTCATAGAAAACCACTGAGAGAAAACATTTCAAAATGACTCCCTTCCATTGACTAGGAAAACTTTGTTCCTTGAATTAAATCCAATGATGAATCTGATATTACAAGTCCACCAGCCAAAACTCACCACCAAAAGAAGAAAGAGAAGCAACAACTATCATCATCACATCCACACCTACTCCCTTCAAATCTTTCCACACATATAGATCTAGGGTAATCAACCCCTGGTCACCCCCTTGACCCTCCCCAAAATGTTTTCTATTGATGTTCATTTGAACATGTGAAAATTTAATAAAGTATTTATGAAGTAAAACCATTTGAAAGAAAGAAACCCCTTCCACACACCCTCCCACCAAGACCTTATATTGATATTCATGCACTAGTCCCAATTTATATGCACTTCCAGAATGGCTAAATCCAAGCTCCAAACTAAAGAATGATGTTATGTTCCCTAAAACTACGGTTTCACACAAATTAAAGTTTGTCACATCAACTTTCATTGAAATCAAAATATCACATTCCAATGGACCAATATTACCTACACATTGTCTTCATGAAACCAAATCCATTCATTATTTCACTTCATATGTCTTTTATAAAATGCATAAGTTTATAAAATTAATAAATAAACTATTACATGATTAGAGATTTAATAAAATGCATAAGTTTATAAAATTAATGAATAAACTATTACATGATAAGAGATTTAATGAATAAACCATTACATGATTAGAGATTTACATAATTTCTTCAAATAAATATGTCACTGGTCTCCTGACATTAAGAGACCATCTTTATAAACAAAATTCATCATAATTATTCAAAGTCTCTCTAGTCATGTTCATCGTCCATTCATTCTTAACTACTAAATACATCACAGCTGTATAAACAAATGTCCTCGTGTCATTACCCAATTGCATTTAATAAGAGTTACGAATGAGTTGCGTGCATTACCCAAATCCTCGACTCATTCGTAACTCTTATTAATGCAACATTTTCTTCCCATTAAGTGACGAATCTGTGAAGAATAATTGTTCAGTATTAATGAGATTTTTCAAGGTATGAAAAACTCTACTACAAGTTGACATATATTTTGTCAAGGGCTATTTTACACGAACATAAGTCAAAACAGCACCATTGATACACAAGTGACATTGAGTACATTGATACACAAGTGACATTTATCGTCCATTTAGCAGTGGCTGGCATAGAATAGTGCCCTGAGGCCAACCTTATAATCAAGAGTAATCTGCAGGAGGCCAGGGGCCTGTACCGGGATCTTGTTCGAAGTTAAAATGCAGCAAATATTGTATCCAAGTTTCCTTCATGCTTCTTGGTTTTAGAAATTTACAATGGTTAGGAAAGGTTGAAGCAGTGGCCTAATACCAACATAAAATGCAAGAAAAATTGCTTCCAAGTTTCATTCATGCTTCTTGATCTTTGAAAATTCACATTGGTTAGAAAAGGTTGAAGCAGCGACCTAATTCCACTTCAACTCTGGACTCTGGCAAATTTACATTTAAACTGCTGGCCTATTGGCCTGTTGGCAAATTTACATTTATACAGAGATGTTATGAGCTGAGAATATTAAGATACACTCTAAGCTCATGAACAAATAATGTCATGTGGAGAATTATATTAGGAAAATCCAAATTCACATGATAAACAAAACAAAGCCGTAATGCTTGGAAAGAAAATCTAAGGTAATGCTTGGAAAGTAAATCTAAGGATGTTGCCTGTGTCAACAAAGCCGTAATGCTTGGAAAGTAAATCTAAGGTAATGCTTGGAAAGTAAATCTAAGTATGTTTCCTGTCTATGTCAGTTGAGAGTGGGGCAATTCAAAAGATATGGTAATTATCCTGCAACTGAAGAATAACTGTTCAGTATTAATGAGATTTTTCAAGGTATGAAAAACTCTACTAGAAGTTGACATATATTTTGTCAAGGGCTATTTACACGAACATAAGTCAAAACAGCACCATCAATACTAGGTTTCCACCTAACTTGAAGAATGGGCAACCTTCAATTAGACTCCAAAAGTAAATGTGGTGCACATATTCATTAGTTGTTGGAACTGCAACTGTCTTCAGCAGATAACTTGGCAGGGCTTAAAAAAGCAACATAGCCAAAAAATGGATCTGAATACTTCTTATGAACAGCTCTCAGCTTATTTCCTCCCGCATTTAGGTGAAAATCAACCATGAGATACGCACATTCCCTGGAACAATGCACATAAATGTTATTACCGCAATGTACAGAGTTAACAAAATGTGCGTACACCTCCAGACAGTTAGTATGCGCGTTAGTATTAGATAAAGATTCAATTCAGACAGGGTGTTAGTAGCTGAGTTCCAACATATAGTTGATCAAGACACAATGTTCTGGCTGTAGCTGATCAACTATGCCTGCCTGTAATTGATGAAGAAATCTAAAATGTCCAGGAGTAGGATTTCTTTAGAAGGATAAAATCACTAAAAGCATGATGCTTTAAAAATGTTAAGGCTTACTTGAGGTCTGCTTCAGAGTAGCCTGTATGAAGGGTAAGTGTTTTGTTCCAACATGGATCCTTCCTCAAAGTGCATCGAGCAGTGTAGACAGCAGCAGCAGCAAGCATTGATGGACTGTACTTGATCATTATGTACTGAAGCAAACACAGTTCAACCAAGAAGAATGCTAGATTTTCCATCTGAAGCATTTTGATAATAGATAGTATGACTTGTCAGTACAGCAGAGTATTATTAGGAATAATGAAGAAAAGTAATTTAAAACATGAAGAATGCTAGATTTTATGAGGCATTTTGATAATAGATAGTATGACTTGTCAGTACAGCAGAGTATTATTAGGAATATAATGAAGAAAAGTAATTTAAAACATGAAGAATGCTAGATTTTATGAGGCATTTTTGAAAGCAGATTTGATCAGTGCCGCACAGGATGCTTTCAACACTATAAAAAGTGGTGTGATTCAAAACTTTACCACTTTGTCGGAACTAGCTGCCTTCAGAAACCTGAGGAGGAATACATATGGAGTGGGAACTGTAAGCTTGAAGTTCAGTTTCTTTAATATCGTAGACTCCTGCGAAGAGTTATTATCAATTGATCAGTCAATCTGAATGTTTAGAGACCATGTTGCAATCAATGACAAAGAATTATCAGTTAGAGATAATTACCATGGCCACTATCTGTTCTGACATGCATTCATTTGGGAAGATGCAGATGAAGTCATTGACCTGTAGGCAAGTATAAACCAGCTCTTCTCAATATTGTGTTACACATTATAATATAATTTTTGTGCTGATTACAGCATAAAGCTTAATCTTCTGTAGGATAGAGATTGCTGGTGTATGTACTTTTCAACAGCCAACAAAGTCTTCTTTTAATTAGATATATACACATCCTTCCTTACAGATGTTAGCAAGTCATCCTACCTGCGGAGGGCAGACTTCTTCATATTTGCTAGCTATAAACATTGCAGCGATAGCCACTAATGGCAAATTCTTCCTTGCAATACTCTGAACAGAAAGGTATCTGTCAATGATGTTCACAGTGAGATACAACGTCTCTGGCATTAGTTCCAATTCCAGATGCACCTGAAAATTTTAAGATTTTCATGTCAGGCCTAAGAGATAGACCATATAAATCTCTTTTAGATCTAAGTTTGACAGCAAATGGAACTAGCATAGGAACAAAGTTGTACCTCCATCAACCAATCAATCACGATTGCCCTCATCTTTGCGTTGATTTTAACCTGGTTTCTCATATAATCTGGAGGTACGCAACTCATGTCCTGGGCATATATGAATACCAAATTTTAGTTAAGGAAAATAAAATTTTACCTTCACACTCACAAGAAACTGCAATCATTGACAGAGAAACATACCTCAATTGTCCTGTAGAATTTGTATATATCTTCAACGTATTCAACAACTGCCAATTGGTTTTCAATGTTTCCATCAATGCTAGGAAGCACCTGATGGGAATCCCTGAATGCATCCTGAAATACCCTTATCAAGATTATTAATCATTTTCAGCCAACTTACATCATAAATAAACACAACACTAACTTGAGGCTATCAAGATAACTAATCACTTTCATCCAACTTAGAACATGATTAAACACAAGCTATCTTAAGGTTATAAAACTTGCTAGTAATTTGGAGTGGACATGGATACTCTTTGGTTTGTGTATATTTGTTGAACAAGAAGAAGGAAAGTATAAGAGAGAGACACAGACCTCACTTTGAGATGTTAGCATTGCAGTCAATGATGGTGCAGTGTGTTTCCTTGATTTCAGTTGGCTAGGTCTTTCTAATCCCCCTTCTTGTGCACTTGAGTCTATGTTATCACTGATACAAATGACACTGTCGTTGCTGGTGGTGCAACTGTCATCATAAGGTAAGTTGGCAAGGCATAAAAAAGCAACATAGCCATGACATGGATCTGAATACTTCTCATGAACAAATCTCAGCTCATTTCCTCCTGCACTTAAGTGGAAGTCAACCATGAAGTTTGCACATTCCCTGGAACAAGTAAAGCAAATGTTATTCCCTAACAATGTACAGGGTTAACTAAATGTGCACACACCGCAGACAATTTGATGTGCACATTTGTCAATCTTTCCCATATGTAGAATTAGATACAATTTCAGACAGGTTGCGAGTAAATTAGTGGCTGTAGCAGGTCCACTAGGTTTTGGATATATAATTTACAGATTGCGTAATTCATGGAAATGCCTAGGATATTTAGGAGTAAGTATCCTTTCGAAGGTTAAACTCATTAAAAGCATGGTGCCTTGGGAACTAGAAGACTTACTTGAGATCTTCTTTTGAGTAGCCTGTGTGAAGAGCAAGTGTTTTACTCCAACATGGATCCTTCTTCAAAGTGCATTGAGCAGTGTAGACAGCAGCAGCAGCAAGGATTGATGGACTGTATTTGATCATTTTGTAATGAAGCAAACACAGCTCAACCAAGTAGAATGATAGATTTTCCATCTGAACCATTGCGATAATAAATTTTACTTTTTAACAGTACAGTAGAGGATTATTAGGAAATACAATGAAGAAAAGACATTTAAACCAAAATCTCAATTTTCCAGAAGCATTTTGAAAGTCAATTTGATCAAATCATCAATTCATCAGAAGATTATTCTGACAATACAAAAGAAACAGTGGAGTTCATCACTTTACCACTTTGTCAGGTCCAGCTGCCTTGAGAAACCTGACAAGGAATACATATGGAGTGGGAACGGTAAGATTGAATTCCAGTCGATTTAATATTGTATGCTCCTGCCAAGTATTATTATCAATGTATCAGTCACACTGAATCTTTGAAATCTGTTGTAATTTAATGAAACATAAAGATATCAGTTGGAGATAATTACCATGGCTACTATCATTTTGGATGTGTATTGGTATCCTGAGATGCAGATCAATTCATTGACCTGTAGCCAAATATGAATTGATTCTTCTTATATCAATATTCAACATCCAACGAGGTATTCTATCAATTAGAGATATACAAAAGGTTTCTTTACACTCATGTTTATGGATGTCAGTAAGTCATCCTACCTGAGGAGTGCAGGTATCTTGAAATTTGCAAGCTATAAACATCGCAGCGATACCCACTAATTGTAATTCCCACTTTCTAGCAATATAAATAGAAAGGTATCTATCCATAATGTTTACAGTGAGATACAATGTTTCTGGCATTAGTTCACATTTGTGATGTACCTGCAAAATTTAATATTTCGAAGTAAAGCCTAAGAAATTGCCCACATAAAGTTCATAAAGTTCTTCTAGATCTAAGATTGGCAGCAAATGAAATTAGGATAGGAACTAATTTGTACCTTTATCAACCAATCAATCAGGATTTCCCTCATTGTCTCATTGATTTCATCCTGCCTTTTCATATAATCTAGAGGTACACGGCTCATGTTCTGGACATATGGACTGCCAATGATTACTAAATGAAAATTAAAAAATTACCTTCATATTAACACAAATCTACAATCATTGATAGAGAAACATACTTCAATCCTCTGATAGGACTTGTATATGTCTCCAACATATTCCACAACTGCCAATTGGTTTTCAAGGTCTCCATCATCAATGCTAGGGAGAACCTCTTGCACGTCCTAAAATACCCCCATCCAGATTATTAATCATTTTTATCCAAACTACATCGTAGATAAACAGAAATTGATCTTACAGCTATAAATCCGCTTAGTAATTGGGCGTGGATGTGGGTACCTTTGGCTTATGTTTATTTAAATTTGAGCCAGCACATAAAACAAGAAAATAATCAGAGAACTAATAAACTTAATCAATAAGACAGACCTCACTTAGAGCTGTTAGCACTGCAGTCTGTGACTGTGCTATGGGTTTCGTTACTTTCAGTTGGCTAGATGTTTGTAATCCCCCATCTTGTGCACTTGAGTCTACGCTATCACCGATAGAAACGACATTATTCTTCTTCCTAGCAGTGTCATTCTCAGCCTTCCTTCTGACAATCCGCCTCTGTTTGTTTTCCTGGACTACCTTTGCCTTAACAACAATATCATCTGCTTGGAATTGCTGGAATAAAAATGGGAAAATTAAAGAGTGAGATTCCATGCTTCGGCTCACAGAAAATAGAGAACAGAGTGAGTCCCGTGAAATGAAAACAAAGAGCAACAAATTAAATATGCCCAGAAAAACAGAATACTAGGCAGGAAGATCGAAAAAACAGGTGGCTGAACACAGAGGTTTTGCCTGGTTGCTAGTTCAATTCCCCGGGAGTTTGTCCTTTATGAACGGTAGACCCAGTTCAAGAGTTCTACAAGAAAGCAATCATTCAGCTTGCTTAATTGACTCTGATGAAACTTACCTGAGTGCTGGGATTGGCTCCCTTGTTGGCATTGACAACCAAGTTTACTCTAGACCTCCTGAAACAATAGTCAATCCAATAGTGTAGGACTTGAGATTAGAAGCAGAGGTCACCAAATAGAAAAACAAAATAGAAAGAAACAAAAACCTAGAGCAGATTGATTCAATTTATACATTTAAAGGATAATAAATAACATCAAACAACATACTCCATCACCGCATCGTTGTTGATATTGCATTTGGGGTTCCGAGCTCCCACCACATTGCCAATGTCTCCTAAGGCCTTCCTATTTTTGTTGTTGCCTTGCCGCGCTTTTTGATTGGGTGCAACCATTGCAGGGCCTGCCATTTTGGGCGCACATATCTTAGAAAGGAGGAGAAAAAAAAATCCTAGCCTAGGTGCTTTTTGATTGGGTGCAACCATTGCAGGGCCTGCCATTTTGGGTGCACATATCTTCGAAAGACAAAAAAAAACAAAAATCTAGCCGAAATACTTTTTTTTCAGAGAGAAAAACAGAATAGATTATATTAAGAGCATATAATGATCAAGTATACATAGTGAGAAAACACAAGAAGTTTTCAATATACCCACATACCTTTTACTGCACCAGCTGGCTTGGGAACAACGCACCTGTTCTCCATCTCACCGCGGTACTTATTCCAAAGGGTATTTAGCAGCTCCAATTATGGGTTACCCTGGCAAATTTTTTATTTATGACTGCTGCAATTTGGTAATGTAGACTGTTTGGCCGATCAGAAAGCTGATATTAAATACAACAAGAACACGTTTATGGTGGGCTTACTGATACATGAGTTTTTCCAAAGACTCGTCTCCCGTATCAGACTGAATATACCCTACATTCCAAAACGAAAATCTCCCGTATTATTTTCCGATTAAACAAAGGAAAATCAGATGGTTGTTTAATGATATCAGTTTCAAAGTAATTGCACATAAGATGCAAAATGTACTCGGCCTGCCTAGATGTTTAACCGCTTAGCACGCCTCTAATTTGATTCTCTAATAACATCATATCGATTCAAGCTCCGACTCCAAATTCAATCTTTTTTGGCAATTTTTGCAGAGAGAGAAAGGAATCTAGAATATTTATAATAAATCCAATAGCAGCTTTGTTCATGACATGGAGCCAACCTGTGCTGAGGAAAAGGAAGCATTGACTGAGATCAAGGATTGAATTTGGATTGGAAATTCCAACGGGCATAACACTCATTTACTTTTTCCATGTTTCAGGCCGTTCCTAACGGATACGGTATGTTTATTGACTGAGATCAAGGATTGGATTTGGATTGGAAATCCCAACGGTCATAACACTCATTTACTTTCCATGTTTCAGGGAGTTCCTAACCGATACTTTAGGTTTATTTTTAAGATTAAGCGAATTATTTTGGCAAAATAGTATTAATTTGACAGTTGGAAACATTTAATTCGAGAGTTACAATAATATTACGGATTTAACTATTTTAAATATGCATATCGATCAGTAGCCTAAACCCATATTGTTTCTATAAATAAAACAATTTTCAATTTTATATAGCAAATTACATGATTATAAATTTATTGAGTAGTAGTAAAATTTATATATCAATAATATAGCCTTTAGTTGTGCGAAGCTCCAAGGTTAGCTTTATCAGTGAAGTTGGGGCCTTGCTAAATGAGAAGTCAAATGATCAATTCCTGAAATCTCTTGGGGTTAGGTCTTGCAGTAGGCCGAGGGGCGTCAGCCTAGATTTTTACAGTGGACATAGGGCCACCCGTTGACCAAAGATGTCCTTGAACCACGCACAAAAATATATATATATATATATATATATATAAAATTTAAAATTTTAGGAAAATAAATAATAATTAATATATTTTAAAAAATTATATATAAATTTTAATATATATTTAATATTATTAATATTATGTGAATATATACTAATCACTGGTTTGAAATCCATTGGTAATTCCACCTAATCTACCCAAAAAACAATTGAAAATTGGTTTAAAGACAACTAATATTTAAGTGTGGGTTTCTCTTTTTTGTTGTTATGTTTAAAGCTTCTAGTCAATACCCACATTAGTTATTCTTTGATATCCATTCACTTGCTTTATTTTGTGTGTCATTATCTTGTCTGCTTTACAATTAGCCATATTGTAACAAGGGTAATTGTTGTGATGCAACATAGTCCATGCCTCTATCCCTATTTAATTGAGGTTTTTTGCATAGTGTTTTCTCGGTAATGACAAATTCGTTTTCCAATAATAAAATAAAATAAATAGCTATGCATAATGGGCTATAAGTTCCGTGCAATAGGCTATAAGAATGAATTAAGCTATGCACAATAGGCTAAGTTTCTTGCAGAAAAGTTATTAGTTGTTTTCTTGGTAATGATGTATTTGTTTTCCTATTTAATTAATTTTTTCATAGTGTTTTCTCGGTAATGACGTATTTTCTTTCCAATAATAAAATAAAATAAATAGCTCTGCACAATGAGCTAAGTTCTGGATAGTAGGCTATAAGCTTTGCACAATGAGTTAAGTTCCATACAATAGGATATATGTTCTGCACAATAAGCTAAGTTCCACTCAATAGGATATAAACTTTGCACAATGAGCTAAGTTCCACACAATACATTAAGTTTGTTGCTTCCGCACAATAGGTTAAGTTTCTCACACACAAATTATTATTTGTTTTCTCGGTAATGATGTATTCATTTTGCAATAATAAAGATAATGACGAATTCATTTTCCAATAATAAAATAAAATAAATAGTTTTTCACAATGAGCTAAGTTCCGCACAATAGGATATAAGTTCTACACAATGAACTAAGTTCCACACAATAGGCTATATGCTCCACACAATGAGCTAAGTTCCGCACAATGGGCTATAAGCTTTGCACAATGAGCTAAGTTTCGCACAATAGGTTAAATTTCTCGCAAAAAAATTATTAGTTGTTTTCTTAGTAATTATGTATTTGTTTTTCAATAATAAAGGTAATGACATATTCATTTTTCAATAATAAAATAAAATAAATAACTCTGATTTTTTTTTCACAGTGTTTTCTCGGTAATGACATATTCATTTTCGACAATAAAATAATATAAAAAGCTCCGCACAATTATTGATAATATTTCAATCGTAAATAATTAGGTATATATACAGAAGTGCGGATGAGTTGTATTATGCAGATGAAGATTTCAATGTGTTTCTGGATAAATTTCTCATAGCTAGTCATTTTCTTGAATATACGTTACTAAATCCTCATTCGAGAGTGTTTCTGGCACTTTCATTTTCTCTTTATTGCCGTCTCTGCTTTCTCGTAATTAGATTATTAAATAATTATTCGAGAGTGTTTTTCGCACTTGCATTTTCTTATTATTGCCACCTCCACACAACTTCAACTTCTTTTGCACAATTAGTAATCATTTTGTCTTTTGTTCATAATTATTATCTATTTTAGTTGAAATAAATTAAAATGAAACTATTTATTAGTAAAGGATAACAGTGCAAAGCATATGCATTTGCCTTGTCTGCATAATGAGCCTTATAAAACAAGTTCATAAGCTATGAAACTGGCAAATGTCAATCAGAAATCGGGCAAAGGTGAATTGTTAATGCAAGATTAATATTTCATTTTAATCATATCTAATAGTGTAACATATAATGTAATATATAGCATATTATGTTACATCATCTACCATTAGTTAACACACCTCGATTAGTTATGGAAATATAATGAATCAATACTGTGAATACAAGAGGATTACAATATCATGGATCTTGTGCTTAAGCTATTAGGATAACGCTTTGGTATGACATCAAATACAAACATACTGGATTAGCTTACTTTTATTGATTAGAATATGAGCTGTTTAGTGACACATAACGAAAACGGCCTTGTAACATCTTATTTCGGGTCCGAAAAGCTTTGCCCACTGGTGGGCCCCAGTATTGTAGCAATAATGCTGCAACTCTTGGAACTCCCTTCTTTAATTTTATCAACCCGGTAGTTCGTAACAAACTTGGAAGTGATGGTGCTATATGTACAAGTACTAGCTCTTGCCGCAGCTGTCACTTGGTCAGCTGGCACAAGTCCGCTAGGAGCTTAAGCCAACTTCTATGAGCTCTTAGAAGAAGCTTTTTAACTGATGAATGAAAGCTAACTCAAAGGGGCTAATTTACTTGCAGAAAGAAACTGGAAAGCAGAAAGGAAATGCAAACCCTAATTTTACCAGCTAGCCCTACTAATGCGAAAAAGAGGATGCAAGCTACTGAAAGAGATGTCATTGACTTCTAGGAAGGTAAAATGCATGTTTCTAAGTTATCACTATCTGAAGAAAACATCTTTTTGTATTTTTGAATAAGTTGTCACAATTATCATGCATACAATTTAACTGTTTTTGACTGTGCAGAGGTGGATTGGCGAGAGGAAATGCTTGGAAGAGGTCGGGAAGGTTCAGAGAGGGCCTAAGGGGTCCCTAACACCCTTCCAGAGAGTTTCATAGAGTTTGGCTATCAATAAACCTCATTCGTGAGCTTCTACAGGAAGTCTGCAGGGGTTCTACAGGATGTTTCAGGAATTTCTACAAGATGTTCAGAAATTTCTACAAGATGTTTAAAAATTGGATTTTGGAGGATGGGTGAGTGAGGGAAGATGCATGAATGGATATGGAGGTGGGATAGGGGTCTGAAGTGGCCCAAGGACTGGTGGATGGAGTGGTGAGAAGGTGTAGATAGCTAAGTTGGCTCAAAGAAGGCTGAAACAATGATGTACAAAAACTAGGGTTATGTGAGCAAATGTGGCAAACGTGAGGTAAGGATTCTAAGTAGAGGGTGGAGTGGATGGTGCTGATGGAGAATAAGCAGATGAAGGAGTGGTATAGGTGCTCTGCAAGTCGTTCTTCCAATCTGAACCAACAAACACTTGTAAATTCAAAGACCTAGTTACGTTGACCTAATTTGCTAGCTGTCAGTAAAGAGAATGAACAGAAGTGTGACCTGTAATGAAACCATGTATTTTAACTCATGCAACTAAGCAAACGAAAGTCTGAACTTGTAACCAACTTCTACACATGAAGATCAAACACTAGTGATTGCATGGCAAAGCAAAATCAGTGTTTTTGTGGGCAGCAAAGTCATCCTAGTCACAGCTCCTGATCCCACTGAGGGAGAGGTGAAACCACAGATGTTTGTTGGCCCTTTTCTTGAAGCTTTTTCTGTTAACAACCTATCAACTAAATCTGAGCATGAAAAGCTATTTTACTCATCAAAAACAACCTAAATAATAAAACAAGGTTTAAATCTAAATAACAGATTTTATTCTAAGAATGCAGCAAAGACACATGAAAGTAAACAAAGGAGGTACTGGGCACTTGAGATGGGCCCAACCCCAAGAGCTACAGCCTCCTAAGAGATATTTAGAGCTGGTGCAAAGCTGGATTCATCTTTATTGATCAAAAGAAATGTTACATTCCAAAAACTGTCCACAAGGAGAACTTGAAAATGTGCTGAAAGCAAAGCTAATCTACTGCCTAAAAATCGAACTACAAAATGACTACAAATGAATACAAAAATGACTATAAAGTGACTAACTGAAATGAGGTCCTAAGCCCTCTTATTTATAAAAATTGAGGACCCCAACAGTCCTCCTAAACTTTAGGGACTCGGCTGCCCAAAACTTGCAGTTAACAGCAGTCCTACTTGACTTGCTTGGCTGCCCTTGTGTTAATTGATTTGGTGGCCCTTGAACTCCGAGATGATGGTGGAGAATTCGAGGTAAGGGCCCATAAATGAAGGGGACACCTTCCTACAAATCCTCTCCCTTGTTCTTCCACGAATTTGGCTGCCAAGTGTTCATTTAAACCTTTGATTTTGTCTCCAAATTGACCAAAAAGGATACACAAAGCACACATTAGACTTGTTGGCATAATGACTAACCCAATTCACTCTATTAGCATAAATATAATAAAAAAAATGCAATAAACTAATGAGAATGGTGGATTAAGTCGAATTAGGAGGTTGAATGAGCCCAAATAATTATCCATTTTTGGGGCTCATCATCACCCCCCTACTGAAAGTGTTGCTCATCCTCTGAGCAACCAATCTATCTCCTCGTCTTTGATGGCCCTGGTGGCCTCCCTGTCATGCCAAGCTTTTGAAGTGATGTCCTCTTCTCAGTCATGAAACCATGCTTTTCTCTCTGCTCCTTCCCACTGCCTGTGCTTCTTTTCCTAGAGAATTCTCAACTTCCTGTAGAACTGTCTCAGCATCCTGTAGAACTATCTTTGAGTCCATTATCTGAATTCTCTCTCTCCAAGTGAAGGTTTTTGGCTTCCTCATTCATAGGTGATGGACATCCTTGAAGGAGGCTCCTCCTTTTGTTTAGCTTTTGTGTCCTTAATGACAATTTTCTCCTTTGTCTGTGGTTTGGGTCTGCCCACTTTGATCCGTGTGCTCCTTCTCGCCTTAAAATACATGGAAGGCTCCCTCTTTCACTTCTCCTTCTGCTTGGGGGATGTGCTTAGGGTGGCCAGCACAACTGTTGCCTCCCTAGCTAAAATCTCGGCCAATTTCTCCTTCTGCTGCCCTTTCCCCAGACTTCCTGTAGAAAGTCCTGTAGTGGCCGTTTTCTGGCTTCCTGTAGAAGCAGTTTTCTGTCTTCCTGTAGAAACAGTTTTCCCTGATTTGGCTTGCATGGCTGGGGGTGTCTTCTTCTTCAATTTTGCTGTGGTTTCCTCTTCCCACTGCTTATACTCTTCTTCTTCTGTGCCTCCTTCTAACAATCCCAAAAGCAAAGGGGAACTTAACTTGAGGCCTATCCAGCTGGCCTGGAGATTCTGCATAGACTTTTTGTAGGGAGGCACTCGTGCCAAGGCCTCCCTCATTCTAGTTGGAGTGTGGTATTCCCTGATTTTGAGGCTATGGGACAATGTGTTCCACCTACAGGTGCAAGCATGAACACAATTGTCCCCCAATAGTCGCTCCATATCCTCGAAGTGTGTTATGGCCTGAGCCTGCCGATCCATGTACTCTAACAGGGCCTGAGAGTTGGTTGCTAGGTGCTGGTGCTCTTCTTCCATTGGCTGATGCTGGTTCCAAGACCTTGAGACCCGACTCTCTAGTGGTGAATGCTGCATGCACTGGCTTCGTTTGATGTGAGCTGCTGGTGTCTCCATGGTATGTGCTCCAGCCGGATCAGCTGCTACAGGATTCCTGTAGGACATCCTGTAGTCATTTCTCCTCCTGGGGTGCATGCTGAAACAAACAAAGTTGCATTCACGGATGACAGGTAAGGTGTGCGGGCCTCTACATGCTTTATTTTTCACTTAAAAAACAAATTTCTATCTGAGAAAACAGGGTTCTGGTATGACGGTGCAGGTATATTCAACCAGATGGTGGCAATGGTGGTGAGAGGAGATGAAACAAGTGGAGGATGGAAGAAAAGAGTGGTTGCATGCTTCCTCAACAGACTTCAAGCTTCAAATCCCTCTCCGTAATCGATTCTGGCCTGCCCAAAGGCTCTACAGGATGTTTCTGGTAGAAATACAGAACTTCCTGTAGAAAGTCCTGTAGCTTCCTGTAGAAGGTTGAACCATGACCAGATTGTGTCCGAACCCTGAAAAAATGAGTGTTCATGGAGAGAGTGGATGTGAGGATGCCTGGTAACTTGGTAGGGGCCCTTGTCCTTGTGTTGGGAGGCCTCCTTTCTGCATTGTGTTCCTGCAACCGAGAAATTCCATGCAACACAGGAAAACTGCTATTTTTGACTCATGGCAGACTTGTCTCGAATTCCCCTACTCCAAACAATTTAATTTACCACCTTTTGAAATTTCATGCACGGGTATGGAATTTTTTTGAGCCTACCTCTCTTCGAAACTCCCATTTGTCGAAGAAAAATCCAGGCTTTTCTGCTCTGGAAGGCTGTTTTCTGTGTTTCCTGTAGAAGACTTCCTGTAGAAACACCTGTAGAGCGCGACAGGCGGGAATTTTTTTAAGAAACGACAGAAATATCGAGAAACCAGGTAGGAATCTTGCAGAGGACCACCGGTTAACTGATCTGGACGTGGTGGACGCGTGCTCCAGTTGACCGTAGTTGAACAGAGGGTGGTGAGAATTTCAGCCGAGCATCATTTAATTTCAGCGTGATTTGTGGTGAGGGAGTGAAGTGGCCAGGTGTACGTGGCCACATGCAACTGGAAGTGTTGTTCCTGAACTGTGTGTTTTCCCCCTGTAATCACTGCCTTCAATTGAACTGATGTTTAAACGACCAACACTCCTGGTTGCTTTAATTTTCACGTGAGTCAGTTGTCCACGTGTACTGCATGACTTCCGGCTGAGTGCTAGAGAACGCAATCAGCTTAACCTTGCTAGATTCATGGCTTACCCCACCATTCCATTCGATCATGCAGTTCTTCAATTAGATTCATGCAATAGAGGAACAAGTTTTAGTCACGTACCTGAAGTCAAATGGTTTCTGTGAGGTGCTTTTTACTGCTGCATGCATCTAATTCGGTGGTTGCATGATGGATCCTTTGTGCTATAAGCTCTTTGCTATCTGATGTGTGGTTATTTTTCTTGTGTAGGTATCCTCTAGCCGGATCTAAGCTGCAGGAGTTCGTTTCCACGTTCAGATCTGCACCCTCAAGCTGCTGCTGCTAAATTTTCACAGGACCAAAACTTGTTTTCGCCATTGCTCCCGAACGATAGATTGGATCGATCTGAAACTTGCTGAGCATGTTCCTATCATCATGATGCACCTCCCATAGCAAAATTGCGATCAATGGATGCACAGATTTCGAGAAAAATGGAAAATGGCTAAAGATTTCAGAGATCAATTTCTCGGAAACCGTGTATCGGAATCAGCTGAAACTACTTGGGTAGGTTACTATCACCCATATGCATCTCCCCATGAAACAGGTTTTGAAATGGATGCACGAATATGGAAAAAATGCAAAAATGGCTGACGGTGATGGAGGCGGATTTCTTGGAAACCGTGTCTCGGAATGGGCTGAAAATGCTCGGGCATGTTGCCATCATCCCTATACAATTCCCTGTGAAATGGTTTTTCAAATGGATGCATGGTTTTCAAGTTAGGGCAAAAACAAATTCTGTTCTATATATTTTTTTCTTCAAAGCATTCTGCAAGTTTTTGCATGGAAAGAAAAGCTGAGCTTGGGCTGTGATGCAGGCATGAAGATGATGGAGGAGGAGTTTGAATATTGCAGGAGGACTTCTGACCCCTTGAGGAAGCTCTCATGGTTGCCAAAATACCTTTTTCAAATCCATTTCTAGCTTCTTGTAATTTCTATAGGAACTTCCTGTAGAAAACACAGTTTTGAGGAAAGAAGCACAATGACATGGAAAAAATGATGGAAAAGGGTGAGGGATGGAAAAATGGATGTGTGCAGGCCTCATGGACATATTCCCAGCCTTTGGGTCCTCTTCAGAGATCAATTTGGCTTTTTTGTAAGCTTCCTGTAGAAGACACATAACTTCCTATAGAAAACACAGTTTTCATAAAAGAAGCACAATGAGGTGGAAAAAATGATGGAAAAGGGTGAGGAATGGAAAAATGGATGCTTGCAGGCATAACCAATAGATTCCAAGCTTTAGATTCCCTTCCAAAATCGAATCTGGCTCGCTTGAAGGTTCTACAGGATGTTTCCTGTAGAAATACAGAACTTCCTGTAGAAGGCACAAAAATTCCTTTGTCTTTGTTTTGAGTGATCCTCCTGACCTGCAATGTCCTTCTTGCAACCTGCAATTATCCAATGGAAATTAGGTTTATTTTTATTTCTCTTTTTCTCTTTTTTTTTGAAAAACAACTAGGGCGCCTCATGGAGGTTTTCACCCTAATTGCCTGCCCCGGGCGCCTCCAAGGGAGGTTTTCACCTAGGGATCTTATTCTCTTCTTATTTTCTCTTCTTTCCAACCCATTGACCGCCTCATGGAGGTTTTCAATCAATGAGCCAATCTAAGGCGCCTCCGAGGAGGTTTTCACCTTAGATTTTTATTTTCATCTTATTTTCATTTTTTTCTACCCTACCCTACTTGAAAAAAAAAATTCTTTTCAAGTATAAGAATACTTCCAATGGATCCAGGTGCACATCGAGATTAGAGACAAAATGATGTGAAGGCTCGAAATGCTTGCTTTGACAGCTAACCAGATTTCAGAGACAAAATGATCTGACTTTGAAGGGATCAAACATAGTTGAGGAAGAGAGTACCACTGCAACTTAGTGACGATCTGAAACCATATCTCAATATAGCTATGATATCCTTGATCCTTTTGCTGATCTGGATCATGTTTCATGTCACCTTCTATCATGACTTTCTCATCTCCCTCTTTTTGCTGATCTTTCTCTTGAATACATGGAAGATTTGATGGTAACCATGAGGGAGCTTTGTTGATCTCTGATTCTGATCTCTTCTCTTCATCAAGAGCAACCCATGGTTTTTTGATCCTTTCTTTTGAATCTTCTTTTGCCTTTGGTCCTTCAATGTTGTCAATATAATCTCTGTTTTGCAATACTCTTCCTGAGCTATGGTGAAGATCATCGAGCTCAAGAGGAGTCATTTGGACATGTTGTGTCCCAGCATTGCAATTGTGTTGAGCTACTCCAATGGACAGGTTTGGAAATGGTGGTATGGGTAGCTGAGTGGGGGCGTAGATTTGAGATGGATGTGGATGGGGTTGTGGTTGGGCAGGCATTTGGGGTTTGTTGTGGGGAAAAATGCCTATGCAGGACGATCCTATCCACCTAAGGTGTGACAGTGCCTTAGCAACAAACAGAGACAGCTATTCTGGTTTCTTCCTTTATGAAATGTGAAAGAAGAGAGATCAATAGACTTACCAGTGTCTTCCGTTTGTCCCTCGATCTGGTCTCTCTTCTCTTTGGGAGTTCACAGCTACTTGCCTTCTTGCTTGTCCAGCTTCCACGGGTTCCTGCAAGATCACAAGAGAACAACTACTTGCGACAAGAGAACAACTACTTGAGACAAGAGAAGAACTCTACACAAAGACATATATTCACATTCATAACTAGTTTAGGATTAGAAATAAACTAAACATGCTAATACATTCATACATCAAAATACATCAGCATATAGGAGAAACCAAGATAGCTTTATTGATGAATAACAAGGTTCAGGAAGAGATACAACCCAGAGGGCTCCAATCCAGCATCTCCTTCCCAGCAAATGGAATTCCTATCTTCACCCCTTTCAAAGCATTAAGCACCCAATGATCCCAGTCTCAAACCAACAGCAATTCTTTGCAATAACAAAATTCCAACCTCTAGATCTCATGGAGGAGAGATCCATATATAGATGTTTGGAGAGAGGATGAGTCAACTTGAGATCTAACTAGTGTCCTCTCCCTCTGTCAGTTCTTGAGTCCACTTGGAGGTTCTTGCTTCCACTTGGAGATTTGGAACCTCTTACTCATCACCAGTCGAATTCCCTGAGGCAAGTGTCATTTTGGAAGCTTCCTGGGTTTTGACACCTTGAGAAATGAGCTTGCCACTTGTCCACTCTCGTTCAGCGCAGGTAGCCAGTGTTCCATTTGACATTCAACGCAGGTAGCCAGTGTTGGCTTTGACATTCAGCGCAAACAACTAGTGTAGCCACTGAAATGATCCTGAATTGACTTGTTTTTGAGCAGTTTCTGGTGGAGAACTTCTGTGAATTGCTGTGGTTTGTTAGCCTTGTTCCTCTAGGGGTAGGAACAACATGTTTAGGGACTTTGGATCCCTTAGATTATTGACATTTCATGCTCAATGCTGTAAGGCACAAAAATGTCTATAACAGTTGCCCCCTAAAGTATGAAGCTGTTTATCGGGTGAAATGCTTTATCAGGGGGATCCGAAGTTCATCCAATGCCGAGAGGAGACCTGTAATAAGATACAATACAATACATTATTTTTCATACTGCTTTCATGATCTAGCTGAGGCGGGCATTCCCATGCTCAACTTTATAAATTCATTTTTCTGTACATAGAACAGACAATCGTCTGATGGTAGACTGATAATTTTGATGAAATTATCATCCTTTGAGTAGGGTGATTATCTGCTGCAATGATGTACATGTCAATGTCTTTATTTTTCCTGAATATATATCGCAGCCTGGATGGATGAAACTAGATCCGGGGTCTTCAAACTCATTCGATCTTCACTCTAAGTACAAGTCGATCCATGTGAGAAATGTTCTGAAGTCGAACATGGAAAGACATCGCTTGATTACTGGTCAATGATGTAAACTGTTAACAAGCGCGAGAGGAATCACCGATAATGATAATGACCCTCAAGGTACTGCAGTACAATTCACGTGGTGTGAATAAAGGACTTGACGTTGAACACCATGCAAAATCTTTCGGTCGAAGGTCATTGATGTATACCTGTCGCCGGAAGTGAGAAACTTGCCATTGTGGCATGCAAGCTTCAAAGTACTGAAGGGGTTGTTCCTAGATCAACTTCCTGGATAATGAGCTGATGTCGACAAGAAGCGATCCGTCAAAGGAGGGCCTTGATGAATCCCACATCAGTGACACGGAACGGAGCTAATGATTTTAATGGAGGTGAAAACGATCTGTGACATATGATTCAGGGTGGCGGTCATGAAAGGATGAAGGATAATGTATGGCAGTGGATGGGACACGGTTGACTTTTCTGAACGACTTCTCTTGAACATATGGCGACACTGATACAATGGATCGGTAGCATTACCCCAAATATGGATGGTATGGCGAGACCATGGATGTGACCGGTGAATGAAACAACCCAACCCGATTGTGGTACGGAGGAAAAGTGTCATGTTCAAGAGCGACTTGCTACCATCAAAGTTTTCTTTAGTTTCTCCCAATTTTTCCCCAGTCATTGCTGACCAGTACCTCTTTATTTTTGTCAAGCTTGAGGAGGATAACATATGCTTGTTCTATAACCTGCCCTTCGGGCAAGCCCATCGCTATGTTTTAACGAGCCTAGCGATAGTGAAACTCGTTCTCGTCTAAAGACAAGTTTGTCGCTATTTAATGATTTTAACGAGTCTAACGACAAGGATAACTCGGCCCTTTTCATTTTTAGAGAGTCTGAAAAGGTACATAAAGTTAACTCCAAAAGTCCTTTTTCGTCATCTAATCCCTTAAGTCCGAAAAAGTATAAAACAATACAGAAGGGATGAGTTTTCGATAGTTTTAACGAGCCGAATAAAACAAGCGCTCGATCTTTTTGTGCAATAATCCCTCAGGTCCAAAAAGATTAAAATCTAGAGGAGGGATAGCTCTTCCTGTCCCTTTAACGAGCTGGAAGGCCAAGGACTCGGCAATCTTTTCATATTTTACGAGTCAGTTGAAAAGAGCTTAAAGGAGACTCGTCTTTTGAGGAACTAGTGATAAATAGGGTTAGCAGCTGATTCCAGGTATAGGTTGGAATTTTCCAATCACGGCAGTGTCACAAGGATGGCTAGGTGAAATCACTCTTCACAGCTGTTCCTCAAAATGGGTAAACAATCATATGGAGGTGAACGATCGGCCAATGGAAAAGTGGAGGTGACGGTGCAAACACGACCAAGGCTTTAATGGCTGATGATATTACATTCACAGTGGTTATTTACCGGGATGGTTCATTTTTTATTTTAAAATGAGCTTAAACGCTGGTGGAAACACTTGCTCATTGCTTATGTTTATTTTTTAACGAGCATGAAGTCCGCGTTAAAACTGCTCGGATCTTGCGTTTATTTTTTTAACGAGCATGAACTTTGTGCTAAAACTGCTCGAATACCCAGTCATATGATAAGAGTGTCTCATCAAGATTCTATTTTTTATGGAGCTTCATCTCACTAAGCTTTGCTCCGCATCCTTTCTTTATGCAAGTTAGGAAACGGCTAACCCAAAAAACAGATAAATAACCGCTCTTTTCTTGCACTCCAAAAGGTTTGCATGCCCCCAGGTATAAAGTACGATTTCAAGGTTACCTCTACTTCATTTCCGTCAAAACATTCGTTTCGCCGAGAGAGGCCTACCTCTTTCAGGTTACCCAAAGATTGTCTCGTTAATCTTTCAAACAAAACACTTCCTCGGCAATGTCTACCGAAATAGACAAAGGTGAGAGACGTAGCCCGCCAACTCACATAACTTTGACAAAAGAATCTTATTCTAGAATAACCCTCTTCCTAGACGGATAGGGTACAGACTAGTCATATTCTCCCGCGGAAACCTACTCTATACCCAAAGTTTCCCTGCCGAAGCAGACCAGGACGCATGCCCCCTGGGTTCCAGTCATATCCTCCCGGATTACTCGCGCTCATCAGGAGGACGGATCGTGGGTTGAGACACTTCTTGCGTGAATAGACCATTTAGGGATGGTACATGATTATTTGCGATGCGTGATCTTGGAAATGAAAGTTGGTCCACGAGCTTGACCATTCTTCCTTCATGCGGAAAACACATTACTCTAAAGAGTGAGGAGACTATAGCTCCCATGCAATATATATAGTCTCGTCCAAGGAGTAGGTTATAATCCAAGGGTCCTTGAACGACCATCACGTTCATTTGAACGGTCTTCCCTTTCAATGTTATGGGCACATTGGGGAGGATCCCTAAAGGTCGACTGGTTCCTTTATCAAAACCTGATAGATTTCTCATTTCAGGCAAAAGCGTTGGCGAACCAAGCGCTTTCCAAGCAATAGAGGAAAGGATACTCACAGATGCCCCCTCATCAATGATAGTGCCAGCCATCACCATTCTATATATTTGAACGATAATTCTGAATGGTATTGTCAGGCCAGGTTAACTCCAGAAATTAATGAGCGCAAGAAAGAATTGATGATTTTATTCATTAGCCAACTATTATTTATATACATACATAAAACGGATTAGTTCATCTTCTAGATGATTGTCCAGTTCACCCATCCGTTTCGGATTAGGTGTCAACATTCCCCCCCTTAATCTGAAGGGATGTTGGTGAGTCCAAGCATCATTCTGAATCTTTCAATATTTTCTCTTCCAAGCGCTTTGGTGAAGATGTCTGCAATTTGCTCGTTTGTGGAACAATGATGGAGATGGATTGTTTTGGCCTCAACATGATGTCGGATCAGATGATATTTAGTATTGATGTGCTTAGTACGATCATGGAACTTTGGGTTCTTGGCCAACTTTATTGCAGAGGTGTTATCAATCATGAGTGGAGTTGATTGTATTTGTTTTACCTGCAAATCTTCAAGAATTTTCCTGAGCCACACAATTTCTTTCGTTGCTTCAGCTGCTGCCACATATTTTGCTTCTGTTGTGGAATTTGCTGGTACTAATTATTTGCGTGATCTCCAGGAGACAGCTCCTGATCCAAGACTCATAGCATATCCTGAAGTAGATACCCCAGTTTCTTTGTCTCCATCGAAGTCTGAATCAGAGTATCCAATCAAGTTGAAGTCGTCCACCTGTGTATACTTGATTCCAAGGTCTTGAGTTCCCTTCAAGTACCTTAGAATTCTTTTTGCAGCAGACCAATGTCCCTCACAAGGCTTTTGCATAAACATGGAGAGGATTCCAACAGCAAATGAAATGTCTGGTCTGGTAGTAGTGAGGTAGATGAGACTTCCTACAAGCTGTCTATACTTTGTTGCATCCTCAAATTCCTTTCCTTCAATAGATGTGAGCTTCAAGTTTTGTTCCATTGGAGTAGAAAGGGGATTGCACTCTGTCATGCCAAATCTGTTCAACAAATCTCCAATGTATTTATTTTGAGAAAGAAATATGGACTTTGGATGTTGGGTTACTTCAATGCCAAGATAGTAATGAACATAGCCCAAATCAGTCATTTCAAAATTTTTTCCTAATTCTTTCTTTATGGATGCAATATAGCTTTCATTGTTCCCTGTCATTAAAAGATCATCTACATATACCACAAGATATACAACTGTTTTGCCAACTTTCTTGACAAATAAAGTTGCATCATCAAGATCAAAATGTTTGAAGTTGAGTTTCAGAAGATGCTCAGTTAGTTTTTCATACCAGGCTCGTGGTGCTTGTTTGAGGCCATACAAGGACTTCACAAGTTTGCATACTTTGTGTTCATGTCCTTTCACAACAAATCCTTCAGGCTGGGACATAAAAACATTCTCTTTTAGATCTCCATTCAAGAATGCAGTTTTTACATCCATTTGATGGACTTTCCAAAAGTTCCCGAGCAGCTAGTGTAAAGAGTGTCCGGATGGTGGCCCATTTTGCTGTGGGAGCAAAAGTTTCCTCATAATCGACCCCTTCCTTCTGTGCAAAACCTTTTGCCACAAGCCTAGCTTTGTGCTTGTCAAGTGAGCCATCAGCTTTGTACTTGTTCTTGTAGACCCACTTGCAGCCAATTGGTTTGGTTCCAAATGGAGGATCAACCAGCTTCCAAGTGCCATTCTTTATGAGGGCATCATACTCCTGCATCGCTTCTTTCCATTCATCATGAGAAGCAGCTTCTTTGAAGGAAGTTGGTTCAAAATCTGTAGACAAGTTCAATTCACAATCATAAGTAACATCCATATCAACAGGTGAATTAGAGTTATCTACATCACCTCCATCTTGTCGGTTTGTATTTCTGGTTCCTGTTTTTCCAATTTCATCAGGATGAACACTTTCAAGTGTCTTTGTCAGCCACTTTGGGGGACCTTTCTGAGATGGTCCAGGATGTTCTG
The DNA here is from genome assembly GCA_031772625.1 of Pinus tabuliformis. Classification (NCBI taxonomy): domain Eukaryota; kingdom Viridiplantae; phylum Streptophyta; class Pinopsida; order Pinales; family Pinaceae; genus Pinus; species Pinus tabuliformis. The sequence goes on along the minus strand of CM062817.1, from coordinate 1,754,292,335 downwards.
TTGATTGAGTTGGGACTGAATCAAGATTAAGTCTCCCAATTCTATCAATTACATCACTTAAAGCATCATCCGTTGTTGGAGTGTCATGCAGGGGAGATTGTTCTTCACAAGGAGATTCCACATGTTGATCTAGTATAGGAATCCCCCCTTCAAGATGTGCAATCTGATTATCAAACTCTTGGAATGATTTCGGTTTTGTGAATCTATCCAAGCGATCAAGTTGCCGCTCAACAACACTGTCAGATTTGGATGATTCAAGAAAAATGACATCTCTAGATAAAACAAACTTTTTATTTACTTCATCATGAAGGCGGTATGCTTTAGATGTGTTTGAATACCCCAGGAAGATACACTTATGACTTCTAGCACCAAGTTTGTTTCTATGTACCTTTGGTATTAAAGCATAACAGGTGGAACCAAAAATCCTGAGATGTTTTATCGAAGGAACATGTCCATACCACAATTCATAAGGAGTCTTGTTTCTTATAGCACTAGTTGGACATCTATTCTTTATATATGCAGCACATAGAACAACATCAGCCCAAAACATTGTCTTTACATTTTTGAAGAAAAGCATGGATCGTACCATATTCAAAATTGTTCTGTTCATTCTTTCAGCTACACCATTCTGTTGAGGATTATAAGGCACAGTTGTTTGATGTTTAATCCCATGTTGGCGAAGATAGTGTTCAAATTCATTTGATGTATATTCTTTTCCATTATCAGTGCGAATAGACCCAATATGAGATTGTGCATCATTTTCAATCCATTTATGAAAATTCTTGAATGTTTGAAAAGCATCAGATTTGTTCTTCAAAAAATAAACCCAACACATTCTGGTGTAATCATCAATAAATGTCATGATATAATTATTTCCATTTGCAGAAGGAACAGACATTGGACCACATAAATATGAATGAATAAGTTCAAGCTTCCTATGTGCTCTTGAATGTGAATCATGAAAAGACTGTTTGCTATGCTTTCCTAGAATGCAAGCATCACATTGTTTATGTTTGCTAGGAATTGTAGGCAAACCAGCAACACCATTTTTCTTCAACAAGCGGAGACTATCATAGTTTAAATGTCCAAATCTAGCATGCCATAATAAACTTGATGGAAGTGCACCTTCTTCATGATGAGAAATATATGAGAAATGTTGTGCATGAGCAGAGGTTCCTTGCAGTTTAAGGAGTCTTTCTTCTTCTATACCCCTCATGACAAGTGAGTGGTCAGATGCCTTTCTTACCTCAAGCTTGCCATCAAACATGTGAATGGAGTGACCTTGCTGGCGGATGTGGACCAGGGACAACAAGTTTCTCTTGAGCTGTGGGAGATATAGAACATGATCCAGAAGAAAGTCTGGAAGACCAGGCAGTTTAAGCCTGATTGTGCCAAGCCCTGATGGCTTGATTTTTGACTGATCTGCAAAGTATACTGCTCCATCAACATTGTCAGTCAAATCTTCAAAGAAATCTTTCCTATGAGTCATATGACAGGTTGCTCCTGAATCAAGCAACCAGTCATTTTTCGAAGAAGCAAGTGAAGCATTAAACAAATCTTCATTTACTCCAATGTTACATTGTGCCTCAATATAGTGAGCGGATTCAGGTGCTTTACCTTTGTCTGTGTCATCAGTTTTACCTTTCTGCTGATTTCTTCTCTGCTCAACTTTGTCCCATGGTAGCTTGCATGTAGAAGCATCATGTGATCCATTTCGTTTGCAGCGAATGCAATGCAGATCTGCCTTTTCTGCTTGAGGATGTCTGCCCCCCCTGCCTCTGAAGTATCTTCCTCTTCCTCTTCGTCCACCTCTTCCTCTTGTAGAATCTTGAGCAGGATGCTTTTCTTTATGAGCAAGGCAAACAGTCTCTTCAGAAGATTCAGGGACTGTTTTCTTTCCAAAGGCTTTCTCTCTTTCAGCAAACTTTTTCACAAGAGTGTGAAAGGTTATATCTTTAAGATTTCCATTTGCTTGTAAAGACTCAAGATAGTTAGAGTAGGTAGGATAGAGTGCTTTGAGAAAGGAAATAAGAGAGATATCCAGCTCAACCTTAGTGGATTTAATATCATGCATTATAGACTTTATTTCAGATGCAAGAGCAAGAGGATCATTATTTTTCAGTTCAAGAGTGAAGAGTTTAATTATGAGCTGAATAACTTCAAGTGCAGAATGTGTATCATAGAGTTCTTTCAGCTTTTGTAAAGCTTCAAAGGCATTGGAATAGGATGAAATATGACGACTTACTTCTTCATTTACAGATGCTGCGATTAATGCATAGGCTTTGCTATTCTTGTTTTCCCAAATGGCGAGTTCTTTGTCTGATGTGGGCTGCACAGGGTCTTTGTCTTCTTCTCCGACACACACTCCTTTCCACAACTCATTGTAGATAAGGGTGTGTTTTACCATCCGGGACCATTCAGAATAGTTCTCCTTGCCAGTGAGAACTATTCCGACCATAGAGATGATTGAATGCATTCTGTAAAAAAAATATCTCTGCCAAAAACTTCTGTTGGAAAAAAAAATCCTTGTGCCACAGCCTTATGCACCTTTTTTTTTTTATAAAACACTCTGACTAATATAAACACTCTGACTTATTCAAACTATTTAACAATATAGTCAACCAAGAAGCTGCACATGTGCATGCTTACAGAGTCAATAAGTGAACATTCTTAGAGAAAATTGAACCTCCAAAGATAGCTCAATAACTAAATCAATCGACTCAAGTGTGGCCCCTTCGCTTTTAATACAAAGACAAAATAAAAGTCCGATTCCACACTGTGGGCTGAATCCCAAAGCATACAATGAATGGAAAGAAACAAAACATATATCTCGTGGCGGTGAAAAGGGTAGTTACATGGCCACAAAGGTCAAAACAAGATTGCCCAGCTATTTCAGCTACGGGAAAGTATGTAAGAAATTCTTCTCTTCTTCATGAAGTTACTAGAAGACATGAATAACATAATACAAAGGTTTTGCAAAAATCTCCTCTCATTTTCAGAGCTCCTCCATTGGAATACCACGGTACGCTGCGACTTCACTGAACTGCCTTATTTGCGAAACAACATCAATAACTACCCTAGCATTATTGAGCGGATTATCACTCCCTAGTTGTTTTCCTAAAATGACACCAGTACCAGCAGTAGCCGGTCTACGCATCACATTAGCAGCACCATAATGTCCATCAGACTTCTGCACAGCAGTAATGAGTTACAAAAGCGCAGTCACCATTACAAAAACGCAGTCGCATTTTCATAAAAAACGCAGTCACATTTTCACCATACCAAAAACGCAGTCACCATACCAGAAAACCCAGTCACCACAAGAAAACGCAGTCACCAATAGAACTCAGCCTTCAATACAACGTAGCCATGCTTCAATACAACGCAGGCTTCAATAGAACTCAGCCACCATAATAAAACGCAGTCACCATAATATCAAACACACTGTAGGTGTGAAACTATAATAAATGCAGTCACCATATCATCAAACTAATAAAACATAAGAAGCAGTTCAAATGCAGTTCAAATGCACCAGGTTCAAACACAAGCAGCGTTTCCAGCGAAAATGAGTTTCAACGCATTGATAATTCAAACATTCATGCGCAGAGAGGGACAGTAGAAACATAGTATGTATTCCTGGGCGGAGGCACCAGAAACGCAATCAATTACTTATGATCTGAGGGCGCAGTCTCCAGAGGCGCTCAGGACAGAGGGCGCAGTCTACAGTAGTGGCAACGCTATATGCTCAGAGAATCGCTCAGGGAATCGCTCAGAATGATGCAGCGCTCAGCAGGAGTTACACTATTTTGGGACCTGTGCTCTGATACCATGTCAGGCCAGGTTAACTCCAGAAATTAATGAGTGCAAGAAAGAATTGATGATTTTATTCATTAGCCAACTATTATTTATATACATACATAAAACGGATCAGTTCATCTTCTATATGACTGTCCAGTACACCCATCCGTTTCGGATTAGGTGTCAACAGGTATGCTTGCTGGCAACCGGGGTCTGCCTAGTTGGTTCCAATCAAAGGACACAACCAGGTTGCTTGGTGGTGGGACCGAATAAACGGCCGGATATCGCTTTGACGAGCTTCCTTCCTGCGATAAAGGAATAGGGGCATTGCCTCCTTGTTCATCAGAGTCAGTGTTGATGAAGAGAATTTGGACGGTGTCGTCTTTATTCTCCTCTGTGATGGTATCATTCGAAGATAGAGCCTCTGAAGGAAAAACCGGGTCAACTTCCGTCTCAACCTTTTGACTTTCGTCAGGCATGGATCCAGACGGTTCATCTTCAATGATAGGTGCTTCGGCTGACCACTTGGGCGGGCCAGCCGGGTTCTCAACTATTGAAGGACTTGGCAGGAGTTTTTGATATCCAGGAGGAAGTTACGCTCGTAAAATCGGGCAATCTTCCAGAACTCTTTTAGCCTCGTCTAAGAAGGGACAACGGTGGATGGCGTGATCGCCTTCACACAGTTTGCAGGGAAATCTATCTTTCCCTCTCCGTCCTGGGACTTCACTTTCACTAGTCAACGGTGAGCAGTCAACATGGCTATCAGAGGTTGATGCTACCGAATTGTGCAAACGGGGAGACCAGTCCCTTAGTATTCGAGGGATACAGGGACAATCTCTGTGGAAATGGTCTCCCTTGCATATGACACATGGCGATTTAGGCCTGGTCAGTGCTGTGTGTGGATTTTTGTCAGACGACACTTGTTTGCCCCCAGTCGCCTTTGGCTCCTTCTTCTTCTTCTTCTCTTTCTTCTTCTTTTCCTTCTTCTCCTTAGGAACTTGGTTTTTTGTTTTACCAGTTCCGTCAAGCGAAGAGGAAAGAGGAGAGGAAGAGTTAGATGAGGTAGAAGGCTGGTTGGCAACTCTGGTTTGGTCTAACTGTTGACTCGACTGTTCAGGAATGGTGGTGTTCTGAACGACATTGGTTGAAAAGAGCTAGACTGGCAGGCCAATTGTCAGTCCTGGAAGCAACAATGTGGCCATGTGGGGCGCACCAACATCTCCCCAAGAGGAGAAGGGACTAGGATTTCCACCAAGGGGAATTCCTTGGTTAGTGTGCTCCATTTTTTCAACTTAAAGATCAACTTAGGAATAGGGGTGATTGTTCCGTTTAAAATAAATTTTAACGACGCTTTAGACACAACTTGCTTTTTCACTTTTAAAGAGTCGAGAAAAAGCTAAATATGACTCTAGTCTCCTTCAATGTTTTAACGCGCCCGAAGTGACAAATGCTCAGATGGAATTTTTCTGTTATAGAGTCTGGAAAAGGCCAAAAGGAACTGCTATGGAGTTCTAGGCAGAGGGTGTGCCAAACTTTTCGCAAAACCGCAGAATACTTTTTAGGGTACGGGCGGTCGATCTTCCTGAATGCTGTGTTCAGTGCATTGCGATTAGTAGGGCGGCCGACACGGCTTCCTAAGGATAAAGGTTTTATGCCTATAGGGGTCTCCCAATATATACACGACGGTACGTGGGAGCACAATCCGTACTGGCACTATTGTCCCTCAGGAGGAATCACCCACCATCCACGAGATCGACAGTCACCAGGCTTAACGACGCCGGAACACGTCTCTAGCCTAGACCTCTATGTTGTGCGTTATGTTGCAAAGCGTTGTTAAGTTCATTCAATTTATTTTAGGTTGATCTTTTTAGAATTTTTCCTTTCAAGGTTCACCACGAGATGTATGATACAATTCCTAAATGCAGTCTAAAGATGATAAGCAAGCTTTATATCTTTTCAACTTTGAAAATCCTAGCTACTAATGGAAAAGAAAGACACCATCTTTTCTCAAAGAGCAATCAACACACTCTAATGCACTTTTCCTAAATCCAACATGCAAACTATCAAATGCAAATGCACAATGCAGGTGTTTGTTTTCCGCTTTCTTATTATTGATGCCTACAAAGAAAGCTTTTTGTACAACTTTGAATTTGCTTTTAAATGATCAATACAAACAAGTTTACTTTTTCGAAATCAGAGAGGGTAGAAGAGATTACAACACTTAACGATTTTCGAAATGAATACTTGTTTCGACACTTAAAAGAGACAAATTCAAACCAATAAGCAAAAGCAAATGTATAATCAATCTGAAAACAGCCAATGAACTCTCTTCTAAGATCACAATCAACAGATCTGAATCAAGGGCTACAGGATGACTATTTCACTCATGCAAAGGAAAACTGTAAATGATGCCACAAACACATAAAAACATTCACAGTCTTTTTGTACAAAAGGAGGCGGAATCTAAGCAGAGAAAAGGAGTTATCAGACTAGTACCTATGCTAGTTACAGGCTGCAAAAATCAGAGATCAAAACAAGGCAAAACAGAGCAGAGAACCCCAGCTGCACAAGGACAAACTGGTTCAGCGCAGGTAGCCTTCACAGGGACTGCGTTGAAATGCAGAATCCCTTCACTGGGTCTGCGCTGAAGGAGAAACTCTCGTTTCCCACAGGTTCTGGGTCACAGATTGCTATTTAATCAACTGTTTCAGGCCAAATAAAAGCAACAAGCAAGGTGTAATCAAAGGGATGCTTTGAAGGGCTACTAAGATCTATCACAAGGATCATCAAATCATTTGTGAGTCCATTGTTCAGATCATAGACAAGTCCAGTAATTGGATCAAAGTAGCAACTGTCTACTTTGCATCCGGGAAAGATGCAGTTCGATTGTTGCTGTCAAGTCTATGAAACAAACAATGATAGAAACACAAATAAAATGACTAAACAGATCTCCCCAGTGGAGTCGCCAATTTGTTGTGGGGAAAAATGCCTATGCAAGACGATCCTATCCACCTAAGGTGTGACAGTGCCTTAGCAACAAACAGAGACAGCTATTCTGGTTTCTTCCTTTATGAAATGTGAAAGAAGAGAGATCAATAGACTTACCGGTGTCTTCCATTTGTCCCTCGATCCGGTCTCTCTTCTCTTTGGGAGTTCACAGCTACTTGCCTTCTTGCTTGTCCAGCTTCCACGGGTTCCTGCAAGATCACAAGAGAACAGCTACTTGCGACAAGAGAACAACTACTTGAGACAAGAGAAGAACTCTACACAAAGACAGATATTCACATTCATAACTAGTTTAGGATTAGAAATAAACTAAACATGCTAATACATTCATACATCAAAATACATCAGCATATAGGAGAAACCAAGATAGCTTTATTGATGAATAACAAGGTTCAGGAAGAGATACAACCCAGAGGGCTCCAATCCAGCATCTCCTTCCCAGCAAATGGAATTCCTATCTTCACCCCTTTCAAAGCATTAAGCACCCAATGATCCCAGTCTCAAACCAACAGCAATTCTTTGCAATAACAAAATTCCAGCCTCTAGATCTCATGGTGGAGAGATCCATATATAGATGTTTGGAGAGAGGATGAGTCAGCTTGAGATCTGACTAGTGTCCTCTCCCTCTATCAGTTCTTGAGTCCACTTGGAGGTTCTTGCTTCCACTTGGAGATTTGGAACCTCTTACTCATCACCAGTCGAATTCCCTGAGGCAAGTGTCATTTTGGAAGCTTCCTGGGTTTTGACACCTTGAGAAATGAGCTTGCCACTTGTCCACTCTCGTTCAGCGTAGGTAGCCAGTGTTCCATTTGACATTCAACGCAGGTAGCCAGTGTTGGCTTTGACATTCAGTGCAAACAGCTAGTGTAGCCACTGAAATGATCCTGAATTGACTTGTTTTTGAGCAGTTTCTGGTGGAGAACTTCTGTGAATTGCTGTGGTTTGTTAGCCTTGTTCCTCTAGGGGTAGGAACAACATGTTTAGGGACTTTGGATCCCTTAGATTATTGACATTTCATGCTCAATGCTATAAGGCACAAAAATGTCTATAACAGGGTTGCCTTGGTGGAGCAGGAGGCAATGGTTGTGGACGAGCAGGTGGTGGAGGAAAAGAAGTGGGAGGAGTGTTGTATTGGGGCCTCCACCCCTGATGAGGTGCATTCCACTGAGGCTGTGGTTGAGCATAAGAGTGAAACGAATGAGCAGCTGGTTGGGCATAATATGGATCTATGAAGGAACAAGGAGGAGGTGTGAACTAGGAAGGATGAGCAGGGGGACCCCAAGAAGGCATGAAAGTGGCTTGATAGGGGTCATAATAGGTCTCGGATGTCCCTTGCAGTTCCTGCTGATAAGATCTAGGTTCATGTGGCCTCCTTTGGTTCATATAGTAGAGTGATTCAGTGGCTCCTTTTTCCCTCTGATATGCAGCTTTGATTCCAGGCAAGGAAGGGCACTGATTCGTAGGATGGTATTCTTCACAGATGAAACACACTTCTAGGGAGTGCATTGGACATTCGTCCCTAGGATGCTTTCTAGTGCACCTGGGACAAAAGATGGCCAAAGCCCTCTTGGCTTCCTCTTGCTTCTTTTGGATCCACAGGGTATCCAATTGCATGGCAAGAAACTGCCTCATATGACTCTTGAAATCTTCCATCTAATCTTCAAATTCGTCTTTGGACAAGGTGCTGCTCCCAACATTTCTGCTTGTAGCCATTTGCTCCGGAGGAATGGTTTCTTCTTCTTCTTCCCTTGAGGTTCTTCAAATATGTCTTGCTGTCCACCTAAGGGTTCTTTAATCACAACCATCGAAGAAGAGAGAATGTTGGCTGTGTGAAGCAGTGGGGGCATTTTGCAATCATTTTTTTAACTTATCTCTACTCCTACAAGGCATGAAATGAAATCTTTTTGGTTGATTTTTTCATTTTTCTACTTCTACCTGCAAAACTGAAATAGATTGAACTGCAACTAACTATCTTGCTAAAATGAAAATGCGGAATTGAAATGAAAGCAGGAAAGGACTAATCTATTTTTCTCAAATGAAATTGCAGGAATGAAATGCTAGTCTACGCTTGCGGAATTGAAATGCTAATCTACACTTGCAGAAATGAAATTGCGGAATTGAAATGCTAATCTATGAAAGCAGGAAATATCTACTTTACTTTTGTAGAAATGAAATTATAGAAATGGAAACGAAATAAACTATTTAGCAGAAGGCGAGAGTAGGAAAATAGAAGAAAAGCAGCAATCACCAATACTCTGACGCTTCCCCGGCAACGGCACCAAAAAGATGGTGGGCCCCAGTATTTCAGCAATAATGCTGCAACTCCTGAAACTCCCTTCTTTAATTTTATCAACCCGGTAGTTCGTAACAAACTTGGAGGCGACGGTGTTGTATGCACAAGTACTAGCTCTTGCCGCAGCTATCACTTGGTCAGCTGGCACAAGTCTGCTAGGAGCTTAAGCCAACTTCTATGAGCTCTTAGAAGAATCTTTTTAACTGATGAATGAAAGCTAACTCAAAGGGGCTAATTTACTTGCAGAAAGAAACTGGAAAGCGGAAAGGAAATGCAAACCCTAGCAAATCCTAATTTTACCAGCTAGCCCTACTGATGCAAAAAATAGGATGCAAGCTACTGAAAGAGATGCCATTGACTTCTAGGAAGGTAAAATGCATGTGTCTAAGTTATCACTATCTAAAGAAAACATCTTTTTGTATTTTTGAATAAGTTGTCACAATTATCATGCATACAATTTAACTGTTTTTGACTGTGCAGAGGTGGATTGGCGAGAGGAAATGCTTGGAAGAGGTCGGGAAGGTTCAAAGAGGGCCTAAGGGGTCCCTAACACCCTTCTAGAGAGTTTCACAGAGTTTGGCTATCAAGAAACCTCATTCGTGAGCTTCTACAGGAAGTCTGCAGGGGTTCTACAGGATGTTTCAGGAATTTCTACAAGATGTTTAGAAATTTCTACAGGATGTTTAAAAATTGGATTTTGGAGGATGGGTGAGTGAGGGAAGATGCATGAATGGATATGGAGGTAGGATAGGGGTCTGAAGTGGCCCAGGGACTGGTGGATGGAGTGGTGAGAAGGTGTAGATAGCTAAGTTGGCTCAAAGAAGGCTGAAACAATGATGTACAAAAACTAGGGTTACGTGAGCAAATGTGGCAAACGTGAGGTAAGGATTCGAAGTAGAGGGTGGAGTGGATGGTGCTGATGGAGAATAAGCAGATGAAGGAGTGGTACAGGTGCTCTGCAAGTCGTTTTTCCAATCTGAATCAACAAAGACTTGTAAATTCAAAGACTTAGTTACGTTGACCTAATTTGCTAGCTGTCAGTAAAGAGAATGAACAGAAGTGTGACCTGCAATGAAACCATGTATTTTAACTCATGCAACTAAGCAAACGAAAGTCTGAACTTGTAACCAATTTCTACACATGAAGATCAAACACTAGTGATTGCATGGCAAAGCAAAATCAGTGTTTTTGTGGGTAGCAAAGTCATCCTAGTCACAGCTCCTGATCCCACTGAGGGAGAGGTGAAACCACAGATGTCTATTGGCCCTTTTCTTGAAGCTTTTTCTGTTAACAACCTATCAACTAAATCTAAGCATGAAAAGCTATTTTACTCATCAAAAACAACCTAAATAATAAAACAAAGTTTAAATCTAAATAACAGATTTTATTCTAAGAATGCAGTAAAGATACATGAAAGTAAACAAAGGAGGTACTGGGCACTTGAGATGGGCCCAACCCCAAGAGCTACAACCTCCTAAGAGAGATTTAGAGCTGGTGCAAAGCTGGATTCATCTTTATTGATCAAAAGAAATGTTACATTCCAAAAACTGTCCACAAGGAGAACTTGAAAATGTGCTGAAAGCAAAGCTAATCTACTGCCTAAAAATCGAACTACAAAATGACTACAAAATGAATACAAAATGACTATAAAGTGACTAACTGAAATGAGGCCCTAAGCCCTCTTATTTATACAAATTGAGGACCCCAACAGTCCTCCTAAACTTTAGGGACTCGGCTGCCCAAAACTTGCAGTTAACAGCAGTCCTACTTGACTTGCTTGGCTGCCCTTGTGTTAATTGATTTGGTGGCCCTTGAACTCCGAGCTGATGGTGGAGAATTCGAGGTAAGGGCCCATAAATGAAGGGGACACCTTCCTACAAATCCTCTCCCTTGTTCTCCCACGAATTTGGCTGCCAAGTGCTCATTTACACCTTTGATTTTTTCTCCAAATTGACCAAAAAGGCTACACAAAGCACACATTAGACTTGTTGCCATAATGACTAACCCAATTCACTCTATTAGCATAAATATAATAAAAAACATGCAATAAACTAATGAGAATGGTGGATTAAGTCGAATTAGGAGGTTGAATGAGCCCAAATAATTATCCATTTTTGGGGCTCATCTGATCCAGGTGGATATTGGTGGCCACCTGCCAAGTCCACCTGGACCCCCACCATTGTCTTTCTCAGCATTTTCAGTTTCCTTAATTGTAGCACAACTTACTATTTTTAGCAGTTTTTCGGGTCCTGAACTTCCGGAGCCGTTTTGAGGCCCTAAACGACATTTTTTGGGGAATCCGAGGGCAACATGGGTCCATGGGATGGACCATGTTGCCCGTTCCAACAATGATAGTGCTCGGATAGATCTTTCTAATGAGATATTGTACGCGTCAAACGGAGATCATATACCAAAGTTACGACCCCGGGAAGTTGATCTACCAATTTACCCCCAAACGGGGCCCACAGTTTGGCGTTTCATCTCCTAGGGTTAGGTTTTGGAATGTTAAGGGTTTTCCATTGTTTCTCAACAATAAAATAGGCCTTCGAGCCTCATTGTAACACAGTTCAGAGGCATGTAGCCATCACATCTCTTCTCAGAGATAAGCTACCATCGCCCTAGCTGGTTTATTTCCATTTCTGGTTGTAAGCATATTTCAGTATTTTCCATTAATGAAATGAAGTATTATTTCCGCTGCATCTTTGTGTATATGGTTATCTCTGTAATTTGTTGCGTTACTGTTTAAATCCAGATCAGTGGTATCAGAGCGGTCTGCTTTTTCTCTGTTTTTCTTTGCATGTCCCCAACAAGGTCGGGATATAAGGAGTTAGGGCTTGAACTGGTTGAACCTTTACAAGACCAGCCTCGCAAATCCCGACGGCCTCCCATGGCGGACGAGAAGAAAGACGAGGGGGCAGGAGATCCCATCAAAATCTTGCTTGAAGAAGCCCTCGAGCGACAACGGAACGCGATGATGGACAGCTTTTCCCAGATCCTCCAGCGACTACCCAGAAGCAACGCATTGGCTTCCAGCAGCTACTCTGGAAACGCCACACCCTTTAAGGTACAAGTTAATTTTGAAATCCCCATATTCGAGGGTCAGATAGACGCAGATGCCGTAGATAAATGGTTAAATCTGCTAGAGGGTTATTTTTCTGTTCATGAATTTTCGAGTCGGGAAAAGATTGTTTTTGCTCTTCTCAAAGCAGCCCCCCACGTCAAGGACTGGTGGGAAACCTACTGCGAGCAGAAGGATGAAAGTACTGGCTCACTATTTTCAGCCACACCCACCTGGGATTCATTCCGGGATGCCATCAAGGAGCAGTACTACCCTGTCGGAAGCTATGAGGATGAATACATAAAGTGGACCATGCTGCGGTAGGAAAGGGACCAAGACGTGCCGGAGTTCACCAATCTTTTCCATACCCTTCGCACAAAGTTGGGTATCAAGGATTCAGAGCAACATTTGATACTCAAATACCGTGGCTGCCTGCACAAGTACATCCAGGAAGAAATACAATTCCTAAACATCCCCTCGCTCGGCGCAACATACCGATATGTCGTCAAGGTCGAGCAGAAGTTTAAACAAAAGAAGCGAGACTTTGGATCTGCGAATCCAAAGCAGGGGAAAGGTGACCCTAAACCACAGAACAAAGGACAAAGCCAAGGCGGGACAGCCCAAGACAACTAGCCGAAGCTGCAAGAAAAGAACAGCGCCGCGAAGCTGAGAAAGGACACTAGAAAATGGTGCGAGTTCCATAAGAGCTCCACTCACAACACAAGTGAGTGTCGGGCCAAGCAGTCACTGGTGGCTGAGCTAAAGGTTTCAGAATCAGATGCATGTTCCGACTCTGAATCAGAACCCGATAAGGGGTATGAAAAAGGGAAGCAGATCATTGATGCAGATCCCAGCGCCACTGTTGCTACCGCAAAGATCCAAAAAAATGAACCCGAAGATCCAGAGGAGGAGGAGCGTCTCTTCCACTCCCAGATGTGGGTAAAGGGCTCCCCGATACAGTTCATTGCTGATAGCGGGAGTCAAAAGAACCTCATTTCGGCAGAGGTCGTGAAGCGGTTGGGCTTACCGACCACAACACATCCACAACCATACACCATTGGGTGGCTTCACCAAGGATGGGATCTTCGCGTGAGCCAGCAGTGCTGCCTTCCATACAACATCAAGCCCTTCACGGATGAGGTATTGTGTGACATTGCTCCCCTTGAAGTTTGTGATGTATTACTAGGACAACCATACTTGTGGAAGCGACATACTGTATATGAATCAAGGCCCCGTGCTGTTATTATTACATTGGGAAATAAGTTGTTCAGGATACCAGAGATAGCACCACCTGCCGCCATCTCTTTGATTACTGCAAAACAATGCAGTAAGATCATTTCCAAAACCAGGAAATTTGTTTTCCTGATGATACGCCCTCAAGGAAAGAAGAAGACAGTGGCCGCGGCCTCCAAACGGGGTCCCTCTGCACGACAACTACAGACGGACAAGGTTGTGGAGGAGTACGAGGACATCTTCACCTCCCCGGCAGGGGTTCCTCTACACTGTCAAGTCAAGCACTCCATCGATCTGACCCCAGGTGCGCCGGTACCCAATGGACCAATTTATCGGCGCTTCGTTCTGGAGAACAATGAAATCAAGAGGCAGATTCAGGAGCTCCTGCAGAATGGTCACATCCGTCCGAGTTCATCGCCCTGTGGGAGCCCGATCGTGTTGGTACAGAAGAAGGATGGGACGTGGAGACTCTGTATCACTGTCCGTAATAGGTACCCGATCCCGCGGATTGATGACCTCCTAGACCAACTAAAGGGGGCGAAATATTTCAGCAAGATCGATCTGAAGTCAGGATATCACCAGGTACCAATCGAACCCTCCGATGTGTGGAAGACTGCCTTCAAATCCAAGGAGGGCCTCTTCGAATGGTTGGTCATGCCTTTCGGATTGACGAATGCTCCTGCAACCTTTATGAGGCTAATGGATGACATCTTGCGGCCATTCACCAACTCCTTTGTAGTAGTATACTTGGATGACATTCTGATCTTTAGCCAGAGTTGGGAAGAGCACCTCCACCACATCCGACAGGTTCTCCAAACACTGCGGCAACACAAGCTATGTGCCAATTTGGAGAAATGCACTTTTGGCATGACCCAGGTTCAGTATCTAGGATACATCATTGATGAACAGGGGGTGCATGTCGATCCAGCCAAGATCCAAGTCATTCGGGATTGGCCCTCTCCAACCACTCTAACAGAGCTCCGCAGCTTTCTAGGTCTTGCCAACTTCTACCACAGGTTTGTGTTGGGGTTTTCTCATATTTCTTGGCCCTTGAGTCAAGTCACCAAGGGCGGGGCGAAAGCAAAATTCTTTTGGTCTGAATCTCAACAGAATGCATTCAGGGAGTTGAAGGATCGCCTCTGCACGACACCAGTGCTCGCTTTACCAGATTTACAACAACCATTTGAGGTCGAGACAGATGCCTCTGACTATGCTATTAGGGCAGTCCTTACTCAACATGGACATCCAGTGGCATATCACAGTGAAACACTTTCAGACACAGTCCGGAAGTACCCCACTTATGATAAAGAGATGTATTCCATTGTATAGGCCTGCCGACAATGGAAGCATTACATTTTGGGGAAGGAAACGGTCATCCACACAGACCACCGACCTCTGCAGTTCATACAGACCCAAGGGAAATTGCAGAATGATCGCCATCAGAAGTGGTCTACATACCTGCAACAGTTTCACTTGAATATCAAGTATAAAAAGGGCAGAACCAATAATGTTGCAGATTGCCTCAGTCGGCCACCGATCATGGTGCTAACCACCGTGCTCAACTCTTGTGGGCACGAGACTTCTGATTGGCCATTTCTCTACAAAAGCGACCCATAATTCGGCCACACATACCAGACACTCTTGGAGGGTCGGCATGTTGCAGATTTTCACCTCCAGGACGCCCTATTATGCCACCTCGGTCACCTTTGTGTTCCTTCAAGCGAGCGTGCCAAGATGATTTGGGAAGCACACTACAGTCGGGCTGCTGGGCATTTCGGGGTCAAGAAAACAGTGGCAGTACTGCAAAATTATTTCTATTGGCCGAATCTTCGACAAGATGTTGGGAAGTACATCCGATCATGTACTGCCTGTGCCATTGCCAAACCGACCATTAAGAAGCACGACCTCTATACCCCGTTGCCTACCCCTAGTCGACCTTGGGAATCCATCTCCATGGATTACATGTCAGGCCTTCCTTCCACTAAGCATGGAAATGACTGTGTTTTTGTGGTCGTCGACAGGTTCTCGAAGATGGCCATTATGATGGCCTGCAAGAAGAATATCACAGCAGAAGCCACTGCTAAACTCTTCTTTGAACGAGTGTGGGTGCACTTTGGGATCCCACAGTCTATCATCTCAGATCGGGATAGTCGGTTTCTCAGCACATTTTGGTCCAGTCTCTGGTCAATGCTGGACACCAAACTCACGAAGTCCACAGCCTTCCATCCTCAAACTGATGGCTAGACAGAGGTTGTCAACAGGATGATTGTGCACATTCTGCGCATGTATAACTCAAAGCATCCACGCACATGGGACGAGAGCCTCCCCTATGTTCAGCACAACTACAACCGAGCTCTTCACAGCTCCACTGGCCATAGCCCTTTTCAGGTGGGTTTGGGATTCCGGCCACTATGCCCCATCGATGTGGCCATGCCCCTTGCAGCTACTCACATGAATTCAGCTCATGTCCAGTCCGAAACAGATAAGGCCACCAGCTTCATTGAGCGCATCCAACATATTCGCCAGCAGGTCCATGACATCCTTGAGAAATAAAATGCCAAGTACAAGCAGCGACATGATCAACACCGGGTGCCACACAAGTTTCAGGTGGGCGACAAAGTCTGGTTGCATTTGCAAAAGGAACGCCTTACTGGAGCCTATCGGAAATTGAGACCACTCGGATATGGTCTTTACACCATTACTAAGGCTATGGGAGACAATGCATTTGAGCTCAGCATTCCCCCATTCCTTGGCCTGCACCCAGTGTTCAATGTGGACCGCCTTCGGCTATACTTTCCACCATTGCTAGACACATCCGACATTGCAGAACAGCTCAAACCCACAGAATTAAATCCAGATTGCATGGAACAAGCTGCAACTGATCGGATCATGGACACACAGATCAAGAACACTCGCCAACAGAATATCCAACTGTATCGAGTTGTCAAAGCAAGCCAACTCCTTCAGCAGGGCAAGTGGCTCACCAGGGAACAAGTTCAGCAGAAGTTTCCTCATCTCATGGAGGAGCTCAACGCAATGGGGACCATTGCTTCCTAAGGGGGGAGGAATGATCCAGGTGGATATTGGTGGCCACCTGACAAGTCCACCTGGACCCCCACCATTGTCTTTCTCAGTATTTTCAGTTTCCTTAATTGTAGCACAACATACTATTTTTAGCAGTTTTTCGGGTCCTGAACTTCCGGAGCCGTTTTGAGGCCCTAAACGACGTTTTTTGGGGAATCCGGGGGCAACATGGGTCCATGGAATGGACCGATGTTGCCCGTTCCAACAATGATAGTGCTCGGATAGATCTTTCTAATGAGCTATTGTACGTGTCAAACGGAGATCATATGCCAAAGTTACGACCCCGGGAAGTTGATGTACCAATTTACCCCCAAACGGGGCCCACAGTTTGGCGTTTCATCTCCTAGGGTTAGGTTTTGGAATGTTAAGGGTTTTCCATTGTTTCTCAACAATAAAATAGGCATTCGAGCCTCATTGTAACACAGTTCAGAGGCATGTAGCCATCACATCTCTTCTCAGAGATAAGCTACCATCGCCCTAGCTGGTTTATTTCCATTTCTGGTTGTAAGCATATTTCAGTATTTTCCATTAATGAAATGAAGTATTATTTCCGCTGCATCTTTGTGTATATGGTTATCTCTGTAATTTGTTGCGTTCCTGTTTAAATCCGGATCATCATCACCCACATAGCTAGTCATTTTGTCATTTAAGCTCTCAAGCTTCCATTGTATGCACTATCGCATTCAACCAATTGAATTAAAACCAATATCAAAACACATTGCAATTAAAAAGTTCCTCTGCATTTTCCTCATCTCGTTCAAATTCCACACATGCATTTTCTTTTCGCATAACCTCCACTCACAAATAACCATCCTCGCATAGCTCCGTCCCTAAATAATAATTAAAATGTTCATTGTATGGAAGAAGATTTCAAGCTTTCATTGTACGGTTGTTTTTTCCTCTATCGCTATTTTATTGATTCTATTAGCATAAAGATTTTCGTCCTACGTTCACATTAAGGGATTTTTATTGCCAATAGTCTAGTATTAAAAATGAACACTTTATTCTTATATTATTGATAACATTTTAATTATAAATAATTAGGCATATGTGCAGAAGTGTGGATGAACTGTATTATGCGAAGGAAGCTTTCAATGTGTGCATCGCCTCACTTAGCACAAAAGCTTTTTTATTGTTAATACTTTATTTAGTACTAAATAAGGCATATTTTCTCAATAACATTGTCTATGCTTAGATTATTATTTAATTGATTATATCCAATAAGACAGATCAAGGTTGCATGGCCTAGGAAAATTAGAACATTGAAACAATACCATATGGACCACCCCACATAATGGTAACTAAAAATATTAATCATTCCGCAAAGATACATAGCTCTAAAATAAAAAATCCTATGCAACTGCTCTTCCGCACAAACTTTGTAATCCACACAATAAAAGCTCCACACAACAAAACATGATAATTTTCTCCATAAACATTCATACAATATATGATTTGAAAATTTGAAAAAGTATCTCTATACAATGACTTGTGTAGCGTGTCATCGCCTCGCCCCCCCATCTTATTAATAATATTTTAATTTATGTGGAAGTGCAAAGAAATTTCATTGTGCGGAGGAAGCTTTCAATGTACGATAAACAATGTGTATATGTTTGTATCTACATCTAATTAGATGGGGTTCGTATTTTTCCCACATTTCTGTCTCAGCGCATGGGTAGAATATACCAAAAATAATATTTATTTTAGTAAACTGTTGACATATATGAAGTTATTGCTAATATTTAATTGTAAATATTTCAAATATTTGTTTCTTCAAGCTCTTGTGTGAGAAGATATATGCACCTTGTACTAACTGCTAATATTGTTGCTCATATTTTAGTTATAACTACTGCTATTTAAGTGATTATGTATAAAAACTGCATTAATATTGAATGCGGGTGCGGTTTTGAGTGCATATTTTTCCCACATTTCTGTGTCAGACTATGCATGTTCCACTCTACTTTCTCTACATAATGATGTCTGCAAAGCTTCGTCTGCACACGCTATATCTTTATGTTTATGTTTGTATCTCCAAATATGTTTCAAATAAGGAATTTGTCCTAAAGTGCATACGAATTCTATTGTGTGGAAGAAGCTTTCAATGTGTGGAACGACACACTTCACATTAAAGGTTTTTATTACTAATATTTTAGTGTTAAACAATGCATACTTTTTGTTCGCAATAAGTCTGAGGCAGCTGCTAGACTTATATGATATTGTTGTTAATATTTTAGTGATAAATAGTGCATATCCTCCGATCTCTACAATTAATTTAATGGGGTCAACATTTCGTCACACTTCACATTATCAGAACAATAATGACAACGACACTTGATAACTCTCTTTGATTAGTCATTGATATCTGAGTTTACACACACTACTGACAAGAAGTTTACTAAGATAATAAATATAGTGAGGAGATACGATGTAGCATAGTCCCTGCCTCTACCGATTATTAATTGATTATCCTCGCACAAAGCTTTCTGCACAATGAACATTTGTTCTACGCACACACTTTCTCCACATAGGCACCTCTGCATAGCTTCCTCTACACTTCTTGCACAAATATTTCCACATAGTGAGCATTTGTTCTCTGCATACACTTCCTCTGCATAACCACCTTTGAACAACTTCCTCCGCACACACTTCCTTCACATAACAAAAGCTAGCTTTGGAATCTTGCATGCAAAATAAACTTGGAAAATAAAGCCAAAATGGAGAAGCACTAAGTTGGCATGTGAAAATTTGTTTTTGTATTGCTAGATTTTATTGTTTAGTAGAACAAAGAATAACATAATGCACAATTCTATTTTAGCATTTAGGTGGTTTTTTTTAGGAAGTTAAATTTAGTTTTGCATTTGAAAAATATAATTTATATGAATGTCACACCTCGTCAAGGATATTTTAATGGTTTCTTCATCAATTAATGTGTCTCCATCAATTAACATGTAAGTGCTTCGTGTCATTCAAGTTTCATTGTGCAGAGGTATGGAATTGTCTTAACCCATGCTTGTTCTGCATTGATTGCTCCTTCCAATGATGTCTACACAACTTCCTGTGAACACGCTATATCTAGAGACATATGTGAAGTTATTGCTAATAATTTTAAGTGTAAATAATGTTTATTTTCGAATATTTCGAATATTTATTTATTTAGGCTCTTGTGGAAGTGCTCTTTATGTGGATTTCCACATTTTTCACTAATTGCTAATATTATAGCTGATATTTTAGTTAAAAATAATGCATATTAGTACTCAATTCAGTAAAACGTAGGTAATCTAGTAATTCCAGAACAAAAAAGACACCTTCCTATATCTTTGACCACATAAACTTTGTACAAAACACTTTTATTGCTAGTATTATTACTAATACTTTAGTTATAGATAATTCATATCACTAGTTAATTGAGTAAATGTTATGCGGAATGCATATAAAGTTATGTTCAAAACCTCATTTCATTGAAGAAAATCTTTGTTTATATGAAGGAAGTTCAATGTATGTATAAAGCTTTTTTGTTCAGAACTATGAAATTCATACTAAAAGCTTTTGCTGCTAATATTATTGGTAATATTTTAGATTGGTAAATTTAATTTTTGTATCATTGGACACATACGCAGTTTGTGCTTAAGCGATTTAGTCAAATCTAAGACTCAGATTAATAAAATGCACATAAGCATGCAATTGTTTACAATAGAAGATATAGCATTTAATGGTTGTTACCATTATACACTGGAAACACATACAATTAAAAAAAACAAGGTTAATTACATCCCATTTAATTCTAGTTAATCTAGCTATTTAATGGTTGTTGTCCTGAAACTTTTACCCTTTTACGCATATTGCAATAATGGAATATGATATATAAAGCAAAGTTTTAAATCATATCGCCAAATACGAATAAAAACTTTATCATAAAATTGATATAGTCAAGTGGTTTTGAATGCAAAATAGTTCCTGTAGTTCAATTTGTAAATAACAACTAGTTCACAACATGTTTAGATTGAATACAGGAATTAAAAACAAATTTGCATAACAAGATAAGAACTAATTTAATTTAATTTATATCTATGTTTTTCATCTTTATAATTTTTTTAAGTACGATATTCCTTGTGTAAATCTTTGATTGCAAAAGCAAGTTGTTATGCTCTGCGGAATTTTTCATTGTAGTATTCTATTATTAAGAGATATATGTCTAGAATGCCAAATCATTGCCAAATGTTCAATTTCGTTTAAAACAACAACACAATAGTAAATATAAAAGAAAAGTTGAAAGCATATTTTTGGAAATTTATAGAAAACACTATGTCAGAATAAAATGTCAATAAGCATGGCCATTGACTTTGGAAAAGTTAATTAGCTACGTGTTAATTTGTTATGAGAAAAAATCAATGATGCTATCAAATTCTGTTTCCATTTTATGTTTTTTCTCCTGCAATTGAATCTGTAACATGTCCTTTGAAATTAGCTTAGAATCTTGCTGCATGCCCAGGATGTCTAAGCCTTTTATAATATCCATTTCATTGAAATAGGTATCATCTATCCTTTTGGATAGTTCACTACAAGCAAACTTGACATTCTCAAGTTTAGTGACCCTTTCCGGCCATCTAACTTTCAATTGCTACACTAGTTCAACATTTGATAGCTGTTAGTTTTTATTTTTGAAATTAGAGAGTATTGCTAGCCTATGCTTAAAAGTATTTAATTCATTGTCAACGAATTGCTTGTCTTCTATAAGATTACTATTAACCAAGTCCATAAATTTCGTTACTTGTTCTTGCAAACCCGTTAAATCGAGAATTACTTGCCAGACATCTTCAATAATTTATAATCTTTCGCATATGTTCTCAAGGATATATGTCTTCACTGCATTAAGTAGATTCCCAACCTTATTAAATGTTTGCGGTGTTGCAACAGGAGGAATTTACAATGAAGGTGACAATACCTCTAGTGGAGTCATTAATAGAGGAGATGGATTTGCAATGTCTTGTAGTTCTTTGGACTTCCTTTCCAGCATATGATTTTCTACAAGCATGTTGATAACACTTTGAGTAATTGTGCCATTGGTACAATGTTGCAATACCATAACCGTCATTGTATCAATGCGAGACATATCAATATCAACGTGTTCTTGATCAATAATATTTTCATTTTCAAGTTTTACCTTTTCAACTCTCAATTTTTTGTTGGTTTGGTCATACTTTGCATTTTGTAAAGTAACAAGATGATCTTCGAAAATAATTTCCTCATCTGCAATTTTCTCCATAATTTTCTGATTTTTTGCTAAACAAATAGCAACCAAGTTAGGTTGCTCATTTCTATCACTTTCTACGTCTATAGCATGTTCAATGCTTTCTCTATTGACAACACTTTTGGACTTAGGTGTTTGAAGTGTATGTGCTTGGTCTAGAAAGAATTTGTAAAAGTTATCTCCCTCATGTCAAAGACTTGCTGACTGGCCAATAACCAGTTTTGCAGAATCATGATTTCTTATTTTTGCTTGAGTTGTGGATGATGCTAGACCAATAATCGATGTGTAAGGTGAAGATTGTTTTTCATGATTTACATATTTTTTTTTCTATTTTTCCTTAGCTATTCTTTGGGCATCCATTTTCAATATTTGATACTTGATTTCATACAAATTAAATAAACTATGTGTTGTGTGAACATATTTGCTTGCAGATTATGGCATGCAAAAATTACACTGGTTCTTTCTTCACATACAACTTAAGTTAATAGGGAAAAAAAATGCACATAATAGAGGTAAAAGAGAAAGAAATAGTGAATTGATAAGTTGCAATGAGAAAATACAAACTCTTAAACAATTTCTATACAATTGGTAGATTTCTTGTGTTCATACAATGTTTAATGAGAAATACAAATCCCTAAATTATTCTGCACAAAAGAAATATATTGTAGAGAGAATTATGAAATAACCTGGGCAATTGAGAAAATAAATTGTTGAATATTGTTAAATCCATTGAGAAGTGAGACTAGGAAAGTATTCACTAGAGAAAATGTCTATGTTTATGTTCTTTTCTGTTAGTGGAATCAGATATCACTTCATTGATTGTATAAATGCAAATAACTTACTTCATTTAACTAGTACTTATATTCGTCTCTAATGTCGCATAAATTTGTAATTTTTTGTTGCAATGGAAATTGAGAGTTGTTGTTATTTTTCATGTGCAAACTACTAGATATGATGGTCTTAATAAATAGAGATTAAAAATATCAAAGACAACATATACGAGGAGTAATAAAAATAAGTATAGATATTGCAAAACCATCTTGTTCACTAACTGCGTATTTTATTTATTTTAATATCATTAAAATACATGTCATACAGATAGAAATTCCAATAGAATATAAGCGATTTTCAGCTTAAATTTCCCAAAATTTGTCAATGATTTCTTAACAATCGTACAAGTTTTTGAAATGGCTAAATGCGTATATGCATCAATAATAGAAAAATCCCATAATAATTATGACAATTAGCTTTGAAACTTCCAACGATAACTGTAAATGAACGTCACGCATAGACTTGTTTTTCTATTTCTATAACAAATTGATTTAGTTACTAAGTTGGGCCCCATTGGTAAATCATTGATGCTTTGTTTTATTTTGATAATGACAAATCTAATTGTCTATCAAGACTGCAAATTTTCCTAGAAAATTAATTTGTGTAGGATTTTGGCAAAAATCGTGACGGAATTTCCACAACCTTCCGAGCAAATTTTTTGCCTTCTAACAAGGGTTTTTGTTTACTAAATTCATTAATCATAATTAATAGTACGATGTCAGTAGTCCTCACCACCATTATTCCGTAGCCATTACCGGATTCAGATCTGATTTATTGGCATGTTGAAGACTTTCAATAAATAACAATTGAAAATTTCAAAGCAAACGTTAGTAATAGATGGTGAAATAAATCTCAAAATTCAAAAATGATTTTCTTTCTTACTTTGGTAATTGTTATTGCTTTAATGTTGTAAATATACATATACTAAATAGAAGGAATGTATGAAATAAAACAAATATGAGTTCATCGCCACTATTATGCCATCCGCATAGAGAAATTTAAATGTTTCGCTATATCATATTTTGTGCAGAGTCTTCCTTGAGCGAAAAGTTCACACTCCACATAATGCATTTTGAACTACATTTGGAGCAATGGAATGATGGATTTATTGTTTTTAATTGATATAATGTAATTAATAACTCATTTTTAGAAACACTTCAAAATTTCACTCATACTTAATGTTTTGCAACACATGTTTTAAGAAACAAATAATAAATAGTTGAAAATATTTATACAATTTTATCTTAAAACTTTTGCCAAACTGTGGGACTAAAATCCTAGGCATCATTTCTATTTTCAGTACCTTAAAATTATGGAGCACTTTTTGTAAATCCATTAATCATGATTAATAGTACGGTGTGAATAGTCCTCATTTCCATTCTTCCGTAGTCATTACTGGATTCATATCTGATTCATTGACATGTATAACACTATCAATAAATAACAATTGAAAAATTCAAAGCATATGTTAGTGGTAGATGGTGAAATAAATCTCAAATTTGAAAATTATTTTCTTTCTTTGGTGACAAACCTTAAAGGCCCATCACTATATGCACTTACAACAACTCTTATTTAGGGAGCGTCACCATATGCAACATTGGTGATGGAACTTAAAGTTCCATCATAGGCATGAAGCTCACCAATGACCTTTTTTCTTGTAGTGTCTATCAGTGTCAACTACTCTGTAATTTCAGATGCATCCAACAATGGTGGAAAGTATGGATGAAGGTGGTCCACCTTGAACATTGGGTGTAGGCCAATGAATTGGGGCATAATCAACTCAAAATAATTGTCACCCACTACCTTTGTTATGGTGTAAGGTCCATAATGAAGTGGCTGAAGCTTCTGATGGGCCCTTTCAAGGCGTTCCTTCTACAAATGCGATCAAACCTTATCTCCCACCTAAAACTAATGTGGCACCAGGTGTTGATCATGAATTTGTTTGCACTTAGTATTGGCGTTGTGCAAGATATCATGGACCTAATGGTGGATGTGATCAATTAATTAAATAAAATTGGTAGCTGTATTGACTTCATATTGAACATGTGCATATTCTGCCTATGTAGTTGCAAGGGGAAATGTGATACCAATGGGACATAATTGTTGAAATCCTAGGTCCACTTGAAAGGGGATGTGGCCAATCAATCTATGGATAACTCTTTTGTAGCTATGTTTAAAATAAGGGAGACTTTCATCCCATGTTCATGGATACTTGTAGTTGTACATGCGTAAAATGTGGATAATCATCCTGTTGATGACCTCTATCTAGCCATCTTTCTAGTTGTGGAAGGTAGTCAACTTGGTAAGGTTGATGTCCAAGAATAACAAGATGCTCAACGAAAATGAACTTAGGAACCTAATATACTGATCTAATATGATGTTCTATGGGATCCACATTATACTTACGCTCATTAAAAGAACATATTGGTAGTGGCTTTTGCTATGATACTCTTCTTGCAGGAAGCCAAAATGGTCATCTTAGAAAATCTATCAACAACCACAAATACATAGTCATTAAAATGCTTAGTAGGAGGAAGGCCAAATATATAGTCTATTGAGTTGGATTTCAAAGTTAATTTATAAGTAGGAATAGGGGTGTATAGGCATTTCTTCTTAATGGTTAGTTTGGCGATGGGATAGACAGTGCAGGATATGATATACTTTCCAACATCTTGTTAGAGTTTTGTCCAATAAAAATATTTCTATAATCCTGCCATTGTATTATCGACACCAAAGTTCCCTTCAACCTAACTATAATGTTCCTTTTAGATCTTCTTGTAATTCTCGCTTGAAGGAACACAAAGGTATCTCGGGTAGCCCAACAATCCATCCTAAAGGTGGAAGTGTAAAACTAACTTGCTGATCATCAACATGTTGTAGATGGCAGCAAATCCTAAACAAGTATCATATATTTTGCAACCATCCAAAGGTATCGAATCCACATGAGTTGAGAACATTGATTAGTGCCATAATCGAGGGTTGACTGAGGTACTTTTTGACATGATTGGTGCTACCCTTCTTATATTTAATGTTCAAATGGAATTGATGTAGATATGTGGAACATTTATAATGTTGATAATTTTACAACTTCCCACATGTCTACATAAATTGAAGAGGCTAGTGATCCATGTGGATGATCATCTCCTTCCCATGAATATAATGTTTCCATTGCTAGTAAGCTTACACAATGGAATACATCTCCTTATCATAGATGGGGTAGATTTAAATAGTATTAGAGAGTGTTTCACTATGATATGCCAACAAATGCCCTTATTGAGTACTATAAAAATAACATAGTCAAAGGCATATGTATCAATCTCAAATGGCTATTGTAGGTCTCTCAGGGTGAGGACTAATGTAGAGAAAAGATGATTTTTCAGTTCAATGAATGCTTCTATTGTTACTCAGACAAAAAAAAATACTTTTTCTCCACCCTTGGTAACTTGACTAAAGGGTCAACTGATATGAGAGAACCCCAACATGAATATTCAACATAAATTATCAAGGCCCAAGAAGATTTGAAGATCCATTAGAGTCATTAGGATTGGCCAATCCTGAATGGCTTGGATCTTAGCTAGATCCACATACACACCTTGCTTATCAATAGTGTAACCCAGATATTGGACATTGTCCATGCCAAAGGAGAATTTTCCCAAGTTAGAACATAGCTTGTGCTATTGTAGAGTGTGAAGGACTTGTCTAATATGTTGCAAGTGCTTTGACAAACTCTTTGGTGAAGATGAGGATATCATCCATATATACAACCACAAATGAGTTGGTGAAAGGCATAAAGATGTCATTCATTATCCTCATGAAATTTGTGGGGGGATCTCATTAAACCAAAGGGGATGCCCAAACATTCAAAAAGACCCTCCTTGGAATTGAAGGAGGTCTTCCGCACATCCATGGAATATATTAGAACTTGGTGATAGCTAGAATTCAAATCAATCTTGTCAAAGTACGTTCCCCCCTTGATCTAGTCAAGAAGGTAA
Organism: Pinus tabuliformis; assembly: GCA_031772625.1. NCBI lineage: Eukaryota > Viridiplantae > Streptophyta > Pinopsida > Pinales > Pinaceae > Pinus > Pinus tabuliformis. Next base: position 1,754,265,792 of record CM062817.1, on the reverse strand, counting down.
TTGATCTATGGAATTAGGTATGTATTCCTAATTATGATTTTTTTAGAGCTCAATAATCAATGTAGAGTCTCATGGTCCCATCCTTCTTTTGCACAAGTCCAATTGTACTCCCACAGGGTGAGGGACTTGGCCAAATGTTCCCTTTTTGTAGCAACTCCTGGTTCTGTTGCTTTGTTTCCTCATTTTCTAGAAGAGAGTGAAGGTAGATAGGCCCATTAGGTATAGGTGTGTTAGGGGTTAGATTGATTGAATGCTTGACTTGATAGTGAAAAGGTTCCCCCATGGGTGAGGAGAAGATATCCCTGTACTCTTCCATGACCTTATCCACTTTCTTTTTCTATACATAAGGGTCCTTTTTGGAGGCCATGGATGTGGCCAAAATCTTCCCCTTACTTTGAGAGCCAATCGTGACGAAAACACATTTCCTAGTATGGGAAATGATATTATTACATTTCTTAGCAGAGATAAAAGAAATGGCAATAGGTGGGGATACCTATGGTATCCTATATAGTTTTCTTCCCAAAGTAATAATAACAGTACAAGGTCTAGACTCATCCACAACATGGCACTTTCACGAGTATGTTTGGCCTAAAAACATCACAAACTTCAAGGGGGGAACATCACATAATACCTCATCCATGTAAGGCTTGATGTTGTAGGGCAGGTGACACTATTGGCTAACATGGAGATCTTTCCATTGGTGAAGACACCTAATGGTGTATGGTTGCGGGTGTGGTTTTGTCAATAGGCCCAATCGCTTAACAACTTCTACTAAAATGAGGTTCTTTTGACTCCCACTATCAACAATGAAATGTAGTGGAGCACCATTCACTCACATTTGTGAGTAGAAGAGACACTCACCTTCCTCCGAATTGTCAGGCTCATTTTGCTGGACCTTGGTGGTGGGAACAATGGAAATAGATGATGCATTAATGATTTGTTTCCCCTTGTTAGGATCCAGTTCAAAGTCATAGTTTGTGTCTGACTTTGAAGCTTTTGGCTTGGCCACTAGTGACTGTGCCTTTGCATGACATTCATTTGTGTTATGAGTGGGGTTCATGTGAAGCTCACACCACTTTCCCATGTCTTTCTTCAACTTCCCATTACTATTATTTGCTTACAACTTTGGTGGGTTGTATTGAGGTGTTCCACTTGGGATTTATCCTTTGTTTTTCTATTTGGGGGTGCCCTTTTTTCATTTTTCAAGTGTAATAGACATAAACACTAATTTATGAAAATTGATAATTACTTCCAATGATGTATATATCTTTTAACACTTTCAGTTTATCATTAAGCAATTAGAATTCATAAATTCAACCATAAAAGTAGTAGGATAGTAGAGATCAAAATGCACACATATAATATAAGATTTACCCTAAGAAAACCCACTTGCGGGAAAACCTGATAATCTTTTCTTTAGAGAAATTATTTAGTTCAATAAGAGATACACCTAATTCTTCTAGTCAAATATGATGGTCAAACTAACCAACAATACAATAGTCAATTTTATTGCCTGAAAAGTGATCAACTATCCATTTTCCACTAAGATAATCAAAATATACCATGTCGTATAGGTTTTACACATAAAAGAAACTTTCACCTTAGGAAATAATTTAGAGAACCACTTTTCCTAAATCATTTATGTTTACCCACTTGAAAATAACATAAAAATTCATCTATTTAATTTCATGTTATTTTCATAGTTACATATTTGGTGAAAATAATTAAAATTGTTTTCATCCATCCACATAAATAAGTAAGTAAAAAAATATTTATTTATTTTTCCTTTATCATATAATTTATATCCCTTCAAATAATTATTAAATCAATATTTAATAATTATTTCTAACCTTTTTCAACGATATTACCAGGAATAATTAAATAAACCATTATTTGTTTATTATTCCTTAATTATCATCCATTTTTCCTAATAATTATTAATTCATTGTTTAGTAATTATTTCTAAATCACTTTGACCATATATCCTTAAAGTAATAAATAGACCATTTTGATTTATTAATTACTTAAACCACTTATCTTAATTAACTCAATTAATCATTATTTTTGAGTTACTAAATAAAGATTTTTAACCATTTAATTAATACTTTCCTCTCTAAAATACTCCTAACAGCGAGATCTTGATTTGGTATAATAATATTTTATTGTTTGATTATATTTAGATATATCCTAGCATTTTATTATAGGCGCAGTCTAACTTATAGACGTAATGGACTTTTTCACAACCATTTTTATTAATAATTTTAATCAAAATTTGATAGAGATTTTTAAAAACTTGAGTTTAAATTGTTTAATCTGCATAACTCGAGTGCCCCAGGGATTGTTTAGGGTGCTGAATCCATTTATGCATTCAAAAATGCATTTTAAATATCACAAATCTTGAAATTGTATTGCCGGATTTTAGTGAATTCCGGTGAAAAAGGCTATTTCATCTATAAGTTAGACTATGCCTTTTATTATAAATAGAGAGATTTTTCCCTTACTCTCTACACATGATCATTATCATCATCATCACTCTGTTCTCATTACGCACAAGCTCTCCACATTCGGTTCAATCATCCTTATTTTCCCATTTTCAACTAGGAAGAGAGAGAGAAAGAAACTACAGGAAGCATAGGGAATAAAAAGGACCCTCCAATGGAGGAGAATATTATAGACCCAAGCCCATGATTTACTCAACCAGGTGTTTTCATTAATAAAAATAATTTTCTTTCCATTGGGTTCCTTTTTATTAATTTTGGAATGTATTTTTGGATTTGTAAGCTCTTTGTGCAGGGTTTTTCTAACATTGTTCATACAGATCTAAAAGTATTGTTGAAGATCATAAACTGTTGCAACATATTTCTTCTTGTTTTCTATATTGTTAGGAAGGATTTTCACCAACTGTAAAAGTATCTTTTTGCCCCATCTGCTCAGAAAAATAAACCTAACAAATCACAACTCCATTGGACTTCGACTGCCATTAAATGATGACTCCACTAGTTCTTGATCATTAGTAAATAACAACTCCAACGGCGTATATATTCAGATCCCTTGAGACTACATTTGTTTTTTCTCTCTTTCATTTTTTTTTTCTATTTTTTTTCTATCGGTGGTTATTTTTCGTAATTTTTTCCTTTGTTTCCGTCTATGTTTCGTAGGTCACATATTCCAACCTCACAAGGGACAACAGGATCTGACAAACCCTAGAAACAAAACTTGGTCATCCAACACACTTTTTAGGGAAAAAATTGTGGTGGCCAATGCAGGAAACATGCTATAACTTGCATTATAATGTAGGAATAGGTCAAAAACCTACATTACCTTATTTTTCTGCATTTTTTCTACTTTTTCCAAAAGTTCGGTTCTATTTTCCAATTAGGAGTATTTTTCTGCAAGCTATTATAACACTATAGGCCTTGATCTCTCTAGCTTATCCACTTTCTAGAGGCTAAAAAAAATCCCTCTAGGGATTTTAGTACTCCTCTTCCACTTTTTAAGGGATTTAACAAAGTTGGTAGTTTATTGTTTCAAAGTTGTTTCCCACTATGTTTTTTGAAGATCAGACCTTCTGTTCCAACCTTTTTTGAGACTTTGAAGATTCAATTTAGCCCCTCTTTGGCCTTTATTTCACCATACCTCAAAGTCATTTTTAGGTTCCTTTTCATTAGTTTGTGGATTTCTGCATTTTTATTCTAGAACTCAGTCCTTTTCTACTATTTTTTTCTATATAAAGTAGGCCTTTTGAACACAGTTCCCAACCCCTTTGGCCCTTGATCTTGTGATATCCATTTTGGTTGCCTTCTTTTTCTCTTATTCTTCTTTCCTTAGGATTTCTTGGGTGGGAAGTAGAGTGTGCTTGAATTGGTTTACTTTTCTATTCATTTTAGGTTAGATTTCATTTATGAAATCTACTTTTCAGTAGCACAATTTATGTTAAATGAAAAACTAGTGGCACTTAACACATTTTCACACACATTACACACCTTAAGAAAACAAGCATTTGGTTATCACCTCCAAGCCAAAACTTTTAAAAACAACCACTTAATCTCAACACACATAGATTTAAGCCCACTTGGGAACCTAAGAAAAGTAATATTTTAGCTAGGATAGGGTTGGTGGGGTAGGCATCCCAATAACACCCACTAATCATTTACATTTAGACACAATGATTTTCTAATTCAGGAGCTTAAAATCCTTCACCATCCAAAAGTTAATTGGTGCTTGAGATAGAAACCCACTAGGGGGGTTAAGGCCTCGGTTGAGGATACTAGTGATTCTCCTTGGAGCTTTCCACTTCAAGGTACTAATTTTAGGTCCAAACATGACACCTAGAAGTTGATATTCACTCGCCCCCACTGGATGGAGGTAACCTTAGTTTCCATTCCTAGGATAAACACCCTATATGATTTTCAATGTGTGTTATATTCTTTCTATGACAACCCGACACGCGCAAGGGGGGGGGGGGGGGCTATCCCCTCCTATACCTTGTGCTGGGCATAGCGCCTTGGGGATTTGTTTTTGGACCCTATATTAGGTGGGCGAACCAAAATATGGTTTTGTGCATGTATTTTTCACATGGTTTTGGGCATGATGGTTTTCTGTCCATGGTATTTTGTAGATCTGGTCAAGGAAACTATGGTTATGTTCTAATCCAAGGTTAATGGATTGGGGTTTATGGATGCTTCAACATGTATAGATATGTATTATAACATTGAAAGGAAGATAATGAAAAATCAATCTTGTGGTCTCGGTTTTGGAATCTAGGGGAAAATATATGTGTATATCTTTTTTATGTTTTATACTCTTGCCTTTGTTTATTTTCTTCTTTTAAGAATTTGTTTACAGGTAATTTATCTATGGGGTTAAAACCTACATTTGGTATTAGAGCTATTTCAGCTTCAAGGGGACACCTTTTCTATTGAGGGGTTTTGTTGGATCTTGTGGTAGACCTTGTTCAGTGGGAGAACTGTGAGATCGATCCTTGTGGTGAAAGAAGATGGAAAGTAGTGGAATGATAGCGGTCGAGAAATTTAATTGTCAGGGTTTTGAGTTGTGGAAACTCAATATGGAGGAGCTTCTGATGGATAAAGATCAGTGGATTGCGGTAGATCGGGGTACTTAACCAACAACAATGTCAGTTGAAGACTGGGCGAAGTTGGATTGGAAGGAAAAGAGCACAATACAATTGTGTGTCTCAAATTTAGTATTGCTAGATGTATCAGGGGAAGTTTTGACAAAGGTTTTGTGGGACAAGTTAGGGAATTTGTACCAATCTAAGTCTCTAGTGAATAAAATGTTCCTACAGAAAAGGATGTATAATGTGAGGATGAAAGATGGAGACTCAGTGACAGAGCATGTGAATGAATTTAATATTGTGGTAAGCCAAGTATTATTTGTTGATATTAAAATGTCAGATGAAGATAAGTGCATCAGTTTGTTGTGTTCTCTACCAGATTCATGGGATACTCTGGTTGTTGCAATAGGTAGCAATGCAACTTCCTTATAGTTTAATGAAATAGTCTCATCCTTGCCGTCGGAGGAGATGAGACGGAAAAATATGGAGGCAAGAATGGTGATGCCTTGTCTGTATGAGGACAGTCCCAGAACATAAACAAAAATAAGTCCTCGAGTGGGAGATCTAAATCTAGAGGGAGATCTAAATCTCTAGGAAAACCTATAAAGGTGTGTTGGAAATTTAGAAAGGAAGGGCACTACAAAAGGGACTATAAATCTAAAGATCCTAAGAAAGGAAAGGATCTGATGATTCTCCTTATGTAGAGGTGAAAACAACCTCAGATGAAGGTGGGGATTTGTACTTGGCTTCTTTTTCAAGTACACATGTAGATTAAGGGGCATTGTTGATTGACTAAGGTGCATCCTTTCACTTCACTTCCCATAGGGAGTGGTTCTGCATGTATGATAAATATTATGGTGGTGATGTTGCAAGGTGGAAGGATTAGAACACTTTCGGGTGTTCTGCATATTCTTGCATTGGCCAAAAATCTAATTTCTGTAAGAAAGATAGATGATGCAGTTGTAAAAAGAGTGTTCGATAAAGATAAATGCAAGATGGTTCGGGGAACACTGGTATTGATGCAGGGAGTTTAGATTGAAACTCTGTACAAGCTTCAGGGTAGCACTATTATTGATGGGTGCAAAAGTTTTGTCATTCTTGAAAGTGGAGCAGAAAATCTAGTGGTCTCTGGAGAAAATACCATGCTATGGCATCAAAGGCATGGACATATTAGAGAGGAGGGACTTCAAATACTTCATGGTAATGGTATGGTAGAAGATATGTTTAATTTCTCTGTGGATTTTGATTTCTATGAAAATTGTGTATATGGAAAATAGAATCGGGTGAGTTTGCCCTTTCGTGCCAAGAGGGCGAAATAGATATTAGATCTTGTGCATAGTGATGTGTTTGGACCTATGCCGGTTCCATCACTAGATCATTTTGTGTACTATGTATCATTTATAGATGACTTCTCAAGGAATACATGGATATATTTCCTCTGGAAGAAATCTGCAGTCTTTGACATGTTTAAAGAATTTAAGGCTCTCGTGGAAAGCCAAACAAAGAAGAAGATAAAGGTGTCGATGAAAAATAATGGTGGAGAGTTTTTGTTAGGGTCCCACCCTAACCCCCTTATTTATGTAATGGGATCACGTCATAGTCAAGAGTCAATAAAGCCCATATTAATAATTGTAAGTGGTTAATCCACAATTAGTGACAGAACCACAGTTAGTTGCAAATGGGCCGTAGTATTAGATAGATGGTATTAATAAAACCCACGGTATTGGCCCGTGGTATCGGATGTATGAGTCATATATAAACGATAGAGACTCCCTGCGAGGAGCATCGTGTCTTATTTTGTAGTCGAGCTCTGCTCTATTGGAGGTTTCCCCCTTGAAGAGGCAAGTGAACATTACTCTCTGAATAATAAAATCATTGCTATTCTGTTTTCTGGGTATCTTTTCTTCGCATATTCTGTATTTGGGTATCATTTTGCAGGTTAAGAGCATAACAGTTTTGAAAGAGGGAATTTGAAGAGTTCTGTAAGAAGTGTGGTATAGCATGGTAGAAGGCTACTCCATTCACACCTCAGCAAAATGGAGTTGCGGAAAGAATGACCAGGATGTTGATGGAAAGGGAAAGAAGCATGCTCAGTGGTGTCGGGTTAGGACAAGAATTCTAGGCAGAGGTGGTGGAGATTGCATGTTACTTGGTCAACATATCACCTTCATCAGCGTTGGAGGATAAGACTCCACAAGAGGTATGGACTGCAAAGATACCCTCTCTTTCACATATGAGGGTATTTGGATGTGATGCATACATGCATGCTCCAAAGAAGAAAAGAACCAAGTTGGATAGTAAATCTGAAAGGTGCATCTTTATTGGATATAAGGATGGTTTAAAAGGTTATAAGATTTGGAACACAAAAACAAGGAAGTTTGTGTACAACCACGATGTAGTGTTTAGAGAGGTGAAAGATGTTATTAAAAATGAATTCATACCAAAGGAACCTAAGAGGATAGAGTTTGAGCTAAAGGAGGAAGAATCAGACTCTACAACAGAAGAGGAATTAGAAGATGAGAAGCCACAAACTCCAGTTGTGAGAAGATCAATTCGAGAAAGAAGGCAGCCAGAAAGGTATATTCCATCTACTTTCTGTTCAAATTTTTCTTGATCTATTACTGATGATGATCCAAAAACTGTGAAGGAAGCAGTAGATTTAGAAGATGGCAAACTTTGGAAAGAGGCCATGGTTGATGAGATGGAATCTTTGCACAAAAATGAGGCTTGGGATATGGTGGAGTTGCTGGTTGGAAGGAAACCCATTGGAAGAAAATGGGTGTTTAAGAAGAAGATGAATGCATATGGCAAGGTGGAGAAATACAAAGCTCGATTGGTAGAAAATGGTTATTTCCAGGTGTCGGGAATTGATTTTAGTGATATTTTTTCTCCTGTTGCCAAGGTAGCTTCTATTAGATTACTTTTATCTGTTGCTGCTACTTTTGATTTTGAGGTAGAATAGATGGATGTGAAGACAACGTTTCTTCACAAGGATTTGGAAGAAGAGATCTACATGAAGCAACCTGAAGGTTATGTAGTGAAAGGTAAGAAAGAAATGGTATGAAAGTTAAAAAAGTTTTCATATGGGTTAAAATAGTCACCAATGATGTGGTATCAGAAATTTGATACATTTTTACGGGGACTTGGCTTCACCAAAAGAAAAGCAAATAACTGTTTGTATTTTAAATTAATTGGTGACCGTGTTATTTATCTGGTCTTGTATGTGGATGATATGTTGTTAGTTGGAAATGAAAAAGAAATTATCCAGGATTTGAAGACCCAATTGTCCCTGAAATTCGACATGAAAGATCTTGGAGTTGCAAACTATATTTTGGGCTTGGAAATTAGATGAGATCGGGCAAAGAGGAAGCTCTGGTTAAACTAGAGGAAGTATGTCGAGATAATATTGAAGAGGTTTAATATGCAGGATAGTAAACCAATGAAGGTTCCTATTCCTGTAGGTGTAAAGTTATCTGCTGAACAGTGTCCCAAGGCACAAGAAGAGGAAGAGGACATGTCTTGTGTTCCATATGCAAGCGCAATCAGTAGCCTGATGCATGCAATGGTTTGTACTAGACCAAGCATTTCACATGCAGTGGGAGTATTGATCAGGCTTATTTCAAAACCAGGGAAGGAGTATTGGACATCAGTGAAATGGTTTTTGAGGTATTTGCATGGCACTAGTGATTATCGTTTGTGGTACCAAGGAAGACCAAGATTGGAAAAAGTTTTGGACATCTGTGGCTTTGTTGATGCAGAATAGGCTGGAGATCTAGATCAGAGAAGATCTACAAGTGGGTATGTGTTTAACCTATTTGGAGGTGAAACTAGTTGGATGAGTAAGATACAGTCTATAGTGGAACTTTTAACTACAGAGGTAGAATACATGGTAGCCACCCATGCAAGCAAGGAAGCAGTTTGATTGCACAAATTGTGTTCAAATATCAGGTTAGTAAGTGAGATATAAGGATATACTGTGACAACTAAAGTGAAATTTTCTTGGCAAAGAACCCCACTTATCATTCAAAGAAAAAGCACATTGATGTTTGGTATCACTTTGTGAGGGATATGATTGAGGACAAAAATGTGTTGCTGGTAAAGGTAGACACTTTGAAGAATAATGCAGATGCATTGACAAAATTCGTGAGCACTGAGAAGTTCTGTTGGTGTAGAGAAACAATGGGTGTTGCAGGGCTAGACCAATGACTAAGCTCTCCTGTGGAAAGAAAACAACAAGTGGGAGAATGTTGGGTGTTATATTCTTTCCACGACTACCCCACATGTGGGGGGGTGGAAGCTCCTCTTGTATGTTGCATCGAGCATAGTAGGGGGGTGGATTGCCCCCCTATCAGGGGGTACGTAGGGGGGAAGCACCTCGAGAAATAGTTTTTTGACCCTATATTAGATGGGTGGACCTACCTATGGTTTTGTGCATGGAGTTTGCACATGGTTTGCTGTCCATGGTATTTTATAGATCCTATCAAGGGAACTACAATTATGTTCTAATCCAGGGTTAATGGATTGGGGTTTATGGATGCTTTGGAATGTATATATATGTATTGTAACATTGGAATTAAGATAATGAAAAAGCCAGCTGGTAGTCAGGGTTTTGGGATCCAGGGGCAAATTGCTATGTCTATATGTTTTATGTTTTATTCTCTCACCTTTTTTTATTTTCTTCTTTTAAGAATTTGTTTACAGGTAATTTATGTACAGGGTTAAAACCTACAGAGGGGGGGTTGTCGAAAGCAACCATCCATTTAACCATACCTTTCACTCGACGACTATGCTTGCAGATATTAGGTCCCACAAGTAAGAAGTTGTTTGGAATGCCATCATAAACATATTACTAGGACTTGTTTGATGTTTAGTTAATGGATAATAGTAATTTTATCTTTATAGGATTCACTTGCTTGAATTAGAATAGTAGTACATAGTAGTTATGTTAGAGTTTTCACCATTACACTTCCTGTTTTCTTTCTTTCTACTGTTCTTTTTCTCTAACCTTTTCCTCTAGCCTTTAGTGTTTTCTTTGTCTTGACATCATTACACCCCATAGGCATTTGTCTCAAAGAATCGATGGTCTTCAACCTTAGTTACCATTAGGACATCCATTTACACTTGCAGTACGAGTTAGGGTCCCCCTCCCTAGTTCATTGTTGGATTATAGTAATTCATATTCATTTGTTTCATCCTACGATTCTGAGTCCTCTAAGCCTTGAGCCACTACCATATCAGGTGTCAACGATGGCAGTAATATCGGTCCCAGTGCAGGCACTAATAGCAAAGGAAACTTCGACGGTAAAACTGGTAATACTTAGGGTCCCCATCCTAGAGGTAATATTGGAACCTCACAAGGAATGGATGTCCATTAATCTGTGCCTCCCTACATGGTTGGTTTGAGTCTTCCTGATTTGAACTAGCTCATTAATCATCCTCGCTCACTATGATCCGAATTAACCACCTATGCCAGCCAAGATCCCATCTGATATACCCAAATTTTAAGGGAAATTTAGAGACTATCCCACTAACCACGTTTTCTCATTTCACATGTGGTGTTACTCTAACTATATTACAAAGGATTCTATTGATCAATTCCTTTTTCAATGCACCCTTACTAATGATACCATGAAATGGTATGTAGACCAACCTTGTGCAACTCATTCAATGTTTGCGACAATTTCCAATCCCTTATTGTCTTAATTCTAGTTACATATCCTATATGATACTGGTACTGAACTTTTAACCTCATTCTCTACACCTTCCTTTTGATCATTTGTAGGAATGGTGTAGAAAGTGGAAGTTATGCAATGCTCTAGAATTAAAATATCACATTTACATGGGTGAGCAAACTCCTACCAAGGCATGCATATGTCTTATACATTTTTCCATCCACATTAGTTGATGCTAGGTCTAGTTTCTAGTCAACTTAGTTATTAAAATGTCATCACAAATCTGTACTATCCTTAAGCATCGTCCAGTGCTCCAGCCTTAATGAAACCAATACCCTAACCTCCCATACCTCAATGCCCTTTTCCACATCAATCACTACCTCCTTAGGGGAACATATATGCTCAATAGAATGTTGTGCCTCCCCATAAACCTAAGAGGAATAACAAAGGGAAAGGAAAACAAAATTATCCATCTTAGGAAAACCTAGGAAACTAAGGTTGTCAACCTAATCCCAATAAGGTGACTAGTCTAATATTGCAACCGAGTAATACAACAGACATCCCAAGTAGAACAAGGCCCTTCAAACAAACAAATCTTGTGATTTTTGTGGTACATATGGATTTTATACTCATGAATATTGATGAGCTTAGGTATTGCAGCAAGAATGCTGCAACTCCTAGGGCTACCAGCTTTACTTGTCAACCAAGGGTTCATACAAACTTGGAGGTGACAGTGCTATATGCACAAGTAGAAGTGAATGTATTTCCTATTGTCACGACTCCTCTGGGAAGAGACCCCAGGGGTTCCAATCCAGACTTCTATCGGGTCAGAAGAAGCTTGATTTTGATGGAAGAAGAGAAAATCTATTCTAAGGGAGAGCTACTCTACTGTAGTAATGAAATTGTGTAATGCTAAACTCACACCAGACCCTAGCTAACCAATTAAACAACTATGCTAAGCAGAATTACTAGAACAACACTAATCTAATGCTGCTAAGTTGTAGAAGTAAAAAAAAAATCAAAACTAGACTAAGGGGTAAGCAAAGGAAACTAAGCTAAGTCTGTGTTTAAGCGAAAAAGCAGTCGGAGATCAAGATTGGTCAAAAGAGGACGTAATGAGCAACAATGTATAAGAACTGTTGGATCAGGCAGGTGAAAGGTAAATGAACGACAAAGATTGGATCACAAGAGGGTACATAGATAGATGGGCGAATAGGGTTATCTAATAGGATGGACGACTAAGATTATTTCGCGGAGGCTAAGTCAAGAGATGGATGGACAAGGTTAATTGGCAGATGGATGGTGAAGATTAGATTGCGGGAAAAAGAAACATCTGAAAATGGTAGCAGGTTGGCGGAGGTGGTAAGCTGTATTTCACATGCCCTCAAAACCATAAGCTGTATTTTGAAATTTCACGTGATTAGTATCCTTGGGAGAAACATAGAACGGGGAAACCACTCTTATCGCGTGCCCTCAGGCAGATAACGATCGGACAGAAACCTGCGGGATATGGCGCGATAGCTGTTGGATCAGGCGGGGCTGATCAACGGTGGAGATCAACCAAGCTAGTTAGAGATTGGGTCAAGATATAGTCGTCAAATCAAGGGATAGATCGACGATGGAGGTTAAAGCAGAGAAGAAAACTTGCAGAAATGACGAAGCAGGTTTAGAGGGCGGTAAGCTATTTATCGTGCACCCTCAAAGTTGTAAGTGGTTTTCTAGAATTTTATGCGATTAGCCTCCCTGGGTGACATGTAGCAGAGGGAAACCAATCTTATCACGTGCCCTTGGGAGGATAATGATTGGATAAATCCATGCGATATGGTGCGATAGCCATCAGATCTGACTAGGCAGATCAACAATGGAGACATGACCGAGCTAGTTGACAAGTGGGTGAGCGATAGCCATTGGATCTGATGAGGCAGATTGACGGTGGGGATTTAAAGTGCAAAATGTCAGCGTTAAAAGTGAATCAGGCGGTGATTGGTCGAGTTTTGCTATGAAAGGCAATCTATGGGTAAAACCGTTTAAACTGTGAATTAACAGCTTCCGCCTAAGTATTTCATGCTGGGGGGAATGAAAGGGATATGAGGGAGATCAAATGATTTGAAGAGAGTGAAGGAGCAGATGATCATGAAAGGAACAAAGTAACAATGTAATGAACCTAGTGACTGCGTTAAACAACAAACTCGCTGTGAAAACCAAAACCCTGTGTTTTTGGGGCTGCTCTAGGGTTTCTTCCTCACGTCATGGTCCTAGAGGGAGGCGGTGAGGCCGAGACACCCGTGGGAAAACTTGTGGATCTTTTTTTTGCTAACTTACGAATTGAATGAAAGCATAAATGAAGGAAACTGAAACACGACTAAGCTACTCTACACTACTGTAACGAGACTGCAACTACTTAAACAAATAACCAATTAAACCATGAATCATCTACTCTATATTGTGGTGATGAAAATGCAACTACTTAAGCAAATAAACAACTAAACCATGAAGCTATGCTAGTGTTGTAATGGGAATGAACTACTTAAGCAAATGAATAGGAAACCATGAATTTGTAGTACTGCTGTAATGAAACTACATCTAATTAAGAAAATGAATAGAAAACAGGAATCTACGCTAGCATATCAATACAACAAAGAGGAGCTTTGGCTGCTAGGGTCAGGCCCTAACCCAAGAGCTTCAGCCCTCTGATTTAACTCAGTGCTAGCTTAAAACAAAACTCATCTTCATTATAAATAAAAAACTGTTGCAAGACTTGCAGCTTGAAAACAAAGTGGAGTTCTACAGTGAGAAGTCTGAATTCTTGCTAACTCTTGGTAACTACATGGTAACTAACTAAAACACTGAGGTCCTAAGCCTCTCTACTTATACATCTGAAGTCTCCAATGACTTCCTTCAAAATTAGGGAGGCACAACTCCCAATTCAATGATAAACTTGTGCTTTCCCTTTCACTAGCTCGGCTGCCTTCTAGTAGGGAGGCTTGGCTCCCAACTCAAGATAAACTCATACTTTCACTTGCTTGGCTGCCTTCTAGTACACATGATTTGGCTTGTTTTTCACTCTCACTTGCTTGGCTGCCTTCTAATACTCCTGATTTGGTTGTTTGCACCTTCACTTGCTTGATTGCCTTCTAGAAGGGGGGCTGTTTGTACTTTCAGCTGATGGCGGGATACTCGAATGGAGGGGCATTAAATGAGGAGGATTTACCTCCTGTAATTCCTCTCCCTTGTCCCATTCGAGTTTTTACCAAGGTATTTACCATAGCTCCTTGCTTTTATCTTTAATCCCTGCATTTTCCTTGCTTTATCTTTTATCCCTGCATTACATGCACATTAGACCACAAAGCAAAATATCCAACTCTTCTCATATCATAAACAAAATATAATCAAAAGTATGCAATAAGTTGTGAGAATAGTTGGTTTGACTAATATAGGAGGTGAATTAAGGTCAATTAAGGCTCATATAATTACTCAATGATGAGGCTCATCATCAACCCCCTACTGAAAGTGTTTCTCATTCTCTGAGCAACTTAGTGGCTTTGGTAGCCTCTCTGACATCTCATGCTTCTACTGTGGTCTCTACTTATTATTTATAGAAGCCTGCTTTCCTTTCTACTTATTCCCACTAATATTATCGGATCTTCAAGCTATGTGGCAGTGTTTTCCATCTCCTTATGCAGACATGTATATTGTAATTTCTTGGTAGCCTAAATATGTCCTCAAAATGTGAAATTTCTTTCCCTTGAGCAACAAGATATCGAGGTGCCAGATGAGGATTATTTACAATTAGATTATGGGTGCTGATTAGGGCCATGGGATTTAATTTTTCAGCTGCTTCTCTATCCCTGAAGCCACTTAGCTCTTTTGTTTCTTGCTGCTCTTTCTTGTTCTGAAATGTAGAGTGGTTTGCCTCCTTCTTTTCGTTTTTTGCTTGATTGGTGTGCTGAGAGCAGTGATGGCAGCTACTGCCTTTAACTTAGGGATCTCTAGAGACACCCTAGGTGACTCCTCCTTTTGTTCTCCAGTGTTGTTCAGTGCCTTCTTCCTCTTTTTTTTTTCTTTCTCATCTCTATCAATTTACTCCTTCGTCTCCTACTCTATTTCAATGCCTTCTTTCTCTTCTATTTCAACATCATGTTCTGTATTAGTTCCTTCTTCATCCATCTCATCCCCATCTAGCTCTGTATCTTCTTCTTCTTGTTTTTCCTCCTCCTTACTGACAGAAGGACTAACATCATAGATGAGGGTTTTGATGTTATCCTCTGTTGGTAAGTCTTTGAAGACTGATAATGTTATAGGGATCTTGAGGTTTTGGAGGGCATCCTCAAGTAGGATTTTGGTCAACCCATGGTGAACTAACTGTTGAGAATTCCTGTCTTTTCTTTTCCATTGGATTCCATGATTGATTGCATCAGAAAATAGGGTATGCTGAGTCTCTCGTGAACTATTGTTTCTACCCCAAATATTAATTCTTCAAGCTCTCTAAAATGGTAGCCATAAACAACACTCTAACTAACGTCACATGAGATATACTTGATGAGCATCTTGCTTGTGAGGCTTGAGGAGAAAATAAGCAAATTCTTTGAAAAAACATAGTTCCCTGTGTATGTAATCCACTAGCTTTCTAGAGGAAACTAGCCACCTTTTTACTTACAAACCAACTACCTCTTAACCTTTACAACTTTTGATCAAATGATGCATATGAGTGAGTGAGTAGGATACTTACCTATTGCCTTAATGCCACACTGCAGTTGTCAAAGAATAGAGGTGTTGTTGATGGTCATTGTTCTTCCTCCTTTGCTGTCTGATGATGATTTCTTGACTGTATATTTGATGCTGCTGCTTTTGCTGTATGGTCATATTTCTTCCTCCTCTACTGTCTGCTGATGGTGTCTGTGACTACAGATTTGATGCTACTGAATGGACAGAGGGATTAGGAGTGTGTGTGGATGCAGGGATGATGGTAATGGATGAGGTGAGGGGTTAGATCATGTCTAGAATGAATTTTGGGGATCTAACCAATCTACCAGTTAGGGGATCCTGTAGAAAACACAATTTTCACCTGAATTGGAGCAATGAAGTGAAAAACAATGGAATTTATGGAGGGATGCATGGTAAGGAGTGGAGGAGATGAACATATGTGAGGCAGGGCTCCCTTTGGATCTTCTCTTTGCTCCCTGATTGTCTTTCTCATCCTCCTGCAAATAACAATTATGTTTTTTCTTCTCTTATATATATATATATATATAACACTTAGGCTACCTCAGAGAGGTTTTCACCCTAGATATTTGCCCTAGGCACCTCAAGGAAGGTTTTCACCCAGGGATCTTCTTTTTCTTTCCATTTTTCTCATCCTTGGGCCGCCTCATGGAGGTTTTCAACCCAAAGATGGGACTCAGATGCCTCACGGAGGTTTTCAACCCAAAGATGGGAGTCAGGCGCCTCATGGAGGTTTTTACCTAAATCCTTATTCCATTTTTTTCTTTTTTAGTGACCTGATGAGGGAGGAGATGAAACTTTCTCCACCATCATCACTGTCTTCTTAATACTATCAATGAAATCTTGGTTAGATAAAGGCCTCTTGTACATTTTTAATCTGTGTCCATTAACTAGTAATGGAATGGCTTCTTCATCTATAGTTCTGATCTGCACTGAACCATTGTCATGGCATCTTTCCACCACATAAGGTCCAATCCATCTTGTCCTTAGCTTGCCCTTGAAGTCTTTATATCTGGATTCATATAACAATGCCCAGTCCTTCTTGAAATTTCTTCTCCTTAATATGCTTGTCATTCCAGATTTTCCTCTGAAGCTGAACTATCTCTGTATGGAGGAGGGCCTGCATCCTGAATTCATCCAAGACATTCAAATGGAGCAGTCTTTCCTTCTATGCATGACTGAGATCCAAATCTAGTTGGGCTTCCATCCTCAATGTATTATATTCAAATTCAATGGACAACAAAGCCTTTTTTCCATAGACTAGCTCATAGGGTGTAAATCCAATGGTGGTCTTCCATGTCGTATTATAGGCCTAGGTGGCCTCAAGTAGTCTTTCTGCCCAATCCTTTCTGCTGCTGTTCACTACCTTGGTTAGGATGTTCTCCAGTGCTCTGTTGGCCACCTCCACTTGCCCATTATCTTGTGGATGATAAGGAGTGGAGGTCCTATGCTTGATTTTGTGATGCTTGAGCAGTTCTCCAATCACGCTGGAGGTAAATTGGCTGCCTTGGTCTGTGACTAGATCTAGGATACCCAAATTTGTAGAATATATTCTCCCTTAGGAATTCAACCACCTTCTCTTTTGTTGCTACCTTAATTGCCTTGGTTTCGACCCACTTAGTCAAGTAATCAGTGCACACAATAATGTGCTGTTTTAGCTTTGAAGGAGGATTGACAGGCCCAATGAAGTCCATGCCCCACTTGTTAAATGGTTCGAAAGTCACTTGAGGTTGTAGGGGCATTTCATCTCTTGGAGTAGGCTTTCCCATCCTCTGGCACTAATCACACTGACTAATGTACTTTTTCACATCCTGATGAAGAGTAGGCCAATAATAGTATGCTTGCAGCACTTTGAGTGCTGTCCTCTTTGCTGCAAAGTGACCTCCACAAGGCCCATCATGACAGGTCAGAAGGATGTCAAAAACTTCCTCTTCCTTGACACACCTTCTCAAGATCTAATCTGGGCCAAGTTTGAACAGATTGCCCCCAATCCAGATGAAGGGGGCACTTTTCCTAATTATCTTGCTCTTTTCTCTAGAGGGTAGGTTTGGTGGGAACTGCGCTGATACCAAATAGTTTGCTATATCAACAAACCATGGGGAGAGAATTGAAATAGAAAACAAATGCTCATCTGGTAACTGATCATCCACCATTCCTTCTTCACATGCAGGCAGATTCATCCTAGATAGAAACTCAGCAACAACATTCTCCTTACCAGGCTTATCAACAATCGTTAGATCAAATTGCTGTAATAAAAGTAACCATCTTATGATTCTAATATTTACATCTGGTTTGTTCATTAAATATTTAATTGTAGCATGATCAGTATGGAAAAATGTCTGATAGCTTGTAATGTAATGCCTAAACTTGTTCAATGAATGCACAATAGCCAGGAGTTATTTTTTGGTCATAGTATAATTTAAGTAAGCCTTTGACAGGTTTTTATTGGTAAAATAGATGGCGTAGGGCAATTTCTCCTCTACCTAACCTAAGGCTGCTCCTATGGCTTTGTGTGAGGCATCAACGTGAATATGAAAAGGGAGGGCCTAGTTTCGGCCTCTAAGAATTGGTGCAGTGGTTAACTTCCCCTTTAGAATGTTTAAGGCCTCTTGACAGCCCTTTGACCATATAAATTCAAAATCTTTGGCCAACAACCCAAAAAAGGAGAGGCCAACTTACTGAAGTCCTTTATGAACCTTCTGTAGTATCCAGCTAACCCTAAGAAACTCCTGACATCTCTCTACTTTTCTGGAGGTGGGACCCTTTGGATAATGGCTATTTTGTTTGGGTCCACCTGCAATCCTTGTTGAGATATGGAGTGACCTAGCACAATCCCTTCAGCCATTAAGAATTCACATTTTTTTGGACTGAGAGATAAGTTCATTTCAATGCATTTGCGTAATAATTTGCCTAGGTTAGTTAGGGATTCTTGAAAATCACAGCCATAAGGTGTAAAATCATCCATATAGATCTCTACAACATCATGTATCAATTTAGCAAAAATACTCAAGACTGCTCTCTGGAAGGTGGCAGGAGCATTGCATAAGCCAAAAGGAAGGACACTATAGGAAAAAGTACCCCAAGGACAAGTGAATGTGGTTTTATCCCGGTCTTTTGTGCAGATTTGGATTTGGTTGTACCCACTGAATCCATCTAGGAAAGAAAAGAACTTATTCCCTACCAGGCCATCTAACACTTGGTCAATGAAGGGTAGGGGAAAATGATCCTTCTTTGTGGCTTTCTTCAACTCCCTATAATCGACACAAATCCTCCACTTACCATTCTTCTTGGGAACTAACACTAAAGGAGAGACCCACTCACTGTCAGAGATAAGGTAAATTAACCCTGCATCTAATAGTTTTTGCAGTTCTTCTTTGACTATGTCTTTAAGGGTTGGATTCATTCTCCTTTGTGGTTGCTTGACTGGCTTGCAACCTTCCTTGATGTATATGTGGTGAGTACACACTGAGGGGTGTACTCCCTTCATTTCCTTGTAGCTCCAAGTGAAGGCTTCTAGGTTTTCTTTCAACATATTGCATAGCTTTTCCTCTTCAAGAGTAGACAGAGATGGGTTGATTTTCAAAGTTTTCTCTAGGCCAAATTCTATGGTCTTGACTCAAAGTGGGTTGGAATTGGCCAAGCATAAGTCAATTTGATGATTGTTCAGTGTTTCCTTTACTTCTGCTTCTAATGGTAATCAACTAGGAGTTGGACTTTGGAGCAACTGTTCAATTAAGTCATCCTCCTCTTGTTGTCCTCCTCCTATGATTGCTTCCAAAGCATAAAGTTGGGCAGAATAGAGCTCATCTTCTTCCTCCTCCTCCAACCATAAAGGTAAATCATGTTCTAGGGAGGGTTGAGCATGAGGGTATAAGACTAAATATTTGGACATATGCCCATTCTTGATGGTCAGATTCCCAGCTCTGCAGCTAATGTAGGCATTAGCTGTGGCCAACCATGGCCTCCCAAGGATGAGAGGGTAACTGGTAAGCTTAGCCTTAGGCTGGAGAATTAGGAAATCTGCAGGGTACTCCCAGGAGTCAATGGAGACCATCACATCCTCCACAATTCCCTCAGGGGTGACTGTGGAACGGTCTGCAAGTTGAAAAACTGTTGTGGTCTTCATTAATGACCCTTGGAGGTTAAGCTTGAGCATGGTGTCCTTGGTCATCACATTAATTGTAGCCCCAAGATCAATTAGAGTGTGTGGGACAATGGTTCCATTGATGTGCACATTTACTACAGGGCTTCCAGGGTCTAAGTATTTTGGACATATTACCTGCCCCAACATTAAGTTAGATAGCTTCCCAATGACATTAATGGTAGGGGCATCCCTTTTTCTTCTTCTTAGATGCTTGAAGCACTTCTCCTTAATCAACTTATTGTAGATAGGAACATCTTTGATTGCATGGAGAAGGGGGATCTTTACACATAGATTCTTCAATTCTTCCAGGAGTTCAGTTTCTTCTAGGGTAGGCTGGAGTGGTTGGGCTAATCTTTGAGGAAAGGGTGGATTTGCTTTAAGGTTGCTTTACTCTCTTTCTTCCTCAAACTCCCTATGTAGAGAGGGAGGTTGGTTATCTGGGAGAATTCTCCCAGATCTTAGGTTGATCTCCTAGATTTATACAACATAAGCTGGGTATGATGTCTCTCCACTGTATCCTTGTTGAGCTTGCCTATTGTTTGGGTTTGGATTTGGCTGGGCACACATATGGGGTTGCTTAGGTGGACCAGAGTGCAGGAGTTGTGGTTTGGTAGGTGGTGGAGGCAATAGGACTAGAACATTTTTGAATTGGGGCCTCCACCCTGGGGTGGGGTATTCCACTGATGTTGTGGCTGAATGTAAGGTTGAAATGACTGGATGATTGGCTGGGAATGATACTGAGGTGCCTAGGACCAAGGAGGGGTTGTAGACCAGGAAGGATGAGTAGGGGGTCCCCAAGAAGGGATAGATGTGGTTTGGTTGGGTCTGTAATATGCATGGGATGATCCTTGCATGCCCTACTGGTATGGTCTAGGCCCAGGAGGTCTCCTTTGGTTGATGTAGAAAAGCTCCTTAGTGACCCCTTCAATTCCTTGATATAACTTTGAGTCCGGGTAAATAAGGACACTTGTCTGTGGAGTAGTTTTCTTCATAGATTGAGCAAATATCAATATAGTTCAATGGGCATTCACTCCTAGGATGCCTCCTGGTGCATCTAGGACAAAAGATGGCCAAGGCTTTCTGTGCTTCCTCTTGCTTCCTTTTGATATTCATGGTATCTAATTGCAAGGCAAGGGTTGGAAACATCTCACTTTTGAAGTCCTCCAACATATTTCCAATTTCACCCTTGATGGATGAGTTGGAAGATGATGTACTGGCCATAGGTTGACTACTCCTATGCTTTTTCCTGGTTGTCCTAGAATGGTTTCTAAAGATAGTCTTGATATCCTCATAGAGTAGTTGGTAGATATCTCCTCCTGCTATCAAATGCAAGGTATCTAGGATATCCTCCCATACTCCTCTAAGCAGGACCAGCTTCAGTGACTCAAGGTCAAGTGTGCACCTGGCCCTTTTATAACCGAGCTGGAATATTTCTTCATAGTCTTCTAAGGATTCATCCTAGACTATGGTCATCCTAAAAATCTCTTCTTTAGTGTCCTTTGACCTAAAATAGTCCCTATATTTGTTGTTAAAGGCCCGCTACAACTGAGCCCAAGTTATGATGCTATCTCTAGGTAAATCCATGAACTAGCGCAATGCTACATCCTTGAGGGTAGATGGAAACAATTTTAACTTTTGCTCATCCTATGTATAGTCATAGGTTCATCATATAACAATAAACTCAAATAGGAAAGTGTCCGGGTCCTCTGTGGTCAAAGCTATGGAAATGAAGTAGAGTAGAGGGGATTATATTCTTCATTTTAGTGTCCCCATTGGTTTCCCTAATGGGGAAGGCACCCTCAATTCTCTCTCTATCTCCTCTGTCATCTTCGTTTTCAGCCATTGGTTCAGTAAGAATGGGTTCTTCCTCTTCTTCTTCCCGTATAGGTTCTTCAAATATGTCAGGTTGCTCACCTAAAGGTTCTTCCAATTCACAGTGACTAAAGAAGAGAGAAGGTTGACTGTTGGATGTAGTCGGGGTATTTGGCAATAATTTTCCTAAATTATCCCTATTCCTACGAGGCATGAAAGGAAATTCTTTTGGGTTGGTTTTTGTAAGATTTCTTTAAAGCTGGAAAGTACTCTACAGAAAGGAAATTGCTGATTAAATGAAAAACTACTAACACAATGGAAACTACTTGCAAAATGAAATTGCTGGTTGAATGGAAAGACTTTTGATAGAAAGAAAACTACTTACAGAATGAAATTGCTTAATTGAATGAAAAACTACTAACAAAAAGGAAACTACTTGCTGAATTGAAATTGCTGATTGCAGAATGGAAAGGAAAGTAGATAGATGACAAATAAACTAATGGAAGAAAATTGAAGACTAGAAGTAGAAGAAAAGAAAGTTAGAGACTAGAAATAAAAGGAGTGGTAATTCACATCCTACTCTGACACCCCCCCGGCAACGACACCAAAAAGTGATGAGCCTAGGTATTGTAGCAAGAATGCTGCAACTCCTAGGGCTACCAGCTTTACTTATCAACCCTAGGTCCATGCAAACTTGGAGGTGACAATGCTATATGCACAAGTAGAAGTGAAGGTACTACCTGTTGTTACTGCTCATATGGAAAGAGACCCCAGGGGTTCCAAGCTAGACTTCTATAGGGTCATAAGAAGCTTGATTTTGACGGAAGAAGAGAAAATCTATTCTAAGGGAGAGTTACTCTACTACAGTAATGAAGAAAAGAATTGTGTAATGATAAACTCACACTAGACCCTAGCTAACTAATTAAACAACTATGCTAAGTAGAATTACTCGAACAACACTAATCTAATGCTGCTATCTAAGTTGCAGAAGTAAAAAAACATTAAAACTAGACTAAGGGGTAAGCAAAGGAAATTAAGCTAAGTCTATGTTTAAGCGGAAGAGCAGTAGGAGATCAAAATTGGTCAAAAGAGGACGTAATTAGCAACAATGCATAAGAGCCATTGGATCAGGCGGGTGAAAGGTAAATGAACGGCAAAGACCGGATCACAGGATGGTATGTAGATAGATGGGCGAACAGGGTTAACTATGTAGGTTTTAACCCTGTACAGAAATTATCTGCATACGAATTCTAAAACACAGAAAAATAAACAATGCGAGAGCATAACACATAAAACACATATACACAAAGATTTTCCCACTGGATCCCAAAACCAGGACTACCAGCTTGATTTTTCATTATGTTCCTTTCAATGTTATAATACATATTTATACATGCCAAAGCATCCAATACCATGGACCGAAAACCATCGCATCCAATACCATGGACCGAAAACCATCGCGTCCAAAACACATGTTCAAAAATCATGCACAAAACCAAAAGTGGGTCTGCCCAACCTAACATCTGGTCCAAAACCAAAATTTTCCGTGGCGCTGCTCTTGACCCCATAAAGTGGGGTTACGGGTGCCCCTCAAACCCCCTGTTAACTACGTGGAAAGAATATAACACAACCCAACATTCTCCCACTTGTTGTTTTCTTTCCACAGGGGTCCATAGGAGAGCTTAGTCATTTTTCCAGCCCTGAAACACCCATTGTTTCTCTACACCAGCAGAACTTCTCAGAGCTCACAGATTTTGTCAATGCATCTGCAGTATTCTTCAAAGTGTCCACCTTTACTAGCAACACCTTTTTTTCTTCTATCATATCCCTCACAAAGTGATACTGAACATCAATGTGCTTTGTCTTTGAATGATATGTGGGGTTCTTTGCCAAGAAAATTGCACTTTGGCTTTCACAGTCTATCCTTATAGCTTCCTGTACTAACCCCATACTTGAACACAATCCCTGCAACCAAACTTCTTCCTTGCTTACATGAGTGGCTGCCACGTATTCTGCCTCTGTAGTTGATAGTGCCACTACAGATTGTTTCTTACTCATCCAACTGACTGCACCTCCAAATAGGTTAAACACATACCCACTTGTAGATCTTCTCTGATCCAGATCTCCAGCCCAGTCTGCATCAACAAAGACATGAATATCCAACACTCTGTCCAATCGTGGTCTTCCTTGGTAGCACAAACCATAATCACTAGTGCCACACAAATGCTTGAAAACCCGCTTCACTGCTGTCCAGTGCTCCTTCCCTAGTTTTGACATAAACCTGCTCAATACTCCCACTGCATGTGCAATGTCTAGTCTAGTACAGACCATTGCATACATCAGGCTACCGACTGCACTTGCATATGGAACACAGGACATGTCCTCTTCCTCTTCTTGTGTCTTGGGACACTGTTCATCAGATAACCTCACACCTACAGGAATAGGAACCTTCACGATTTACTATCCTGCATATTAAACCTTTGCAATATTGTCTCGACATACTTCCTCTAGTTTAACCAGAGCTTCCTCTTTGCCTGATCTCTTTTAATTTCCATGCCCAAAATATAGTTTGTAGCACCAAGATCTTTCATGTCGAATTTGGAGGACAATTAGGTCTTCAAATCTTGGATAGCTTCTTTGTCATTTCCAACCAACAACATATCATCCACATATAAGACCAGATAAATAACACGGTCGCCAATTAATTTAAAATACACACAATGATCTTCTTTGCTTCTCGTGAAGCCAAGTCCCCGTATAAATGTATCAAATTTCTGATACCACATCCTTAGTGACTGTTTTAACCCATATAGAGACTTCTTTAACTTACATACTAGTTCTTTCTTACCCTTCACGCAAAGCCTTCAGGTTGCTTCATGTAGATCTCCTCTTCCAGATCCCCGTGAAGAAATGTTGTCTTCACATCCATCTGTTCTACCTCAAAATCAAAAGCAACAGCGACAGATAAAAGTAATCTAATATAAGTTACCTTGGCAACAGGAGAAAAAATATCACCAAAATCAATTCTCGGCACCTGGGAATAACCTTTTGCTACCAACCGAGCTTTGTATTTCTCCACTTTTCCTTCTGCATTTTTCTTCTTTTTGAACACCCATTTGCTGCCAATGGGTTTCCTTCTAGCTGGCAACTCCACTAGATCCCAAGCCTCATTTTTGTGCAAAGATGCCATTTCATCAACCATGGCCTCTTTCCAGAGTTTTCCATCCTCTAAATCCACTGCTTCCTTCATAGTTCTGGGATCATCATCAGTAACAGACAAAGAAAAATTTGAATAGAAAGTAGATGGACTATACCTTTATGGCTTCCTTCTTTCTCGAACTAATCTTCTCACAGCTGGAGTTTGTGGCTCTTCATCTTCTGATTCCTCCTCTGTTGTAGAGTCTGATTCTTCCTCCTTTAGCTCAAACTCTATCTTCTCAGGTTCCTTTGGTTGGAATTCATGTTTAATAACATCTTTCACCTCTCTGAACACCACATCTCGGCTGTACATAACCTTCCTTATTAATGGGTTCCAAAGCTGATAACCCTTTAAACCATCCTTATACCCAATAAAGATGCACTTTTTATATTTACTATCCAACTTTGTTCTTTTCTCCCTTGGAACATGTACATATGCATCACATCCAAATACCCTCAGATGTGAAAGAGAGGGTTTCTTACCAGTCCATGCCTCTTGTGGAGTCTTATCCTCCAACGCTGATGAAGGTGACCCGTTGACTAGGTAACATGTAGTATCTACTATCCACAACCTCTGCCCAGAATTCCTGTCCTAACCCGGCACCACTAAGCATGCTTCTTGCCCTTTCCATCAACGTCTTGTTCATTCTTTCTGCAAATCCATTTTGATGAGGTGTATATGGAGTAGTCTTTTGCCATGCTATACCACACTTCTTATAAAATTCTTCAAATTCCTTACTGCAAAACTCTCCACCATTATTTGTCCTCAACACTTTTATCTTCTTCTCTGTCCGGTTTTCCACTAGAGCCTTAAATTATTTAAACCTATCAAAGACTTTGGATTTCTTCTTAAGGAAATATATCCATGTATTCCTTGAGAATTTATCTATAGATGATACATAATACACAGACTTACCCAGTGATGGAACCTTCACAGGTCCAAACACATCACTGTGCACAAGCTCTAATATATGTTTTTCCCTCTTACCTCCAGAGGGGAAACTCACTCGATTCTGCTTCTCGTATACAAAATTTTCACAGAAATCAAAATCTAGAGAGCTATTACTCATACCTTCTACCATACCTTTACCATGAAGTATTCGAAGGCCCTTCTCTCCAATATGTCCAAGCCTTGATGCCACAACATGGTCTTCTCTCCAGAGACCACTAGATTTTCTGCTCCACTTTCAAAAACATAGAACTATTGCACCCATCAATAACAGTGCTACCTTGCAGCTTGTACAGAGTTCCAATCCAAACTCCCCTCATTAATACCATTGCTCCCCAAACCATTTTGCAGGTATCCTTCTCGAACATTGTTTTTACACCTGCATCATCCAGCTTGCTTACAAAAATTAGATTTCTGGCTAATGCAGGAATATGTAGAACGCCTGGAAGTGTTCTAACCCTTCCACCTTGTAACTTCAACTTTACTTTTCCGTGACCAATGATTCTAGCCTTCCTGTCATCCCCCAAGAAGACATCACCACCATCATACTTCTCATACTCGCAGAACCACTCTCTATGGGGAGTGAAGTCAAAGGATGCACCTGAGTCAATCAATCATGCCTCATGATCTACATGTGTACTTGAAGAAGCCAAGTACACATCCCCACCTTCATCTGAGGTGGTTTTCGCCTCTGCAGAAGGAGCCTCATCAGATCCCTTTCCTTTGTCAGGAGCTTTAGATTTATAGTCCCTTTTAAAGTGGCCTTCCTCTCCGCATTTCTAGCACACCACCTTTACAGGTTTCCTTGAAGATTTAGATCTCCCACTCAATGACTTATTTTTGTTTCTGTTCTGGGACCATCCTCGTACAGACAAGGCATGACCATTCTGGCTCTCCATATTTTTCCATCTTATCTCCTCTGTCAGCAAGGCTGAGACTATTTCATCAAATTGCAAGGCAGTTGCATTGCTACCTATTGCAATAAGTAGACTATCCCATGAATCTAGTAGAGAGCACAACAAACTGATGCACTTATCTTCTTCTGAAATTTTAATATCAACAGATGCTAACTGAATTACCATAGTATTAAATGCGTTCAGATGCTCTGTCACCGAGTCTCCATCTTTCATCCTCAGGTTATACAACTTTTTCTGCAGGAATAGTTTATTCACCAGAGACTTAGATTGGTACAAAGTCCCTAACTTGTCCCACAAAGCCTTTGCTGTAGCTTCCCTTGATACATTCAGCAATACATAATTTGAGACACATAATCGTATTGTGCTCTTTGCCTTCTGATCCAACTTCTTCCATTCTTCATCGGACACTCCCATTGGTTTAGTACTCGGATCTACCGCGATCCACTGATCTTTATCCACCAACAGATCCTCCATCTTGAGTTTCCACAACTCAAAACTCTAACCATTAAATTTCTCGATCTCTATCTTTCCACTGCTTGCCATCTTCTTTCACCACCAGAATCGATCTCGCAGATCTCCCACTGAATAGGGTCTACCACAGGCCCGAGCGAAACCCCTTAGCAACAAAGGCATCCCCTTGAAGCCAAAACTGCTCTGATACCAAATGTAGGTTTTAACCCCATACAGAAATTACCTACATACGAATTCTAAAACACAGAAAAATAAACAATGTGAGAGCATAACACTTAAAACACATATACATAGAGATTTTCCCACTGGATCCCAAAACTAGGACTACTAGCTTGATTTTTCATTATGTTCCTTTCAATGTTATAATACATATTTATACATGCCGAAACATCCAATGCCATGGACCGAAAACCATCGCATCCAATACCTTGGACCGAAAACCATCACGTCCAAAAAACATGTGCGAAAATCATGCACAAAACCAAAGGTGGGTCTGCCCAACCTAACATAGGGTCCAAAACCAAAATTTTCCGGGGCGCTGCCTTGGACCCCATAAAGTGGGGTTAGGTGCCCCTCAAACCCCCTGTTAAATATGTGGAAAGAATATAACACAACCCAACAAACTAACAGGATGGACGGCTGAGATTATATCACAGAGGCTAAGTAAAGAGATGGACGGACAAGATTAATCGGCAGATGGACGACAGAGATGAGATCACGGGCAAGAGAAACATGTGGAAATGGTAGTGGGTTGGCGGAGGTGGTAAGCGTATTTCGCGTGTCCTCAAAACCATAAGTTGTATTTTGAAATTTCACACAATTAGCCTCCCCGAGCAACACGTACCACAAGGAAACCACTCTTATCGTGTGCCCTCTGATGGATAACGATCATACAGAAATCTGTGTGATATGGCGCGACAGTCGTTGGATCAGGTGGGGCTGATCAACGGTGGAGATAGTCCAAGCTAGTTGGTGATCAAGTGAAGCAAGAGCTGTTAGATCAAAGGACAGATTGATGGTGGAGGTTAAAGCGGGAGAAGAAAACGTGTGGAAATGACGGAGTGGGTTTAGAGGGCGGTAAGCTGTTTATCGCGTGCCCTTAAAGCTGTAAGTGGTTTTCTAGAATTTTAAGTGATTAGCCTCCCCGGGCGACACGTAGCATGGAGAAACCACTCTTATCGTGTTCCCTCGGGCAGATAATGATCAGATAGAAATCCACGCAATATGGCGCGATAGTCGTCAGATCTGTCTAGGCAAATCAACAGCGGAGACTTGACCAAGCTAGTCGGCGAGAAGGTGTACGATAGCTGTCGGATCTGATGAGGCAGATTGATGGTGGGGATTTAAAGTGAAAAAAGTCAGTGTTAAATGTGAATTGGGTGGTGATTGGTTGGGTTTTGCTGTGAAAGGAAATCTACGGGTAAAACTGCTTAAACCATGAATTAACAGCTTCCACCTAAGTATTTCATGCTGAGTGGGAATGAAAGGGATATGAGGGAGATCAAATGACAGGAAGAGAGTGAAGGAGCAGATGATCATGAAAGGAACATAGTAACAATGTAATGAACCTAGTGATTGTGTTAAACAACAAACTCGCTGTGAAAACCAAAACCATGTGTTTTTGGGGTTGCTGCAGGGTTTCTTCCTCACGTCATGGTCCCAGAGGGGGGAGGTAAGGCCGAGACACCTGTGGGAAAACTTGTGGATCTTTTCTTTGCTAATGTGATAATTGAATGAAAGCATAAATGAAGCAAACTGAAACACAACTAAGCTACTCTACACTACTGTAACGAGACTGCAACTACTTAAACAAATAACTAGTTAAACCATGAATCATCTACTCTATACTGTGGTGATGCAAATGAAACTACTTAAGCAAATAAAAAACTAAACCATGAAGCTATGCTAGTGCTATAATGGGAATGAACTACTTAAGCAAATGAGCAGGAAGCTATGAATCTGTACTATGCTGTAATGAA